>CM061133.1:222824406-223424406 GCA_030789695.1 Scilla litardierei
GCTGTTGCCGGTCTATAGCTATCCTAGGTTTGGGTCCAATCTCTTGCAAACCCTATCCTAGGAAAGCTAGCATTAGGGTCAACATCATCGTCCAATCACGCACCGAGCCCAATCTCTTGCAAACTCGGCTCGCGATCTAGATTGGGATTGTTCCTACCCGTCCAATCTCTTGCAAACGGGTATTGACACGGAATTGCAACCGGAATCCCTAGTATCGGTCCAATCTCTTGCAAACCGATACTACGGAAATTCGATTCCAATCCAATTCGGATTTCTAGGGTTGCCTATCGAATCAGGATCCAATCTCTTGCAAATCCCGATCGGTATGAACTCCTAGCTAACCGTAGTAAATTGATCCCAATCTAATCCCTAGATATCAATTCTAGCAAAATTTCTACTAATTCATCACAAATATGAAGTTGGGCTTGTAGGGTTCATCCCCACGCCCCAAGACGTGGCGACTACTCACAATTCATAGCAAGATCACAAAAATAATCAATGAAATAAGCAATAGAATTCATCACAATATTGAGATATGCAATAAAAATAGAATTTTTGGGGAAGAGAAAGACAAACCAATGGAGTTCTTCAATTAATCCAACAAAAATCAAACTTTTTCTCCTCTCCAATCTCAAGAATAAAACTAAAAAGCTAATCTAAAAAGCTGCAAAAAATCTAAGGAGAAGCTCTCCAAAACTAGGGTAAAAACAGGGGTTAAATACCCCCCAAAATCGTCCAAAAACTGTGACCAAAATACCCCTGCGCAGCCTGTTTTCCGCAATTCTCGCTACAGGCAGCGCGTCGCACTCGGCCGAGTGACAAAAGTCGCTCGGCCGAGTGAGAAACCCTGTAATTTTCCAGTAAGTCGGGGTCTTCAGGGGTCTCTACTTCGGGGGCGGCTCGGCCGAGTGAGTTATCGTCACTCGGCCGATGGCTTCATTGTACTCGGGCGGACGGGATTCTCCACTCGGCCGAGTGGGTCTTCTGAAGCTCAGGCAGCCGAAAAACAGAAACTTGGAGATTTTTGAAGGGCTTCGTCTGGGCGCCACTCGGGCGGACGTGGTCTCTTCACTCGGCCGATGTGGGCTCCGTCGCTCGGTTGAGTGCACATAGGAATCGTGTCTGATCTGGTCGGCCGAGCGGTGTCTCGCTGGTCGGCCGAGTGGCTCCTCCACTCAGCCGAGTGGGACACTAAACATGCCCAATCTGCCTATTTTGGCCTCCTCGTCGCTCCTGCGACGTCCGTTCTACTTCCGCTCCTCTCCAACAGCAAAATACCCCTCGGGGAGGTCGTCGGTGACCCTCTGGAGTAAGCGCATCTCGAGATCACTCCAAATCGCGCCAAATCACCTGAAATGCGACAAAAACAACAAATCGTGAAAAGCATCGCAATATCATCGATATATCGTGAAAAACATGATTTGGGCGATCTAAATGGCATGCAAAAATGCGAGAAAAAAGGTGTAAAATAAGGAGTGATCAGGGCACTCTCAAAACTCACATAGGAAATGTGATCAATGGATAGCGGCACAGAGGTGGTGGTGGTGGTGGACTCAGCAAGTGTTCTCCCGACACTGGTAGAAGTGTGGACAGAGGTGTCGGGAGGTGCAGAAAAATCTGGTGCAGGCTGATGGATCTCCGGGTCCAGAGGTGGAAGGAGGGGCTCCTGCTGAGCACCCTCAGGCTCTAGCATGTACACAGCTGGGATGAGGATGTCCATCGCTGGAATCAACACCTCCGTGCGGGTCCAATATGTGTCCGAGATGGGCTCGAAAACACCATGTAATCTATGCCAAAAGGACCGTGCAGCCATACTCAGTGGTGCTGACAATGAGGACGCAACATCCTCATGCGGGCCATAACATCAATGGTAAGAGAAGTGAGGCCAGGGGGTCAAAGAAAACCAGCTGGGAGGTCTACTCCGCACATGGGAGCCAGAAGAGTAATCAGACCGCCGCAACAGATAGGCGTCTTGGCGTCGACAGAGATAATGATACAGTCTAAGTACCAACTAGCTATGTCAATCTGAACTACGGGGATTAAGACGTCTCCACCTACATCAAAGGCCCTCGCTCAAGTCATCGCGTAGAGCATATAAAGCTCAGGTGTCGACATCATCCCTGGCTCATACCTTGCTAGAAAAGTGGTCGCCATAAGGCGATGTGCAATGCGGAGGCATGTGTAGAGGATAGCGGAGGCCTTGGTCAGACTAGGGTCAAAGGCGAGGGACGATCCAGTGATGAGTGTTCAGAAGGCGTGGGTATCAAATGACGGGGGGGATGTGCATGGGACCATAAGCGCAAGAGGTGTCCGGGACGGGTGGCCACTGAAAGTAGGCTCGGAGCATGTCGAGGGTAACCTCGCACTCACGATCCAACAATCTAAATGAGCAACACCAGGCGTCTGACGGAAGGAACTAAGGACCTCTAGTGTCAGACAGATGTATGTGTCCGTCGACACAGACAAAAATTCACGCCACCCCACGTTGTTATACAACTGGAGTAGGGCCTTGAATACCCCTAGGCGCTCAAAGTCTACAATGTGTGCAAACCTAGAGGGTACGATCGAACGATGGGAGATACGCTCAAATCTGGCACAGTGTGCGTCATCTCTGAACGTAATCCCCATCGTATCGAAAGCGGGGGTGGGCTGTGCAGGTGGAGGTGGAATATATGCGGTAGGAGGTGGAAGTGTAGGTGGAGGCGGGCTAGGTGGCGGGCTAGGTAGCGGGGAGTCCACTCTAGCGAAAGAGGGGCCAGGATCGATGGTCCTCTTCTGCTTGGAAGTGGGTTCCCACGTGCGCGACCTAGTGCGATGCGGCATGTGAGCCGTGAAACGTGCCTACCTGAGTGTGAAGTGCTATATATAAAGAAAGAGTGTACCCAAACACGTGTTGAGTATTGAACTCTCCACCTTGATTTTGATGATGATCAAACACAAATCATTGTGATTAACTCGTGTTTGCAGTTAGCTAAAAAGTAACCAATTAGATTCAAGAAGATCAAAAGTGACTACACGTGTTGATTCAAGTGGAGGACTTGGTAGATCAACAAAGATGAAGCATTGGCTTGAAGAACTCAAAGGCTACCTCAAACATCAAGTTAATGGCATCAACAAATGAATGGAGATTCAATCCAAAGAGAAGATAGGAATGGATGAGTCAAAAGATTCGAAGACTATGACGTTGAAGATATTCAAGACATTCAACTAAAAGACTCAAGACCTTGAAGAATTATGGAGATCGTCGCCAAAGTACTTTGTTCATCTCAAGTGACGTCCCAAGACTTCCTCAGAACGCGTGATCGTTGTGCCCAGAGCTTTGTTGAAGCTCACGGAGTTATTCATGAAGTCAGGGGATTCAGAATCTTCATGTTGAAGCTTTGAAGACGGTTTGTCGTGTTTACTTTTATGTCTTCTAGCTTCAATTTAGTAGAATGTTAAGCCTTGAGTCTTACTTGCCTAGAAATCTTCATAACTTTCATATCTTATCTCTAGGATTGCCTTTGAAGCCATTAGAAAGTTTCTCGTAGCTTATCGCTTCTTTTCATGGCTTCATATGCATCTTAGTTGGTTCAAGTAGAAGAACCAACCGACTAGATGACGATCTAGTCGGTTGGAAATCCTTCTTGAACAGACTAGCCATACTTGTTAATTCAGCCTTTGTACTGTTGACCAGTTAGTTGGTTCAAGAAGGATGTCTAATCGATTAAAAGTCAATCTAGTCGGTCCAAGAAGGTTCACCGACCGACTAGTTGTCAATCTAGTCTGTTGATGATCCTTCTTAGACCGACTAGTTTCAAAACTAATCGGTCAGTGATCCTTCTTAGACCGACTAGTGCTTACCCATGATTTCACCATCTTCTCTGTTAACCTTCTAGTCGGTCCAAGAAGGTTCACCGACCGACTAGTTGCAAAACTAATCGGTCAGTGATCCTTCTTAGACCGATTAAGCAGCTTCAGAAATAGAGCCGTTGGGCATTTAATGCCGCGATTTTTGTGACCGTTTTGTCTCTTCTCTATATAAGTTTGAGTTGCTTCAAACCAGAAATTCAAGGCTGATATTAGAGACATTTTCACATCCAAGAGAAGAGCCATTCAACTCCATTTCTAAGCTCTCTCATCTCACAAGAATCTCTCCCGTACTCTTTGAGCCTTAATTCCTCAAGAGAGATTCTCATTCTTTGTGAGCTACTCAAGATAAGAGCTTGAATCAAAGTAACCAACTTCACCCTAGCCATCTATTGCTGTCCATCTTGGTGGAGCTAGGGTTTGGTGCTAACTACTTCCTCAAAATCCATTCTTGCCCTAATTTGGTAAGTATTTCTCAAGGCATAGGATTTTGTGGTAAGAACTTTAAATTTCATTCTCTATACTTCATAATTGTTGTGTACTCTCGGTTGTTGAGAGGGTTGGCTTGATCCCAAGTTGTGGGAGTCAAGATAAGGTTTTGCTCTCGGTTTGTGAGAGTGTGCTTAGTCACAGGTTGTGGTATTAAGGTATTTGCGTGTTCCCGGGTTGTGGGATACACGGACATCGATTGTAGGTCGATTGCACTTGTGGGGTTTCCGCAAGTGGGCTAAAGGAAAGCTCTAGTGGTTTTACTAGAGTATCCGGAGGGGATCCGGGTGTTGCTGGATTAGGGCACCGGGAACAAGTCAGGGAGACTTGGGTGGCACCGAACCAGGGTACATTGCATGTTAGCATTGCATTCTTGCTTGGGTTGTTGTTCACTTCTTTCATTCCGCATTTGTTGGTTAATTAGGGTTTTATTTGGCGTAAATTCCTTATAATTCTATAAAACACTATTCACCCCCTCTAGTGTTTATTCCTCATAGCACAGGGTCACTACAACACGATGTGAGTGCAAGCGATGGATGCGTGCGGAGAAACGCCTCCTCTGAGAAGCTCCAAATCGGCCCCTAAATCTCCCCCAAGCCAGCCAGAAACATAAATTGACAAATTAGCAAAGAATATCAATATATATGGGGTAAGATCAAGAGTAATAGATATATATAGGGTTTAATTTGGATTTGGGGCGGAATATGGCTTACAAAATGGAGAGTTGAGAGAAAGGGGAGAAATTGGGCTAAGTAGGGGATGCACGGTGGAGGGGGTGTTGGAAGCAACGATCTAGGATCTTGGTTTGATGATGACAAACGTGTCGGTATATCTAATGTGTGTGCTCAGTGTGTTTCAGGATTGACAAAACGATACGTCCCTTGCTATTCGAGAATTTGCTATTCGTATAACTGTTTGGGTGAGAAACTCAGCTTTGGCTAAAGCAAGTTGGACCTGGCCCTATATTGGATAAGTTGGACTTGGTCCTATATTGGATTAGATGGATGTGGTCAAATCAATGAGAAATTCATATCCATCCAAAAATTCATATCCATCCAAAAATCGTTTCCAAAAAGAGCAATTCAATTCTAGTTGGGATTAGACCAAATCAATTTTGAATTGTATCAATTATCAAAGATTTGTGTCTACCCAATTTCTATTCAAATATATTATCATTGCTAACCACCTTCTCCGTTCAATAACAATTCTTATTCAAAAACCCTAGTACAAGCTATATAAAGGGGCAACACAAAATCTTTCTTGGGCAGCAACCAATAAAAAATCAAAAGGGGGGGCTACATTTTTTTTACGGCAACAAATTGAGAAAGAGAGGGGCTATAATATTCACAAGGGTGCAAAGCTTTCAAAAGCCAACCCTAAGGCTTATTGTCACAGCTTTACACCAAGATCCCAAAAAGATTTATCACCTTCGTACGCTTCTCCCCACGTCACCGAAAGTTTGCGTTGCAATCGGAATCGACCGTGGGTCATCGGAATAGCTTGCTGCCGTGGAGACCACAACGAAGGGAGGTCCGCCGTCGCTCCTCGGAGGCAAAGTAACGAAGCCGTTGCAGTTGCCGCAGAGAAGAACCCATCGCCGGAGAAGTCGACTTCGCCATCACCTCGAACGTTGAAGACGCCGCCATCAAGAAGAGTTGCTCGCTGCCACCACCAAGACGAAGCCCCTGCTGTCGCTGCAGCCTGTGCTCGACGACGGGAACAACACACCGCCGTTGAGGAGAAGAAAAAGCTCACCGGAGCTCCCGAAGACGAAGGACCGCTGCTGCCCACTGCACATTGTTGAAGCTGCCAAAGAAGCCACCACTGAGATCCGGCATCTGCCGCTGCTGCTACGAGCTCGCCGTCGCTCGGAGCCGCCGCTCGGAGTAGTTGCTGGCCGCTGTCAATGTGGGCGTCACCGCTGCCTGTTCGAGGACGTCGCCGAGAGATCGAGGCTGTCTGAGTCACAGGAGCTCGCCGTCGTGGAGGAAGCAGCTGTCGTCGGAGACGACGAAGGAGCTCGCCGCTGCGTCACCATTTGAAGAAGTCACCGCCGCCGTCACCTAAGGCTTTCCGCATCGCCGGAGACGAAGACCAAGTGCTGCATGCCCTAATCGAAAGGAAATCGCGTTCGTTTCGTAAGCTGACGTGGCGGAACGAGATCCGTGAGATCAAAGTCAGGAAAATTAAATCAACGGTTTGGATTCATCCTCAACAGATCACGCAAAAACAAATCGGAGCGGTTGCCGGCTGACGTGGCACCAAATTTAAGTGATTTGCTGAATACACAGACCGATTAATTAAAGGAAGAGAGCTGCGTTTCCTTGCGCACCGACCGCCCAATCTAAAGAGAGCTGTTGAGCGCACAGACCAGCTTTTATTAAAGGATTGAACTGCAATTGCTTTACGCACAGACCAGTGTGTATCTTGACATCCAGGAGTCGGATTGAGACACCGTTTGCGTCAGATTGGAGCTGACGACGTGTTGATTGACAGAGACGCCTACACGGACACAAACTGAGCATTTCTAAACCCTTAAACTCTTTTATTTGTGTCTTAGTGTAACGTTCTCTGTAGGGGAAACTTTACCTATTTTTGTTTGACTATTTTGGGACTTGTCTAGTTGGGACTAGACAAGTGGGACCCGGCTAGTTTGGGACTAGCTAGTAGAAAGCTTTGCTAGGATTGATAGTGAGAGGAAACACTGTGTGTGGGGTACTGAGAGTCCGGCGAGTGTAGAGACGTAGAGGGTGCTCTGAGCGTGCTCTAACTTGTGACTTTGTACCTATTGCACTATTCAATCTAGTATTAGCTTTGGGGGCTGGAGTAGGTCGTTGGGACGACCGAACCAGGGTAAATCTGTTGTGTACTCTGTGTCTGCTTTTCATTAATCTGGTTGTGCTTTTATCTGCGTGAGATTTCTCGTGGGTTGCACGAGAATTTTTTATCAGCCTATTCACCCCCCCTCTAGGCTAGGATCCAGATCCAACAAGTGGTATCAGAGCAGGTTTTGGGATCTAGCCTAGGATTGACCATGAATAACCATATGGATAGTGCTTTTACTGAGGGTCAGTCTGTTTCCCGTCCCCCTAGGTTTAACGGAGGTGATTATGCTTATTGGAAAAATCGTATGAAAATCTACCTTATTTCTGTTGATTACAAGGCTTGGCAAATAATTGAAAAAGGATATAAACTGCCTGTTATTAAAGTAGAAAATGCTGAGATTGAAAAACCAAATGACAAATGGGATGATAATGATTGGAAATCTTATTCTTTAAATGCTAAAGCTATGAATGCTCTCATTTGTGCACTTGATAAATCTGAATATAATAGAATCTCACATTGTCTAACTGCGCAGGAAATATGGCATACTTTGGAGGTGACGCACGAGGGAACATCACAGGTGAAGGAGTCTAGACTTGCACTGCTGAGCACGGAATACGAGGGATTTCGCATGCTACCATCAGAAACGATATCAGAAATGTTTGCGAGGTTCACCAACATTGTCTACAAGTCTAGTTCGCTCGGTAAGCCATATTCTAGCCTTGAGCAGGTGAGGAAGATATTAAGAGCTCTGCCAAGCTCTTTCAGGCCTAAAGTCACTGCCATCCAAGAAGCGAAAGATTTGTCACAGATGAGGGTGGAGGACTTAATAGGTAATTTAATGTCCCACGAGCTTGAATTGCAAAATATTGATGAAAGGGAGAAACCTGAGGAAAAAGAGAAAGCTACCAAGCCAATTGCTCTGAAAGCTGACGAAAGTGAAGATGATGATGATGACATAGCGTTAATGGTCAGAAATTTCAGAAAGTTTGTCCAGACCAAGCAAGGAAGAGCAGAAATGGCACCCAGGTTTAATCGCTCTAACTTTTTTCAGTCTTCTAAGCAAAATTATGATCAGAATACTACTAATAGAATGACTTGTTTTAAATGCAAGAAAAGAGGACATCGAATGAGGGATTGCCCACATGAGACAGCTCAGGTAGCTAAAGAAAAGGGAAAATCCAAGGTGCTCACTTGGGACATGGATAGCGAAGCTGAGAGCGAGGAGGAGGAACACGAAGCCCATTCATGCATGGCATTGATGGGAATACACAATGAGGTAAATTCTGGTAGTAAAACTGAACTCCTTACTCTTTGTAAAGAAATGCAAGATAAAATAGTAGAGCTTGAATCCACTATAGATGATTATCAAAATGAGAACTTTGAAATGCAACAATCTGAATATGAAATGTCTAAAGAGATTGAAAAACTCAAAATTGATATTGTTGCACGCGACTCTACTATTGATACTTTGAAAAAGGAAAAATCCAGTTTTAATGATGAAGCACCTTGTCTCTCTTGCCCTTCCTTAATGAATAATATTAGCATGCTTAAACTTGATTTGATTAAGCTCGAGACTGAAAAAGACTATGTTATTAGAGAGCTTAATGATAAATTCTGCATGTTGGATAATGATTTCAAAAGAAAAATGGTTGAATTTGAAAAGAAGGAAGAGGAAAACAAGAGAGCTTTTATAAGTAAATGCACATTGCTTGTGGAAGAAAATAAATTGTTGAAAACCAAAGTCTCTAATCTTGAATTGGCCATTAAGAAATTCTCTACGGGAAAACAATCGTTGGACACTATTTTAGAGAATCAATTATATGGCAATAATAGAAGAGGACTTGGTTTTGGTCTGAAAAACGTTGAAAAGCAAAAATTCAAGAAATTCCACAATGCACCGTCTATTGCGAAGAACTTATATGCAAAGTGCTTTACTTGTGATAGTGTAGGCCATACTTCATACTATTGTAAATTTAGGAACACTAAAATCAAGTTTAAACAAGTGTGGGTTCCTAAAAAAATATTGGCTAACACTAGTGGACCTTGTTGGATTCCAAGGTCACACTTAACACCTTTCATGTAGGTGTGATGGAGTTTTGGCGAGGAGCGTTAAATTCAATGTTTCATTCTTTTAGCTCCTTCGTCAAAAAGCGACGAGAAGGTATAATTTTCTATCCCTCTTTGCATTTCATTGCATACCTTCATAGATTGTTGTGTGTGCTTGATTTATTTTACTTTGTGTGCTTGCGTGGATGTTTTTTTAATGTTTTTATTTCTGAAAAAAAATCAAAAAAAAATGTGTGCTTATTGAATCCTCTTTTGAATCTCTTGAGTGATATTGTATGAATGATCAATTCTATCCCTTGTAGAAGTCAATTCATTATTGTTGTAGCTACATGAACATAATGTTATTCTTTTTAGTAACCATGACATGTCTCATAAGTTTCAAACTTGACTTCTACACCTACATTTGCACTTTCACGATATTTGACTTTTTAGTGCATTTGGAGATTCTTTTGAAGAATAATGGAAAGTGAATGTAGGAATGATTAATTTCTGAAATTTCTAAAGGATATGATGTGTTTAGCCATGAATTAAAATTGAGCAAAAGAGAATTGAAAAAAACACACAATATTTGCTCCGTATGAAAAATGGATACACTTCATGGCTAAAACACAACCCACGAGTATCCAACTTGTGCTACATGGGTAATCATTAGCGTTGGTGTATATAACTCGTCAAGCAATGCCACCCCACATTTAAAAGTCCTTTTAGGCTATGTTTCGGGGTTCGGTAACTTGAACTCATCTTTGATGAGGTGGGAAAAGTCAATCCTAGTGATATTCATGAAAAATGGAAAATGTGGGTTGATTTGGTTGATTTTCTGATATTGAATCTCCTCTTGCACTTTCTTGTCTATATCACAACACTTACACGAAAGTGGGAAGTCGTGTTTTGAAATTCTATGAGCCTGGAATGTCTACTTTGTGGAAAACTCATGTAAATGCACGCTACTTGTAATAATGGTTTATTTTTGCATGGGATACATGTGTGACTTCATTAATCCACTTTTGGTGATTACAAAGGGGGAGAAAGAAAAAGATTTGTCGATGATTTGTTGAAGGGGGAGTATGAAAAATAATGATGAAGGGGGAGCTTGAGAGAAGGGGGAGCATGCTATTGTATTTGTTATTAGTTCGTGCATGTTATTAGTTCTATTGTATTTGTTATTAGTTCGTGCATGTTATTAGTTCGTGCATGCCATGTTTGTAGTGCTTGAACAGTCATCTCATGATTCATATTGCATTACACCCTTCAACACACTTCACACACTCATTCTTATTGATCAAATCTTTTATGGGTTTGTCATCACCAAAAGGGGGAGATTGTTGGAAGCAACGATCTAGGATCTTGGTTTGATGATGACAAACGTGTCAGTATATCTAATGTGTGTGCTCAGTGTGTTTCAGGATTGACAAAACGATACGTCCCTTGCTATTCGAGAATTTGCTATTCGTATAACTGTTTGGGTGAGAAACTCAGCTTTGGCTAAAGCAAGTTGGACCTGGCCCTATATTGGATAAGTTGGACTTGGTCCTATATTGGATTAGATGGATGTGGTCAAATCAATGAGAAATTCATATCCATCCAAAAATTCATATCCATCCAAAAATCGTTTCCAAAAAGAGCAATTCAATTCTAGTTGGGATTAGACCAAATCAATTTTGAATTGTATCAATTATCAAAGATTTGTGTCTACCCAATTTCTATTCAAATATATTATCATTGCTAACCACCTTCTCCGTTCAATAACAATTCTTATTCAAAAACCCTAGTACAAGCTATATAAAGGGGCAACACAAAATCTTTCTTGGGCAGCAACCAATAAAAAATCAAAAGGGGGGCTACATTTTTTTTACGGCAACAAATTGAGAAAGAGAGGGGCTATAATATTCACAAGGGTGCAAAGCTTTCAAAAGCCAACCCTAAGGCTTATTGTCGCAGCTTTACACCAAGATCCCAAAAAGATTTATCACCTTCGTACGCTTCTCCCCACGTCACCAAAAGTTTGTGTTGCAATCGGAATCGACCGTGGGTCATCGGAATAGCTTGCTGCCGTGGAGACCACAACGAAGGGAGGTCCGCCGTCGCTCCTCGGAGGCAAAGTAACGAAGCCGTTGCAGTTGCCGCAGAGAAGAACCCATCGCCAGAGAAGTCGACTTCGCCATCACCTCGAACGTTGAAGACGCCACCATCAAGAAGAGTTGCTCGCTGCCACCACCAAGACGAAGCCCCTGCTGTCGCTGCAGCCTGTGCTCGACGACGGGAACAACACACCGCCGTTGAGGAGAAGAAAAAGCTCACCGGAGCTCCCGAAGACGAAGGACCGCTGCTGCCCACTGCACATTGTTGAAGCTGCCAAAGAAGCCACCACTGAGATCCGGCATCTGCCGCTGCTGCTACGATCTCGCCATCGCTCGGAGCCGCTGCTCGGAGTAGTTGCTGGCCGCTGTCAAAGTGGGCGTCATCGCTGCCTGTTCGAGGACGTCGCCGAGAGATCGAGGCTGTCTGAATCACAGGAGCTCGCCGTCGTGGAGGAAGCAGCTGTCGTCGGAGACGACGAAGGAGCTCGTCGCTGCGTCACCATTTGAAGAAGTCACCGCCGCCGTCACCTAAGGCTTTCCGCATCGCCGGAGATGAAGGCCAAGTGCTGCATGCCCTAATCGAAAGGAAATCGCGTTCGTTTCGCAAGCTGACGTGGCGGAACGAGATCCGTGAGATCAAAGTCAGGAAAATTAAATCAACGGTTTGGATTCATCCTCAACAGATCACGCAAAAACAAATCGGAGCGGTTGCCGGCTGACGTGGCACCAAATTTAAGTGATTTGCTGAATACACAGACCGATTAATTAAAGGAAGAGAGCTGCGTTTCCTTGCGCACCGACCGCCCAATCTAAAGAGAGCTGCTGAGCGCACAGACCAGCTTTTATTAAAGGATTGAACTGCAATTGCTTTACGCACAGACCAGTGTGTATCTTGACATCCAGGAGTCGGATTGAGACACCGTTTGCGTCAGATTGGAGCTGACGACGTGCTGATTGACAGGGACGCCTACATGGACACAAACTGAGTATTTCTAAACCCTTAAACTCTTTTATTTGTGTCTTAGTGTAACGTTCTCTGTAGGGGAAACTTTACCTATTTTTGTTTGACTATTTTGGGACTTGTCTAGTTGGGACTAGACAAGTGGGACCCGGCTAGTTTGGGACTAGCTGGTAGAAAGCTTTGCTAGGATTGATAGTGAGAGGAAACACTGTGTGTGGGGTACTGAGAGTCCGGTGAGTGTAGAGACGTAGAGGGTGCTCTGAGCGTGCTCTAACTTGTGACTTTGTACCTATTGCACTATTCAATCTAGTATTAGCTTTGGGGGCTGGAGTAGGTCGTTGGGACAACCGAACCAGGGTAAATCTGCTGTGTACTCTGTGTCTGCTTTTCATTAATCTGGTTGTGCTTTTATCTGCGTGAGATTTCTCGTGGGTTGCACGAGAATTTTTTATCAGCCTATTCACCCCCCCTCTAGGCTAGGATCCAGATCCAACAGGGGGGAGTGGCGCTGGCGACGTGCGGTCAGCGTGGAGGCCGACGAAGGTCGCCGACTCGGGAAGAGGGCACTGCAGCTTGGGCAAAGGGAGAGGGTGGCTCGGGCGATTAGGGAGAAACTCGGGCGGTAGTCGAAATGATTTGGGAAATTTGGTAATATGGGGATTTGAGTCGTGCGGTTTCGAATATATAGGATTAGTCACTCGACCGAGTGATGCTTCCACTCGGCCGAGTGGCTCAGTTTAAATTTTTTTCGAAAATTTTAGTGAAAGTTCCGACTTGGCCGAGCAGCGCTTCCCACTCGGCCGAGTGACAATGCCACTCAGTGCTTTTTAAGTGCTGAAAGTGTCTGATTCACTCGGTCGAGTGACAAAGTCACTCGGTCGAGTGACAAAGTCACTCGGTCGAGTGACAAAGTCACTCGGTCGAGTGGCATATAAATGACAGAGAGTGGTTTTTCGAATCTTCCCTGATCGGTACTCTACTCGGCCGAGTAGAGTCTTCGCTCGGCCGAGTGAAAATTTCACTCGGCCGAGTGGGCTGCTATTTTCAGCTCCAACTCTCTGTTTTTGCTCCAATTTCTGATTTTCTTCTCTCCGTCAGTTTCTTCCTTCTCTTAAAGACTGAGCGCATTCCTGGAGCGCTCTCATTTTATATGGTCATCCTCCATTCAAATGGTTCCTTATTCTCCATCTCCTGTCATGAAAAATATTGCACGTTGTCAGGATTTTCTTCGACTCTTGACTCTAAACACTAATAAAGATCTTAAAAAAATAAAAAAGATAAATTCAATCTAAAAATAAGATAAAACTGTCGGGTTGCCTCCCGACAAGCGCTCATTTAAGGTCTTGAGCTCGACCCCTTAAAATACACGTTTATAGCTTTATGTTTGGCGCATGTGAGATGCGCGCGTCAAATTTTCCGGGAAGGCCGCTTGGGTTGAGTTGTTGTTTTATTTCGACGTCCCTCGGTACCCCTTCATCGTGGGTAGTAGTCGTGGGGGATGAGTCCTCCAAGCTTGAGCTTTTAGCGTCCTTTTTCCTTGCCGGTAGTGATAATTTCTTGTCCGGTGGAGCTTTATTTGTGTTCTTCGCCGCAGAGAGCTTAGATAGCTCTCTAATCTTGACGACATCAGCGTCGTCTTTCTCCTCGTCCATAGGAGGATGAAGAAGGTCTCCCAACATCTCGTCATCTTTAGAAGATTGGCCTTCTTCGAAGCCGTCATTGTGCAAGGCGCCAATAACAAACGGCATAGCATTGTCCATGACCTCGTCGAGGAGGTATGAAAGATCTTGAGACCAACCCTTAATTAGGTATATGCTATTTACCTCCCCGGTGGGGAATCCATCTGAATAATGCTTGAGCCTTTGTCCATTCACCTTAAAAGTGACACCGTCTTTTCCTTCTAGCTCGATGGCCCCTCCCGGTTGTATGTGCCGAATGGTAAAACGTCCCGACCATCGTGACCTTAGCTTTCCGGGAAAGAGTCGGAGTCTAGAATTGAATAATAAGACCTTGTCTCCGAACTTGAAGTGCGTAACGGTGATGCGCGTGTCATGGAGAATTCGTATTCTTTCCTTGTAAATCCTAGATCTCTCGTAAGCATCCCGTTTAATCTCGTCAAGCTTATTGATGTCTAGAAGTCGTCGCAAAGATGCACACTTCTACTCATAATTTAAAGTCTTGATTGCCCAATAGGCGCGATGTTGCAATTCTATCGGCAAATGGCATGCTTTCTCATAAACTAGCCGGTAGGAGGTGGTGCTAATGGGAGTTCGAAAGGCCGTGCGATATGCCCACAATGCATCATTCAATTTCATAGACCAATCCTTTCTAGTTCTATCGACGGTCTTTTCTAGAATTTATTTAATCTCCTGGTTTGACACTTCTACTTGTCCGCTAGTTTGAGGGTGGTATGCCAACCGATTCTATGATTCACCCCATACTTCTTTAACATGGCTTCAAACTTGCTTTCTATGAAGTGGCTTCCCCCATCACTTATCAAAGTTCGTGGTACTCCAAAGCACGGGAATATATTTTGTTTGAAGAATTTAGATACCACCCTAGCATCGTTGGTTGGGGTTGCGATGTCCTCTACCCATTTTGAGACGTAGTCAACGACCAATAGGATATACTTATTTCCTTTGCTTGACGGAAAAGGCCCCATGAAATCCACTCTCCAACAATCAAATATCTTAATTTCCAAAATGGGTTTCATTGGCATCTCATTCCATTTGGATATATTCCCTGTCCGTTGGCATCTATCGCAATACTTGACGAAGTCATGCGTATCCTTGCACATGGTCGGCCAAAAGAACCCACATTGCAATATCTTTGCGGTAGTTTTGAAAGCGGCGTGATGTCCCCCGCAAGGCATATCATGGCAATGTGAAATGATATATGTGGCCTCTTCCTTCGAAACACACTTTCGTATAATCCCATCCTTGCACACCTTGAAGAGGTACGGATCTTCCCAAAAATAGTTGCGGACTTCGTGCATGAACCTCCTTTTTTTTTGCGTTGCCATCCCACACGGTTTTATCCCGCACGCTAAATAGTTCACATAATCTACATACCAAGGTACTTCTCCTGGTTTGATGGCGAATAGCCTCTCGTCAGCAAAAGTGTCGTCAATCGGTAGGCTATCATCCCTTTCGTCATGAACAAGCCTAGACAAGTGATCCGCCACAATGTTGTTCGTGCCTTTCTTGTCTCTGATTTCCAAATCAAATTCTTGGAGTAGTACTATCCATCTTATCAATCTCGGCTTGGCTTTATTTTTGCTCAAAAGATATTTCAATGCCGCATGATTGGTGTGCACAATCACTTTGGATCCAAGGAGGTAAGAGCGAAACTTCTCTATGGAGTACACGACTGCCAGGAGCTCCTTTTCAGTAGTAGTGTAATTCTTCTGTGCCTCGTCCAGAGTTTTACTCGCATAAAATATTGCATGAAGCTTTTTGTCCTTCCTTTGTCCTAGTACTTCTCTTGAAGGGAAGACTCCAGTCATGCGGTTGTATGATGGGGGCGGAAATGAGGGCTTCCTTCAGTGTATTAAAGGCTTGTAAGCATTCTCTTGAAAAGACAAATGGAACATCTTTAGCAAGTAATGCGGTAAGAGGACGGGCAATTAGGGCAAAATCTTTGATAAAGCGGCGGTAAAATCCCGCATGACCAAGAAATCCCCTAATACCCTTGACATTAATAGGAGGAGGAAGTTTTTCGAGTACCTCAATCTTTGCCTTATCAACCTCGATCCCTCTAGATGAGACAAAATGCCTAAGAACTATCCCCTCAGTGACCATAAAATGGCACTTCTCCCAATTTAGAGTAAGATTATTTTGTTGGCATCTTTTAAGGACTTTAGTAAGATTAGACAGACATGAGTCAAACTCGCTACCATAGATAGAAAAATCATCCATAAAGACTTCCATGATGTTTTAAATATAATCAAAAAAGATGGACATTATGCACCTTTGAAAGGTGGCGGGGGCATTACAAAGACCGAAGGCCATCCTACGGTAAGCATATGTACCATAAGGACACATAAAAGTAGTCTTTTCTTGGTCATCTTCATATAAGTGAATCTGAAAGAATCTCGAATACCCATCCAAATAGCAAATGAATTTATGTTTGGCGAGGCGTTGTAGCATTTGGTCGATAAAGGGCAATAGGTAATGATCTTTCCGGGTGGTTTTATTCAACTTCATGTAGTCAATACACATCCGCCATCCCGTGACGGTGCATGTGGATATGGGCTCTCCCTTATCGTTTTTTATGACTGCCATCCCACCCTTTTTAGGGACGACATGAACAGGGCTAACCCATCTGCTATCAGAAATAGGATAAATGATGTCGGCTTCAAGCAGTTTAAGGATTTCCTTCTTGACCACCTCCTTCATGTTAGGATTTAACCGCCTTTGATGCTCTATGGAGGTGGCTTCAGTGTCTTCTAGGTGGATTCTGTGCGTACAAAGCCTAGGGCTTATTCCTTTGAGGTCAGAAATGGTGTAGCCTAGGACATCCTTATGGCTCATAAGGACATCTAGAAGTCTCTCAAGCAGGTGGTGGTTGAGGTTAGCATTAACAATCACCGGGTAGGTCAGTTTATCCCCCAAGAAAGCATACCTTAAGTTAGGAGATAATCGTTTCAGTTCTACCTCAGGGGGCGCTGCAGCCCTACCTCCTCTTCCTGTGAGAGCATGGCGTCTTCCATCAAGTCTGAGTTCAGTTCTCCCTCGTGGGGTGGCCTCTCACATGCCGGCTCCGATTCGCTTCTCGGTGAGGGGGGTGCATCGGAGTGGGTGCTGCACAAGGTTGCTCTGAAGCTAGTGGGACTACCATTTTCCTCGGGTTCACACCTGTAATAAAGAGATAAGTCAGTTCGCTCATCAATGTTAAAGAAAGGATCATCAAGTGTAATTCCCTGAATCTCGGCATGCCAAATGGGCTCTTCAAAAGTAAAGACCTCTCCATCACATGCTTTGCTACCTTCCCTCATTATGGGGAAAGGTGTTCGGCTTACTTCGAAGCAGAGCTTATCGTCCCTCACGTCAACTCTAATGTTGCCCTCAATAGTCCCTTCCGAAGAAATTTTATCAATCACAAAGCTAGCAAATAGCTGTTCAATGGGGTCCTCTATGTCGATGACCAAAGCTACTGAAGATTGGACCTCATGCATAAGTTCTCCCAAAAGGGACACAAAAGTGTCATCGTAATGCGATCTAGAGTCTGATCTCATCATCGTGTCTTCCATGTTACCTGTTTAAAACTCTATTGGAAAATCTGGAAGAGCACGTTAATTTCAACGTCAACATAAAATAAAAATAAAAGAAAGGTGGAAGATGAAATATAGCCGGGTGGGCAAAATAAAATACCGTCGCCCTCCCCGGCAACGGCGCCAAAAACTTGATCGCGACCGGATTTACACCCGAAAAAACGACTGTAGTCTTACCGCAAGCGCACGGTGTAGTGGCGAGCTGGTATCGAACACAGGGAGGACAATTGAAAGTACTCTATATTGATCACCTAGCTATTGATGGTAGAATAGAATGGTTTGGATAATAATGTGTCACAATCGTTCAAATAACAAATAGAATTCAATATAATAAAACGTCTAGGGATAGGAAATCCCCACTACAGATCGTCACTTATCCTTGTGGATCATGAATCTCAATGTTGCATGGCTTGACTTAAGGTGAACTAGTCGCAACTGTATGTCACGCTCTCACGCTATTGTCGGTCTATAGCAACCTAGATTAGAGCACACTCTCGTGCAAACCCTAACCTAAGCTACTAGAATGAAGATCGACATCATCTTCCAATCGCACCTCGAGTCCACTCTCGTGCAAACTCGAGCTACGATCTAGGTTATGATAGTTCATATTCACCCAATATCTTGCAAACGAATATTAGTGTAGATTTATAACAAAAATCCTAGCTTTGGTCCAATCTCTTGCAAACCAAGTCTAGAGAATCTCGATTATAAACCTAAATTGAATATCTAGGCCTTCCCATCGATTGAGATCCAATCTCTTGCAAACCCCAATCGAAGGAAATTCCTAGCTATTCGTATTAAATCAATCACAACCTAACCGTTTATCAATCCTAGCAACAATTCAATTCATTCATCACAATTCAAAGATCGGGTCCATAGGGTTCATCCCCATACCCTAGAACGACGTAACTACTCATAATTCATCATAGAAATCTCAGAAATAAAGGAATAGATCATAGCACAATTCATAGTTAAGAAAGAACAACTCATAAAACTAGAATTTTAATAAGAAAGAACAAACCAAATTGCGCGTCTTTGATCTCCAGCTGAGAATTACAATAGGAATAGCCGTTAAAATAATATTCAAGTCTCCCCTCAAAGTAGGAACAAAACTACCCTTAAATACAAGCCAAATTCGTCCAGAAATTCCTGACAGAATTGCCCCTGGCGCAGCCAAAACCCCTAATTTGCATAGCAGTCGGACTGCGCCACTCGGCCGAGTGGAACATGTCACTCGACCGAGTGACAGACCCAATAAAAGACAGAGAATCTGGGAAAATTGGGGGTCTGTTACCCTGTCACACTCGGGCGAGTGGGTTTCTTCACTCGGCGGAGTGACCTTTCTTGCTCGGCCTAGTGGGTCTTCTCCAAATTCCATAAGTCGGATGCTTTTTGGGAGAAAATCCATGTCTGACTCGAGTGAGTGGGCTTCCTCACTCGGCCGAGTGAACTTTCTTGCTCGACCGAGTGAACTATGAAAATCGACAATCTGTATCCGTTTCACTCGGCCTAGTCCGCTTCTTCACTCGGCCGAGTGAACTCTCTGTTCGGCCGAATGGGATATTCAAGTGGCTTTTTCTTCTCCTTCTCGCCTCCTCGTCGATTCTTTCGAACTTTTTCCTCTTCCGCTCATCCTCTAGCGCTGCTAACTCCTCTATAAGACCGTGGGCGACGCTCTGGTGCGTGTGAAAGTCCCTTGATCTCATTTTCGCTTCAGATCGCTCCATATTTCCTGAAATACGACAAAAAACAAGAAATAGTAAAAAGCAACACGATATCATCGAATAATCGTGAAAAACGCAATATGAGCGATCGAAATGACATGAAAATATGCAGAAAAAGGTGTAATATAAGGAGCGATCAGATGTCGATGTCGGTGATAAAGATGTGGGATAAAATATCGAATCAAATACAATATAATAAAAGTGTCTAGGGCTAGGAAATCCCCACTACGGATCGTCATACATCGCTGTGAATCGTGAATCTCAATATTATTAGACTTGGATTGAGGTGAACTTGTCGTAACTGAATAGAGAACCAAGCTCACAGTCTCGCACTATTGTCGGTCTATAGCGACCTAGATTAGGGCCCACTCTTGTGCAAACCCTAATCTAAGCCGCTTGCATGAAGATCGACACCATCGTCCAATTGCACCTCGAGCCCACTCTCGTGCAAACTCGAGTTATGATCTACGTTGTGATAGTTTGTATTCATCCAATCTCTTACAAACGAATGTGGGTATAGATTTATAATAAAAATCCTAGCTTTGGTCCAATCTCTTGCAAACAAAGTCTAGTCAATCTTGATTATAAACCTAAATCGAATATCTAGGCCTTCCCATCGATTAGAATCCAATCTCTTGCAAACCCCAAATCGATGGAAATTCCTATCTATATGTAAAAATCAATCACAATTTAACCCCTTTAGTAATTCCAGCAACATAGAGGTTCATTCATCACAAATCTGAAATTAGATCCATATGGTTCATCCTTTGCCCTAGAACATCGAATCTACTCAAGCATAGGAATAACGATAAAGAAATCAATAAAAAACATTGCTTGCATGTATAAAGATATCAAATCAAAGATTCAAATAATAAGAACAAAGATACTTAGCTTTGATGAAGAAATCCAATCCCAATACAAGCTTCTCGATCCAAGAGGGGGCCTAGGGCATGACCTAATCTCTAAAAAGTCTCTAAGAAAACATCATCCAACCCCCTCTAATGAAAGCTACAAACCTCTTATATAGCCCCCCAAAACCCTAGCAAATAACCCTAGAAAACTTTTGAAATTCGTGTCCAAAGACAGCTCTAGCCGCAACTTAAGTTCTGGGCCCGCAGTCACTCGGGCCGAGTGGGAATATGACTCGGACGAGTGGAAATTCCAGCACTGTAGCATCAACTTGCAGAAATTCTCTAGATTTCATCCGACCTCTGATTGGCGGGTTCTTGGCGGTGTTGGAACCGTTATGAATTCTACTATCCATAAAACATATGAGAAAAATACTTTACTCACTAAAATGATAGAAGATTTCAAAAGAGTGAGAGGCTGTCTGAAAATCTGGGCGCTCATGTCATTCGACCGAGTGGAAGTATGACTCGGCCGAGTGAGAAGTGTGACTCGGCCAAGTATGATTCATCACTCGGTCGAGTGGGTCTTCTGCTGTGCTCCCCAGAATTCCAGAGAGTTTGCTTTGATTTCCTTCAGAAATTTTGACTCACTCGGGCGAGTGGAGTTCTCTACTCGGCCGAGTGGAATTCACCACTCGGCCGAGTGCATTGTGGCACTCATACAGGCAGATGTCGTCGTGTCAATCTTGCTCGGCCGAGTAGGCTGCTTCACTCGTTTGAGTGAACTACCTTGCTCGGTCGAGTGGCCTGTTTCAGAGCTCATTTCTCATCCTCCTCGCTTCCTCGTCGATTCCTTCGACGTTGTTCTTCTTCCGCTCATTGTACAGCGCTTTTAGCTCCTCAATAAGGCCATGTGAGATGCTCCTGTACACGTGTAAGTCCCTTAAGCTCTTTTTTGCTTCCGATTGCTCCATATTTCCTGAAATCCGATAAAAACAAGAAATAGTAAAAGTAAAGCAATATCATCGAATAATCATGAAAATCGCAATATGCGCAATCAAAATGGCGTGCAAACATGCAGAAAAAAGGTGTAAAATATGGACTGATTAGTACCTCCTATCGAACACGAAACCGTGAAGCTGCTCGGATCCGGTAGCTTCCGCAGGAGATGATTCTTTATGATAAAGGTTCCACGGGAGATGATTCTTTATGATAGAGGTAGAGTGCTCCATGAGCTTTATCTCTTCATGCTTTCTCTTCCCTGTGATAAGGTCCTTTAAAAACTTTGCATAAATGGGAATCTCCGTAATGGCATCCATGAATGGGATGTTGAGCTGGATGCCCTTCAAAAGCTTCGTGAACTTGGAATACTTCTTCTCCATTTTAGCCAAAGCCAACCTCTGTGGATACGATGGAGGGGGTCGGCTTCCTTTGTTCCTTGTGACATCATTAGGAAACGACGTTGTTGTGGGTGTAGTGGAGGGTGAATCCGCTGTCTCCTCATTCTTGGTAGGCTCTTCCGTAGCCTCTTCTATATCACTGCCAATAATGATCTCCTCAGTTATGACTTGTTCCTTGTTCACAGCTGGAATCATAACGGGGTCGGTTGCCCGTCCTCCACGTGTGGTAATGGAGACCACGACATTGGCTTGAGCCCTCAGATTAGGCTCCGGTTGCGAAGGCAACCTCCCTTGGTTCTTCAGCAGCTGGGACATCTGGCCCTTTAGTTCATCAAGAGACGTGTTTATGTTTTTGAATTGAGCGGATGTGTCCTGGTTAAATTTGGCTTGCCCACTCATGAATGTCTCTAAAGTGCTCTCCAAATTGGACCGAGGCGGAGATGGTGCATAACCCTGCTGAGGTGGGCGATTGAACTGGTAGCCTGGTGGTCGATATGGCCCAGCTGGCCTGAACCCACTCTGCTGTTGATTTGGCGGGTGCCCATGCTGTTGTTGAGGAGGGGTTAGCGGTCTCTGAAACTGTGGAGGTTGCAACCCTCCACTTAGGTTCCCGTATGAAAATCCCGGATGATTTATAGTGGCCGGATCTTGCCACTGGTTGCGTCCCTCTCCTTGAACATATTGCACTGACTCAGACGATTTGGCACCATCATAATGTCCCTCATTGGGAACATAACTGTGATCTCCATATTCCCCTGAATGATGATAAGCAGAGGTGTCGGTGGTCGTTGGAATGGAGTCCAACCATTGTTCAATTCTGGCCACCTGTTTACACAAAGTCTCGATGTAAGAATCAAGGTGGCTGGTAGCTTTTACCTCGGGGTTCTGGTCACAATGGTTTTCTCTTCGCTCCACTGATGATTATTTGCCGCCATATGCTCAAGCAGGTCTCTGGCTTCCTTAGGCAATTTCTCCAGCAAGGCGCCTTGAGCGGCAGCATCAATTATCATCTTTATGATGGGCTGCAGCCTATTGTAGAAACTCTGAACCAAATCCCAAGGTTGGATCCCGTGATGAGGGCACTGATGTTGAAGGTCCTTGAACCATTCCTAGGCCTCGGAAAGAGATTCTTGTTGAAGCTGTTTAAAGTTCGAGATGGCCCCCTGATCCGCACCGTCTTTGAAGGTGGATAGAATTTGTTCACAAAGGCGTGCACCAGTTTCTCCCATGTAGTAAAATGGTTGGGTGGATAGGCCCGTAGCCAGTATGAAGCTTTATTCCTTAAGGTGAAGGGAAAAATCCTTAGCTTGATGGCGTCATCACTCCCATCTTTAGCCTTAAAAGTATCGCACTTTGCCAGGAAAGTGTCGATGTGTTGGTTGGAATTCTCGTGGAGATGCCCATAAAAGGGATCCTACTGCATTAGATTTATAAGCCCCGTCTTCAACTCGAAGCTAGCTGCCGCCAGTTGCGGTCTCAAGATGGACGAATTATTTCCAAAGGTAGGCTTCATGTGGTCCCGGATGAACCCGGTGCGAGGAGGAGTAGTGGTATTGTCTGCCATCTGATCAGATGATGCTTGATTTCTACTTGAGGCCCTCAGAGCCCTTGCCGTTTTCTCGATCTCAGGTTCAAATAATAATTCTTGATTAAATGCCCCAAAGCGAGTGTTCATGCTTCAAAACAACTCAGAAAAAAATGCTGTCAGTAGCAAGGTAATAATTAAAAGAATGAAAAGGGTGGAAAGATAAGGAATGATAAGATTTGCTAGCAAGCTCTTCAAAATAAAAATAAACTGAGATACACTATAGCCGTCCCCGACAACGGTACCAAAAACTTAAGCGCCTGGAACTTACACCTAAATTCCACCTAGCGGTGTCACGGTCAGTAGGTGTAGTATGGCTCCTAGGTGTCAATTCCAGGCTCTATCCGCAAGCAGATGGTGTCAAATTATAGAATAAAAGATGTCGGATCCCACAGGGACGGTGATGGTGTATTTGAGATCTCAGATTATTTTTATATCTTGAAGTGAGATAGATGTCGGTTGGGAAAGTTTGGTTTTGATGTTGTTGTTGACTTGATAAAAAAGCGAACTAAGGTTTTAAGGATCACCGCTAATACCGTCGGAGATCGATGTTGGAATAGGATCCTTACGTTTCATTAAGGTTAGGGGATTAGTCTCTCAATTCATACCACTCTCGTGGATTAGAATTTCGAGGTATTTTGGTGGCTCTCATTATCGCAATGGCGGTAGCCGTCAATGTTGCGATATAGTTTGTCAGTTGATCCCCTCAAGGCACGAGCCGGGCATGGTCACGAGCCTTGGTTGGATCCACCGATTTCCCTAATTAAATCCCAAGGGTACTCCTTAAGCTCATCAATTCCACAAACCATGGGCATGATCTAAGTACGAGTTTCCCTAGGGATTCGGATGGATCGACCGAAATACATCCCTTTATTTCGAATTCAACTTAGAGATCCAAATCTACATCTCCCCCCTAAAGTTTTAGGGCTAACCCATCAACCCTAGAGGAGACTACTCACACATGGTGATATTGACAAGTAAAAAGGCAATTTTTATCGAGAAAAACATTGTAGCAAATTAATCGAATGAGAATTGAATAACTTACAACCTGAAGGCGAAGAAAAATAGTAGTCGATAATAATCCAAAAAGATCCCACAAATTCCAGAACGCGAAAAACAATCAATCTCCAGAAAACAATTTAATAATCCTCAAGAAATAGGTTTAGATCTAACAAAAATGTTTCTAATCTCTTCTTCCCTAAATGAGCTTCAAAAAATTACCAAAAAGAAAAGTCTCCTCACCCGCAATCCTCAGATCCACACTTCACTCCATTCTGCGCATCAGAGGGCCACGAGAATTTCCAAAAATGGCCTTCATTATCGTCGACCGAGTAAGTGACTCGGTCGAGCAGAGGTTTGCTCGGTCGAGCTGCTCGGTCGAGTTGCCCACCTGCTCAGTCGAGTACGTCAGTGATTCGGGCTTCTCCAAAAATGCTACTCTAACTGCTCGACCCGAGTCAGCCTTGCTCGGTTGAGCAGCCAGCTAACTCGGTTGCCATGAGTCATGCTCGGGTCGAGTGAGATGTTGATTGAGCTTTGAAAGTGGGAGCTGCTTGACCGAGTCACCATACTACTCGGTCCGAGCAGCATGCGTATCAGCCTAATTTTTCTTCATGCATCAGCTCGACCGAGCAGCTGTTCTGCTCGATCGAGTCACCTGTGAAGATTTAAATAGCTTCTTGCCTGCTTCTCTTCCACTCATGGAAATCTCCTCTACTCCTCCTGTAGGCTTCCAAAACTTGGTAAACTCCTTTAGAGATTCAGCAACGGGCTCAGAGGCATGTCGGATGTGTCCATATCCAAAATGGGTCCCAAATCGCTCCAAAATCCCTGAAAATCCACAAACTCTACGAAACTCGAATATGGCGTTAGAATTGCAATATCGTAGGAAAATATGGGATTTGGGTGTGAATATGATATGAAATGCAATGGAATGATGCTATAAAAAGATATAAAATATGGACACATCACCTAGTAAATGTGTATTTTGACTGCACCAACACGTTAAGACCCTTTTGTTTAACCCCAACCAGACAAGTCCCAAAATATTACAAATATTGGTAAAAGTTTCTCCTACAGAGATCGTTACACTAATACATGAATATAAAGAGTAAAGGGATTAGAAATGCTCAGTTCGTGTCTGTGTAGTCGTCAATGTCAATCAGCACGTCTTCAGCTCCAGTATGACGTAAAAGGTTTCTCGATCTGACTCCTGGATCTCACATTATAGCTTGATTGCAATTTGGTTTGTGCGTATAGAAATTCAGTTCAAAGCAAATTAAGTTGCAGTCTGTGCATATAGAAATTCACTTAAAAATTATCCACATCAGCACAGCCTCTTTTCCCTTCGCTGTTTTATTTTCGTACGCTCTCCGACTCGATTCTAGGGCATGCATCATCGCCGTTTGTTCCTCTTCGATGTGCAACTCTCTTAAACGGCGACGGCGTTGCTTCGGTCTTCTCCAACTGTAGGATGATAAATGACAGCGGTACGGCGGCGAAGAGACTCTGATGAGCGGGCGACTTCGACTTCGACTTCGATGGTTCGTCGTCAACGATGATGCCTTGGGGCAGCATCGATCTGATCTCCACGACTCAGCGGTGAGAGTCGAGGGCAACACTGTGGACTTCCACGACAATGATAGCTCTTACATGACTCCGACGATGAGGGTTCTCCGAAGGCAACTTGAGTTCGACGGCGAGACTTCAGCAACATTAACTCTTGGACGGCAAGGTGAAGCTTCGAAGATGGCGACCCAACGTCTTAATGTTAGGGCATATAGCGGCAGTTCGACTTCGGCATGCGGCAGTTAGACTTTGGCATGCAGTAGCTCCAACGACGACCTATCTTCACGGCATGCGGTAGCTTAAAGGGCAACACGGCGGCGACTAAACTTCTCCAATCAGTTTCCTTCGACGTGAGATTTTGATAACGAGGGAGAAGATGACGAAGACAGCGTGATCAGTTCGACTTCTTCATGGCTTGAAGATGAAGTCGGGGGCTGCTAATCCATCACGCAGCAGGTGTGCTCGTTGATCCCTTGCGACAAGGCTTTGGAGATGTCGTGCTCAAAAGTTGAAGGAGATGGCAGCACGATGGAAGAGGCAGCTTGGAGTTGATGTTCTGGGTTGTGCTCTTGGAGTTGTGGTCGGATGGGAGCTCGACTTGATAGTGCGGTTGTAAGATGATGAAGAGGTTGAAGCTTGGAAGTTTGAGCAATGGGGAATTGGCCTATGGAGCTTGTGGCTAGGGAAGATGATGAGGTTAGGGTTTTGGCATTGGTTGCTGTGTTTTCTTTTGGTTTGCCGCAAAGATGTATATATGCTTAGGGTTTTTCATTATATGGTCAGCCTTCTAATTTTGTTCTTACCACTTTCCTACCTATTGATGAGGGGGCATATATAGATGTGGGGGTGAGAGGGTATGGCTTATGTAGAATCCCATACAAATAGGAGTTATGGATTTGACTTCACCTTTGAGCAGTAAAACAATGTGATTGGTTTGAATATGAAATTTGAAAGAGATTTGGATGGGATCTTAATTGATATGATCAAATCCATAGGGATTTGATCAAATCCATAGTGATTCTCTCTATCACATCCCATATTGGACCAAGTCCAATTGCTATGTGTATAGCACTTTGACTAAGCCCATTTGCTATGTGAATAGCAATTTCTCCAATGAAGGACATAATAATCACTTTGAAGAATTACGTCCTTTCCATCACTGAAACACACTAAGCACACACGTTAAATAGCAACACATGTTTGTTATCATCAAACTAGAGATCCTAGATCGTTGCTTCCAACAGAAATCACCGTACTAGACTCTTTCGTGAATCCTAGAAATCTTCGACCTTGCCATATCCCTATTCTATATAGAAAGTGGGGGTAAGGATGTTGGGTTTTTCTTTTTACAATTGTTTTTTGGATATACATTTTTTTCTTTATATATTATTCTTTATATACACGAGATAAACTCAATATATATAAAAGGCGGCATATGTATCCCAGACCATACGATCTTAGGGCATCGGGTTACGAAAAACCCCTCGGGCCTTTTATCAAGGAAATTTTTTTTGATTTTTTGATTTTTTTTATGTTTTTGGGATTTTTGCAAACTCACGTAAACACAATGGAATGCAAAGCACGATCGAAGATCGTAATTGGTTGTATACAAAAAGGAAAAGAAAAAGATAGAATTCGGGACATGGCTTAGTGTCAGAATCTTTAAGCAATGCTACTCAAGTGTTGTGGTTTATCCAGACTCTATTGAATTACCATGCACTATGAAAATGTATTGTTATCACACAATCAAGAAATTTTTCATTAAATTTTCAATTAATCATGCAATTTTCAGCTTAACTATTTCGAGAATACTCATTGTGTAGAAATGAAATCAATTCATGGAAAATCATATTAAATCACATTCTAATCAAGGAAATATATCTAATTCATCAAAGCATGGTGTTCAATATAAAATCCATTCTATATTTGCAATGAAGTGCAATAGACTTAGAAAAATTCTATGTGAGTGTGTAATAAGTTGAGTGTGCGTATCTTATAGTGCAATCATAGGAGAATCATCTTTAGTCTAATAAAAAAAGGAAAAAGAAAAGAAAAGATGCATGTAACCAATCAAAAAGAGAAAAATTAAATGATGATTCTAAAAGGGAAAAATGGGATGAAAATGGAAAGAAATGAGAATAAAAAGTGAAAAAATTAAAAGAAAAACAAAGAGATAGCGCTCATCCCCCAAGCTAGATGCAGCAGTGTCCTCACTGCTGAGAACTGTAAGATCCCTGTCTATGAGGAAAACACTAGAAGGGGGGTTGAATAATTTTATGTAATTTAAAATGATAATTACACCAAATTAAATTCCTAACCAACAATTAATGCGAAATGAAAATAAACCCTAAAATAAAACAATGCAAACACAATGATGTTTCAAGGGTTCGGATTACCCAAGTCACTTCCTGACTTGTTCCCGGTAATCATACGTCCCTTCCACCCGATTACCACCGGATATTCAAGTTAGAAACCTAACTTGAGTTTTCATTAAAACCCACTTGTAGCAACCCTACAAGTGAAATCGAAATACACTCGATGTTCTTAGCTCCCACAACTTGGGAGCAAGCAAACCACTCTCACAACACGACACTACAAAAAAGTGAGTTTCTTGTGACCAAACTTAGTGTCGACTTAAATTTGCTGACACTAAAAGTATACTTTTAGCGTCGGTAGAAGAAAGTCGACATTAGAAAAGCCATTTTTTGGATTCCTAGATATATGCCGACACTAGAGCTCATATCTTGTGTCGATCTTAAGTTGTCGACACAAGATGATAAATTGTCGACACTAGTAGGTTATTTTCTTGTGTCGGCTGCAGATGTCGACACTAAAATGTATACTTTCTAGGGTCGACCTTGGTGGTCGACACTAGAACATATACTTTCTAGGGTCAGCTTTGTTGGTTGACACTAAAACGTATCCTTTCTGAGGTCAACCTTGGTGGTCGACACTAGAACATATACTTTTTGGGATCAATTTTGGTGGTCGAATCACGTTTCGTTATTTTTTATTGGAAACGATTAGTTATTTTTTATTATCTTTTAAATAGATAAATAAATTAAATGAGATACACTGAAATCTCAGTTGGCGATTAAATAACGCTTAAACAAAAATATTCCATAGGAAAATTTCCCGATTCCCGCGTGAACCCTCTCGTATCCCAACCCTGTCATATTCCAAGCCCTAAGTTAATTTCCCAACCCTCGTCTCAGGCCTTCCCCTCGTCACAGCCATCTTCGGCCTCCCCCTCCTCACAGGCTCGATCGATCCGGGCCGTTCTACTTCATCAGCGGCGTCTCCGACCGCTGCTCGAAAGGGGAGAAGCTTGCCGTCGTCGTGCTGGCCGATCGCAGAAAGAAGAAGCCCATCCCTCCCCCTCCTCATCCACTGCCTCAGCCTCCTACCTCGTCCCCGCCCTCTGCATCCCACACGCAGTCTCCTTCGCAGGCTACCCTAATGCATTAGTCAAGAAGGACGATGATCAGGACGAGGAAGGTCAGTTCTCGCTCCCCCAAATGAAACCCTTATAATCTGCATTCGCTTCAAAATTGTTTGTTTTTTGTAAGCTGGATTTTTTTCGCGGATCAGCGAGACTGCTAGGATTTTTGATCGTTTACCAATCGAATTTTGATGTGTGTTTGATTCCGCGTTAGAATTTTCGTATGAGTCGGGTCGGATTTAGATCTGTTGATTTGGGATCAGAGATTGTGGTGATGTATTCCTTGCTTGTTTCTTTAATATGGGGCTTAGGCGTGTAGATCTCGGAATTTTCACGGAAGTAGGAGCAATCTGCAAGTGACAATGTTGTTTAAGGGCAACTTTATTAGATTTTGATCGTTTCTCATTTCGTGATAGCAGAATACTCACCGTTTCTGGGGATTGAGAAAGGTGCGGTGCTTCAAGAAGCTAGGGTCTTTAATGATCCTCAACTTGATGCGAGAAGATGCTGTCAGGTTAATGATTTGAATATTCAATCTTCTTTTGGGGGTTCTGATCTATCATTATACACATTTATTTATGTTTTGTCTTTCGGATCGTCCAGGTCATCACAAAACTCTTGTATTTGCTAACTCAAGGAGAAATTTTTACCAAGGTAAGGGTTTTGACCTTACTGCATTTTTTTAATCTCTAGTCATGGTGGATTTTAATTATGAATTAAAAATTCGTAGGTCGAAGCCACAGAAGTATCTTTTGCTGTGACTAAACTGTTCCAATCGAAGGACACTGGATTGAGAAGAGTGGTTTATTTGATCATCAAAGAGCTTTCACCTTCTGCCGATGAGGTTGGAATGATAATGAAGATTTTGTCACATTTTTTTTTAAAATATTGGAATTAGGTTGGTGGCTGGATGTTTATCATGTCTTTGTTTACTTACTCAAATTGAAAGATATATGAAACAAACCATTGTTGACAAGAACCCCATTGTTGCTAGTGCTGCTCTTGTTAGTGGCATTCACTTGCTTCAGGTACCATCGAAGGATTGCTGCTCAAGGCTTTTGGGTTTGGTATTTGGTTCGTCAGCACCTAAGCTTTGTATTTTGAACAGACAAATCCAGAAATTGTGAAAAAGGTGGACCAATGAGGTTCAAGAAGCTGTTCAGTCAAGAGCTGCTCTTGTACAATTTCATGCACTGGCTCTTCTTCACCAGGTATGAATTGAGTTATTTCTATAGATGCCTCGACCAACCTGCAAAAATCCTACATGCTTTGCAGAAAATGTGATTTTCTTTTTCTGCATTAACAACGCTGTAGAATCTTGCTTGCTAGTTACTGTTTGCTTGCACATACAAACTAAGTTTGAGTGACATAGTGCATTTGAAATAAATGATTTGAGAATAATGATATTTATTTCCTATTCATCTTATTACCTTTGTGTAAGGAAACCTTTGCACTTATCTTGGTACTTACATTGGAATAATTAATAATATATGACTTAATGTAGGTCTCGTCCTCCATTGAGGGAAAAAAATACATTTGTAATATATTTAAAAGACTTTTCTTAGTGTCATTCAAGCAGCCAAGCACACGATTAACATGCACAATCAATTTACATAGAGAACCTTAGAGTTCGGATTAGTCCCTTTCTCTTCTATATTTTCCTTTTGCTTTCTCTTTTCCATTCAATTTCTTCTTTATTTCCTCTCTTTTTTTTTCTTCGTTTTTTTTGTTGTGAGAAGGCCTTAGCTCTTATATTAGATAGAATTATATGACGATGGGTTCGCACTGAGAACATCACGCATGTTGGAACAGAGCTCAGATGTGGCGAATACTGTTCTCGGGTATGTTCTCCATGCGGTGGACTTGAGGTATCATGATGTGAGGGTGGCCTCCTCCTTTAGAAAAGTGAGCTGATCCCAAAATGGTCAGTGTTATTGCTGGAGAAATAACAAACAACAGTCTAGGTATCATAGTGGATCCCTCGGATATGCATTCTACAAAAGTTAAAGAGCCGCAACATGTCATATATACCATCAAGGAGCACTTGAGCTCCAACTGACCTTGGCTCATGAAATAGACCGGATGTCAAGGACATTGTTTTGGCATATGATAACTGATGTCTTTTGTATTTTAGAGCCATTCACTGTAATCTAGGAGCCATATAAACAGGCCTCAATTTTTTTTTACTTTCAGCTGGCAAAGGAAGGAGAAAAGTTTCTGGATCCTACTTATGTTGTAAAAGGAATGGATGTATCTTTCAGTGGGATTTTAAGCTATATTGATGCAACTGCTAAGGAGAAGCTAAAAAACAATGTATGCACACCCGCAGACCTCTGTTATTCATTACAGGTACTACCATTCTGCTCTTTACGTGAAGCTTTTTAAGTGAAGAGAAAAAAGCATTCTGTTTGTATACATTTTAATAGCTATGATATCCGCTTGGGGTCCTTCAAATTTAGTGTTCAGGAGATGGTTGATGGGGCAAAAATTGGTTCTAGAAGGTGCAAATTATTTCTTTCAAATTTAGTGTTCAGGAAATCATTGATGGGGGCACGATTTGGTTTTAGAAACTGAAAAACATTAAATAAACTTCCGAGAGTATTGCAGAGCTTCTTTTAACTTGAAAGCATATTTTTCTTTCAGAAATGCAAAATGAACATAAAATGGTAGAAAATAATCATCAATTGTGAGCAAAATATTACACTATTTGTACTATTTCTTGCACAACTAGGTTATGAATATTTTTTAAAAATGCCAAGATATTTTGATGATTCATATATTCTATTTTGATAGAGAACCAACTAAGAAATACTCTTATGTCAAGATGGAAGCGCCAGCCTATGAATCTCCCTTAATTATTGAATCAGCTTGCATGTGATGGAAGCTAAGTATTTTGAAGTAGGAATGATTATGCTTTTTCATAAGTTGTTATTCACACACATATGTGCGAAAAGTTTAGGAAAACAAAGGCAAGATGGAAGCGCCAGCATTATACATGCTACAACACTGATGGTGATCGTAAAAGAAATAAACCTCCAGATTGTGTGATGGATGAATGGGTTGCTCTAATGCAAGTTTGGGTTACTCCCGAGGCGCAGGTATACAATATATTTGTGAAAGCAATAGAGGTAGATATAGATGATACCAACACTTAAAAGAAATAGAGGTAGATAGATAGAGATATCAACATTTTGTCCCCAAAATTGCTTGTTGAGGTAGGTATCTTACTATTGTATATATATATTGGAATTGTGTAGGTTATATCTGAAAATAATGCCATAAATCGAAGTAAACAAGAAATCAAAAACATTGGAGGGACTAAAAGTGCAGCTTGCTACCGCTACGATCTGGTATCAAATTAAGCATATACTACATTTATTTCTAACTTCATTTCATATGGAAATAATTATTATGTTTTTTTGTGAATAGAGTAAGACAAATGCTGTGGCACAATCAGATGGAGATATGTTCATCCATTTGCATTCACGCTCCAATAATGTGGCATCTGATCCAAAAGCGAAGGAGTTGATTGTATGTCAAGAAATATTTCGAACTTTAGTTGTATATTTCTCTTATATGCATATCATCAGGATTATGATTGCTTGTCTAAAATGCAGGATGAACTGCGTGCGGTGGCAACAGAAAAGAATGGAGGAATCCTACCCACGTCTATAGATGATGCTACATACAATCAGGTGATGCCTCCACAACATAGTGATCATCAACGTTCTTATGGACGTGGTGTGACAGCAAAGACTCGTTTTGGTTCTACTTCTACACAATCCAGTGGAACTACATCCTCGCAAATCATGTCCATGCAAATGCAATTAGAGGAATATCGTCAACGAGAACTTGCAAGAGAGGAAGAACATATGCAAAAAGATGAGGAATATTGGCGAAGAGAGGATGAACAGAAGAAACAAGAGGATGAATATAGGCGAAGAGAGGATGAACAACAGAGAAGAGAGGAGGAATATAGGCGAAGAGAGGATGAACAAAAACAAATTATATAGGAGAATCGAAAACGGGATTTAGTAAGGGATCTACAAATGCAACAAATTCGTGACATGTTACTAGAACTCCACTGCTAGGTACATATTTAATATTTATATTCCATATTTACTGTTTTTTGACATGTTACTAGAACTCTTATAATAACATGTGTGTTTTTAACTTATTTTCATATTCTTTGTTTGTTTGTAGGGTTAGAGGTATAGATGATTTGAATATACTTTTTTGTACCTATGCTTAACAAGAGGATGCTCCAGAGAACTTGAAGATACTTTTTGGTGATATAAGGGCAAGGAGAGATGATACATTAAAGGTTGAAGATACTTTTTGGTGAATACAAGGGCAAGAAGATACTTTTTGGTCAATGCTTGTATTTTTTTGTGAAAAATAATGTTGGAACTATTTTGATTAAGAGAATGTTTGCATAATGCACGTAATGAATACTCTCTACTTTCATTTATCCATTTTATTGTTTCATTTTTATTTATGAACATGGATTTGAAAAAATATATGAATTTGAAATTGCTTAGCTTCGGAAATTAGCTTTTGCGGAAAAAGATTTTTCGTGTCGACAAATTAGGAACTAGTGTCAATAATCAGTTATCTCGAATCTCTTTTTTGTGTCGGTTTTTGTGGACACTAGATGGCATATGCTTTAGTGCCGATTTATTTCCACACAAGAATACTTGTTCTAGTGTCTACTTGTTATGTCACTAGAACCTTACTCTAGTGTCGACTTGTTCCATCACTAGAACCTAACTCTAGTGTCGACTTGTTCCGTCACTAAAACAGTACTATAGTGTCGACTTATTTCGACACTAGAACAGTACTCTTGTGTCGACATTATTCGTCACTAGAATGTTACTCTAATGTCGACTTAATCTGTCACAAAAACCTATGTTGTTGTGTCGATCTCAATATCGACACTAAAACCCGGTTTTACTTCTAGAGACGCCCATTTAGGTGACGGTCCGTCACTAGAAAAAAACCGACACTAGAACCCTATAGTGTCGGTTTTTTTACCCTTTTAGTGTCGAAATTATTGGACACTAGAAACGCTTTTTTTTGTAGTGCGAGAATAAATCAAATAACAAAAGTTATGAAATATGAAATAAACAACACTTACAATCACCTATGCCTTGAAGTAGAACTTGAAGGAGAGTGTGTTGTGTGTTGAATGACTCTCTTGGAAGAGAGGAAAACCCTTTCTCTTGACTGCACCAAATGTCTAGAAGATTTCTCTTTGGTTCTAGGTTGGAAAGCAAGAGATTGAAAGATAGAAATTCTAAGGCTTTAGGAATTGAGAGCTTGAAGATAAAAGCTTATGGTTTCAATAGATGAGTGAGTAAGTGAGTAACCTCTTAATGGAACAGTAGAGGCTGCCTTTATAGTTTTCCCAAAGCCATCAAACAAAATCCCTAAAAGCCCCTTTGAAATCCGTTGAGAAACAACCAATGGATAGAATTTACACACGCGATAGTCGACTGTTGAACAAAACACAGTCGACTGCTGTAGTGTGTAAGAGGGTAGGTGAGAATTCAAACGATAACTTACAACGTGGACAATCGATTGATGAAGAGAAGACAGTCGACTGTTAAACCAACAGGCGACTATAAATCCTTCTACAGGCGACTGGCCGCAAGATGAGTAAGCTTAGAAATTCTCAGAAAATACTGGGAAGACATGACAGGCAACTGATGAAGCATTCACAGTCGACTGTTCCATGGAAAAGCGACTGTAAATACAACATCAGTCGACTATCACAAACCCTGACATTTTCCAGTGAGTTGAGTCTGCAGAGTAGTTCAAAGACAGGCGACTGTTAAAGCATTGCCAATCGACTATGCCATTGGACAGTCAACTGTAAATACAACATCAGTCGACTGGCACTAGAAGGATAAACATTCCAGAGAGAAAGTTCTGCAGAAGACTCATGGACATGCGACTGTTGAAGTATTTATAGGCGACTGTGCCTTGGACAGGCGACTGTAAATACTACACCAGTCGACTGGCCATATGATAAGGAATGATATTTGGGCTGAAGATAGATAGGCAACTGATTTACAAATCACAGTCGACTGTCTTTTGGACAGGCGACTGTAAAATGTACATCAGACGCCTGAAAGAGTTAAAGCTTAGAAAGCCCAAAAATCCATTGCTCAAGTATGTGCATAACATGCGACTGTAGAACAAAACACAGTCGACTGTTTTTAGACAGGCGATTGTAAAATGTTTAGCAGTCGACTGTTGAGTTCACAATATGCACATTCTTGAGAATTGTGAATTGAAGTCTAAGGAAGAACGATCTAATGATTTCCTATGACTGAAATGAAGATGTGTGTGTGCTCCAACATAGTTCTACTTCTAAGTTACATACTAGAAGAGAAAAAGAAGATTACAATATGTGGAACTCTCTCTTCTCTCCAAAGTATGAGCTTGAAGTCTTAAAGGAGCTTCAATCACCAGCTTTGATCATCCAATCCACTTTTCTTGCTTTCATTGATCTTTGAGTGTCATCCATTACTAATTGATCTTCATGATATGCTTAGGTAATGGACTAACTGCAAATAGGGGATTAGTCACAAGTATTTATGTTTGCTCATCATTAACACCAAGTAGGGAGATGTCCAATACTCAACATTCTCCCCCTTTTAATGATGACAAACAAACATAAACAGAAAGATAAATAATTGTGCTTAAGGAAAACTTGCTCTCCCTACATATATGCCAATCAAGTTAGGCAATGAATATAAGGGCATCTATTGATCAAAATGAAGCAAGTATGTAAGATATGAATGAATGACATGATTTTCATGAGATCTTGAAATCTAGGATTTTATTATCCAAATTCATTATATCTTACTCCTCCTGAATCTAATGCAACTTTAATCTTAGATTCAAGTTTAGAATTAGAATTTACTTAGCACATACATTATGTTCTGTTTATTTCTCTCCCCCTATGGCATTATCCAAAAGGTGGGAGTAAAATAACAACAACAATCGTGCTAAATTAGTACTAAAACTATCATGAAAGAATAAAGATAAGATGTATATTCAATTTCATGCCAACAAATATTCGGAGAAAAACTAATCATAAAGGGGCATTTTATTGACAAACATACCAAAAACTCATAAAACACAAGAAATATAAGTTGACTAAAGGAACAAGAATCCAATATCAACATTTCAATACAAATGCGAAAAATGTCTCACATTACATCATGTTCATGATATAGCATACAAAGAGACAATTTCACACAATATTCACACAATTAATATATAGCAATGAAATAATGTGTGATGCAGTAGAAAAGAAACATCATATACATACATACATGCATGCATGCATGCATACATACATACATACATATATATAATCCAAAATTAACAGGAGTACAAAATACATCTATAACTCCATTTACATCAACAAAAATTATATGAACAACATACATACATCATCCATACAAAAATGAATACAAACCAAAAGTACAAACTAACACAAAAAAAATCTCAACCATAACAAAATTCCAGGTTAAAGGGCGAGTCTTTAAGCGGAGAGTCAATCCATCGCAGCATCTGAGAAGCGTGTTAAACTAATCTCGAACTCATGTCCCTCTGGATCAACAGAAGAATCCTCGACAGGAGGAGCATCAGTAGTAGGTTAGACATCCTGAGGAGCCGAAGAAGCACCATGCTCAAGAGTAGTACCACCAGGATGCTCCAAAATCTCAGAGACGACAGCTGGAGGAGGCTGAGTAGGCTGAGGTGGAACAAAGGGTCTGAGGTGCTCAGGGAAAGGAATTCCCTGATGCTGGAATGACAGAAAGAATAACTCATATAGACTAGAAACCTTCTCGTCCAAAAGGTCACGAGAGGGTGCGGTTGAGGTAGATGGCTGATCAACTGAAGGAATGGTGGAAGACGAAGGAGCAGAAGTAGATTGCCTCTTCTTGGATGCTGACTACAGAGCCGAATAGGACTTCGACTTTGCAAAAGCATTTTAGAAGAGGACCAAGAGGCAAAGGCTCGTAAGGAGTCAAGTCAATACCAAAATGATGGAAGACCAAGGTAAGAAGATCTCCATAAGGGATGTGAGCAGAGGAAGTAGTGAATTCGATCTTGTCCATCCAATCAAGGAGGACACCGGCCCAGTTTACTGATATCCCCGAGAAGATAACATACAAGCATTGGAGGATCTCCTGAGATGGCTGATTGAAAGAGCCATATTTTGGCAAGATGTTGGACTTCACCACAAGGTGAACAGCTCAACCTCTAGCCGTGAACATAGAGGCCCTAACTCCAGAAGAAAGAAAGGAGGGGATCACACAGAACATGTCCTAAAGAACATTCTGATCAAGGTCACCAACATCAGAAATAGAGATGTTAGCAGGAAGGGATACAGTGAAGGGGATCCTAAGAATGGTCCCTAAAAGAGTAGGGTCAATCCAGATATGGGTCCCCTGAACCACAGTGTCTATCTCCCCTGTGTCAACATACTCACTACGAATGCGGTTGGCATAGAATAATTTGACCAGGAAGGGATAAGCACGTGTGGAGTCAATATGGGAGTATCGAAACAAGATCACCGAAGTGGGTAAATGAGAGAATCTCTGAGAGTTTCTCAGCAGTGAAAGCTTGATAAACAATAAATCGCTCACGAAGGAGCCCGATCCCTAGCATGGAGTAGAACTTTACCAGACAAGCATCGTCTCAGCAAATAGGAACTAGAGGATCAGCAGGAGGCATAGTAGGATTTTGGCCTTGAGGAGAATCGGAACTAGACTCAGGGTGGGTGTCAGCAGCCACTCGATTAGGTTCAGCCTCAACGACAGGCTCATTGATGCAAACCAATGGGCTTACAATGATGCTTCACGAGAGGCTCAACTTCATGGGAGGAAGAAGAAGGAGAATAGACACCCAAAGAGTCGGATGGAGGATCAACGTTCTTGGTGCGGGCTTTGTGGGGTCGCTTGGTTTTGACAATGGTCGGCTTAGGGTTCCTAAGGCGTCAAGGAGTAACACATTTCCCTTTGGTCTTGGGAGCCATTATACGAATTGAAAGACAAGAAGGAACACACGAATCGAATCGATTGACAGGAAACGATAACTAAGACTCGACGAACGACGGAGGGAGAGTCAAACAAACAAACAATCAGAAGATTGGAGGAGTGATCGAAGACAGTAGCTTTGAATCGACGAGAAATCGACAGACGGTGGAGTTCGAAGGAGGAAGACGAGGGAGTTTTCGTCGGATGAGAGAGAAAACAAATGATCGAATCGATGGCTCTCGAAGATATAAGGAGGGTTCCAAAGAATCTGGGCCGTTGGATCGAAAAATCGACGGCTCAGATCAAGTTAACAAACCGCCACAACAGTTGATAGTCGACTGATGAACACTCGTCAGTCAACTGGTTGATTAGATAGAAAATAAGATTTGGTTGACAGACAGTCGACTGTTGAGTAATTCACAGTCGCCTGTCGGAGAGACAGTTGACTGTAACTAACTCATCAGTCGACTGACAGAGAATCAAAAAAATTGATGATAAAAACAGAGACTTCTGAAGATTTGGACAGGCGCCTGATGACCAAAATGCAGTCGCATGTCACATGGGTAGTCGACCGTAAAATATTCATCAGTCGCCTGTGCGATAAATTCAGTCTGTTGTTTTGATAAAATAGAGATGGGCAGTCGACTGTCGAAGGAATGACAGTCGTCTGTCCTGGCCCAGACATGCACAGTGAGGTTAAAATCCAGAGGATAGAGACAACTCACCCTAGGACCTATACTCTAACACAAATCTAATCATGAAATCAATATCAAAATATTATAGATTCACATATAAATCTCATAAATCAATCCAAACATTTGAAATTATCAAAATCTCAAATACATCTCTTAAAACAAATATATGTGCAACATATAATTTATTAGAAGAAGAGAAGTAAAATGATGATATGAGTTAAATTATGATATAACATGAAAGTATGAACTCCTATATTTCAGATTCACCCATAATCCCTAATTCTCCATGCAACCTCACAAATGAATCTTCTTTAAGAGGTTTAGTGAAGATGTCGACGATTTGTTTTTGGATTTCAATGTATGCTAAGGTGATGTCCTTCTTAGCTACATGATCATTTATAAAATGGTGTCTCACATCTATGTGTTTGGTACGGGAGTGATGTACTGGATTCTTGGAAAGACAAATAGCACTTTGGTTATCAACCATGATAGGACAAGTATCACAATTGACACTATAGTCCTTGAGAGTGTGTCTCATCCAAAGAACTTGTGCACATGCAAGACCCGCGGCAATATATTCCGCTTCAGTCGTAGACAATGATACTGAGTTCTGTTTCTTGGAAAACCAAGAAACTAGGGAATTTCTTAGAAAATGGCAAGTGCCACTAGTACTTTTCCTATCGGATTTGCATCCGAAAAAGTCGGCATCACTATATGAGATTAACTCATATGTGCTAGACTTAAGGTAAAGTAGCCCATAATCTAGTAAATGATTGAGGTAACGCAAAATTCGTTTAACTGCAATCAAGTGTGACTCCTTAGGTCTAGCTTGATATCTAGAACAAAGGCATCTGGAAAACATGATATCGGGCCTCCTAGCAGTTAAGTAAAGTAAGCTACCGATCATACCTCGATATAGACGAGCGTCTACATCTTTTCCGTTCTCATCCTTGTGTAGATGGGTTGTCGTACTCATGGGAGTCCTTTTGCTTGAAGACGATTCCATCCCGAATCGCTTGATAAGCTCCCCGGTGTACTTTGTTTGATGTATGAAAGTCCCATCCTTCATTTACCAAATTTGCAGTCCAAGGAAATAGTTGAGCTTACCCATATGGCTCATCTCGAATTCTTCCTTCATAGACTTAGAAATTTTTTGGCGAAGATTAAAGTTAGTAGAACCAAATATAATATCGTCTACATAAACTTGAATCAATAGGATGTCATTTTCATAATCCTTAATAAAAAGAGTTGAATCAACTTCACCCATTTTAAAACCCAAATCCAAAAGAAAGGTTTTGAGTCGATCATACCAAGCTCTTGGAGCTTGTCTCAACCCATATTGCGCTTTCTTAAGTTTGAAAACATGATTTGGAAATTTTTCATGTATGAAACCGGGTGGTTAAGAAACATAAACTTCTTCATTAACAATACCATTTAAAAATGCACCTTTAACATCCATTTGAAATAGTTTAAAATTCTTATGAGATGAAAAAGATAACAACAATCTAATAGCTTCTAATCTAGCTACGGGGGTAAAAGATTCTTCGAAATCAATACCTTCTTCTTGAAGGTAGCCTTGAGCTACTAACCTTGCTTTGTTCCTTGTAATGACCTCATTCTCATCGATCATGTTCTTGAAGATCCACTTGGTCCCAATCATTTGGTGACCACTTGAAAGAGGAACGAGCTCCCAAACTTCATTTCTCTCGAATTGCATGAGTTCTTCTTCCATTGCCACTATCCAAGTGCTATCTTCACACGCTTCTTGGATGTTCTTTGGCTCAATAGTAGAGACGAATGCGTAATGAGAGAATTCTTCAATTCTTGATCTCGTTCGAACACCCACACTAATATCTCCAATAATTTGGTTTTTGGGGTGATTACGAACGGTTGGGTAAGATTTGGAAACCCCTGCATCACTTGGAACATCTTCAACAATCTCATTAGTAGTGTTAGTCTCAATAATAGAATCATTAATCTTGACATTACTAAGAGAATCACATAAAACATCTACACTATCATCAATCACTTGAGGAAAATCAAAATCTTCATAAAATGATACGTGTAGTGATTCCTCGATCGTTGAAGATGTTTTGTTGTATATCCGGTAGGCTTTGCTACGTGTGGAATATCCAACAAAAATTCCTTCATCGGATCTTGGCTCAAATTTATCTAAGTTACCAAAGGTGTTCTTGATAAAACATTTTGAACCAGAAAAAAGAAAATATATAACTTGTGGCTTTTTGTCATAAAATAACTCAAAGCAAGTTTTGTTCGTTAGAGGTCTCACTAGGATCCTATTAAGCACATAACATGCCGCGTGCACCGCCTCTGCCCAAAATTGTAGTCCAAAATGACTATCATGGAGCATGGCACGGGCACACTCAATTATAGTCCCATTCTTTCTCTCTACAACACTATTTTGTGGTCATGCGCGAGGAAAAGAAAAATTGTGAGTTATCTCGGTGTCATCACAAAACTTTGTAAAAGACTCATTCTCAAATTCTCCTCCATGATCACTACGAATTGTGATAATGGTGGATCCTAAGAAATTTTGAATCTTCTTTGCAAATATGGTAAACTATTCAAAGGCTTCATTCTTATTAGTTAAAAATGAGACCCAAGTAAATCTAGAGAAGTCGTCAACGACAACTAATCCATAATGAGCATTACCTAAAGAGGCGGTTCTAGTTGGCCGAAACAAATCTAGATGAAGTAATTCTAGGAGCATCTTAAAAGTTATGCCTTCTTTAAGTTTGAAAGATGATTTACTAAGTTTAACTCTTTGACATGAATCATAAAAGTTTTTTCTTACTAAAAGTGATGTTTGGAAAACCTTTAACAAGATCATGCTTAGCTAACTTATATAAGTGCTTAAAATAAATATGACCAAAATGGCGATGCCATAATAGTTGTTCATTTGTATTAGCAACTAAGAAATGTTCTACGGTTTTAGGCAAGCTTAAATAATAAATATTTTTACACCTAATACCGGCAAATAAAACATGTGAATCAAAATCAACAATTTTACACATATCTTCTCCAAAGTTAACATTGTAACCTTTGTCACAAAGTTAACTAATGGAGAAGAGGTTATGACATAAACCACTAACTAAATATACATTTGTAATAAGTGGTTTGAAAGTATTACCGACTATACCTACTCCAATGATGGTTCCCTTTTGATTACCTCCAAAGTGACCGTTGCACCATCCTTGATGCTAATCACTTCGGAGAGCAATGAGGGATCTCCCGTCATGTGTTTGGAGCAACTACCGTCGAGTATCCATCCTTTGCTTTTAGAGCTAATTTGACCTTTATTGCTCTCTTTCTTTTTCTTAGGTACCTACATAGTATACCATAAACTCATGGTACCCAATTTTTGTTGGGTCCAAGGGGATTAGCCCTTTCGAAGCCAAGTCCAAGTAGACTTCAACTTCCCAACATAGTTACCAATATTTATTACTTCATTAAAGTAGGAATCAACATAAGCATTCCTAACATTTAAACTAGTATTCTTAGGACCCCAAATTGTGTAAGTTTTGAGAGTCCTTTTCCTAGTTGCATACACAATTGATTGATTTCTATGTGGTGCATGCTTCCTAGGAACATGAGTTCTAGCATATGAATAAGGAGGTGGATATGCATTAGACATATGTGGGTTGTATGCATGCTTAGGAACATGCATGTTGTATGAAACATATGGAGCATGCATGACATGTGGTGAATGTGCATACTGTTGGATATTGGACTCCCCGGATTTGGTTTTGGATGATGAACAAACATAAATATATCGTGAACTAACTCTTTGTGAGCGCAGTTATGGAGATCGTCGTCAAATTCATATGAACATCCAAAGCGACGTCTCAAGAATTCTCAAAGCACGTGATCGTATGCCTAAAGCTTCGTTGAAGCTTTTGGACCACTTTAGAAGTCATGAAGATTCGGATCGAAGCTTTCGAAGACGGTTCGTCAAAGTTTTATTTATTGTCTTTTAGCTTCGTTCCGTAGAATGTTAAGCCTTGAGTAGGTCTTACGTTTTAATCTTCATTACGCTCCTATCTTAGAGATAGGAACTTGTAAGAAGTCCATACTAACTTTCCCGAAGCATCGCGCTTTGATTCGCGACTTCTTGTGCATGTTAGTTGGTTCAAGAAGAAGAACCAACCGACTAGATGGTGATCTAGTCGGTCGGCAATGCTTCTTGGACCGACTAGTTTGCCTTCTCAATTCTAAGCTCTTTACTGTTTACAGTTAGTCGGTCTACGTTGACTCACCGACCGACTAGTTTGTGAACTAGTCGGTTAGTGATGCTTCTTAGACCGACTAGTTGAGCTTTCCCTGTACATGCCTAGTTACTGTTTATCGTTAGTCGGTCTATGTTCATTTGGCGACCGACTAGTTGATGAACTAGTCGGTCAACTTTTGTTCTTGGACCGACTAATTCATTTTGTACTCAGACTATTTGTTTTATCTCTTAGTCGGTCTAAGTTCACTCGCCGACCGACTAGTTGTGAAACTAGTCGGTTGGCAAGTGTTCTTTGACCGACTAGTTCTCTTAGTCTGAACTTCGACCTATTCCCTGTTCATCCTTTAGTCGGTTCATGTTGATTGATCGACCGACTAGTTGATGAACTAGTCGGTCGGTGGTTGTTCTTTGACGTACTAGTTTGGTTCTGAATAGAGCCGTTGGAGCATTAATTGAAACGTTTTTCTCTCTCTATTTCCTCTAACCTATATATACTTGTTGAGCTGCATTCATTGCACTCAAGGATGATATTAAGAGAAGTTTAGAGATCAAAGAGAAATCATTCCATCTCATTAAAGCTCATTCATTTCCAATCTTGAATCTTTTCTCACTCTTATTTCAAAAGAGAGATTCATTGATTGTGAGCCTTCCAAGCCAAGTGCTTGATCCTAGGTCACCATCAACCTCATAGCTTTCCATAGCTGATCTACATCTTGGAGCTAAGGTTTGGTGCCTTCTTCTTCCTCAAAATCATCTTTGCCCTAATTCGTAAGTATACTCAAGGCATAGGTATTTTGTCGGTAAGCAATTTCTATTTCAATTTACTTTGATATTGTGAGTGATTCACTCTCGGTTGTGAGAGTGTGTTTGTGATCCCGGGTTGTGGGAGTGACAAATTTCCTTTGTGTATGATTTGACTTGGTGAAGGTTCTTCACAAGTATTTCATAGTGGAAATCTTGAGTTAGGGTTTCTAACTCAAGTATCCGGAGGGGATCCAGGTGGTTGGGACGTAGGATCACCGGGAACAAGTCGGGGAGACTTGGGTGGATCCGAACCCAGTAATATTGCTTGTTTGCGATTGTTTCTTTGTTGTCTAACATTTACATTTCCGCATTTCCGCATTGTTTGGTAGAGTTTGCAAGGTAATTAGGAATTAGCCTCTTAATTATTTTAAAGTACTATTCACCCCCATCTAGTACTTGTGCAGTAGCTTAGCAGGGCATTACATTTGGTATCAGAGCCAAGTCTATAGCTATGTCTGCCAACGCCAACAAGACCGTGCGTCCACCTTCCGACTATAGCACCTTCAAGAATCGTGAAGGAGCTTCTTCGGTGATGGAAGGACACTCTTCAACGAGGCCTCTCTTCTTCAACGGTACCAACTATGGATACTGGAAATGCCAAAAGGAAACTTTCCTCCGGAGTGTTTCACTATGGAGGGCCACAATGAAGGAGTATGTCGAGCCCGCCGAAGAAGATTTCGAGAAGTGGACTCCCGCGGAGATCGCCGCGGAGGTAAGCAATGCCATGGCAATGAACGCCTTGCAATGCGCTTTGGAGCCCGAGGACTTCAATAAGATATGCACATGTAAGAGTGCATATCAAATATGGAACTCCCTCCTCATCTTGCATGAAGGAACGAGTAGGGTAAGAGACTCTAAACTCGTTGTAGTTAATAAAGATTACGAGTTATTTCATATGCTACAGGGTGAGAAGATGAAGGAGTACTATGCTCGCTTCGTCGACATAACAAACGAGTTGGAGGCTCTCGGTAAAACCTACACCCAAAAGGAGAAAGTCTCGAAGATAATCAATGGACTTCCTTCTAGTTGGGAGAAACGGACCTTCGCCATCGAGGAAGGTAATGATATGAAAACTTATACCGTTGTTCAACTAATGGGTACCTTGATGTCTTATGAGGTACGCAAGGATAGCAAGTTGAAGTTGCAAGAAAAGATGAAGTCCTACCTAAAGCAAGACGAGCCAAAGAAGAAGGCTATTGCTTTCAAGGCCGCTCCATCAACTTCCACATCGACCGATGATGAAACTCGGAAGACGAGTTGGACTTGGAGTTTATGGCTCTCATGGCCAAGAAGTTAAACCGGTTCTTCCGGAAAGGTAACTTCAAAAAAAAATCGAAGTTTAATTCTTCTAACGCCTCCTCTCCTTTGTGTTTTTGTCACGACCCGCTTCCCTAAAATGGAGGCGAGACGTGAAAAGGTCCGCACGAGAGTGGAGCTGTGAAGCCCCAAACCCGATAAGCGTCCACGAATACATAAACAGGTCCATGTAACCACAACAGAATAACAATAATAACACAAGGAGAGACTGAAATAAAATTCCACGTCTCACAAATTGTCCAACATCAACAAAAAGTCCAACATCCAGAAAAGCCACCAGGCTAAAAGAAAAGAGTCCAAGGCCCAGAACAAGGCCAACAAAAGAATACGACATAACAAAGTATAGGTGCTACGCACCGATAACAAAACAGCTGTCTAACAAAAGTAAAACACACGATGACACTAGGACTGGTCCCCAGTGTCCACGTGCTCCCCGTCAAACACAAGCTCGGGCTCGGCGTCAGCAAACACCTCGTCCTCAACGAGGTACTCGGGCTCAGGATCTAACATGTGTCACCCAAAAGAGTAAATGGGCACATGTCAGCAAGTCTAAAAAGACTTGGGCAAGGAAACTGAAAGTGAGGCATCTAGCAACCTAGCAGTTTAGTATGCATGACATGGCAGTTATAACATGAGTGCACAATTAAAACATGGCAAGACAATTTGTACAAGAGAACAATCATCGGGACAAGACAAGAGTAGCCAAGCTACTATCACTTCAATACATTCACATTTTGTAGGTGTTTACGCCATTCGCTGAATGGCATAGCATTTCAGACCGATCGGCACTAAACACTACCCAATATTCACACGATATGGAGCCTGGGGTCCCCGCACATTGAGCTCATCTAGTGAGCCTGAGGTTGCCCCGCACATTGAGCTCGCATTCTTAGTTCACAATTCAATATTTCGAGCGTTGGGGTTTCCAACTCATTATGCTCGCTTCTGGTCACGAGCCAGGAACACAAGTATGGCGTAGGGAACACCTAGCCGGAACACGCAATTCGGGCATTGGCTATCAACCAACACATGGCCCGCTTCTGGAACACGAGCCAGGAACACAACATTGTAGCGAAGCTACGCAATCACAGCAATACCTAAAGAATGCAAGATCATGACAATTTATTTGCGTACATTTAATTGAATTAAACGTGACAGGCGAAATGCAATGACATGAACATATTTGCGTACCGTTAATTGAAAGTAAACATGACATGTTAATTGTGCAACATGCTAAAAGTCGGAACTAGCTTCGTTGTCAAGCTAATTCCCCAATTTGCGCCTAGGCGAGTATCATTTCGTCGCCTAGCCTCTTTTACGCCTACAACAAGCAAATGGCCTAAAACATGGCCTAAACCCTAAGTGGCAAGTTTCACTTGCCTAGCACCGGGGATTGACGATCACTTCGTCACACGGATGCTATCTACGGGGGAAATCGCTGTTTTGGGGGAGACAAACATCAAACACATGAAATTAATTAGGGTTTCACAAAAATTATAAATAAGTTATGAAAACAACGGTAGAACGATTTCTTACCGAGAGGAAGCGGAAGAAACACTCCGGGGAACCCTAGGATCAGATCTGGAAGCAAATGGAGAAGTTTGGGGAAACTAGGGTTTTGGGGGATTTGGGGATTTTGATGGGTTTTGATGGAGATTTGGGGAAGATGAGGGGTAGATAGAGTAGATGGATGGATTGGATGATGGATTTAGGGCTTGGAATGAAGGAATGGAGCTTGGAGGAAGATGGGGGCTGAAGCGGGAAGTTTTTTAGGGTTTTGGGTTGTGTTGGAGAAGAAGAAGTCGAATGTGTTGGGTTTAAATAGGCTAGGCTGGCGGCTGCCCAGAAATTAGGGTTTTAACACTGGTTAGTCGGTTAAAGAACAACCACTGACCGACTAGTTTGGCAACTAGTCGGTCGGTCGACCAACGCAGACCGACTAAGTGCAAACAGTAACTCCTGAACGAAAATAGGATTCTAGAGTTAGTCGGTCCATGAAAAAGTACTGACCGACTAGTTTAGCATCTAGTCGGTCGATGAACGTTCTTAGACCGACTAAGAGTAAACAGTAGCTGATACAAAAATAATTTGATGAGTTAGTCGGTTCAAGAAGCATTGCTGACCGACTAGTTTGCAACCTAGTCGGTCAACCAACGTTCTTAGACCGACTAACGATAAACAGTAACTCCTGAGAAATTTAGAAAGCAAACTAGTCGGTCCAAGAAGGATTGTCGACCGACTGGATCGTCATCTAGTCGGTCGATGGCCCTTCTTACACCGGCTAATGAGCACAGAAAAGTACCGATACAGAGCGCGAGGCCCCGGTATCGATTCCTAAGACTCCTAGGCTTGATCTAACAGTTAGATACGACCGTTATGAAGTCCGTCACGAGTGACTTACTTCGAAATCGACAATCCTAAGGAAGAAGCGAGAAAATACGACGAATCGATTCGAAAATGAAATCTACGGAGACAAAAACCATGCAAGAGGAGAAAATCCACCAAAACATATATTATATTATATTAAATCCAGATACATGAAAAGCAGTCGTTACATCCTCCCCAACTTAAGAAAAATTCCGTCCTCGGAATTTCCAAAAATTCACGAGTCCGGAAACAAAAGTGGGAAACGCTCTCGCATCTCATCCTCATTCTCCCAAGTAGACTCTCCAGGTGAACCGTGTCGCCACATCACCCTCACAAGATTGACAATCTTGTTCCGAAGCGATTTCTGACGCTTGTCCAGAATCTGCACTGGATACTGGTCATACGTCATATCGGGGCGAACGGTAATCTCCGAAAAATCCACCGCATGAGACGGATCGCTAATGTATCGACGAAGCTGCGACACATGGAAAACATTGTGAACTCCTTCCAAGGATGGCGGCAAGGCCAAGCGATAAGCTACCTCGCCAACCCTCTCCAAAACGTCAAACGGTCCAATGTATCGCGGGCTCAACTTTCCACGCTTCCCAAAACGAATCACACCACGATTCGGGGAAATCTTCAAGAACACATGGTCGCCCGGCTGAAACTCCAAAGGACGCCGTTTAGCATCCGCCCAATGCTTAAAACGGTCCTGAGCAATTCTTAACCTCTCCCGAATATTCCTGACGATCTCCACGGCCTCCACGATCATCTCAGGTCCCAACAACTCCCGATCACCAACGTCATCCCAACTCAATGGCGATCGACATTTCCTCCCATAAAGAGCGGCGAAAGGTGCCATGCCAATACTCGCCTGGAAGCTGTTGTTGTAGGAAAACTCTACCAGATGCAGATGGTCCTCCCACGAACCCTTGAAATCCAACATGCACGCCCTCAGCATGTCTTCCAAAATCTGAATCGTCCTCTCGGACTGGCCATCCGTCTGCGGATGGTACGCCGTGCTGAAACTCAGACGCGTACCCAAGCTCTTCTGCAAACTCTGCCAGAACTGAGATGTGAACCTCGTGTCTCTGTCAGACATGATACTCACGGGGACTCCATGAAGTCGCACAATCTCCTGCACGATTCACGATACATCACTATCCAAACTAGGAAAAGGAAATAAAACGGAGAGTAAAAAGAATTTTACCTCCATATATCTCCTCGCTAGCGCCTCAGTGGACTGTCCCACTCGGAATGGAATAAAGTGCGCAGATTTGGTCAATCGATCTACGATCACCCAAATCGCGTCATTCTGCTTCGGACTCCGAGGTAGTTCAGTCACGAAATCCATAGTGATGTGCTGCCACTTCCACTCTGGAATCGGAATCGGTTGTAGCAACCCGGCCAAACGCTGATGCTCCGCCTTCACTTGCTGGCAAACCAAGCACTTGGCTACACTCCGAGCCACGCTCCTCTTCATACCATGCCACCAATAATTCAGACGAAGATCCTGGTACATCTTGGTGCCACCAGGATGCACAGAATACGGCGAACTGTGTGCCTCCACCATCAGCTCCTCTCTGATATCCCCAGCAGGCACACACAACCTGGCTCCAAACCTCAGCGAGCCATCCTCATGAATCAAAAAGTCAGTCCGCAGACCGGCTTCCACCATCTCCCGAATCCTCACCAGCTTCGGATCCTCAGCCTGGCCAGCCTTAATCCGATCCACGATCGTCGACTGTACCTGCATGTACATCAACGAAGAAGCCTCTCCAGGAAGAACAATCTCCACGCCAGACTCGCAAAAATCCTGCTGCAATCTCCACTGCGAGGTCAAAATCATCACCGCTGGCAGCCTACTCAAAGCATCCGGAACCACATTCACCTTGCCAGGGTGATACTGCAAATCAATCTCATAATCCGCCATAAGCTCCAACCATCGACGCTGTCGCATGTTAAGCTCCTTCTGAGTGAAAATATACTTCAAGCTTTTGTGATCGGTGAAAATCTTCACTTTCTCACTCAGCAGGAAGTGCCTCCAAATCTTAAGGGCAAACACAACGGCAGCCAACTCCAAATCATGCGTCGGGTAATTCTTCTCATGAACCTTAAGCTGACGAGACGCATATGCCACAACATGCCCATGCTGATGCAACACACAACCGAGACCCTTGCCAGAAGCATCGCAAAAGATCTCAAATCCACCGCTGCGATCAGGCACGACAAGAATAGGGGCAGTCGTCAACCTCTCCTTCAGAACACCAAAAGCACTCTCACAATCACCCGACCAAACAAAAGCAACATCCTTCCACGTCAACCTGGTCATCGGCTCAGCAATACGAGAAAAGTCCTTAATGAATCGCCGATAGTAACCAGCAAGTCCAAGAAAACTCCGAATCTCAGACGCAGACGACGGAACAGGCCACTCCCTGATGGCCCGAATCTTCTCGGGATCCACTGAGATACCATCTCCAGTCACCACATGCCCGAGAAAAGCAACTCTATCCAGCCAAAACTCGCACTTCGAAAACTTAGCATACAACCGATGCTTCCTCAAGATTTCCAACACCGTCCTTAAGTGCAAGGCATGCTCTTCCTCCGACTTCGAATAGATCAGAATGTCGTCGATGAAGATAACGACAAACTTATCCAAAAAGTCGTAGAAAATCAGGTTCATCAGATTCATGAAAACCACGGGCGCGTTAGTTACGCCAAAAGGCATAACCACGAACTCATAGTGTCCATACTTCGTCCTGAACGCTGTCTTCGGAACATCTCCCTTCTTCACCTTCAACTGATGGTAACCACTCCTCAGATCCAATTTTGAAAACACCCTCGAACCTCCAAGCTGATCAAAGATATCATCGATGCGAGGCAACGGGTATTTATTCTTAATGGTCACCGCATTCAACTCCCGATAGTCCACGCACATGCGACGCGAACCATCCTTCTTCTTAACCAACAACACCGGTGCTCCCCACGGAGACATGCTAGGATTAATATAACCCTTCTGCAAAAGCTCATCCAACTGCTTCCGCAACTATTCCAACTCTGCAGGTGCCATACGATACGGCGCCTTCGAAATCGGCTGCGCACCTGGAACAAGATCGATAGAAAATTCCAAAGCTCGGTCAGGCGGCAAACCAGACATCTCCTCGGGGAAGACGTCGCCAAAATCACGCACCACAGCTGGCCACTCCAGCTCCATCTGCATAGCCACAGCCTCCACCGGCCTGGCCCGAAATCTGACAGGACCAAGCGAACTGCTACCACGACTGAACTCAAACACTGGGTGTCCGGGAATCTCGAACACCACCTTCTTCCTCCTGCAGTCAATCGTAGCGTAGAAGCTCGCATGCCAGTCCATCCCAAGAACTGCATCATAGTTGATGATGTCGTGGATAATGAAATCAGCGAAGAGCTCATGTCCACAGACCACCAACGAGCAAGAATTGCAACCACGATGCACCGAGACCACACCATTCCCTGTAACGATATTCCAACTCTTGGGGAGAGGGGACGTCGACAAGGAATGCCTCTCCACGAAGCTCCGAGAAATAATGCACATCGATGCACCAGAGTCAAAGAGGACTCGTGCCGGAAATGTGCAAACCAAAATCACACCTAATCAAGCAATTAACAATCAAACCCTAATCTAGCAAACAAGCAAGTTCAAGCAAACAACATAATCTAGCAATCAAAACCAGCTAGGAAAGTAACAGCTAGAGTGAGGATTACCTGCGATAACCTCATCCACAGCCTCGCTCTCCGCAGCGGTCATCAGAAAAGCCTGCCTCCTCGGCGGAACAGCCTGCCGAAAAGCCTGCCTTTGCGGAACAAGAGCTGCTCCACGTCCAGCAGGAACAGGAGCTCGCTGCTGCAACGGCTGAGCTGCAACAGGAGCCCTCCGCAGCGGATCCGCATGCCGACAATCCTTCGCGACATGAGAAACATCACTGCAAATCAAACACTGGCCCAGAAACTTCCGACACTGATCCTTGACGTGGCCAGGCCTACCGCAGAAATGGCAAAACTTCGGAATAGACCCTCCTGGCCTCTTAAACTGAGCGGACAGATTAGGCCTGAATCCAGGTCTAACCACAGCTCTCGCCTGCTCCACAGGCCTCTTCCCAGCACCAACAACCGACCCCTTCCTCTGGTTCACGAGCAGCTCCTGCCTCTTAGCTGCTACCAGAACCTTCTGATAAGATTCCCGGTTAGAAGAGGTCACAAAACTCTGGAGCTCCAAAGCAAGCCCCTGCAGGAACCTCTGAGCCCTCTCCTCGGCGTCCTGCACCATCTTCGGTGCAAACTGACTCAGCCTCATGAACTCCTGGTGATACATGTCCACCGACGAGTTCCCCTGCTTCAGATCGATAAAACGCTACAACATCTCCTCCTTGGAAGCCTTCGGGAAGAACTCACCCTCAAATCTGGCTTTGAAGGTAGCCCAAGCTATCGGCTCCACCAACAACTTCTCCTCCGCATCCCACCAATTCCTGGCGTTATCCCTCAGCTGCCTCTTCGCCAAATCAACCCATCCGGCCGGGGTGATCTTGGCCATCTTCAGATTGTCCTCGACGTTCCGAATCCACTCATCGGTAGCCAGAGGACCCTCAGAACCATCAAAATATGCGGGACCCAGCTCCCGAAATTGCTTCGCTCCTGGCTCAGAGCGAGGGGCATCCGGAAGAGCCCGGGCAGCTCGAGCAAGTGGAGCATTCTAGACTTGCAGAAGCACGCCCTGCTGCACTTGCATCATCTGCAACATCATCCGCATCATCTCACCGCTGGTGGGTTCCCGCTCAGGCTCCTCATCATGAGGGACCGCGCCACTACCCCCACCACGGGTGAAACGCCTTCCTGCCATCTAGTGACACGGAGAACAAATCAGATTAGACTCATAGCTTATGACTCGGACGTCGAACTTAGTTTATTGGACATTCTAATATTATTATCGCTATTCCAAAAATCGCAGTTACAGAACGACCTGCATGGGCCACCACTAAAACCTGTCACGACCCGCTTCCCTAAAATGGAGGCGAGACGTGAAAAGGTCCGCACGAGAGTGGAGCTGTGAAGCCCCAAACCCGATAAGCGTCCACGAATACATAAACAGGTCCATGTAACCACAACAGAATAACAATAATAACACAAGGAGAGACTGAAATAAAATTCCACGTCTCACAAATTGTCCAACATCAACAAAAAGTCCAACATCCAGAAAAGCCACCAGGCTAAAAGAAAAGAGTCCAAGGCCCAGAACAAGGCCAACAAAAGAATACGACATAACAAAGTATAGGTGCTATGCACCGATAACAAAACTGCTGTCTAACAAAAGTAAAACACACGATGACACTAGGACTGGTCCCCAGTGTCCACGTGCTCCCCGTCAAACACAAGCTCGGGCTCGGCGTCAGCAAACACCTCGTCCTCAACGAGGTACTCGGGCTCAGGATCTAACATGTGTCACCCAAAAGAGTAAATGGGCACATGTCAGCAAGTCTAAAAAGACTTGGGCAAGGAAACTGAAAGTGAGGCATCTAGCAACCTAGCAGTTTAGTATGCATGACATGGCAGTTATAACATGAGTGCACAATTAAAACATGGCAAGACAATTTGTACAAGAGAACAATCATCGGGACAAGACAAGAGTAGCCAAGCTACTATCACTTCAATACATTCACATTTTGTAGGTGTTTACGCCATTCGCTGAATGGCATAGCATTTCAGACCGATCGGCACTAAACACTACCCAATATTCACACGATATGGAGCCTGGGGTCCCCGCACATTGAGCTCATCTAGTGAGCCTGAGGTTGCCCCGCACATTGAGCTCGCATTCTTAGTTCACAATTCAATATTTCGAGCGTTGGGGTTTCCAACTCATTATGCTCGCTTCTGGTCACGAGCCAGGAACACAAGTATGGCGTAGGGAACACCTTGCCGGAACACGCAATTCGGGCATTGGCTATCAACCAACACATGGCCCGCTTCTGGAACACGAGCCAGGAACACAACATTGTAGCGAAGCTACGCAATCACAGCAATACCTAAAGAATGCAAGATCATGACAATTTATTTGCGTACAGTTAATTGAATTAAACGTGACAGGCGAAATGCAATGACATGAACATATTTGTGTACCGTTAATTGAAAGTAAACATGACATGTTAATTGTGCAACATGCTAAAAGTCGGAACTAGCTTCGTTGTCAAGCTAATTCCCCAATTTGCGCCTAGGCGAGTATCATTTCGTCGCCTAGCCTCTTTTACGCCTACAACAAGCAAATGGCCTAAAACATGGCCTAAACCCTAAGTGGCAAGTTTCACTTGCCTAGCACCGGGGATTGACGATCACTTCGTCACACGGATGCTATCTACGGGAGAAATCGCTGTTTTGGGGGAGACAAACATCAAACACATGAAATTAATTAGGGTTTCACAAAAATTATAAATAAGTTATGAAAACAACGGTAGAACGATTTCTTACCGAGAGGAAGCGGAAGAAACACTCCGGGGAACCCTAGGATCAGATCTGGAAGCAAATGGAGAAGTTTGGGGAAACTAGGGTTTTGGGGGATTTGGGGATTTTGATGGGTTTTGATGGAGATTTGGGGAAGATGAGGGGTAGATAGAGTAGATGGATGGATTGGATGATGGATTTAAGGCTTGGAATGAAGGAATGGAGCTTGGAGGAAGATGGGGGCTGAAGCGGGAAGTTTTTTGGGTTTTGGGTCGTGTTGGAGAAGAAGAAGTCGAATGGGTTGGGTTTAAATAGGCTAGGCTGGCGGCTGCCCAGAAATTAGGGTTTTAACACTGGTTAGTCGATCAAAGAACAACCACTGACCGACTAGTTTGGCAACTAGTCGGTCGGTCGACCAATGCAGACCGACTAAGTGCAAACAGTAACTCCTGAACGAAAATAGGATTCTAGAGTTAGTCGGTCCATGAACAAGTACTGACCGACTAGTTTAGCATCTAGTCGGTCGATGAACGTTCTTAGACCGACTAAGAGTAAACAGTAGCTGATACAAAAATAATTTGATGAGTTAGTCGGTTCAAGAAGCATTGCTGACCGACTAGTTTGCAACCTAGTCGGTCAACCAACGTTCTTAGACCGACTAACGATAAACAGTAACTCCTGAGAAATTTAGAAAGCAAACTAGTCGGTCCAAGAAGGATTGTCGACCGACTGGATCGTCATCTAGTCGGTCGATGGCCCTTCTTACACCGGCTAATGAGCACAGAAAAGTACCGATACAGAGCGCGAGGCCCCGGTATCGATTCCTAAGACTCCTAGGCTTGATCTAACAGTTAGATACGACCGTTATGAAGTCCGTCACGAGTGACTTACTTCGAAATCGACAATCCTAAGGAAGAAGCGAGAAAATACGACGAATCGATTCGAAAATGAAATCTACGGAGACAAAAACCACGCAAGAGGAGAAAATCCACCAAAACATATATTATATTATATTAAATCCAGATACATGAAAAGCAGTCGTTACAGTTTTCAATGCAACAAGCCCGGACACATGAAAGCGGAGTGTCCTCAAAACAAGCACAAGGAGAAGTGGAAGGCGTCGAAGTTCGACAAGTCCAAGAAGTACAAGAAAGGAAACAAAAAGGGGCTTGTCGGGACATTCACCGACTCGATGATTCTTCAAGCGGAGAGTCGGATGATGAGCAAGTGGAGCAAGCACACATGTGCTTCATGGCTAGAGAGGAAAATGAACAAGGATCTTCCTCCGATGATAGCGACAACGAAGGCGATGAGGTAACCATGGATGACCTTAAAAATGCTAATGAGCAACTATGGTCTAAATACTCTTAATTAGTAAATAGATATACTAAGGTAAAAGATGATTTAGCTAGCATTCAAACCTCGCCTAAAACTATCATTACCAACAACGGCACCGTTGTTGAAGAGTTGAAAAATGAGATTGTAAATATCAAGTCTCAACTTGAACATGTTAGCATTGAGGATCCGGAGGAACACAAGATAGCAGATTTGACTTCTCAAAACTCGACTTTGAGTATTGAGAATGAAAATCTCAAATCTCGTGTTTATGTGCTCACATCGTAAGTATCCACTTTGGATGCTTCTATGCGTTCTCTCACCGAGAAATATGAGAACACATTAGGCCGAATTAATAAATTCAATAAGGGTAAGGACCATTTGGATAAAATCCTAAGTGACTTACTTCTGGCCAATCACCACATTGGATTGGGGTATACGATGGGAAGTTCATCCAAATCGGCCACTACTTTTGTTAGGGCAACTTCCGGTGACTCAACGAGTGGTAGCAAACACTCTATTGGTAGTTCATCTACCAATGGTGCTTCCACCTCGTTCACACCCTCTTTCGAAAAGAAACTCACTCTGGGTGGACCTCCAAAGAAGGGTCATGCTTATATGTACACAAATACTATGCCACGTAGGAACACACGTCCTACTCCACCGGCTCACACATATGATGATTTCTATGCTACACATCCACGGGCACGTGCACACCATGTGAGACACCCTCATGCACGTGTTTCTCCACATGCATATGTTCACCCACATCATCGTATGAATAATTCTCATAATGCACCATTTCATCATGTTCCTTATGCCTATCCACATCATGCATCACGTAGAAATCAACAACGCATGCATGCACCCAATAGGATGTGGGCTCCCAAAATCTTCACAATTTGGAGCCCAAAGGACACAACTATGGACGAAAAACAAATTTACATGAATTCTTACTTCATGAATATTGTGCATAGTAGTAATTATGTGGGGAAGTCTAATTTCAATTGGACCTGGCTTCCAAAGATCTAATCTTTTGGACCCAATGACCTTGGGTACCATGATACGATATTTTCTATCTTTAGGTACTCAAGAAAAAGAAACGGAGCAACAAATTTAAATTTATCTCCAAGGGGAATTGGATACTCGATAGCGGGTGTTCAAAACGCATGACGGGTGATGCTAAATTGCTCTCCGGAGTGGTTCCCATTGCAAATGGAAACCGCGTCGTCTTTGAAGGCAACGAGAGCGGAACCATCATAGGTGTTGGTAAAGTGGGTAATCCTTCTAAACCCATAATATGTGATGTTTACCTTGTTAAAGGATTAAACCACAATCTCATTTCAATAAGTCAACTTTGTGACAATGGTTACAAAGTTAGCTTTGCGAAAGGAATGTGCCATATTTTAAGAAAAGATAATAATGAATTATTGTTTTTCGACACACGCTATAAGGATATATACATCCTAGATCTTCCAAGATCACATGAACAATGTCTCATTGCCAACACAAGTGAACAACAGTTATGGCATCGACGTTTTGGTCATGTGAACTTTGAAACACTTTTTAAGCTTTCCAAGTTAAATTCTATTAGAGGCTTCCCTAAGCTTGTCTTTCAAAAGAAAAGCTTTTGTGACTCGTGTCAACGAGGCGAGCTTCCAAAATCGTCTTTTAAACCTAAGAAAAGCATTTCTTCTAAGCGGTCACTAGAGCTATTACATCTAGATTTATTTGGGCCAACTAGAGTTGCTTCATTAGGAAATGCACGATATGGACTTGTCATCGTTGATGACTTTTCTAGCTTTACTTGGGTATTTTCATTATGTAATAAAAATGATGCTTTTGAAAACTTCACAATTTTTGTTAAGAAAGTACAAAATCTCATTGGAACCACCATTGTCACTATTCGTAGTGATCATGGAGGAGAATTTGAGAATGAGTCTTTTGAGACATTTTGTGATGAAGTTGGTATTACACACACCTTTTCATTCCGTCGCGCACCTCCTCAAAATGGTGTTGTTGAGAGAAAGAATAGGACGCTAGTGGAGTGTGCTCGCACTATGCTTGATGATAGCCAACTTGGCCATCAATTTTGGGCGGAAGCGGTACACACCGCTTGCTATGTGTTTAATAGAATACTTTTGAGGCCCGGCACTAAACAAACTTGTTATGAATTGTTGTTTGGTTGGTTGCCTCAAGTTAAACATTTTCGTGTTTTTGGTTCAAAATGTTTTATTAAGAACACGTATGGTAGTTTGGACAAATTCGATCCAAGGTCCGATGAGGGGATTTTTGTTGGATATTCCTCACATAGCAAAGCCTACCGGATATACAACAAACGAACCTCAACGATCGAGGAATCGCTTCATGTTTCATTTAATGAAGGATTTGTTCCAACTAGAATTACTAATGATGATGACTCTATGGATGTTTTATGTGACTCAATTGGTAATTCTAATTCTATTGATTCTATTGATACTAACCCGACTAATGAAGTTTTTGAGAATGTTCCTAGTGATCAAAGAATTCCCAAATGGCTTCATACCGTTCGTGACCATCCTCATGAGCAAGTCATTGGAAATATCCATGATAGTTTCAAGACGAGATCTCAAGTCAACCACTTCGCTCATTGTGCCTTTGCCTCCTCGATTGAGCCAAAAAATATTAATGAAGCGTGCGAAGATAGCGCTTGGATCCTTTTCATGGAAGAGGAACTCATTCAATTCGAGAGGAATGAAGTTTGGAAGCTTGTTCCTTTGCCATCGAAGAACCACACCGTCATAGGGTCAAAGTGGATCTTCAAGAACAAGACCGACAAAAACCAAGTCGTCGTCCGGAACAAATCTCGGTTAGTAGCTCAAGGCTATCGGTAAGAGGAAGGTATCGATTTCAAAGAATCCTTTTGCTCCGGTAGCTAGATTAGAATCAATTAGATTATTGTTATCTTTTGCATGCCATAAGGATTTTAAATTATTTCAAATGGATGTAAAAAGTGCGTTTTTAAACGGAGATGTTGTTGAGGAAGTTTATGTTTCTCAACCTCCGGGTTTTATAAATGAAAATTTTCCAAATCATGTTTTTAAACTTAAGAAAGCACTTTACGGTTTGAGACAAGCTCCTCGAGCTTGGTATGACCGTTTAAAGAATTTTCTTTTGGATTTGGGTTATAAAATGGGAGAAGTTGATTCCACATTATTCGTTAAGTATTCGAACAATGATATAATTTTAGTTCAAATATATGTTGATGATATCATTTTCGGTGCTACTAACTTTGGTCTTTGCGAAGAGTTTTCTAATGTGATGAAGGATCAAATTGAGATGAGCCACATGGGTGAGCTCAGATATTTCTTAGGTCTCCAAATTCGCCAAATGAACGATGCAATCTTTATCCACCAAACGAAGTACACGGTGGAGTTGCTAAAGCGATTTGGAATGGAGAATGCCACCGGGAAGAAGACTCCAATGAGCACGACTACACATCTTGATAAAGATGCGGGCGGAAAAGATGTAGACATTCGTCTATATCGAGGTATGATAGGTAGTTTACTTTATCTTACCGCAAGTAGGCCCGATATTATGTTTGTCGTATGTGTATGTGCTCGTTATCAGTCTCAACCTAAGGAATCTCACTTAGTAGCGGTAAAGCGTATTTTCCGTTGTCTAAGTTACACACTTGATTTTGGATTACTTTATCCAAAATCTAGCACATATGAGTTAATCTCATATAGTGACGCAGATTATGCGGGATGCAAATCTGACAGGAAAAGTACTAGTGGCACTTGCCATTTTATAGGAAATTCTCTTGTCTCTTGGTTTTCCAAGAAGCAGAATTCCGTATCACTTTCAACCACCGAGGCGGAATATATTACCGGCGGTGCCGTGTGTGCTCAAGTTCTTTGGATGTGACACACACTTAAAGATTTTGGTATAAACTGTGATACTTGCCCTATCATGGTGGACAACCAAAGTGCAATATGTCTCTCCAAGAACCCGGTACACCATTCCCGTTCGAAACATATAGATGTCCGTCACCATTTCTTAGATGATCATGTTGCTAGAAAGGACATCATATTAGTGTACGTTGAAACCCAGAAGCAAATCGCCGATATTTTCACGAAACCCCTAAAGGAAGACTCCTTTGTGCGGTTACGTCGAGAATTGGGGATTATGGATGAATCCGAGCTTTAGGATTCATTTTTATTCAATAATCTTGCATGCTATGAAATTTCATTATATTTGCACATGCTAGATTTATTGGAATTTTTCTGGATTTTTGTTGAATTTTCGGAATTTTCGCTCGATTTGTTCGTAATCGTCAAATTTCAGATTTTCGATGTTTAATGGGGTAGTATAATGATTAATGAGAGAATAACAATGTTTCGTCCAAGTGCGGTTAGGAGAGAAATCAAAATTTCAAATTCTAAAATTTTTGGACTCTCTTAGTCGGTCCAAGTTCATTGGCCGACCGACTAGATTCACTTCTAGTCGGTCAGTGAATGAGCTTAGACCGACTAATTCTTGTCAGGATTTTTGGCCTCAGTTACTTTTTACAATTAGTCGGTTCAAGCTCATTGACCGACCGACTAGATCGTGATCTAGTCGGTCAGTGCTTAAACTGTGACCGACTAATTGTGACGGGGACAGTTGCGTCTTTTGAGCTTCCAATCGTTTTTAACTCAATCCGACCGACTTCTTTTCACTCTAGTCGGTTCAAAATCTCTCTCCAGCTCAAAACTCCCTCGTACCTGTTCGACTTCCCCTCTCCCGTCGCCATTTCCGGCCATCTCTCCGACCAACTCCGGCCGCCGACCAACCCTCCCCTCCGTCTGACCTAGGTATACCCCCTCTCCTGCTCTCTAGGGTTAGGGTTCCTTCGATTTCGGTTAGGGTTTAGATCTCTAGGGTTTGTGATCTTAGATTTCTCGGTTGATTCGTGCGTGTATTGTCGCGCTAATGGCACGTACACGTATCCCGATCCGTCCTACGAGCCCTTCGCCTATGACCGTAGAGCCATCCCCTATGGATCCCATTCAACCCACACGAACCCCTTCGAAATGCCAATCGAAGACCACCCAACCTTCTTCGTCTTCGCCTCCTCTTAAGCATAAGAGGTCGGCGACAGCGAAGCCCCGAGCCCAATCTCAGCCCAAGCCCAAGCCTATGTCTCTCCGTGCCCCTACTCCTCCATCCGATTCCGACACCGAGTACATACCTGAGACTGAGACCCATTGGGATCCTTCACCTCCTCCTAGGCAACCTGAGTCTAGCTCTAGACCACATTCTTCCACACGTCAGCCTAAGGGAAAGGGTCCGATGACGGTGGGCGGTGTCGATATTTCGTTGTGTCGTGACGAACCGTTGTGTCTCGCGGCTTACAACCGTATCGAACACTGTCCGCTGCTTCTGGAGCATTTCATACAGTTTTTTGACTTCCCAATCCTAGCTGATCTTCTGTCGTCTTACGGTCTTATCGATTACCTTCGATTTGACCCTAAGGCAAATCCACACCCTTACCATCGCCTAGTAAAGCTCTTTTACGCCAACCGTGTCCGGGGTCAGTACGACGAGACCCACTCGATTGAGACTACTGTCTTGGGGACTCCGATAGTCCTCACGGCAGAAATCTTAGGAGAGTTGATCGGTTGCTCGTCGTCTGGCCTCCTCCCTTCAGATATTTCCGTCGATGACATCTCTTCCCTCGATCAGGTCATCCTTTCTGAGATCTTCCATGAGATTCCTCCTGCCATGATTGGCGTGCCTTCTAAATCTTTCAAGCCCAATGGCTACGTACTTACTTGATCTTGAAGTCGTGCGTACTTCCTAAGTACGGCTCCTCTTCTTTGCCTTCCCAGCCATTCCTGAAGTTGATCTATGCCATCTTTATGGGGAGCGAGATTAACTGGGCTCGGATCATACTCGATAAGATGGATTCTTTCGAGTGTATCCGGAAGTCCACAAAGTCTGCGCATATCCCATATCCATGCCTTCTGACTCTTGTTTTCTGACACTTCCGACTCCCCTTGCCCCCTGATGATGAGCGTCCTCTCGGTCCCCCTCTGAATGCGACGGCCGTCAAGAAGTCTCTTGCGATGCTTCGTCACGTTCAGAGGACGACCCCCTCTGCTTCAGCGTCTGCCTCAGCTGCTCCCTCTACCACTCTTGACGAGCTCGCACGTTCTGTGAGACGTATGGAGTCTCGTTATGCTCGTACTGAGGAAATACTTGCTCGTATTGCCTCACGTTTGGGTATTGAGATCCCTCCGTCAGTCTCTGGCGAGGAGGAGTTGGATGAGGAGGAGATTGAGGAGCTTGTTCGTGTTTCTACTCGTGCCCCTGAGGGAACTTCTGGTGCTGCTACTGCCTCTTCTACTGGTGACCCCGAGAGTACTCCTGTTGCCACCGTTCCTGTGGTGGATACTCTGACTGGTGCTCCCGAGGCCACTACCGACGCTCCCGTGGACACTACAGCTGATCCGGTGACCACCTCCACTCCTACAGAGCCTGCTGCTGCTGCAGATCCTGCCGCTTCCTCTTGAGCTTCTTTGAGGACTCTCCCGATGCAATTTGGATGATAGATCTAGTTGTGAGAGAGTTTGGGTAGGATAGAGTGTGGTTATGTTTTTGGGATCATTTTGATGTATTTTGATGTATTTTGGATGGATGTCGGTTTGTTTTTGTGATACTCTGATATATATGTGATATGATATTTTGATGTATTTTGTTCCCCGATCGTTGGATCGATGTTATGTATGTCGGCGATGTATCTTTTTGATGTACTCATGCTTCATTTATATATAAACATCGATGTTGACATCTCATTATGTTGTGCACATTTTATATTCTATATGTCTCTGATGTTTGATTTCGTCGCTCGACGATAATACTTGGTTAAATAGAATTCATTTTATGAAAACATAGAATTGTTTTCCATGCACTAAATTAACCAAGAATGTTGATATTGGAGAGTATATTCCATAACTCAATTCGTAAAATTAATTTGATTTTTGATGATTTTATTTATCGATTTTCGACTTTGGTCTCATTGACACACTTTGATTTAATTTGTATTTTCATTTGGTGTCATTTGGACCGTGGTCGTATTCTACGACTCCCGTGCTTTTATTTGAAGCCATTGTTGTTGTCGTTGATCTCCTCCCACTCTTTTTGCTTATGCCAAAGGGGGAGAGATATAATAATGACGATGAGCTAAATGATAATTTAAGCATTTTCCAAGAATCTAATTTGATGTGTTAGATTCAGGGGGAGTTAAGATATATAAATGGATTTTGAATCCAATATTTCAATAATTGATTCTCATTTTATACTTCACTCGTCTGCTTGATGCTTATGATTAATATATAATTTTGGAATTAACGTGTCATCAATGCAGGGGAAGTAAGTAAATTACATTTGAATCATTATTTTTGATTATTATTTATGTTGGTTTGTCATCACCAAAAGGGGGAGAATGTTGGATATTGGACTCCCCGGATTTGGTTTTGGATGATGAACAAACATAAATATATCGTGAACTAACTCTTTGTGAGCGCAGTTATGAAGATCGTCGCCAAATTCATATGAACATCCAAAGAGACGTCTCAAGACTTCTCAAAGCATGTGATCGTATGCCTAAAGCTTCGTTGAAGCTTTTGGACCACTTTAGAAGTCATGAAGATTAGGATCGAAGCTTTCGAAGACGGTTCGTCAAAGTTTTATTTATTGTATTTTAGCTTCATTCCGTAGAATGTTAAGCCTTGAGTAGGTCTTACATTTTAATCTTCATTACGCTCCTATCTTAGAGCCAAGAACTTGTAAGAAGTCCATACTAACTTTCCCGAAGCTTCGCGCTTCGATTCGCGACTTCTTGTGCATGTTAGTTGGTTCAAGAAGAAGAACCAACCGACTAGATGGTGATCTAGTCGGTCGGCAATGCATCTTGGACCGACTAGTTTGCCTTCTCAATTCTAAGCTCTTTACTATTTACAGTTAGTCGGTCTACGTTGACTCACCGACCGACTAGTTTGTGAACTAGTCGGTCAGTGATGCTTCTTAGACCGACTAGTTGAGCTTTCCCTATACATGCCTAGTTATTGTTTATCGTTAGTCGGTCTATGTTCATTTGGTGACTGACTAGTTGATGAACTAGTCGGTCAACTTTTGTTCTTGGACCGACTAATTCATTTTGTACTCAGACTATTTGTTTTATCTCTTAGTCGGTCTAAGTTCACTCACCGACCGACTAGTTGTGAAACTAGTCGTTTGGCAAGTGTTCTTTGACCGACTAGTTCTGTTAGTCTGAACTTCGACCTATTCCATGTTCATCCTTTAGTCGGTTCATGTTGATTGACTGACCGACTAGTTGATGAACTAGTCGATCGGTGGTTGTTCTTTGACCGACTAGTTTGGTTCTGAATAGAGCCGTTGGAGCATTAATTGAAACGTTTTTCTCTCTCTCTTTCCTCTAACCTATATATACTTGTTGAGCTGCATTCATTGCACGTAAGGCTGATATTAAGAGAAGTTTAGAGATCAAAGAGAAATCATTCCATCTCATTAAAGCTCATTCTTTTCCAATCTTGAATCTCTTCTCACTCTTATTTCAAAAGAGAGATTCATTGATTGTGAGCCTTCCAAGCCAAGTGCTTGATCCTAGGTCACCATCAACCTCATAGCTTTCCATAGCTGATCTACATCTTGGAGCTAGGGTTTGGTGCCTTCTTCTTCCTCAAAATCATCTTTGCCCTAATTCGTAAGGATACTCAAGGCATAGGTATTTTGTCGGTAAGCAATTTCTATTTCAATTTACTTTGATATTGTGAGTGATTCACTCTCGGTTGTGAGAGTGTGTTTTTGATCCCGGGTTGTGGGAGTCACAAATTTCCTTTGTGTATGATTTGACTTGGTGAAGGTTCTTCACAAGTATTTCATAGTGGAAATCTTGAGTTAGGGTTTCTAACTCAAGTATCCGGAGGGGATCCGGGTGGTTGGGACGTAGGATCACCGGGAACAAGTCGGGGAGACTTGGGTTGATCCGAACCCAGTAATATTGCTTGTTTGTGATTGTTTCTTTATTGTCTAACATTTACATTTCTGCATTTTCGCATTGTTGGTAGAGTTTGCAAGGTAATTAGGAATTAGCCTCTTAATTATTTTAAAGTACTATTCACCCCCCCTCTAGTACTTGTGAAGTAGCTTAGCAGGGCATTACACATACATGTAAGAATGATGCGCATGAGCATATGAGTGTGTAGGAGCACATACGGGCACGTGCATGAGTATTTCTTATGTGTGGATTTGCACGTGTCCTTGGGCATGGAGCATAAAATGTGTCATGAGTGTCCATTAGTGAAGTAGGAGATTTCCTACGTGGATGAAGGTTGGTGTACATGTAAGCATTGCCTCTCTTTTTGTTTCCATCCTTAGTGGGTTTCTTGCCAAAAGGAAGCGATTGTGAAGTGTTGGCTTTCTTGGTAGGGTTGCTACCAATAGTGTTTTTGACACCACTTATGGACACATCGGAGGATGGCCTCACAAAATCTATAGTAACACCACTGTAGGAGGTGTGATCATTGGATGCATTCGCTTCCAAATAACCAAGTTCGACACGATGTGTGGCCAGAAATTGGTTTGCAAGCAAATCATCCAATTGTCCATTTTCCTTGTTAAATCTCATAACACGGGAGGACATGAGCTCATATTTATCCTTAAGAGAAGAAATATTGGTATCCAAGGTGGACACCCATGCTTTGAGCTCGTGCACTTGGGTTTTAAGAGAATCATTCTCTAAACCCACTTGTGTGTTTTGTGAAGCTAGATCACCATTATCCTTAGGACACGTTTGATCTAGTTGAGATTTGAGGGTATTCACCTCATTTCTCAAAAAGATATTTTGAGAGGCCAAATTTGCTTTCTTAAGTGTTAGTGTATCAACAATGGTGTCATTGTTGATAATGCATGGTATGGATGGGTTGCTAACATTCAATTTCTTTAAACTAGTAAATCTAAGCATGAGAGATTGATACTTAGAAAATAGTTCTTTGTTAGCTATACGTAGTTCATCCATAGTTACCTCGGGTTCATCCATGTCGCTATCACTCTCATTGCAGAGTGGATCTTCTCGTGCCATGAAGCACATATGGGCGCTTTCACCCTTCTCATCATCAGATTCGCTTAATGAATCCTCGCTTGAGTCATCAAACGTATTGACAGGTCCTTTCTTCTTGTACTTCTTGAATTTGTCCGACTTGTGGTACTTTGGAGCCTTCCACTTCTCTTTGTTTCGTAGCATTGGGCAATCCTTTTTAATGTGCACTGGCTTGTTACATTTAAAACAAAGAGATGTAGACTTATTGGTAGAATCAAATTTATTCTTCGAGGGAAAGTTATCTTTGCAAAAGAAGCGTTGGAACTTCTTCGCCATTTGTGCCATTTCCTCCAAGTCCATCTCTTTCTCAAATTCTTCACTGTCGGAGGATGAAGAATTATCTTTGAATGCTAATGCTTTCCTCTTTGCCTCCATTGGGTTCATCATAGCTCGAATCTTCAATTTGAGAGTCCCGATAAGATTAACCACATTGTAATTCTTCATATCGTTGATTCCATTTGGAGGTCACTCCCATTATGATCTTTCTTACATTATCTTATTGGGAGTAGACTTGCCCAAGAGCTTTGAGCTCATTGGTGATGTCGGTAAATCATTCGCATATTGTCGCTATGTTCTTATTTTCCAGCATGTGAAACATATCAAAATTCTGTACAGCAACATATAGTTTAGAAAGTTTTACCTTATTCGTTCCCTCGTGGGTAACGTCAAGATGGTTCCAAATTTGATATGCACTCTTACATGTGCATTTATTGTTAAACTCATCTGGATCCAACGTATAATGAAGAGCATTCATTGCCTTGGCATTGTTGACTTCGGCAGACTTCTCGGCGGGCGTCCATTTGTCGAAATTGTCTTTGGAGGGCTCGACGTAATCCTCGTGGAGGGTTCTCCAAAGAGAAGCACTCCTTAGGAAAGTCTCAATCTAGCATTTCCAATATCCAAAATTCGTGCCATTGAAACGCGAATGATGCATCGTTGATTGTCCTTCGAATACAGTTGAAGCACCATCACGATCGTGATTGTTGTATGAATTCGATGGAGGAACGTTGTTGTTGTTGGATGCCATAACTTTAACCAGTGCTCTGATGCCAATTGTAAGGTCCCTGGGTATGAGGAAAACACTAGAAGGGGGTTGAATAGTGTTTGTGCAATTTAAAATGATAATTACACCAAGTTAAATTCCTAACCAACAATTAATGCGGAATGAAAATAAACCCTAAAATGAAACATTGCAAACACAATGATGTTTCAAGGGTTCGGATTACCCAAGTCACTTCCCGACTTGTTCCCGGTAATCCTACGTCCCTTCCATCCAGTTACCACCGGATACTCAAGTTAGAACCCTAACTTGAGTTTTCCTTAAAACCCACTTGTAGCAACCCTACAAGTGAAATCGAAATACACTCGATGTCCTTGACTCCCACAACTTGGGAGCAAGCAATCCACTCTCACAACTCGAGAGTAAATCAAATAATGAAAGTTATGAAATATGAAATAAACAACACTTACAATCACATATGCCTTGAAGTAGAACGAGAATGAGAGTGTGTTGTGTGTTGAATGAATATCTTGGTAGAGAGGAACGCCCTTTCTCTTGACTGCACCAAATGCCTAGAAGATTTCTCTTTGGTTCTATGTTGGAGAGCAAGAGATTAAAAGATAGGAATTCTAGGGCTTTAGGAATTGAGAGCTTGAAGATGAACGCTTAAGGTTTCAATAGATGAGTGAGTAAGTGAGTAACCTCTCAATGGAACAGTAGATGCTGACTTTATAGTTTCCCCAAAGTCCTCAAACAAAATCCCCAAAAGCCCCTTTGAAATCCGTTGAGAAATAGCCAACGGATAGAATTTACACACGCGGCAGTCGACTGTTGAATAAAACACATTCAACTACTGCAATGTGTCAGAGAGTAGGTGAGAATTCAAATGATAACTTACCACGTGGACAATCGAACAATGAAGAGAAGACAGTCGACTGTTAAACCAACAGGCGACTGTAAATCCTTCTACAGGCGACTGGCCGCAAGATGAGTAAGCTTAGACATTCTCAGAAAATACTGAGAAGTCAGTACATGCGACTGATGAAGCATTCACAGTCGACTGTTCCATGGACAGACGACTGTAAATACAACATCAGTCGACTGTCACAAACCCTGACATTTTCCAGCGAGTTGAGTCTGCAGAGTAGTTTAAAGACAGGCAACTATTGAAGCATTGACAGTCGACTGTGCCATTGGACCATCGACTGTAAATACAACATTAGTTGACTGGCACTAGAATGATAAACATTCTAGAGAGCAAGTTCTGCAGAAGACGCATAGACATGCGACTGTTGAAGCATTTACATGTGACTGTGCCCTGGACAGGCGACTATAAATACTACTCCAGTCGACTGGCCATATGATAAGGAATGATCTTTGGGCTGAAGGTAGACATGCGACTGATTTACAAATCACAATCGATTGTCTCTTAGACATGCGACTGTAAAATGTACATTAGAATCATTCGACTGTCTCTTGGACATGCAACTATAAAATATACATCAGACGCCTGCAAGAGTTAAAGCTTAGAAAGCCCAAAAATCCATTGGTCAAGTATGTGCATAACAGTCGACTGTTGAACAAAACACAGTCGACTGTTTTTTAGACAGGTGATAGTAAAATGTTCAGTATTCGATTGTTAAGTTCACAACATGCACATTCTTGAGAATTGTGAATTGAAGTCTAAGGAAGAACGATTTAATGATTTCTTATGACTAAGATGAAGATATGTGTGTGCTCCAACATAGTTCTACTGCTAAGCTACATACTAGAAGAGAAAAGGAAGATTACATTATGTGGAACTCTCTCTTCTTTTCAAAGTATGAGCTTGAAGTCTTCAAGGAGCTTCAATCACCATCTTTGATCATCCAATCCACTTTTCTTGCTTTCATTGATCTTTGAGTGTGATCCATTGCTAATTGATCTTCATGATATGCTTAGGCAATGGATTAACTACAAATAGGGGATTAGTCACAAGTATTTATATTTGCTCATCATTAACACCAAGTAGAGAGAAGTCCAACACTCAACAAGAACATGCGCATAGAGAAGGAGAACGACGTTAATGGCAGATATGTGGGATAAAGATAAAAATGAAAATCTTAGAAAAGAAAACAAAGATGCGAATGCATGGTCCTAAGATGCATATGTACAGGGTATGGAAATGATGATGATGATGATATACATGATGATGAACACCACAAAATGTGACTCCCCCAAGATGGACTAAGCTGAGCCACGCGAGGATAGATGGGCACCAAAATAATAGGGGGAGACAAGGGAACAACTAGAAGCAATAATCAGGCACCACCACCACCATAAGGTTGGTGAGATAAAACATAAATAGAGTTAGAGTGGGAGAACAGAATTGGTGCAACAGTCCCCCCCAACCTTAGATGGGGCAACGCAGGAGAGTAGTTGGCGAGGGCGAGAGCTTCCTTCCTGCCAATCGGTTCTCCATCCGTATAGGGCTTCAATCTTTGTCTGTTGACCTTTGAATGGCCCATTCTTTCCTCCCTCAAGTTTTACTACTCCGCTTGGGAATATCTAAAGGATTTTAAAGGGCCCATACCACCAGGACTTCAACTTCACTGGAAAGAGTCGTAGTCTGGAGTTATAGAGGAGTACCCGATCTCCTATGTCGTAACGCTTTACTGTGATCAACTTGTCATAATAGATCTTAGTATTCTCCTTATATATCTTGGTGTTTTCGTAGGCGTCCCTCCTGACTTTGTCTAATTCATTGATATCTAAGAGGCGACGTAGTCCTGCACTCTTGTAGTCATAGTTGAGCTTCTTGATAGCCCAAAAAGCTCTATGCTCCAGTTCCTCCGGTTAGTGGTATGCCTTCCCATAAACTAATCTGTAAGGGGTGGTTCCAATGGGGGTTTTGAAGGCTGTGCAGTATGCCCATAGCGCATCATTTAGCTTCTGGGACCAGTCCTTCCTTGGTAAGCTCACCGTCTTCTTGAGGAGAGTTTTTATCTCCCTGTTGAAGAAATCTACTTACCCACTCGTCTGTGGGTGGTGGTAGGCGAGTCCAACATTATAATATACCACGTACTTCTTGAGTAAGGCCTCAAACTTTCTTTCAACGAAGTGACTTCCACCGTCGCTTATGACTGTTCTTGGCACTCCAAAGCGATGGAAGATGGTATTCTTGAAAAAATTTGCTACGACCCGAGCATCATTCGTCAGGGTAGCTACGGCCTCCACCCATTTGAAGACATAGTCCACTACCACCAAGATATATCTGTTCCCATAGCTCGCATGGAATGGGCCCATGAAATCGATCCCCAATAGTCAATTAGTTCAATCTCCAGAATGCCCGTAAGGGGCATATCATCCATCCTTGTAATGTTCCCAGTCATCTCGCACCTGTCGTATCATTTGATATAGTTATTGTGTCCTTGAAGAGTGTTGGCTAGTAGAACCTGCATTGAAGGATCTTTGCCGTGGTTTTTGTTACTGCCGCGTGGCCCCCACATGTCGGTCATGGCAATAGGAAATAACAGAAGAGGTTTCTTCCTTGGGGATGCACCATCTAATGATTCCGTCTGGACATGATTTATAGAGATGAGGACCGTCCCAAAAATAGTGTTTGGCATCACTTAGAAATTTCCTTCGCTGGTAAGTAACCAATCCATGGGGCAAGATTCCACTTACCAAAAAATTTACAATATCGGCGTACCACGGCATGTCGGTAGAATTGATTACAAGCAACTGCTCTCTGGTGAAGGACCAGTCAATGGGTAAACTTTCGTCCTTGTCCCCCCGAATGAGCCGAGACAATGATCAGCTACCACATTCTCTGTGCCCTTCTTGCCCTTGATCTCAACGTCAAATTCCTAGAGGAGGAGGATCCATCGTATCAGTCGAGGTCTAGCTTCTTTCTTGCTTAGCAGGTACTTTAGAGCGGTGTGGTCTGTATGAATTCTAAATTTTGATCCCAGAAGGTATTGTCAGAATTTCTCAATGGAGTACATCACAGCCAGTAGTTCCTTCTCGATGGTGGTGTAATTCTTCTGGGCCTCATCTAGCATTTTGCTAGCATAGTAGATGGTATGCAGCTTCCCTTCTTTCCTCTGGCCCAATACAACCCCCACTACATGATCACTTGTGACACTCATTAGCTCACATGGAAGATCCCAATCCGGTGGTTGTATGACTGAAGTGGAAGCGATGGCTTCTTTTAATCTGTTAAAGCTTCAAGACACACGTTAGAAAAATTGAATGGTGTTTCTTTTGCAAGTAATACAGTGAGGGGGCGTGCAATTTTTGAAAAATCTTGATAAAGCGGCTGTAAAATCCTGCATGCCCAAGAAAACCACGAATTTCCCTAAGATTGGTCGGCGGGGGAAGTTCCTTAATGACTTAGATTTTAACTTTATCGACTAGTATCTCCTTGGATAAGATGACATGACCAAGGACAACTCCCTCAGTTACCATGAAATGACATTTTTCTCAGTTAAGAGTGAGGTTGTTCTCAAGTCATCGCCCTAGGACCTTGGCTAGGTTCGTTAGGCAAGAGTCAAACTCAGTACCATACACGGAAAAATCATCCATGATGACCTCTATGATATCGTCGATGAAATCAGAGAAGACAGAGGTCATGCACCTTTGAAAGGTTGCAGGTGCGTTACATAAACCGAAAGGCATCCTTCGGTATGCAAAGGTGCCATAAGGGCACGTGAAAGTCATCTTCTCTTGGTCTTCCTTATGTAGCAGGATTTGGGAAAAACCCGAAATCCATCTAGGTAGAAAAAAATTTTGCTTGGCGAAGCGCTCTAGCATCTGGTCAATGAATGGAAGGGGGAAGTGGTCCTTTTGGGTGGCTTCTATGCACATCCGCCAGCCTATGACGGTCATAGTTGGCATCAGCTCATTTTTTCGTTTCTTATGACGGTTATGCCACCTGTTTTAGGCACGCCTAGGACATTACTGACCCACTTGCTATCCGAGATGGGGTAGATGATATCTGCTTCGAGTAGTTTTAAAACTTCTTTCTTAATGTTCTCTTTCATGTTAGGGTTTAAGCGTCTTTGATGTTCTATGGAGGTCGAACTGTTATCCTCGTGGTGGATCTTATACTTACATAGCCCTGGGCTAATACCTCTCAGATTGGTAATACTATATCCTATTACGTTCCTATGCTCTCTAAGAACCTTCAAAAGATCATTGAGTTGAGGTTCAGTGAGCGAAGCATTAACTATAACCGGATACGTATGATCATCACCTAAGAATGAATATCTAAGGTTGGTAGGCAGAGGTTTGAGTTCTACCTCAGGGGGTGTTGTACCCCCTACCGTGCTTGTCTGTGACTGGAACGCCTCTTCCCCATGTGCTGACTCGTCTGAATCAGAGCCTTCTAATGTTGTATCCTAGCATGAGCTTGAATTGGTTGATGAGTGTGCCTCATAAAAGGTATCTTTAGGCTCTGCTTCATGGCCCTTGTAGTTCGTGAGTTCTTCCAAGCTACGCTTGTCGACAAGGGGAATTTCGTCATCTGACCATGCACCTCCTTGGAGGTTGCCTTGGAAGCTGTCAGGTATAATGTCTTGTTCATCTTCTTAGAACTCGTCAGTCTCTAGGGAACTTGTGTCTTCGGGATTTATTCGTCCCTCCAAGACAAGGCATTCGAGTATCTCCTCGAATGGGACGTCAGCATTTAAGAAGTATGTACCATAAGCATCAAATCGTATGTGGATCCCTTCCAGAATGTTGTTGGTATCAGCGTAATATTCTGACATGAATTTTGAAAGGTGCGGTATGAATGGATCTGTCGACGGTACGGATACTAGTCCGCTGCACCTGGTATGATCCACAATGTTATTCAAAGCAGTCAGAAGGGATGTCCCATTCGGTGTATCACATGAGTTGAATAATGGAATATTCCTGGCTAAGAGCGAGAGTGTGTCTCTTTCGATGCTAACGTAGACGTCGCCCTCGAGAACACCTAATTGGATTTGCTCCGCAATGTAGTTTAGAATTTCAAATTCGGCTTCATGAATGGCCTTGATAACTAAAGAGCCATCAGATCTGATGTGGTTCAGCATCCTGTCTAAGGCATATTGGGGGTGCTCCCTTCCATATGGATCCTGGAAAAGAATGCTTTGTCGACACATTGTTGCTCTTCAACTGTATAATATTCGTGCAAGGGACATCTAGGGATGGAAGTTAGCACATGAAGCATACAATAACAAGAAAAGATTAAAATAAAAAGAATGATGTAAGGTAGAGTATGGATGGGACTAGAAATTTCGACCTGACACTAAAATAAACCGTTGCCTCCCCGGTAACGGTGCCAAAACTTGTTCTGTCCTCCGGGCTCACACCCAGGGGTGTGAATAACTGCAAGTGCACGGTGATTGTAGTATATAAATATTTGCGTTCTTTAGGGAGGCGTGGTTTAGTGTTTAGCTTTTTGGAAGGGTGAGAATGCATTGTCAGGGGTTGTCACGAAAACTTTGGTTGTCACGAGAGTGTGTTAATGAAATAATAAAAGTCTAGGGCATTCGGAAGTCCCTGCTAGGACCTATGGTCATGAATGTCAGGTCATGGGGTCTTTATTGGACGATGGATGAGGGTAGGAGTGTCACATCTGAAAATGGGAACATGCATTTAACTTCCGTCGTCATGCTCGTCTAACGCACCTGTATGCAAAGCCGTGCTTTTACTGTCAGCTTCGCATGGGAATTCGTGCATTAAGCTTGACACTGGGTCATGCCCCACAGTCCGTATCCACTCGCGTGATCTATAGACTGCGATGCCATGCTACGATTGGTTCTAGCGGTCGGGCTACTTTCGTAGTCATCGACTAGCGGATCAAGGATTAGTGATCACACTTATCTCTCGAGTCACTCTCATGATCGCGAGCCCTAGAAATGGCCACTAAGCCCAAATTGGGTTCGTGGGGATTCTCCTTGGGATATAGAGCTGCTTTTGCGATCCTCCGATCTTAAAGCTAATCCCCCAAAACCCTTGTTCAAACAACCATATGGCAACCCTAGATTCATCCAACTGAGATTTAACCTAACATCTAATCCCTATGTTCCTAGGGTTCATCACTAAGCCCTAGAATCACACTACTCTACCATGGCAATAGCTACAACGATAAGAGCAATAGAGATTATCATCAAAAACTGAGAAAACATCACGAAATTAATTTCAAAGCATAGAGAAAGAAATAGGAAAGCGGATTATAATAAATTTAACGAGCAAGAAGGAATCACCAAAGTTTAGATCGAAGAACAATAACCAAAGAACTCTCTTCTCCCACAATGGCTCAAGGGTTTCTGAAATAAAAGAAAGATTAACCTAATCTTAAACAGAGTTTACTTTATATACAAAACCCTTAAGTTTTGGGTTTCACAAAAAATCCAACCTGAAACCCATTACAAATGCCTTTTCTATAGGCTGTTGACGACGCGCTCAGTCGAGCAGGGTAGCCGTTCGGTCGAGCTTGTCCCTTCCTGCTTTCCATCGGGCACTTGGAGAAGGGGCTGCTCGGTCGAGCGGTATGAGTCGCTCGGCCGAGCGACAACTTGGGGCTTCAGCTTCAAGATGGGGAAAGGATGTCACTGGTCGAGCAGGGTAAGCCGTTTGACCGAGCATAGTGGGCAGAGAATGGCCTCCTTTTTGGCTCGTCAGAGAGGGATGCGACTCCTTTGTGTTGGATATGGAAGACGTTTATACACCCTTGTGGGGGATGTACGAGGGAATACGGACCTCGAACGTCGCGTACACGAAGTCGTGTGCGAAGGGAATATGTTCCCTTACGGAGAGGATCTCTAGATTAATGGAAAAGTCGCATTATATGTGCATAAGTGCATGCGACATATGGCTAATAAAGGGGTAATATCTTAAGCTTATGTTGTACCATGCATATGGTACAACTTAAGCTTATAATGTGCCATGTACGATGGTACACCTTAGTTAAATTGTTCCAAAGGAACAATTACTCCTAAAATAACTACCTTGGGGGCTATAAATAAGACCCAAGGGTTAGCCATTTCCTTACACTTTTGCATGGCATTCTTGCATACATTTTCATTCTAGCAAAGCTCTGCCGAAATCCTTCCTCTCCCTTTATCCAAGTTCTTAATCTAAAAGTAGAGATTTAGATTGTGGATTTAGTAGCCTTACTCCGTTCGTGAGAAGACTCGATCCGTCGTGGCGAATCCGAAGGCGAAGTTCTGTGACTACCGTGCCGCATACGCAAGCGTAAGTCTCAACTTCATTTATCGATCCTAACTCTGTTTTGGCAGGATCCTACATTGGTATCAGAGCCATACGGGTTCGCCCTGGTCAAACCGTCATCCCGTCGAAACTATAAACGAGTCGTTGTCTTTTTCACGAATGGGTATCCTACCATTACGGATATGGTAGGAACGCTTCGTGACGGAGAGAACGCAGCGGTTGTTCTTTTCACGTTAGGGTCTCCTATCATTACAGATATGGTAGGAACTCTCCGTGACGGGAAGAACCGACCGTTCACGTAGTATGTTATTTTTCATTTTTGGCACACGGCCATTAGAAAATAACCACTTTCTCGACGAACGGGTGCTTCATCGACGAACGGGTGCTTCATCGAGGAAGAAGGTGGTGGTTATTCCCATCGGGGAAGATGAATTTTAGTGCATGTGCACCATGGCCAAGTGGGCTATGAAGGCCATGCACCCCCCTCCCCATGCGGAGGGGGTTGGCTACGGCCAATAACCACCGCGGCAACCTCCACCGGCGGGGGTATGCGGCCACCCCACACAAGGGGAGGCCGGCCATGGCCAAAGGGCCATGGCCGGCCAATGAAAAAAAATGGCCTTGGCCATGACCGGCCATGGCCAAGCCATGGCCTGCCATGGCCAGGCCGGCAGTGGCCGGCCCCGGCCAAGGCCAGGGGCTGGCCTGGCCGGCCCTTACAGTGGCCAGGGCCGGCGCCCTGGCCACTGCCAGGGCCTGGCCGGCCCTGGCAGAGGCCAGGGCAGAGGCCCTGGCCGAGGGGGCCAGGGCCCCTGGTCGGCCAGGGCAGAGGCCCTGGCCGGCCCTTGGCCACGCCTCGGCCAGGGCAGAGGCCCTGGCCGGGAGAAGTTGCAGACCAAATAATTGGTCGACCAATTTGGTTGTTTTGGTCGACCAATCCGGTAGAAGGTCTTGGTCGATCGCAAACTTGCCGACTGACCCATACGGGGTGACAAATTACCTTGGTCAAACTCGAATGTGCCGATTAGCCCATACAGGGCTAACGACAGTCGCCTACTCTTGTTTTATAAAATTTTTTCTTAGGCTCTACTCCTTGAAGATTAGCCATAGTGCTCTACTTCATGCGAGATTAGCCATGTCATTGTGCTCTACTCTATGGAGATTAGCCAATGTACTTATGACATTGTGCTCTACTCTACGGAGATTATCCAATGTATTTCAAATTTTTGAAAAAAGGTGTTTTCAAATAGGTTATGTCCCGTCCTTAATCGGGATAGCGCAATTTAGAATTCCAAGTCCTACCATGATCCGGCCATGGTTATCTAACCCATGGGTGTGTAGAACAGGTCTCGTGGCTTGGCAATTGTTGCGCTAAAATTCTTTGCGCAAACTCTCACCTATTCCATTTTGAAAGATATGTTTTTCAAAAGTATTTTTCCGCTGCTGGTACCATACGGGTATTATTTCTGATTTCTTTTTACATGAGACAAGTAAGAGGGATAATTTGAAAGTTACTTCTAGATGGTAGTTGGGAACGTAGCGAACTTCTCGATTCTAGAGTAACATTTTCTTTGCAGTGTTTAAGGAACTTATCAAGTGTTTAAAGAATCGAAACTTTATGCATAGAATTTTGATCGTGTTTTTCATTTTCTTTGCAGTTTTTTGATTCGAATATGTCTACCGCTTCTAAGAACATTGTCGCAGAGCTTAACAAAGGCGAAAAGCTCAACGGCGACAATTATAAACTTTGGTCAATAAAAATCCAATATGTTTTGGAGGAGCAAGATGTGCTTGAAACACTCCAAAACATAATGGAAGAACCTGAGTTGGGCAATACGGCCCAACACAAGAGGGACCGGGAAGCTTATGAGACTTGGACTCGAAAGAACAAAATAGCACGTATTACGTTACTGTCCGCAATGGACAATGACATAATGCGTCTATTTCGGGAATTCGACCTAGCCAAAGACATATGGTCTGAGCTAGAAATATAGTTTGGTGGAACTTCGGTTACCAAACTCCGCTCCTTAAATATTCAATTTGATTCGTACAAAATGCGGTGAGATCACTCTATGAAAAAGCATCTCCGCCACATGGCGAATCTCATATCTGAATTAAAGGATGCGGGTGTTACGCTGTCTGACGAACAGCAGATCCAAGCAGTCATTCGTTCACTCCCAGATAGCTGGGATAACATGAAAATGCACCTCACTCATAATGAGTGCATTAAAACTTTAAGAGATGTATCCAAACACCTCGAACTCGAGGAAGAGCGGATTCAAGCCGTAAAACCTAGTGCAGAAGTGCACATGGCCGCTAGTTCCTCACATGGAGGAAATAAGCGGAAGAATAAACGCTTAAGGTTTATGAACGAACGAAAGCAAGAACCGGAAACCTCAAAGAAGACTAAGAACAAAAAGTGGCAAAAGAATGTGCACTCAAAGAAGAAAAACTTGAAGAAGATCAAGTGCTTTAAGTGCAACAAGTACGGTCACTTCGCCCGTACGTGTACAGATGGAAGTGATAAGGGGCCACAGACCATGTAGCGAAGGACAGAAGGTTCTTCGTAGAGTATCGAAGGATAACTCAAGGAACAAAGTGGATATACGTCGGCAACAACACTCGTGTTGAAGTCAAGGGCGTCGGAACATGCAAGCTAGTTCTCGACAACGGCCGGACTCTATTATTGCACGACGTCCTCTTTGCTCCAGATATTAGAAGGAATATCGTTTACGTGGTCATGTTAATGTCTATAGATTATGAATGGAGGTTCTATAAACAAAATGTTGACCTTGTTTGTAATAGTTCTTTAGTTGGGTCGGGTAATGTTTGTAATGGATTAATTGTTTTAAACACAATGTATGATGATTCTTCTTGTATTAATGAAAGTTTCCATTTGACAAATGCTTCTAACTCTGAATCTGAGATCATTTGTTGGCATGCAAGACTTGGTCATATTGGACCAACTAGAATGGATAGACTTGCCTAAAGTGGCTTGCTATCCAATGTTTCAAAAGTTGAAATGTCAACTTGCGAACATTGTCTTGTAGGGAAAACTTGTCGCAAGCCGTTTGGAACTGGCACAAGGGCCGAAGTTCCATTACAGCTTATCCATTCGGACATTTGCGGTCCAATGAATGTTAAGACAAGACGCGGGAAGTCCTATTTCATCACATTCATTGATGACTTCACCCGTTTCGGTCACATTTATTTGATTTCCCACAAACATGAAGCTTTATCTTGCTTCAAAAACTATATGAGTTTAGTGGAAAATCAACTAGATCACAAGATAAAGGTCTTGCGAACCGATCGGGGTGGAGAATATCAATCAACGAGTTTTAAGGAACTCTGTGATGAAAAAGGCATAGTTCATCAAATAACTATGCCTTATACTCCGCAACAAAACGGTGTTGCGGAAAGAAGAAATAGGACATTGATGAAAATGGTCCGATCAATGATGTCTCAGGCAAATTTGCCCATGACCTTTTGGTGTGATGCATTATTGACGGCAGCATTCATCTTAAACCGTGTACCCTCGAAGTCGGTAAGTTCTACTACTTATGAGTTGTGGAACAATAGAACTCCAGACTTAAGCATTCTAAAACCTTGGGGTTGTGCCTCTTACGCACATTTATCCTCTCACAAATATGGCAAACTTGGGCCACATGGGAGGAAGTGTATCTTCATCCGATACGCTGAAAACTCCAAAGGATATGTTTTCGTCGGTCAAGATGACAATGGGGGTCTAATAGAATTCGAATCGAGGAATGTTGTCTTCTTGGAAAAAGAGTTTCCAAGACAGGGTGAGATAAGTCAAGACTTATCCTTGTTTGAGACTTGGGATCAAGAAGGATCGGAACGTTCGAGTGGGAGAATCCTTGGTGAAGGAGAAAATACGTTTCAAACTTCACCAATGGATGATACGAACGATACCAATCCTATTCCGAGTGGGAGTGATGTTATTCCAAGTGGGAGTGATGTCATTCCAAGTGGGAGTGATCAAACTCAAGCAAGACGTAGTAATCGAACGAGGCTAACACCTCTGAGATTTGAGGATGAATTTCCTCAAACATTCATGACATTACTACAAGATGATGACGAACCTGCAAATTTCAAACAGGCCGTCACATGCCCTGCTAAAGATAAATGGATAGCGGCTATGGAAGAAGAACTTCAATCCATGAAAACAAACCAAGTCTGGGACTTGGTTGATTTACCTAAGGGACGTAGAGCCATTGGGAACAAGTGGGTTCTCAAAATCAAGCATAAGGCTGATGGCTCCATCGAGAAATATAAAGCTCGCCTTGTTGCGAAAGGTTTCACGCAACAGGAAGGAATAGACTACGAAGAGACTTTCTCTCCTGTCGTGCGTTTTACCTCCATTCGCTTAATTCTGGCAATGGTGGCTTGTTTGGACCTCGAGTTACATCAGATGGATGTAAAGACTGCTTTTCTTAACGGAGAACTAGATGAGGAGATCTACATGGAACAACCAAACGGGTTTGTACAAGAAGAAAACAAACATAAGGTTTGTAAACTTCGTAAATCCATATATGGTCTTAAACAATCCTCAAGGCAGTGGTATATGCGCTTTCAAGAAGTCGTTTTGTCGTATGGTTTCTCCATGCTCGACGAAGACAACTGCGTATACATTAAGAGGATTAAGAACAAGTATGTAATTATGTCTCTTTATGTAGACGACATACTTATAGCCGGAAATGATAAGCATCTTATCATGGATATCAAAGCTTGGCTTTCATCCGTCTTTGAAATGAAAGACATGGGTGAAGCTGCATATATCCTTGGGGTTAAGATCTCAAGGAATCGTTCCAAGAAAATTTTTTCTCTCTCTCAAGAGACATATATAAAAAAGTTTTAAAACGGTTTAATATGCAGGACTGCAAGCCAATTGATAATCCAATAAGCAAAGGCGAGGGTCTATGTTTGGAGATGTGTCCCAAAGATCCAAAAGAAAGGAAAGCTATGTAAAAGGTTCCATACTCCAGTGCTGTCGGGAGTCTGATGTATGCCATGATGTGTACCAGACCGGACATTTGATATGCTGTTGGTATGGTAAGCCGTTACCAATCCAACCCAGGACAGGCACACTGGAAAGCGGTTAAGAGGATATTAAGGTACCTCAAAGGGACTGCGGACTATGCGTTGTGCTATCAAGGCAATACCTTGAGACTCGAAGGCTATACCGATGCTGATTGGGCAAGTGATCTCGACGAGCGAAGATCTACCTCAGGCTTTGTTTTCTTGCTCGGGAATGGTGCAATATCCTGGAGCAGCAAGAAGCAAACTTGCATCGCCCTATCAACCATGGAAGCCGAATTCGTAGCATTCAGCATGGCGGTCCAAGAAGCTGTTTGGCTTAGGAAATTCTTAGACAGGCTGACGAATGCCACTGACTCGAGCACTGTTCCTATATACAGTGATAGTCAAGCCTCGATTTCCTATGTCAAAGATCCTAAATTTCATTGTAAGACCAAACACATTGATATTCGATTCAAGTTTGCGAAGGACTATGATAAACGGAAGGAAGTAGACATAGGATACATATCCACGCATGAGATGATAGCGGATCCCCTTACTAAGGCGATCCCCAGAGATGTGTTTTACAAACACTTATCATCTATGGGAATGCGTAGGTACTGAGCTGTATCATGTAATATTTCCCATGTCTATAGAAGATTAAAGTTTAATAAAAGGAAGAAGTTCTTTTATATATTGCATACAAGTTTCTTACAAATGATTTTGTACATTTGTGTTTAAGTCTCAGCTATTTTATTGTGTGTATGTCGGACAGATTAAGGTTGGCCCTCTCACATGAGCAACTGCCTTATCTTATCAGATGGATAAGATAGAGATGAGACTAGTTTAAAGTCAAAATCATTAGACAAATGATTTAGAGTCGTGACTTAAACAAGATAGTCGAATGAAAGATCTGCATCATATGGATGCCTACAAAAGATCTGAGATCTGTATCACAAGGATATTTAAAAGAGATCTCATATGATTTTTTAAATCCTATCTTTCTTATGCAGGATGAGAGTCCGGGAATATTTCATGGGTAGTAAGGGGACTCAAAAGATAGGTACTGTGGTGTCTGATCTTTCATCCGTACAACATCATTAAGACATACTCTCCCTGGGAAAGGAGTGATGTTGTAATACGTGTTCATACCACGTATGCATTTCGACCACTGAGTTAGTAGCAATAGTGTTTGCTATTATGTGAGACTCAAAGTCCATATGGGTCTTAACTCTTACCCTCAAGGACTCCAATTGGTTCCTTTAGATTTGACGAGATGATCGCTATCTTAGCGTGTTGCTAATGGGCTATGATAATTTGGCTCGGCGGGGCACGTTAGAAAAGCGAATCAAGTCAAGATCAGAAGGTTCGCAAGAAGAGGAAGATTGATTTCATATTCGCATTTGGACTTTAATGATTCAAAGCTGGCCAGCCAATTGTAATCCAGATGGGATTCAATTGTTGAATGTAAAGTATAAGAAATGTGAAGAAATAATGTAGGGTAAAGCATGCGTTGAACTACTCAACTTTGCACCTTCGAGGTCGTTGTGTATCTCTAACAAGTGCACAACAAAAGACTCTACGCGCATGACGGTCGCACGGTCTATTTCTCGGTATGATAGATGAAAGAACTAAGAGAAAGACGTTCTCTTACAATCCCCTCAAGTGTGAGTGGGAGATGTTGGATATGGAAGACGTTTATACACCCTTGTGGGGGATGTACGAGGGAATACGGACCTCGAACGTCGCGTACACGAAGTCGTGTGTGAAGGGAATCTGTTCCCTTGCGGAGAGGATCTCTAGATTAATGGGAAAGTCGCATTATATGTGCATAAGTGCATGCGACATATGGCTAATAAAGGGGTAATATCTTAAGCTTATGTTGTACCATGCATATGGTACAACTTAAGCTTATAATGTGCCATGTACGATGGTACACAGTTAAATTGTTCCAAAGGAACAATTACTCCTAAAATAACTACCTTTGGGGCTATAAATAAGACCCAAGGGTTAGCCATTTCCTTACACTTTTGCATGGCATTCTTGCATGCATTTTTATTCTAGCGAAGCTCTGCCGAAATCCTTCCTCTCCCTTTATCCAAGTTCTTAATCTAAAAGTAGAGATTTAGATTGTGGATTTAGTAGCCTTACTCCGTTCGTGAGAAGACTCGATCCGTCGTGGCAAATCCGAAGGCAAAGTTCTGTGACTACCGTGCCGCATACGCAAGCGTAAGTCTTAACTTCATTTATCGATCCTAACTCTGTTTTGGCAGGATCCTACACTTTGAGCGGTATGAGTCGCTCGACCAAGTGTAGTAGGTAGGGAGGCCCAAGGTAAAATGGGGGTCGTCTGCAGAGGGCACTCGATCGAGCGAGGTGGGTCGCTTGGTCGAGCAGCCCATTTGCAAATTTCCCACAATCCTTGGGATCACAGCTCGGTCGAGTGGAGTAGCCTACTCGACCGAGCAATCTGGAAATGCCCCCTACTCCTCTTCTTTCTTCTCTCTTTTTCCGTCTTCTTTCATTCTCTTCTCTCCTTCTTCCTTAGCTTCTCTTCTCTCCTTCTTCTCTCTTTCTTTCTTCCTTTCCTCCTTCTCTTTGTCTCTTCTATTAGCTCCCTCGAGTCGTCAAGCATGGCGACGTGAGCTCCGGATCTGACATCATGTCCATCATCTATTATCGCTCCGAATCGCGCCGAAGTTCCTGAAAATCCACAAAACATTGCAAGAATCAAATATATCGTGAAAAGCGCGATAAAATATAAAAATGTGAACTTCGGGCGATCGAAATGACTTGGAAATGCACGATATAAAGATGGAAAATATGGACACAACAAAATCCCCCAAGCTTACCTCTTACTCGTCCTCGAGGAAGACGAATAAAAAGATCGCCGGAGGGTAAACATAATAAAGTGAAAAAGAAGTTGAAAATAGGAAAAAGCAACTAAATCATCTCCTCATCTCATAAGAATGCGGTGACACTCCAATATAGCACTTAGAAACATACAAGTCACAAGAATTTATCAAGTCTAGCATGGATTAGATAGAATGGATTTTTCAACAAATAAAGCGAACTCTAATATATGATATGAAATCGGAGGGAAATTCCTATCATAGCATATAATTAATATACTAAATCCATGATTCGAATTCAAGTCTCCACAACTTATTCTCTATCCATCTTATAATATCATGATCAAGATTTCAAGCATGCGAGATAAATCTTTTTAATCGATTTTTCATAAATGAAGATAGTAAATTCAATTAAATTTAGAAATCACCGCGCTAGACTCTTTCGTGAATCCTAGAAATCTTCGACCTTGCCATGTCCTTATTCTATATAGAAAGTAGGGTAAGGATGTGGGATTTTTCTTTTTACAATTGTTTTTTGGCGATACATTTTTTCTTTATATATTTTGAATCACACTCTGTTAGACATGTGACGATACATGGCAAGTGACTTTGAGTTACAATCCTCTTTCTGGGTGAAGCCCCAAATAGTAGTGTCTAGGTTCTTGATAATGTTCTGTGAAGACCTTATCAATGAGATATTCCTCAAATCAATCGTTAGGAAGTCACATGATTACTCGAACCTCATGAGATGAACTCGAACCTCGTGAGACGAAAAGATCGAGTAAGATATCATAGTTGATGATGCTTAGAAAACTTCCAAGATGCCATTCGGAGTAGTGACTCTAAGAAATAGCTGGATGCAATCCAAAAATAGTTCTTGCACGTAAATAAGGTATGGACCTTAGTAGACGTGCCTAAGGAAGGTGTTCTTTTTGGCTGCAAGTGAATCTTCAAGACATAAGATTGGTGCAGATGGAAAATAGTAAAGTACAAGTTATGCTAATTAAGAATTGATATCATCAGAACTCCTATAAATGGATTGTGATGAAACTTTCTCACTAACAGTTGTGTACAGATCTATTCGGATGAGACTCGATGTTAATGCTCATGATGACCATGAAATCTGGAGTGTATATATAGTCTCTTTTCTAAATATGATTTGGAAGAACAAACTTATATGAATCATTCTGAGAGTTTTTAAGGTCAGTGGGAGCAAATAAATGGCATGTGAGGCATCAAGAAGCCGGAACATATGTTTTAACAAAGTGATCAAAGAGTTTGACATTTTATCAAAAATGATTATGAACCGTGCAGATGACCAGTGTTTTTTCTCGTAAGGTATGTAAGTGATATTATTTTAAGTCTCAAATGAGGACGTTGAGCTGGATGAGATCCAGTCAAGACTAATGTCATGGATTCCAAAAGACTAAGGAAATTATTTGGATGAGATTCAAATGTGTTGTCTAACATGAACATAGAAAATCCTTAAGTCTATACTATAGACGGTTTATTAGATCCACTCACGAAGGCTCTACTACAAGAAGTCTAGAGAGACTTATGTGTAAATGTGGTGTGAGATACAGTGATAAATGGGTCTGAGTGCAAGTGGAAGATGTTAGGAGATGGATATACCCTCGAGGCAATTTATCTCTTTGTATGTGTACAAACGTCTTGTTCTAAATAACAGTAAGATGTTTGGTAAGGATTTACCTAAGTTAATAATAATTTAGTCTACATTAGAACTTAGGTAAAGTCCCGAGACTTGATGAAATCTCAAGCAAGTATCGAGATAAGGATATCCATCATGGAGAAATGCTTACCCGTTTATAGCATAAGTCTGAAATCATTCGTGGTCGTAGATGTTTCGAAAAAAGAATATCGAAACATTGGATAGACCATTGTGTCTTTGTCTTCACCAAGGTTGGTAACGATGATCTCAAAGTCATTCGACTTGGCGAAGTCGGAGACAAGACACCGGTACTTATTGAAGAATGAGTTCACTGAACGACCCAACGAGAGTTATCACATGGTTAACATAACTGATCTATCAGTGATAACTCTCAGTGATGATAAGCAAGTTCATCCTTAGAGTTGAGGTCATTGTATGAACCTGTACTTAAATGGCATCACTTAGATCTCTGACCTAGCTTCGAGGCAAGACTTGTTGAAAGGTTTTTGGTTGGGTGACGCCTGAAGCATGCGAGGAGAGTAATTACCCAGAGAAGATTCATCTCTCTCATTTATGGGGAGTTAGTGTCGCACGTGTTGGTTCGGTTTTTAGTGAAAACTTTGGCCAAAGTATGTTGGAAGAAGTACAACATTGATAGACAAAAGACATGTGGAGACTAACCAAGTTCAAGCTAGTAGGGTTGACAATTGACCATACCCTAGGCTTGACTAGGCGACATAGTTTTGATGAATGGACTAAAACTGTGGTATTCATCACGTGCACAGTCAGGGTGGTCCCGACAGTACTCATGTTGATGAGTGCCTCATATCAAAAGATATGAGCTGTACTCCCAAGTGTGGGAGATCGATCAAGTAGTAATCCTGGAGATTCAGGTATTGAATCCTTGGGACAGTCGACCTGTAAACCCAAAGAATAGTTTCTAAAGATTAATAAAACTATGAAAAACTACTACCTTTCAAAGGGGAGATAATTGTGATGATGGTTTTAAGTAAACGAGAAATTAAAACTAAAGCAAGTACGGAGATTCGATATAAAGAACCAATAAGAGGAGCATGTGTTAGTTGTGATTTTGTTAAGGGTTTTGTAATCGATGATTTTGAATATCTTCTCTATAACTCAACGTCTCATCTGGCTAGGGCATGAGAACGTCGGAAAGTAAGGAGATAAAGTGTGTAAACAAGATGCCAAAAAGTAACCGCGTATAACATTGATTTCATAAGGAAATACGCACAAGTGCCCTCTCGAGTCACGATACGTCCTCTCGGATCGCATCAAGAATAAGTCCTACTTAGATATATTCAATTAAACATGCATGCACACATCTCTGATTAACATGCTCAATTAGATTATAAGTAGAAAACAATGAAATACGTGATTATAACATGCATATAGGGTGAAAAGACATCAAAATCAACGATCACATAGCCCTAACCACATCACACCAATACATGAGGGCACTAGCCTTGCATGGAGAGAAGAAAGCTCAGTTTCATTCGCAAATACATGATTAAAATGTCAAAATACATGCTAAATACGTGAAATACAAGATATAAGTTGAGTTTTATATCACCATTACTCTTCAAAGAGCCTCTGAATTTTTTCTGCAAGAGCCTCTGATCTCTGTCTCCAAATCCCCAGAAAATCTCGCGAAAATACGCTCTGTCGCCCCTCCAATACGCTCAAAATACGCACAAAACCGGTGTAAATACTCTCTAGAATACTAGGCTATTTATAAGGATATAATGTCGGTTGTGGATGCTAAAAATTCGCTCAAATCTGCTTTAAACTCTCTCAAACCTACAACCAGCTATCGGGTCAATTCTGGGCCGTAGGATCGACGCGGGATGCATTTTGGTGCCGCCACGCGTCCTCGCTTAGCGGATCCGTTCCCGCATCCACTTCTGTTTTCGAATCTAGATCGAAGTTGATCGCAGCTAGTGGATTGAGGATCAGACGGCCCTTGTTACGCGACGTCGCCCACGAAGTTCGCCCGCTCTTCGTTCGCTTCGGGCTGCTTTGCATATACTTCCCTCGATTCGACGCCGTTGGATCAAAGGCGGGATGGTGTAAATGATGCCACGTTGCCATGCAGCACATGTAAATCACCCCATCGATTTCGAATCGAAGTGGAGATCGTCCTGGCCATTTTATCTTCGTACGCTCCATATGTAGCCACGTCGCCCCGCTAATTGCTGAGAACACTGCTTCGCGTGGGAGCGATCTCCACCGTTCAATCGAGCATTCGCTCGATACGATTTTGCCACCTGGCCCCGAGAGTGCCCGCTCCTACTCGTTGTGGCTGTAGGATGAAGATCGGGCGATCCGGATTTTTCCACGTCGCTCGCGTAGACGTCCGCTTTGTTGCCGTCCGATTCGAGCGGGAATGCACAGATCGCTGCCACATGGCAGCGTGTATGAAGCGGCGGCGTATATATAATGTATTTCGGCCGTATTTCCTCGTATTTACTCCATTTAAATGGTATTTTGCATTTAAAATTCATAAAAATTAGCACAGATCTCAGAAAAATACAAATAAATAGTCATTGGAATCGTGAGATCAAGATCTAGCCATGAAAAATACTAAAAGCGAAGAAATACTATTGCTACATAAAATGAGAGTTTGATCTAATAATTAAGGGTATTCAAAATACGATCTTATTAGGGACCAAATAAGTACCATATATGCACAAAATGGGGCTAAATGAGGGGCTAAATATGTAATATTTACCATGAATCACATACCCCAACTAGATTTTGCTAGTCTCTAGCAAAAATAGCGACTAAATCGGATGTTCGGAAAAATATTAAATCCTTCCAATTGTCTAAGGCTTGGTTTAGTAATGCACTTTCCGTCCTAATATTTACCACAAATATACGCAATTATGAATAAGATAAAATCTATGTCATTTTCTCTAATCCAGTTTAAATACATAACATACAAGCATCATTTTGCATGGACAAAAAGTATAACACACCATCAATTCATAACTTTCTAATCTTTCAAGGAATCGGCATTATTTAAAGATCTTCTAATTTATGGGTGTTGAGTTCGCCATATTTTCTTTTCTTTTTTTTGACTTAGAATGATCCATGTAATGAGCTTTCAGTTAATGACTCCTAGGCCAGACGACCTTCGGGTATTAGGCTAAGAGGAGCCCCTCGAACTTAATGACTAGATTCATCTAAGTGTTATTCTCTCCTTTTTTGTGAGTGCACTCCCCATACATCCATCTTTTGACGCTAATCTCCCATGCTTCCTGAGGTACAAAGACCCGTCTACTTGATAAACTCAATGGAACTGTGCACTTTATTCTTTTTCTCATCATTTTTTTCTTTTTTTGACAACTTACACCCATTCATTAGACTCGCATTTCTGCACATATTTATAGCTACACTCCTCTTCAAAAAGAAATTATGCATATCAATCGTGTCCACTTTAAACTTATGCATCACAACGACTTGCATGGAATTAATTCAAACCATTTTGAGATATTAGTCATAATATTTGAAACTTTTCATAAGGGGCATATTAATGGTTAATTCCATGAAGAGAAAAACAATGATTTCAAGCCATAGACAATTTTGAGAATGTCATTAATGCATAAACATACGATAAAGTGACACTTTTAGATGGCTTAAATGATGGTTAGAATATGTGTGATGGTGATTTATTCTTTTCTCTCACTTTTTTTAATAGAAAAGCTAAGATAATAAAAATCCTAACAAAAAGTCTAATATATTCCCCCAACTTAAAGACAAACATTGTCCTCAATGTTGAAAAGAGCATACTAGAGGTAAAATTCCTAAAAAAGTGTAAAATAAAGAAAAGAAAATCTACTACTACTGAGTAAGGAAAGAACACACCGGTTTAAGTGCCACCTGAAGGTGGATCCGAAAGCTCCATGGTTGTATCCTCATTTGTCCAAAGTTCTTGAAAGTGTTTCAATCGTTGTCCATTGACTTTGAACTCACTTCCATCCTTTTCATTCACCACAATTACCCCTACATGTGGAAAAACTTGTTTGACATGAAATGGGCCCGACCACTTGGAATGTAGCTTTCCTGGAAATATATGCAATCTTGAGTTATAGAGAAGAACTTTGTCCCCAAGCTTGAATTCTCTCCGTATGATCGTCTTGTCATGCACAGCTTTCATTCGTTCCTGTGCCAATTTTGCATTTTCATATGCATCCCTCCGTAACTCCTCAAGCTCCAAAATCTGCAATTTACGAGAATCATTTGATGAGTCATCAAGCAGATTTAAAGTTTTAATAGCCCAATAAGATTTATGCTCTAATTCAACAGGAAGATGACAATTTTTTCCATAAACCAAACGGTAAGGAGACGTCCCTAGAATAGTCTTGTATGCCATCCTGTAGGCCCATAAAGCTTCCGGCAAGCAAAGACTCCAATCTTTACACGGGGGATTCACTGTTTTCTAAAATATATTCTTGATCTCCCTATTCGCAAGTTCAGCTTGTCTATTCGTTTGGGGATGGTATGGAGTTGAAACTTTATGCGTCACCCCAAAGTACTTCATCAGATTTGCGAAGAGCTTATTGAAAAAGTGGGAACGTCCATCACTAATAATGGCCTTTGGCACTCCAAAAGACGCGAAAATGTTTTCTTTCAAGAACTTTAGCATGATGGATGCGTCATTAGACCTGAAAGGAATAGCCTCCACCCATTTAGAAACATAATCAATTGCAACAAGTATGTAAACATAACCAAACAAAGGTGGAAACGGTCACATAAAATCAATCCCCCAATAATCAAATATTTCTATCTCTAACATGGGATTTAGTGGCATCATATTTCTTTTTGTGATTCCCCCCAACTGTTAACAACGCACACATGATTTACAATAAGCATATGCATCTTTAAACATGGTGGGCCAGAAAAATCCACTTTGTAAAATTTTTGCAACAGTTTTATGAGTAGAAAAATGTCCCCAACATATCCCATCATGGCAAAATTGTAATACACTACTAATCTCATGGTCAGGTATATATCGTCACACAATTTGGTCTCCACAATATTTAAAAAGATAAGGATCGTCAAAATAGAAAGATTTTACGTCATGTTTGAAACGTTTAAAATCGAAAGAGGACCAATGTGATGGAGTTCTACCTGTCACCAAATAATTTACTATGTCCACATACCATGGTAGAGTAGAGACGGCGAAAAGTTACTCATCGGGGAAGGAATCTCTTAACGGTGTATCTGATGACTCTGTTCTAGGGATATATGCCCTCAGATCATTTGTATTTGATGCAAATGATAATTTAAGCCTAGATATGGACTAAATCGCATATGATGCAAAATATATTAAATGTGTTTTAAATAGTTTAAAACAATATTTAATGATACAAACGCAAGGAATAGTTTACGGGTAAGACAGGAATGTCCCGGTCTAGACCCAGGTTCGAACGGCGTCCAAATCGGACACGAGATGCCCAAAATATGCACAAAACAGCCCATCAGATCAGACAGGGTCAGACCCGACCATCTGGCCTGGGCAGCCTGGCCAGACCTGGCTGAGCCAGGGTGCCAGGGCCAGGCACCTGGGCACAGGCCCAGGCGCAGGGTGCCTGGGCCTGCGCCCAGGCGGGCCGCCCAGGCACCCTGGGCGCCTGGGAGCCCAGGCGCCTTGGGCGCCTGGCAGCCCAGGCGCACTGGGCCGGGTGCCTTGGGCGCCCGGCCCAGGCAAACGCCTGGGCGCCTGGCACCTGGCGCCAGGCTGGCGCCTGGGCGCCCGCGCCAGACCTAGGCGCCCGTGCCCAGGTCTGGGCAGGCACCCAGTCAGCCTGTTTTTGGGCTGGTGGGGCCCACAGGCTGGGCCCCACCTTAGGGTGCAGAACCCTAGACGTGTGCAGAATTTTGACGGCTCGTTTTTGCGAAAAACTAGCCGTGGGCTGAACTTTGATTGATCAATTGGAGGGTCAAACAAACTCCGATTGACGAATGGTTTGTTCCTATGCGTTCACCATTGAACGCCCTTCGTATTGATAGGTTGTATCAATCATGAAGTTCAACGGTGAGGGAGTTAAAATTCACGGAAGTTTAGCCTTTGTGAAAGGCAAACTAAATTGAATTAATTAACTCCAACTTTAGACCCACTTCGAAGATTGAGTAGAGGGGAGGGGTCAGCCGCCTATATAAATAGAGGTCTGCCCCCTTCCTCTAAACTCGTCCCAAGCTCTAGATCTGAGCGGCTCTTGTAAATGTTGGAGCACGCTCGGATCTAAGCTAAATTAATATTTCTCCTCTCCCTATAAATTTCTGCCTTGCTCCCGAGGGCTCTGGCAAAGCCGTAAAGGAGTTCGGATTCAGATCCGAAATCTAGGTGGAGGTTTCACTCGCGTGAAACTTTCTTCAGCGCGTGGTTGGCTCGGCGACACGGGATTGATCGCCTCGGGATGCAGATCGGTTCGGGGAGCGGTTCGAGGAGCGGCTCGGTGTGGGACATGATCGGCTCGAAAGACAGTGCGGTATATCTCACCTGCCCCAGGGTTGAGATTCCGGGTATGTGTTTATTAGCATTAGTTTAATTTAATCGCAGTAGGCTAGATCCTTCTTGGGATGGTCAGACCCATCCCGAGTCGGCATAGATCTTGGATTAGGGTCTTGGACCTTAGGGTTAAATGTTAATTAGATTAACATGATTATTTTCCGCTGCTATTTCTCTCTATGTTCCGTCCGACTTAGGACGTTCATAGAGTTTTTGTGCCCTAAGGGTCCTACAAAACCCTACAGTGGTATCGGAGCGAGGTCTACGTAACAATCTAGCTTGCGATTATTATTAAACTTTAAAATGCTTTTAAATAATTTTGAAAAAATGTTTTTAAAGTTATGAGATAATTTTCAAAAATGTTTTAGATGTTCAAAAATTCTATTTGATAAATTTTGAACATGGAAATTTTTTAAATGATGTTTTAAAATTTATGTGATAATTTTAAAAACTAATTTTAAATCTTTTAAAATTTATGCGATAAGTTTAAAGTGCCTAAAAATTTTATATGATAAATTTTTAAGCATGAAAGTTTTTTAAAATGATGTTTTAATTTTATGAGATAATTTAAAACTGATTTTAAAGGTTAAAATTTTTATGCGATAAATTTTTTAAAAGTAGCATGCAAATTTGTGATTTTAAAAACAAGTTTTTATGAGATAAAAATAATTTTTTTAAAAATCATATTTTAAATTTAAATGTTAAATTTATGTTTGCATGCTAAAATTGTTTATGTGATAAACATTGTTCTATTTAAATTGTTAAATAGTTGTACACTTTTATTTTATGCGATAAAATTAGTGTAATCTTATGTTAATGGCTATGCATAACCTTGTCCCTTATTTGATAACACAAGACAACCCTTTAGGTTAGCCATTAAGAAATGATTAAAATTTATTAATTGAATTTTAATGATATGCTATGTTTTAATAAAACATTAACAATGCTTCAAGACCTAATTCCTGATTAGGGTAGTCCTTTTAATGAAAATCTTAATTCTAATTGTTATTATTAATTCTCATTAAAGGACTTCGCTTTTAGCGTTGGTTAATAAATTTATTAAAATCCTAATAACGATTAGGATAGCACGTGAACCTTATAGTTGATAAGGTCTTAATAAAAGTTATTAAACAAATCCTAAAATTTTGAATTTAACGATGCAACTAGTTGATAGGATTAATTAGTTGTTAATAAAAGCTGTTTAGTCTATGGCACACATACAAAAATGACAAGCTTCATTCAATGGACCATGATCCAGTCAATGTGCTTGGCTAAGAGTTCTGGATCACCCTTTAAGGGATAGTGATCCTGGCTTAGTCAATTCCCTGGCTGTGTTCCGCTGGACCGCAATGTCGTGAATCATGATTGTATGACACCCTGGACTATATCTAGTCAATGCGTTATAAATCTTATTAAAGATTAATCCGTATCCCTCCTTGATTTTGGAGCTTGGTAACTCAAAGAAGACAATTATAGTTGTTGAGTCTCCTCAAGCTATGACATGTTTATCTTTAAGGAACAAACTCCAACATACATGTGATGTAGTCTAGACTTGACCCAAATCGATACGTCGGGTCTCCTTGAGCATCGATCTAAGTCAAATCTGGACACGAATCAAGGGTCTGACTAGACCGGTCATTATGATTTGTTGAGTCTCCTCAAGATCATAAGTGACTGTTGGTAAAAAACGATAGGGAGTCACATGTGATATGATTGACTAAGAGTTAGTCTACCAATCATGGAACCAATCAACTTGTTGATTCTCCTCAAGGTTGTGAGGTTCAGGATGATTGGATCCCTCTTTCACTAAATTTTAAATATTTTAATTCGATTAAATCGTTCGTTATTAAGCTTTGAAACGATCGTAAAAATAGTGGGAGGATATAGATAGATGAATGCCAATCTACCTATATTTAATTTTGAACATATGCTAAACTAGGGCAAGACTATGTTTACCGAAGGAATCAACTTATAATATTTTAATGGAATAAGTTAATTGGTCAAATATGTTGATTAATTGAACATCAAGTTAAATTCTAATTGATAGAATTAAAACTATATTCTCGTTGACATTAAAATGACCTTCTAAAAACAGACTTAAGAAATATGATTTTGTTGGATGATAATGAACTCAAGAGAGAGAGAGATAGATCATTTCATTGCTTAGAATGAGTAACCATAGCCAAGAGCCATGGTGCTCTATTTATTTATCTCATAGTGGGGAGGCCAAGAGTCTCTAGTAGACCAAGGGTCCCCATTACTCTAAGTAATGGGGGACCTAATGAATGGGTAATGAAGGAGGGGAGGCCAAAGGCCTCCCTCATTCATAACACTCCCCCTTACACATTCATCACTTCGGTCTCAGCTACTGAGGCAAGGGGTGGATACTTCTGGATCCAGAGTAAGTGTGTTTGCCTCGTTAAAACCTTAGCTGTGGAAAACCCAGTGGGAAAACCCAACAGCTTAAGGAAAAAGAGTGCAACCCACAGGTTACTCCCCCTGATCCGTACAAGCTTCAGGCTTGCAGGTCTTTCAACTGTCGCATACCAATGTTCTTTACAAGCTTTACAAAAGTACATTTAGGCAATGCCTTAGTAAAAAGATCAGCTAAGTTGTTGCATGACTGGATCTGTCGAACTTCAATCTGCTTGTTGTTCTTCTGCTCGTGCGTCCAGAAAAACTTGGGAGAAATGTGCTTTGTCCTGTCGCCTTTGATGTAGCCCTTCTGAAGCTGAGCAATGCACGCGACGTTGTCTTCGAATAGGGCAGTAGGCTCTAGATCACCGGTCTTCAGGCCAGTGGATTGGAGAATGTGTTGGACGACGGAGCGTAGCCAAAAACATTCTCTGCTCGCTTCATGGATCGCGATGAGCTCTGCATGGTTAGAAGATGTAGCAGTAGTGGTTTGTTTTACCGATCTCCAGGAGATAGCAGTACCTCCGTAGGTAAAGACAAAACCAGTCTGTGATTTTGCCGTATGCGGATCTGAAAGATAGCCTGCATCGGCATAACCAAGTAACTGGGAGGAGGCACCTCTCTGGTAGTAAAGTCCAAGGTCTACGGAACCCTGGAGGTATCGCAGAAGATGCTTTACTCCATTCCAGTGGCGCTTTGTAGGCGCTGCACTGTGTCTGGCTAGGAGATTGACTGCAAACGATATATCAGGACGCGTGCAGTTAGCCAGATAGAGAAGTGCACCAATGGCACTTAGGTAGGGTACTTCTGGACCCAGTATCTCCTCCCCCTCTTCCAGAGGCCGGAAGGGGTCCTTTTGTACGTCTAATGATCTCACGACCATAGGGGTACATAAAGGATGACAGTTATCCATTTGGAACTTATTTAAAAGCTTCCTGGTATAATTGGATTGATGTAGGAGGATTCCACCTCGTAGGTGTTCAATCTGTAAGCTAAGGCAATACTTCGTTCTGCCTAGGTCTTTCATTTCAAAAGTTTGCTTTAGCCTTGCAGATATCACATTAATCTCTGCTGGAGAGCCTATGAGATTTAAGTCATCAACGTAAACTGCTATGATGACGAATCCTTTTCCCGTTCTTTTGATAAAGATGCACGGGCAGACTTCGTTATTAGTGAATCCTTGCTGTGCAAGGAAATCACTTAGTCTGTTATACCACATTTTGCCTGACTGTTTTAGTCCATACAAGGATCTATATAGTCTAACAGAGAATACCTCCCGAGGTACCTCTTTCATCTCTGTGGGTAAGTTAAACCCATCTGGTAGTTTCATATAGATCTTTTTATCTAAATCGCCATAAAGATATGCAGTCACAACGTCCATGAGCTGCATTTCTAGGCTTGCCAGAGATGATAGGCTTATTAAGAATCTGAATGTAATAGCGTCCATTACCGGGGAGTATGTATCTTCATAATCGATACCCGGTCTTTGGGAAAAACCCTTTGCTACAAGACGCGCCTTGTAGCGGACGATCAGATTTTGTTCATTTCTTTTTCTAATGAAAACCCACTTATATCCCACAGGTCTTACACCTACTGGTGTTTGGACTACAGGTCCAAAGACTTTGCGTTTCGAGAGTGAGTCCAGCTCTACTCTTATCGCCTCGTCCCACTTTGGCCAATCATCTCTGCGTTTACAATCCGCTAGAGAAAGTGGTTCGACGTCATCGTCGTATTCAGCGACGTGAACGGCAATAGTGAACGCAAAATCGTCGACGACGACTGTGCTATGTCGGTCCAGTACCTCCCCAGTACGTACAAAGTTTAATGATGTTTCTCCTAATGTTTCCTCTACGGGGGAAATTAGGAGGGGAGAGGTAGCTGTCCTGAGCTCAGTATCTTGTGGAGGGATAATCTTATTTTCACCAGGAATCTTCCTCTTTCGAGGAACTTTATCTTTTGAACCTGGTGGCCGTCCTCTTTTCAATTGAGGTACAGCCATTTCTGCTGCGGGTGGATTGCATCCATTTATAGGGATGTCAATCCTAGCTGGAGTGTTAGCAGCAGGGACGTGTGAACGGACGATCTTCTGGTTGTCCGTGAATTTATCCGGTAATTGGTGTACTGTATTCTGGATGTGAAGGATCTTCAGGATCTCATCTTCACACAGATTTGTACGCGGATCATAAAAGGACAAAGACTTATTTTCCCAATTAATGGTCTCCGAAGCTTCAGGCTTCTTGGAATGTTTGCCCAACTTTGGAAAAGTTTTCTCATCGAATTCACAATCAGCAAGACGTGCCTTAAATGCGTCCCCCGTTAGGGGTTCTAGGTATCTAATAATCGAGGGTGAATCAAATCCAATATAGATTCCTAAACGACGTTGAGGACCCATTTTGGTCCTCTGAGGTGGTGCTATTGGAACATAGACCGCACAACCAAATATTCTCAAATGAGATATATCTGGAGTTGAGCCGTATGCTAGTTGCATCGGAGATAATGTATTGCCTCCAGAGGGGCGTATCCTGATAAGAGATGCGGCATGCAGAATAGCATGCCCCCAAGCATCCACCGGCAATTGGGATTGCATAAGCAATGGACGTGCAATCCATTGGAGTCTCTTTATAAGGGACTCTGCTAATCCATTCTGGGTGTGAACATGAGCTACTGGATGTTCAACTTCTATACCCGTTGCCTGGAAATAGTCTTCGAAGACTTGAGATGTGAATTCACCCGTATTATCAAGACGTAGTTTCTTGATATGGTTATCGGGGAAATGAGCATGTAACCTAATTATCTGTGCCAACAGCTTTGGAAAAGCTAGGTTACGGGTGGACAAGAGGCACACATAAGACCATTTTGTGGATGCATCTATTAGTACCATGAAGTACCGAAATGGGCCACTTGCGGGGTGAATAGGCCCGCAAATGTCACCATGTATCCTCTCAAGGAAGCCAAGAGACTCTAAACCCACTTTTAGGGGCGATGGTCTCGTTATTAGTTTCCCCTTGAAACAAGGGGGACAAGGAAATTCACCTTTCTGAAGAATCTTCTGGTTCTTCAAATCATGTCCGCGGGATTCAGATAAGATGCGTCGCATCAGAATGGATCCAGGGTGACCAAGTCTGTTATGCCATAGTTGAAATGGTGGCATTGGCTGGCACGTCTGGTGCTCAGTCATATTGGCTTCAACTGGTTGAATGTATGTTTGGTAGAGACCCGACAGGAGTCCCTTAAATATTTCGCAGATGGTCTTCTGGCCATCTTTACGAAGAGTGACATACAGGTATTCAACCTTATTTTCATCTCTAGTTTCTAAGTGATATCCGTTTAAACGGATGTCCTTGAAACTTATGAGATTTCTATTTGATCTTGGAGAAAATAGTGCATTATTGATTTTTAGTCTTGTGTTATTTGGGAGCAATAATATTGCATCACCAGATCCTTCGATTATTTTGGACAGTCCTGAAATTGTAATGACAGGACCGTCATATTTACTTATGCTATTGAAATAGCATTCATCGCGAAGGATAGTGTGCGTCGAGGCACTGTCCACTAGGCACTCATACATCATCTATATAAGCCAAAAACGAAAATTTATTGATGGAAATGTAAAATGCATACATTCAAAATAAAAGATCGTCTTTATTAAGCATACTAGAGATGAAGCTACAATTTATTCTTTGAAAAGCATAGATAAAGATGAGGCTCAATCGAGCAGGTCGTCATTTTCGAAATCCTTGGAAGTGAACTTCGTCGTATTTTCCACATTTGCCATGTTTGTTTCAGGCGGAGGCTTCTGGCTCGCCTGATACAGTTCCTGGAAGTGGCGAGGTGTGCGACAGTTTCTGGACCAATGTCTAGTCATGCCACAACGATGACATTTGTCCTCCCATGTCTTCTTTGGATTTGACACTGTATCAGTGTTCTTACGTTTCCAAGTGAAGTTTTTCTTCCCTTTGTTATTCTTGCTTTGGGGAGGAGCAATGGCTGGTTTCATAGGGGCATTTCCTTTGTTCTTTATGCCCCTCTTCTTGTTCTTCCACTTCGGGGGGTGAACACTGTGGGCTTCGGGAATAGGAGCTGAGCCTGCCAGGCGCTGGTTATGAGTGGCCAGTAAAAGGTCTCTATTCTGCTCTGCCCTAAGGAGGCAAGAGAGCAGTTCAGAGAACTTCGTGAAATTACGTTCACGATACTGCTGCATGAGGATAGCATCTTTCTCGTGAAATGAGGTAAATGTCTTTTCCAACATGCGGTGCTCCGAGACTTCTTCACCACACAACTTCAGGCGTGAGGTGATGTTGTGAAGTGCTGAGTTGTACTCAACAACGGACTTGTAGTCCTGAAGTCGGAGGTTCTCCCACTCATAGCTGGCACGCGGGAGTATGACATCAATTTGATGTCTGTAGCGTGCCTCTAACGCTGTCCATAACTCCAGAGGGTCCTCTACCGTCAAGTATTCGGCCTTCAGGGTCCGATCTATGTGTCGTCTGATATAGATAATGGCTTTCGCCTTATCCATGTCAGAGACAGTGGTAGAGGTACTGCCAGCTGAAAGGGCCGCTTCTGGGGCTTTGCTAGTAGATGCATCGGATGCTGCGGGAGCCGATGATTGGGCCACTGCGGGGGTCAGAATGGAGTGCAGGAGCGCCATGGAGCGCAAGTGGAACTTCAGGTCCACTCGCCAGCTCAAGTAATTCTTGCCAGCTGCATCGAGCACCTCGAAATCGACGCTTGCCAATTTAGCCATTTTATCTATGCAATTTAAAGATAATCATGAATTAAAATAAATTCAACAAACCATGCATAAATTAATAAGTAAAAATGCGGGGATCGGCCAGATACCCAAAATAATAAACAGTCCAAAGTTCGATTACAGTCCAAAGAAAAGAGATTGAAAAATACAACTTTGGAAACCCCGGGTGGGTCCCTATTTCTGCATCCGTCTTCTTATGCTGTTGCATCGAGCTTTGGCTTACACAGTCATGAATCGACTCCTTGCGGTCCAGCGGACGCGGCCAGGGAATTGACTAAGCCAGGACCACTTGTTACCCAGTCAAGCTAGGTTAGTCCAGTAAACTTAGCCAAGCACATTGACCGACATCATGATCCATTGAAGGAGTTTTCATCAATTCTATGTGCTGTTGCATCGAGCTTGGGCTTTTAAATACAAATTTCCTCACTTACAAATTCTCTCAAAAGATAATAAAAGTGCAAGGAAAGTAAATAGGTATACAATGGCCGATCCCGAAAAACACATTTTTACTTATTTTAAACATCCACGCAGTTTATATGCTACAGGCATAAATTAAACATCCACGCATATATCTCAAGCATAAAAAATATGGAAAAAGTAAACTAGAAAATATAACTATCTCGTAGACCACGTGGAAACGTCATACACCGTTAGGTTAATTGCCTAACGGCAGAGCGGTCTCAGGATCTTTGAGATGATTATATTTTTTAAAAATTCTAGTAAACCATACATAATAATTTGCAAGAGAGATGTTTAAATAAATAGAGGAACATATAAATGTAATTATTGATTTTACAAAGTTTTTCTCATAAATTTCAATTTGCAAATTTAATTCTTCTTTAAAATTATGAAGAAGCCGAATTTCTGTAGAATTTTGTGGCTTCGGGCCAAAAATTATTTTTAGTATAAGCGCTTGTGGCACGTTCCGCAGTTCTGCAAAGTTGTTTGTCGCAATTATTATGGCTTCGAGCCAAAAATAAACAATTAGCCTCGGCTTCAGGCCTCGGCCTCGGCCTCGGGCTCGGCCTCGGGGCTCGGCCTCGGGCTCGGGCTCGGCTTCGGCCTCGGCCTCAGGGCTCAGCCTGCCATCGGCCTCGGCCTCAGGGCTCGGCCTCAGCCTCAGGGCTCAGCCTGCCATCGGCCTCGGCCTCAGGGCTCGGCCTCGGCCTCAGGGCTCAGCCTACCATCGGCCTCGGCCTCAGGGCTCGGCCTCAGGCTGCCCCCTTTCAGCGGGGGGGGGGGGGGCGGCGGCGCGGAAGGCCCCCATCTCCACTGCAGGGGGGGCACGGTCGGCATTGTGGGAAGGCCCCCTCCTCCGTCAGGGGGGAGGGGAGGATTTCATTCCGGTTCTTCTTCCCACCGAAGAATTTTAATGGCAAAAGGAAAAAAAAATTTCATAGAAAAAAAAAACTTTGTAATAGGGATAAATTTTTTTTTTCTTTTATTAGACTAAATTTTTTTTTTTACTTGTATATTAAAACAATGTAAAAATTATTTAGTCTAATTTTATCTACAGGATTATAGGGTTTTACCTCTAGATCAATGATCTAGGGAAGAACTCGACGATGATCCGTAGAAATAATAATCCAAGCTCCCGAACGCTTTTAGGATGCAGCAACGCTCCAACGAACCGCCGCAGCAACGTTAGATTCCTTGCGCGTAGGGATGAATGTAGATGAAGATTTTTGCTCAAGAATGGAGAACACGTGCTGATAACGTGTTGGATGATAATGAACTCAAGAGAGAGAGAGATAGATCATTTCATTGCTTAGAATGAGTAACCATAGCCAAGAGCCATGGTGCTCTATTTATTTATCTCATATTGGGGAGGCCAAGAGTCTCTAGTAGACCAAGGGTCCCCATTACTCTAAGTAATGGGGGATCTAATGAATGGGTAATGAAGGAAGGGAGGCCAAAGGCCTCCCTCATTCATAACAGATTTCATTAAGTTCTGGGTCCAACAAATAAATTCACGCTACATGTCACTCGTCTCTATATGAGGCAGCTTGAACATATAGAAAATTCGAAGTATGTTTCTCCCTACAACTTGTCGAGCTACCCTCAAGGTTGTATGGACAAACAATTTTGATCCACAAAGTTCAAGAATTCGATCAAATTGTTTGAGTCGAATACGAGTGCATGAGCGGTGCAAGGCTATGTATCACAACCGGATCTTGAGACAAGCAACTTCTTGAGCTACACTCGAGATTGCAACTCTCAGGCGTTTGGATACATGAGATGCTTGCATAGCTATTTATTTATGTTGGGATATTTAATATCTAAATGTGATTTAGAAAAGGAAGAAGGCACTCCGGAAAGTCAATCGAGTTTAATAGTTTAATTTATCATTAGTAAAGGCATAAGTGGGAGGATATGAAAATGTGACATATTTTGATGTCACGATTTTATAATTATTGTTATACAAAAGACGTCTAACACAATTTGACGAATGTCGTCACCTCGCTTCTAAAGCAATGTTTTGCGTTAGTAATTTATGTATAACGATAATATTTATATATTAAATGTTAGTATATATAAATACACAAGATAGTAGCAAACTTGTATGTAAAAATAGACTAGGCTGTATCGAGAGACTAAGCTTAACAAGTCATATAAAGAGGGGTCCGACCTCTCGTATTATGAAGTCTGCGGACACTTGTGAGTCTTATCCTCTTAGATAGAATGGCCGAAACCCATCTGTAAGACAGTGGGAGAATGAGTTGTCGAACTTAGTCTAGTACATACTGATGTACCCGAGTCTAGATTAACCAAATTAAGTTATTCGTATATTTTATTAAGACATGTGTTCTTGATGAAACACAAGTTTGATAAAATAAAGAACGAAATGACTAAAGTATTTAAACCGATTCGATTAGATCGAATGGTCAAATACTTAGCTACATTAAATCTTGCGTAATTAAAATAAAATGTGATTTTCTCTCAGGTCAATTCTGTAAACACATCCGTGTGTTAAAAGGTATGAATCACACTTAGTTAGACTTGGTGTGATCCATTGTAAGTAACTCTAAGTTAAGTCCTCCTTCTGGGTTAAGTCCCAGATAGTAATGCCTAGGTTTTGATAATGTCCTGTGAGGACATTATCAATAAGATATTCATTAAATCAATCATTAGGAAGTTGTATAATTAATCGAATTTCGTGAGACGAAGAGTCGAGTTAAACATCATAACTGATGATGACTTAGTCAACTTCCGAGTTGAAATTCGGAGTAGTAATTCTGATTTATAACTTGATGCAATCAGAATAGGTCCATGTGCGTAAATAAATTTTGGAATTTAGTTTACGTGCCCAAGGAAAATGTTTCCTCACTTTCTGCAAGTAAATCTTTAAGTTGAAAGATTGGTGCAAAAAAGAAAGTAGTGAAGTGCAATCATGTTGGTCGAGAACGGTTTTCATCCTAATTCCTATAAAATGGATTATGTTGAAACCGTCTGGCCAGCAGATGTGCACAGATCTACTCGGACCAAACTCGATGTAAAACGCTTAAGTTGACCATGAAAATTGGAGCATTCACTTATAAGTTCGTTTTTCTAAATATGATTTAGACGGACCAACTTATATGAATTAGCCAGATAGTTTTCAAGGTCAGTGGGAGCGTATAGATTACATGCGAGGCATCAAAGGGATGGAACATATATTTTGACAAAGTGATCAAAAGAGTTTGATACTTTATCAGAAATAAATATGAGCCATTTGAAATGACCAGTAACTAATTTAAATGATTATCGTAAGGTACGATGAACTGGATAAGATCCAGGGAAATAAATATTATGGATTCCAACAGACCTAGTGAATTATCTGAATGAGATTCAAATGGTTGGTCTAATATGAACATAGAAACTCCCTAAGTCTATAGTGTAGACGGTTTTAGCAGATCCACTCACGAAGGCTCTACCACATGAAGTCGGGAAAACTTATGTGTAAAAACGGTATTAGATACCGAGATAAATGGGCATGAGTGCAAGTAGGAGATGTTGAGAGATGATACCCTCGAGGCTATCTATCTTCTTGTGTGAATAGCACAAACATCTTGTTCGACATAACAGTAAGCTGTTTGGTAATAATTTATCTAAAGTTATGTTATAATGTAGTTAACATTGGATTTTAACTTAGGTAAAGTCCTGAGACTTTATGCGAGGTCAAACAGGTATCAAGATGAGTATCTCGATCATGGAGAAATGTTTGACCGTCTGTAGCATAAGTCTAAAAGGGTTCGTGGTCGTAAATGTTTCAAGACAAGGATATCGAAAGATGGGATAGACCATTGTGTCTTAGTCTTCACCGTTTAGCGATGGCGATGATCTCATTATCGCTTGACTTAGCGAAGTCGTAGATGAGAAACAGGTGCTCATTAGAGAATGAGTTCACTGAACGATCCACAAGAGTTATCATTGAAGGATCCTGTCCAAAACAAAGTTAGGATCGATAATTAAAGTGGAGACTTACGCTTGCGTATGCGGAACGATAGTCTCGGAACTTTGCCTTCGGATTCGCCACGACGGATCGAGTCTTCTCACGAACGGAGTAAGGCTACTAATCCACAATCTAAATCTCTATTTTAGATTAAGAACTTGGAAGGAGGGAGAGGAAATATTTCTGCAGAGCTTCGCTATGAAGAAGATGCATGCATGAATTTCATGCAAATGTGTAAGGAAAATGGCTACCCTTGGGTCTTATTTATAGCCCCCAAGGTAGTTATTTTAGGGTAAGTTGTTCCTTTGGAACAACTTAATTAAGGTGTACCATGATGCATGACACATTATAAGCTTAAGTTGTACCATATGCATGGTACAACATAAGCTTAAGATATTCCCCCTTTATTAGCCATATGTCGCATGCATTTATGCATATATAATGCGACTTTCCCACTCATACAGAGATCCTCTCCGCAAGGGAACAGATTCCCTTTGCACATGACTTCGTGTGCGCGACGTTCGAGGTCCGTATTCCCTCGTACATCCCCCACAAGGGTGTACAAACGTCTTCCATATCCAACATCTCCCACTCACACTTGAGGGGATTGTAAGAGAACGTCTTTCCCTTAGTTCTTTCATCTATCATACCGAGAAATAGACCGTGCGACCGTCATGCGTGTAGAGTCTGTTGTTGTGCACTTGTTAGAGATACACAACGACCTCGAAGGTGCAAAGTTGAGTAGTTCAACGCATGCTTTACCCTAGATTATTTCTTCACATTTCTTGTACTTTATATTCAACAATTGAATCCCATCTGGATTACAATTGGCTGGCCAGCTTTGAATCACTAAAGTCCAAATGCGAATATGAAATCAATCTTCCTCTTCTTGCGAACCTTCGGATCTTGACTTGATTCGCTTTTCTAACGTGCCCCGCCGAGCCGAATTACCATAGCCCATTAGTAACACGCTAAGATAGCGATCATCTCGTCAAATCTAAAGGAACCAATTGGAGTCCTTGAGGGTAAGAGTTAAGACCCATATGGCCTTTGAGTCTCACATAATAGCAAACACTATTGCTACTAACTCAGTGGTCCGAAATGCATACGTGGTATGAACACGTATTACAACATCACTCCTTTCCCAGGGAGAGTATGTCTTAATGATGTTGTACGGATGAAAAGATCAGACACCACAGTGCCTATCTTTTTGAGTCCCCATACTACTCGTGAAATACTCACGGACTCTCATCCTGCATAAGACAGATAGGATTCAAAAAATCCAATGAGATCTTTATATCCTTGTGATACAGATCTCAGATCTTTTGTAAGCATCCGTATGATGCAGATCTTTTATTCGACTATCTTGTTTAAGTCATGACTCTAAATCATTTGTCTAATGATTTTGACTTTAAACTAGTCTCATCTCTATCTTATCCATCTGATAAGATAAAGCGGTTGCTCATGTGAGAGAGCCAACCTTAATCTGTCCGACACACACAAAAAAATAGCTGAGACTTAAACACAAATATATATAAAATCATTTGTAAGAAACTTGTATGCAAATTAAATTTTGATCTTCTATAGACATGGGAAATATTACATGATACAGCTCAGCACCTACGCATTCCCATAGATGATAAGTGTTTGAAAAACACATCTCTGGGGATCGCCTTTGTAAGGGGATCCGCTATCATCTCATGCGTGGATATGTATCCTATGTCTACTTCCTTCCGTTTATCATAATCCTTCGCAAACTTGAATCGAATGTCAATGTGTTTGGTCTTACAATGAAATTTAGGATCTTTGACATAGGCAATCGAAGCTTGACTATCACTGTATATAGGAACAGTGCTCGAGTCAGAGGCATTCGTCAGCCTGTCTAAGAATTTCCTAAGCCAAACAGCTTCTTGGACCGCCATGCTGAATGCTACGAACTCGGCTTCCATGGTTGATAGAGCGATGCAGGTTTGTTTCTTGCTGCTCCAGGATATTGCACCATTCCCGAGTAAGAAAACAAAGCCTGAGGTAGATCTTCGCTCGTCGAGATCACCCGCCCAATCAGCATCGGTATAGCCTTCGAGTCTCAAGGTATTGCCTTGATAGCATAACGCATAGTCCGCAGTCCCTTTGAGGTATCTTAATATCCTCTTCACCGCTTTCCAGTGTGCCTGCCCTGGGTTGGATTGGTAACGGCTTACCATACCAACAGCATAGCAAATGTCGGGTCTAGTACACATCATGGCGTACATCAGACTCCCGACAGCACTGGAGTATGGAACTTTTTCCATAGCTTTCTTTTCTTTTGGATCTTTGGGACACATCTCCAAACATAGACCCTCGCCTTTGCTTATTGGAGTATCAATTGGCTTGCAGTCCTGCATATTAAACCGTTCTAAAACTTTCTTTATATACGTCTCTTGAGAGAGAGAAAGAAGTTTCTTGGAACGATTCCTTGAGATCTTAACCCCAAGGATATATGCAGCTTCACCCATGTCTTTCATCTCAAAGACGGATGAAAGCCAAGCTTTGATATCCAATATAAGACGCTTATCATTTCCGGCTATAAGTATGTCATCTACATAAAGAGACATAATTATATACTTGTTTTTAATCCTCTTAATATATACGCAATTGTCTTCGTCGAGCATGGAGAATCCATACGACAAAACAACTTCTTGAAAGCGCATATACCACTGCCTTGAGGATTGTTTAAGACCATATATGGATTTACGAAGTTTACAAACCTTATGTTTGTTTTCTTCTTGTACAAACCCGTTTGGTTGTTCCATGTAGATCTCCTCATCTAGTTCTCCGTTAAGAAAGACAGTCTTTACATCCATCTGATGTAATTCGAGGTCCAAACAAGCCACCATTGCCAGAATTAAGCGAATCGAGGTAAAACGCACGACAGGAGAGAAAGTCTCTTCGTAGTCTATTCCTTCCTGTTGCGTGAAACCTTTCGCAACAAGGCGAGCTTTATATTTCTCGATGGAGCCATCAGCCTTATGCTTGATTTTGAGAACCCACTTGTTCCCAATGGCTCTACGTCCCTTAGGTAAATCAACCAAGTCCCAGACTTGGTTTGTTTTCATGGATTGAAGTTCTTCTTCCATTGCCGCTATCCATTTATCTTTAGCAGGGCATGTGACGGCCTGTTTGAAGTTTGCAGGTTCGTCATCATCTTGTAGTAATGTCATGAATGTTTGAGGAAATTCATCCTCAAATCTCAGAGGTGTTAGCCTCGTTCGATTACTACGTCTTGTTTGAGTTTGATCACTCCCACTTGGAATGACATCACTCCCACTTGGAATAACATCACTCCCACTCGGATTAGGATTGGTATCGTTCGTATCATCCATTGGTGAAGTTTGAAACGTATTTTCTTCTTCACCAAGGATTCTCCCACTCGAACGTTCCGATCCTTCTTGATCCCAAGTCTCAAACAAGGATAAGTCTTGACTTATCTCACCCTGTCTTGGAAACTCTTTTTCCAAGAAGACAACATCCCCCGATTCGAATTCTATTAGACCCCCATTGTCCTCTTGACCGACGAAAACATATCCTTTGGAGTTTTCAGCGTATCGGATGAAGATACACTTCCTCCCACGTGGCCCAAGTTTGCCATATTTGTGAGAGGATAAATGTGCGTAAGAGGCACAACCCCAAGGTTTTAGAATGTTTAAGTCTGGAGTTCTATTGTTCCACAACTCATAAGGAGTAGAACTTACCGACTTCGAGGGTACACGGTTTAAGATGAATGCTGCCGTCAATAATGCGTCACCCCAAAAGGTGATAGGCAAATTTGCCTGAGACATCATTGATCGGACCATTTCCATCAATGTCCTATTTCTTCTTTCCGCAACACCGTTTTGTTGCGGAGTGTAAGGCATAGTTACCTGATGTACTATGCTTTTTTCATCACAAAGTTCCTTAAAACTTATTGATTGATATTCACCGCCCCTATCGGTTCGCAAAACCTTAATCTTGCGATCTAATTGATTCTCCACTAAACTCATATAGTTTTTAAAGCAAGCCAAAGCTTCACTTTTGTGGGATATCAAATAGATATGTCCGAAACGGGTGAAGTCATCAATGAATGTGATGAAATAGGACTTCCCGTGTCTTGTCTTAACATTCATTGGACCGCAAATGTCCGAATGGATAAGCTGTAATGGAACTTCGGCCCTTGTGCCAGTTCCAAACGGCTTGCGACAAGTTTTCCCTACAAGACAATGTTCGCAAGTTGACATTTCAACTTTTGAAACATTAGATAGCAGGCCACTTTTGGCAAGTCTATCCATTCTAGTTGGTCCAATATGACCAAGTCTTGCATGCCAACAAATGATTTCAGACTCAGAGTTAGAAGCATTTGTCAAATGAAAACTTTCATTAATGGAAGAAGCAACATCATACATTGTATTTAAAACAATTAATCCATTACAAACATTACCAGAACCAATCAAAGAATTATTACAAACAAGGTCAACACATTGTTTATAGAACCTCCACTCATAATCTAAAGACATTAACATGACCACGGAAACGATATTCCTTCTAATATCTGGAGCAAAGAGGACGTCGTGCAATAATAAAGTCCGGCCGTTGTCGAGAACTAGCTTGCATGTTCCGACGCCTTTGACTTCAACACGTGTGTTGTTGTCGACGTATATCCACTTTGTTCCTTGAGTTATCTTTCGATACTCTACGAAGAACCTTCTGTCCTTCGCAACGTGGTCTGTGGCCCCTGAATCAATCAACCAAAAATAGTTAGATTCAGCAAGAAACACGGAACTAGAAACACATATGTAACTAGCCCTACAAGTTACCTTGTCACTTCCATCCGTACACTTACGGGCGAAGTGACCGTACTTGTTGCACTTAAAGCACTTGATCTTCTTCAAGTTTTTCTTCTTTGAGTGCACATTCTTTTGCCACCTTTTGTTCTTTGTCTTCTTTGAGGTCTCCGGTTCTTGCTTACGTTCGTTCACAAACCTTAAGCGTTTCCGCTTATTTCCTCCATGTGAGGAACTAGCGGCCACGTGCACTTCTGCACTTGGTTTTGCGGCTTGAATCCGCTCTTCCTCGAGTTCGAGGTGTTTCGAAACATCGCTTAAAGTTTTAATGCATTCATTATGAGTGAGATGCATTTTCATGTTATCCCAGCTATCTGGGAGTGAACGAATGACCGCTTGGATCTGCTGTTCTTCAGACAGCGTAACACCCGCATCCTTTAATTCAGATATAAGATTCGCCATGTGGCGGAGATGCTTTTTCATAGAATGATCTCGCCGCATCTTGTACGAATCAAATTGAATATTCAAGGAGCGGAGTTTGGTAACCGAAGTTCCACCAAACTTTATCTCTAGCTCAGACCATATGTCTTTAGCTAGGTCGAATTCCCGAAATAGGCGCATTATGTCATTGTCCATCGCGGACAGTAACGTAATACGTGCTATTTTGTTCTTTCGAGTCCAAGTGTCATAAGCTTCCCGGTCCCTTTTGTGTTGGGCCGTATTGCCCAACTCAGGTTCTACCATTATGTTTTGGAGTGTTTCGAGCACATCTTGCTCCTCCAAAACATATTGGATCTTTATTGACCAAAGTTTATAATTGTCGCCGTTGAGCTTTTCACCTTTGTTAAGCTCTGCGACAATATTCTTAGAAGCGGTAGACATTTTCGATTCAAAAAACTGCAAAGAGAATGAAAAACACGATCAAAATTCTATGCATAAAGTTTCGATTCTTTAAACACTTGATAAGTTCCTTGGATGCGTTGAAATGTTACTCTAGAATCGAGAAGTTCACTACGTTCCCAACTACCATCTAGTAGTAACTTTCAAAGTATCCCTCTTACTTATCTCAAGTAAAAAGAAATCAGAAATAATACCCGTATGGTATTAGCAGCGGAAAATCACTTTGAAAAACTTATCTTTCAAAATAGAATAGGTGAGAATTAGCGCAAAGAATTTTAACGCAACAATTGCCAAGCCACGAGACCTGTTCTACACACCCATGGGTTAGATAACCATGGTCGGATCGTGGTAGGACTTGGAATTCTAAATTGCGCTATCCCGATTTAAGGACGGGACATAACCTATTTGAAAAACATCTTTTTCCAAAAATTTTGAAAGCACGTTGGCCAATCTCCGTAGAGTAGAGCACAGCGTCACAAGTACATTGGCTAATCTCCGTAGAGTAGAGCACAATGACATGGCTAATCTCGCATGAAGTAGAGCACTATGGCTAATCTTCAAGGAGTAGAGTCCAAATGAAAAACTTCATTAAAACGTTAGTCCCGTATGAACTATTCGGCACTGTGGTTAGTCCCGTATGGACTAATCGACACATTCGAGTTTGACCAAGGCCATTTGTTACCCCGTATGAGTCATCTGGCAAGTTTGCAATCGATCCAGACCATCTGTCAGATTGGTCGACCAAAAACACAAAATTGGTCGACCAATTTTCGAAATACAAATTCTCCCTCCCGGTCAGGGCCTATGCCCTGACCCGGGCTTGGCCAAAGGCCGGCCATGGCCTCTGCCCTGGCCGGCCAGGGGGCCTGGCCCCCTCGGCCAGGGCCGGCCAGGCCCTGGCCACTGCCAGGGCCTGCCGGCCAGGCCACTGGCCGGGGCCAGGGCTCCTGCCCTGGCCTCGGCCAGGCCCTGGCCTGAGGCCAGGGCGCCGGCCCTGGCCTCTGCCAGGGCCGGCAGGCCGCTGGCCGGGGCCAGGGCTCCTGCCCTGGCCTCGGCCAGGCCCTGGCCTGAGGCCAGGGCACCGGCCCTGGCCACTGCCAGGGCCGGCCTGGCCCTGGCAGCGGCCAGGGCGCCGGCCCTGGCCTCTGCCAGGGCCGGCAGGCCGGCCAAGGGCTGGCCCTGGCCACTGCCAGGGCCGGCCTGGCCGACAAGGCTCTGCCAAGGCCGGCCACTGCCGGCCTGGCCCTTGGCCGGCCACTGCCGGCCTGGCCATGGCCGGCCATGGCTTGGCCATGGCCGGTCATGGCCAAGGCCATTCGGCGTTGGCCGGCCATGGCCCCTTTGGCCATGGCCGGCCACCCCCTTTAAACGGGGTTGCCGCACTCATTCCTCCCCCTTGATGGGGTGGTCGCCGGTGGTTATTGCCCGTAGCCAACCCCCTCCGCATGGGGAGAGGGGATGCATGGCCTTCATAGCCCATTTGGCCATGGTGCACATGCACCAAATTTTCCTCTTACCTGATGGAAATAACTTCCATCATCTTCCTCGATGAAGCACCCGTTCGTCGATGAAGTTAGTTATTGCCTAATGGCCGTGTGCCAAAAATGACTAACGTACTACGTGAACGGTCGGTTCTTCCCGTCACGGAGAGTTCCTACCATATCCGTAATGATAAGAGACCCTAACGTGAAAAGAACAACCGCTGCGTTCTCTCCGTCACGAAGCGTTCCTACTATATCCGTAATAGTAGGAGACCCATTCGTGAAAAAGACAACGACTCGTTCGTAGTTTCGACGGGGCGGTGGATTGACCGGGGCGAACCCATATGGCTCTGATACCAATGAAGGATCCTGTCCAAAACAAAGTTAGGATCGATAATTAAAGTGGAGACTTACGCTTGCGTATGCGGAACGATAGTCTCGGAACTTTGCCTTCGGATTCGCCACGACGGATCGAGTCTTCTCACGAACGGAGTAAGGCTACTAATCCACAATCTAAATCTCTATTTTAGATTAAGAACTTGGAAGGAGGGAGAGGAAATATTTCTGCAGAGCTTCGCTATGAAGAAGATGCATGCATGAATTTCATGCAAATGTGTAAGGAAAATGGCTACCCTTGGGTCTTATTTATAGCCCCCAAGGTAGTTATTTTAGGGTAAGTTGTTCCTTTGGAACAACTTAATTAAGGTGTACCATGATGCATGGCACATTATAAGCTTAAGTTGTACCATATGCATGGTACAACATAAGCTTAAGATATTCCCCCTTTATTAGCCATATGTCGCATGCATTTATGCATATATAATGCGACTTTCCCACTCATACAGAGATCCTCTCCGCAAGGGAACAGATTCCCTTTGCACATGACTTCGTGTGCGCGACGTTCGAGGTCCGTATTCCCTCGTACATCCCCCACAAGGGTGTACAAACGTCTTCCATATCCAACAATCATATGGTTATATTGACCAATCTGTCAATAATGACTCTGAGTGATGATAGGCTAGTTGGTCTTTTGACTTGAGAACATTTTGACGAACCTGTGAGTGAACGGTGCCACTTAGATCAACTGACCTAGCTTTGAGGCAAGGCCTGTCGAAAGGTCTTTGATTGGGTGATACTTGAAGCGTATGAGGAGAGTAATGACCAAGAGAGGATTCGTCTCTCCCGGTCAATGGGAGTTAGTGTCGTAAGGTTAGTTCGATCTTCCAACATACTCTGGCCAGAGTATGTTGGAAGAAGTCCAACATTTTTGACTAAAAGATCGATAGAAACTAACCGGAGTCAAGTTATTGGGGTTGACAGTTTGACCGTACCCTAGACTTGACTTACACGACATAGTTTAGACGAAAAGACTATAACTGCAGAATTCACCATGGAAACAGTTAGGGTGGTCCCAACAATACTCATGTCAATGAGTCAACCATATAATGATGATTCTTGAAGCAGGGACGACAACCACTGCTCGTGGTTACTGCCGTATAGGGCTTTGAGCCCAACCTGTTGTAAGGGTCAGGCTGTCGGGTCTCACACAGAGTGCGATCTTCGTCTAGTAGTATGTAGAAATTAGTTAGGGAGAATAATTTGCATTTGATGCAAGGGATAGAATATTGCAAAAGATGTTTGCAATGATCTCCTACATTCGGGATAAATGATCCTGAGTGCAAGTGGGAGATGTAGGGATATATGCCCTCAGATCATTTGTATTTGATGCAAAAGATAATTTCAGCCTAGATATGGACTAAATTGCATATGATGCAAAATAGATTAAATGTGTTTTAAATAGTTTAAAACAATATTTAATGATACAAACGCAAGGAATAGTTTACGGGTAAGACGGGCATGTCCCTGTCTAGACCCAGGTTCAAACGGCGTCCAAATCGGACACCAGATGCCCAAAATATGCACAAAACAGCACTTCAGATCAGACAGGGTCAGACCAGGCTAACCCAGACCAGACCATCTGGCTTGGGCAGCCTGGCCAGACCTAGCTGAGCCAGGGTTCCAGGGCCAGTCACCTGGGCACAGGCCCAGGCACAGGGCGCCTGGGCCTGCGCCCAGGCAGGCAGCCCAGGCGCCTTGGGCGCCTGGCAGCCCAGGCGCACTGGGCCGGGCGCCTTGGGTGCCCGGCCCAGGCGCCCGCCTGGGTGCCTGGCACCTGGGCGCCCGCGCCAGACCTGAGTGCCCGTGCCCATGTCTGGGCAGGCGCCTAGTCAGCCTGTTTTTGGGCTGGTGGGGCCCACAGGCTGGGCCCCACCTTAGGGTGCAGAACCCTAGACGTGTGCAGAATTTTGATGGCTCGTTTTTGCGAAAAACTAGCCGTGGGCTGAACTTTGAGTGATCACATCGGAAATTGAGTAGAGGGGAGGGGTCAACCGCCTATATAAATAGGGGTCTGCCCCCTTCCTCTAAACTCGTCCCAAGCTCTAGATCTGAGCGGCTCTCGTAAATTTTGGAGCACGCTCAGATCTAAGCTAAATTAATATTTCTTCTCTCCCTATAAATTTCTGCCTTGCTCCTGAGGGCTCTGGCAAAGCTGCAAAGGAGTTCGGATTCAGATCTGAAATCTAGGCGGAGGTTTCACTCGCGTGAAACTTTCTTCAGTGCGTGGTTGGCTCGGCGACACGGGATTGGTCGCCTCGGGATGCGGAGCGGTTCTGGGAGTGGTTCGAGGAGCGGCTCGACGTGGGACGGGAGCGGCTGGGAAGACGGTGCGGTACATCTCGCCTGCCCCTGGATTGAGATTCCGGGTATGTGTTTATTAGCATTAGTTTAATTTAATCGCAGTAGGCTAGATCCTTCTTGGGATGGTCAGATCCATCCCAAGTCGGCATAGATCTTGGATTATGGTCTTGGACCTTAGGGTTAAATGTTAATTAGATTAACATGATTATTTTCCGCTGATATTTCTGTCTATGTTCCGTCCGACTTAGGACGGGCATAGAGTTTTTGTGCCCTAAGGGTCCTACAAAACCCTACATCTGTGCCTACAGTAAGTCTAGAGAGGTGGTCCGCAACATGATTCTCGACTCCCTTTTTGTCCTGTATCGTGATGTTGAACTCCTGCAAAAGAAGAATCCATCGTATAAGTCTAGGCTTTGCATCCTTTTTAGATAATAAATATTTGAGTGCAGAGTGGTCCGTATAGACGACGATAGGCAATCCCAAAATGTAGCTTCTAAACTTGTCCTGCGCAAATACCACCACAAATAATTCCTTTTTCGTTGTCGTGTAATTTCTTTGAGCATCGTTCATGGTCTTACTTGCGTAGTAAATCACATAAGGAACTTTTTCTTTCTTTTGCCAAAGAACCGCCCCCACTGCGTAATCACTCGCATTGCACATAATCTCGAAAGGAAGAGTCCAATCTGGAACCTGCAAAATAGGCGATGAGACAAGTAAGGATTTCAGTTTTTTAAAAGAATTTTGACACTCTTGCGTCCAAATAAATTCAGAATTTGAGGTTAATAAATTGCAAAGAGGTCGAGATATAGCCATGAAATCCTTTATGAAGCGTCTATAAAATCTGCATGTCCCAAGAAAGAACGAATATCTTTGACACTTTTTGGCATTGGCAACTTCTTTGTTACTTCAACTTTTGCCTTGTCCACATGAATACCTGCTTTAGAAACTAAGTGACCAAGTACCAAACCTTCCGTAGTCATGAAGTGGCTCTTTTCCCAATAGAGTAGCAGGTTCTTCTCTTTACATCCGCACAAAACAAGGGCTAAGTTAGATAAACAATTTTCAAATGAAGTGCCATATACAGAGAAATCATCCATAAACACTTCTACTATCTTTTCAACCATATCAGTGAATATGCTTAACATGCAACGTTGAAAGTAGCAGGTGCATTGCATAGACCAAATGGCATCCTCCTAAATGCAAAATTTCCAAATGGACAAGTGAAAGTGGTTTTCTCTTGGTCCTCTAGAGCAATCTCTATCTAATAATAACCTGAGTAGCCATCTAGAAAACAATAATATTCATTACCAGCCACTCTCTAATTTGATCTAGGAAAGGCAAACGAAAGTGGTATTTTCTTGTTTTTGAGTTAAGCTTCCCATAATCAATACACATTCTCCATCCAGTGGTGGTTCGCATAGGTATGAGTTCATTATTTTCATTTTTAACCACAGTTAAACCAGATTTCTTAGGGACAACTTGAGTTGGACTAACCCACTTGCTATCAGAGATTGGATAAATAATTTCAACATCAAGTAATTTAAGAACCTCACCTTTTACCACTTTTTTTAACGTCGGCTTTAACCGACGTTGCATTTCATGCGTAGGTTTTGAATCATCCTCAAGATAAATATGATGTGTACAAGTTAAGTGATTTTTACCTTTGATGTCTGCAATGGACCACCCAATGGCTCCTTTATATTCCCTAAGTACATCGAGCAATGAATGTTCCTGTTCAAGTGTAAGTTTGGAGGATATTACCACGGGAAAAGTCTCATCTTTTCCAAGGAAAGCATACTTCAATTAGTCCGGCAATGGCTTCAGCTCAAGCTTTGGATGCTCTACGTCAGAGGCTAATTGTTGTGGCAGTCTAGCTGGCAATGGTTCAAATCTCGATGCCCATGCTTCCCTTGATTTTTCATGAGTGCCCTGCACAAAATAAGACTCATTAATATCATGAAATTTGTAATCGATATGATTAGATTCACATTCATCCTCAGCCATAAAGTAGTCTTTGATCAAATTTTCGATAAGACATACCTCTTCAACACTTTCAACACCTGTTGGCAACTTACATGATTTAAAGATATTTAATTCAAGTTTCATGTTACCAAATGTTATCTTCGACTGTCCATCCCTACTGTTGATTACGGCGTCATGTAGCTAAGAATGGACGTCCCAAAATGACAGGAGTGATGTTACCAGAAGGTGGTCCATGTATGTCTAGGACGATGAAATCCACGGGGTAGTAGAACTTGTCCTCTTGAAGCAAAACATCCTCCATGCAACCTCTTGGAACTTGCATTGATCTGTCTGCTAACTGTTGCACCATTGGCATTGGTTTCAGCTCTCCCAAACCTAGGTTCAAGAAAATAGAGTAAGGCAAAATATTCACTCTAGAACCTAAATCAAGTAAAGCATTTCCAAAGCTCTTAGTTCCTATAGTGCATGGAATAGTGGAGAACCTGGATCTTTATATTTAGGTGGAGTGTTATGTTGAACTATGGCACTTACCTGTTGTGTGAGAAAAGCTTTCTTTTTCACATTAAGCATCCATTTAACAGTGCATAGGTCCTTAAAAAATTTAGCGTAGGCAGACACTTGGTTTATCACATCAAGCAAATGAATATTAATTTTTACATGTTTGAAGAAGTCCCTAATTTCTACCTGATACTTATCTTTCGAAGGTGGTGCTAGCCTCTGTGGAAATGGAGCTGGAGGTGTATATTGTTCAGGCTCATTTTCTTTGACCTCCTCTTTTTCTAAGCTTTTCTCCTCCTCTTGCAGCTTTTGTGGTACATGCTCATCCTCTTTCTCCTCAGCTGTTTGTTCATGCCTAGGTGGTTCTAGTTTATCTATCTATTTTCCTCTACACAAAGTAGTTACCGCCTTGCATGGTTTTACGTTGTCACCTGAAAAAGAAGAGCAATTTTTATTAGGATTTGCAACCGATTGAGCTGGTAAAGTACCTTTTTCTAAAGATGCAGCAATTTTAGAAAAGTTTTCGTTAAGCTACTGAAACTGATGCTAAAATTTTTGTTGATGCTGCTGTTGTTGTTGATTTTGCATCTGCATCATTTGCTAAAGTACGGTAGTGATATCAGTGCTCTACTCCTTTTTTCCTTGATTACTCGCATGATTTGGATGCTGGTAAGGGGTGGTCGTCTGTTGCACCTGCTGCTGTGGTCCCCATCTCAAATTTGGGTGATTCTTCCAAGAAGAGTTGAAAGTGTTCGAATTTACCCCTTGATTGGTCACCCAATTCACTTCAGTTTATAGGTTCCTTATGGTCTCTTTCATAGCAGGGATCGCAGGGCAAACAGACGTGTCATGAGTGGGCTGCTCACAAAAACGGTCCAGCTTCGACCGCTTTTGTTGCTCTCAACTCTAGGCTTTGTAGCCTCTGCGTCAGCAATGCATCCACCTGCGCTCTTATTGCATCATCTGCTTCAATGAGTACATGCCTTCTTTAGATGATAGAAGTGGCTCTGATCTGTCAAACCCTGAAGTAGATTCCCATCTCCTCGCATGCTCTGCTATGGTCTCCATGTAATCCTATGCCTCCTTAGGAGTTTTCTGAAAGAACTCGTCGTTGCACATCATCTCCATGTATTGTCTAGTTTGCGGCTACAGGCCATCATAAAAGAATCCAATCGCACGGCCTTTGTCGTATCCATAGTGTGGGCAAGCGATCAGAAGGTCCTTGAATCTCTCCCATGCTTGGCCGTACGCCTCCCTCTCCTTCTGCAAAAAGGGCATGATCTGTCGCTTCAAGGCATGGGTCCTCTGCAAAGAAAAGAATTTTTTAGAAAATCTGTTTGAAATTGTAACCAAGTAGATATGGATCTAGGTTTTGCTTTATCTTTCAAAGAGAATATAAATAATTTAAGATAAACAGAATCAGAGCTAATTTTTCCATCCAACTGTGTCAAGCATACTTCTTCAAAATGTCTGACATGCAAATAAGGATTATCATTTTCAATGCCATGTTAAGATGGTAAGAGTTGAATTACACCTAGCTTCAGATTTAAATTATGAGCATCTGCAGGTAGAACTATGAGTGAATTAGATACCATCCTAGATGGCATATAAATTTCCAATAAACGTCTTTCTTGTGCAGGTGGCGTGATATGTATTTCATCATTATTATTAGCCATGTTTTCTGTTCGTACTAATCTATGTGAAGTAGGAAACATATGCCACATAAACTAGCAGAAAAAGATGTTTTTTATGTTTTTTATATTTTTATGCATTTTTATGTAATAGAAAGCAAATAAAGATCCTAAACTAAAAGATGGAAAGATCTCACCAAATATTACTCGAGATAAACAGAAAGTATGGATCACAAATACCGATGTCACTGGCAACGACGCAAAAACTTGACTCGTCTCAAAAGATGTGAGCTCTACTCCAAAGTGTAGGAGATCGATCAAGTAGTAAACCTGAAGAATCAGGTATCGAATCCACGGGACACTCGACCTGTAAACCAAAAGAATCAGTTTCTAAAAATTAATAAAACGATGAAAAACTATTACCTTTCGAAGGTGAGATAATTGTGATGATGGTATTAAGTAAATAAGAAATTAAAACTAAAGCAAGTATGGAGAGTCGATATAAAGAACCAATAAGAGGAGCATGTGTTGGTTGTGATTACGCTAAGGGTTTTGTAATCGATGATTTTGAATATCTTTTCTATAACTCAACGTATCATCCGGCTAAGGCATGAGAACGTCGGAAAGTATGGCGATACAACGTGTAAACAAGATGCTGAAAAGTAACCACGTATAACATTGATTTCATAAGGAAAATACGCACAAGTGCCCTCTCGGGTAATGATACGTCCTCTCAGATCGCATCAAGAATAAGTCCAACTCAGATCATATTCAATTAAGCATGCACACGTCTCCGATTAACATACTCAATTAGATTATACGTAGATAACAACGAAATACGTGATTATAACATGCAAATAGGGCAAAAAGACAACAAAATCAACGATCACATAGCCCTAACCACATCACAACCAACACATGAGGGCACTAACCACGCACGGAGAGAAGAAAGCTTAGTTTCATTAGCAAATACATGATCAAAACGTCAGAATACATGCTAAATACGTGAAATACAAGGTATAAGTTGAGATTTCTATCACCAAAACTCCTTAAAAGGCCTCTAAATTTTTTTTGCAAGAGCCTCTGATCTCTGTCTCCAAAGCTCCAGAAAATCTCGTGAAAATACGCTCTGTAGCCCCTCCAATACGCTCAAAATACGCTCAAAACCGGTGTAAATTCTCTTTGGAATACTAGGGTATTTATAGGGATATAATGTCGGTTGCGGATGCTTAAAATTCACTCAAATCTGCTTAAAACTCACTCAAACCCGCAACCCACTATCGGGTCAATTCTGGGCCGTAAGATCGACGCGGGATGTGTTTTGGTACCGCCACGCGTCCTCGCTTAGCAGATCCACGCCCGCATCTGCTTTCGTTTTCAAATCCAGCTCGGAGTTGATCGTGGCCATTGGATTGAGGATCGGATGACCCTTGTTACGCCACGTCACCCGCGAAGTTCACCCACTCTTCGTTTGCTTCGGGCTACTTTACATATACTTCCCTCGATTCGACACCGTTAGATCAAAGGTGGGACAGTGCAGATGATGCCACGTCACCGTGCAGCACATGTCAATCGCCTTGTCGATTTTGAATCGAAGTGGAGATCCTCCTGGCTGTTGGATCTTGATCGTACGCTCCATATGTAGCCACGTCGCCCCGCTAATCGCTGAGAGCGCTACTTCGGGTGGGAGCGATCTCCGCTGTTCGATCGAGTGGTCGCTCGATACTATTTCGACACATGGCCCCGAGAGCACCTGCTCCCGCTCATTGTGCCTATATGATAACGATCGGGCAATCCAGATTTTGCCGCGTCGCTCGCGTAGACGCCAGCTTCGCTGCCATCCGATTCGAGCAGGAATGCACAGATTGCTGCCATGTGGCAGCGCATATGAAGCGGCGGCATATATATAACGTATTTCGGCCGTATTTCCTCGTATTTACTCCATTTAAATGCTATTTTGCATTCAAAAATTCATAGAAATCATCACAGATATCAGAAAAATGCAAATAAATAGTCGTTGGAATCGTGAGATCAAGATCTAGCCATGAAAAAAATACTAAAAGGGCATAAATACTCAATATATTGCTGTTTTACACATAAAATGAGAGTTTTCTCTAATAATTAAGGGTATTCAAAATACGATCTTATTAAAGACCAAATAAGTACTATATATGCACAAAATGGGGCTAAATGATGGGCTAAATATGTAATATTTACAATGATCATTGAGTTAACAACATAATTATGATACCGAAACAAGAATGGCACCTGCTGCTCGTGGTCACTACCGTCTGTGGTTTCGAGCCCCACCTATAGTAGGGTCAGGCTGTAGGGTCTCACACAGAGTGAGACCTTCGTCAAGTAATAGGTAGAATTAATGGAGATAATACATATGATGTATGTGAATTTATTACGTCGCAAAGAGTTTGCGATATAAATCTAATATATTAAAGATGTGGGTTTAATTGCATTTGATGCAATAGTATTTAAATATGTCGTAAAGTTTTTGCAAGCATATTTTAAATAATAGATGCATATAAATGAAGAGGTGTTTTCCATAAAAGTCGGGGAGAAAACTGCGCTCAAATCGGAGTCCAAACGGGCCCAGAAAACCTATTTAAAAGGAGTTTTAAATAGAGAAGACCCAAAGAAAATAAAAGCGCAAAAGATTTTTTAAGCAAAAAATAAAATACCCTAATTTTTGGCCCGACCCATTGGGCCGGGGCAAAAAGGGTTCAGGTGCCCAATTAAGTGGGCGCCTGATGCACCCACGTTTTTAGGGCACGTGCCAGGCTCGCTCACCTCGGGGCATGTGCTTTGCATGCCAACTGGGCACGGGTAAAATCATGGGGCCCACTCTATGGGCCCCATAAGTAGGTTTTGGAACCATAGTCGATTATTTTTGGGCGGCTGCGTTTTTCAGCTTAATATGACTTTTGGCCTATCTTTGGGACTATGTTTGAGGGGTCAAACGGAGTCGAAATGGAGCCCCGTTTGTTTCTATGCAATCACCATTTAGTGCTCTTCTATTTGATATGTGATATCACTTATGAAGCTCAATGGTGAGGGACGAAAATTCGTTGACGTTTGGCCTTCGTGAAGGTTAAACTTAAAGTCAATTTTCTCCTTCAAACCTTTAGTCCCACATCGGATATGATGAGAAGGGGATGGGTCAGCCGCCTATATAAATAGGGGCCAACCCCCTCCTTTAAACTCGCACCAAGGCTTCAAATCGAGAAGATCCAAAAAATTTTGCGCACGCTCGGACTAAAACTTAAATTAATATTCACTCTTTCTCCCAAAATTCTTTCTTGCTCTTGAACGGGCTCTAGCAAAGCTACGAAGGAGTTCAGACCAGATCCGAAGTCTTGAAGAAGGATCCACTCAATGTGTAACTTTCTGGAACACGTGGTTGGCTTGATGACAAAGGTGTTACTCGTCTCGGGATGCGGTTCGACTCGGTACGTGGTTTGGCTTGGGAGGAGCGGCTCGGGGCATCGCTTCAGAGTTAAAGAATTGTTGTTGAAAACGATCCTTTGTATTCTACGGAAACGAAGTTCCGGGTATGTAGTTTAATTTACATCCGATTATAATTGCAATAGTTTGATAGATCTATCCTTAGGGGGTGGCAGGACCAACCCTAGGATAGTAAAGATTCCGGCTAGGGTTTATTCTTTTGGGATTCTCTTAAAACTATTTTAAGTTGTTTATTCTGCTGCTTTTATGCTTTCATCGTCAGCCCGACTTAGGCTAGACGTCGATTTTATTGCCCTAAGGACCCAAATTTTTTTTAGTGGTATCAAAGCTTGTTGATGCTTGAGTACGAGCTCTCGGGTTATGAGCTGACCCGAAGTAATTGCTCTTACTGTACCAAGTCCCAATAAGATGAGGATCTTATGATGGGTTGGGTGTTATCGAGAGGGATGCTGTAAAACAAGTTCGTGAGCGATCTTGTGATGGGTCTAGGTTGCCATGGACAATGGGCCTTAACAGAGTTGCAATGATATCAGAGTAATACCCATTAGTTCTGTCCAATACCTGCCCACTACGTACACAATTTAATGGTATTTCTCCAATAATTTCCTCTTCAGGGGAATTAAGGAGGTGGAAGGTAACTGGTCTGAGCTCAGCATCCTATGGTGGTAGTTTCATAGGTTCTCTAGGAGTTTTTCTCTTTCGAGAAAATTTATCCTTGGAGCCTGGTGGACGTCCTCTCTTTAATTGAGGTACGGCCGCTTCTGCTGCCGGTGGATTGGATCCATCTTTGGGTATGTCAATCATAGCTGGCGTATTAGCAGCAGGGACGTGTGACCTGACGATCGTCTGGTTATCAGTAAATTTGTCGGGTAATAAGTGAACTATTTTCTGCATGTGAAGGATCTTCAGGATCTCATCTTTACATTGATTAGTACGTGGATCAAAATGCGACAATGTTTTGTTGTCCTATAAAATGATCTCCGAAGCTTTAGGCTTCTTAAAAGTTTAGGCCAAGTTTGGGAAAATTATTTTCGTCAAACTCACAGTCTTCAAGACATGCTTTAAAGGTGTCACACGTAAGGGGTTCTAAGTATCTAATAATCGAGGGTGAATCAAACCCTACATAAATACCTAGATGCCGATGATGACCCATTTTTGTCTACTGAGGTGGTGTTATGGGGATATAGACTGTGCACCAAAATACCCTCAAATGAGAGATATTTGGTGGTGCTCCATATGCAAGTTGCATTGGAGAATATTAATGACCTCCAAATGGTCTTATTCTTATAAACGATACAGCATGTAGAATTGCATGTCCCCATGCATTTATTGGCAACTAGGATTGCATTAACATTGGATGCGCCATCCATTGGAGTCTCTTTATAAGAGACTCTGCTAACCTGTTTTGGGTATGAACATGGCTAACCCGTTTTGGGTATGAACATGGGCTACTGGATGTTCAATTTCAATACCAGTTGTTTGGCAGTAGCCTTGAAAGACTTGTGATGAGAATTCTCTAGCATTATCCATACGGATTTTCTTTATTTGGTTGTCGGGGAAATGGGCCCGCAAATTAATTATTTGTGCAAGAAGATTAGGAAAAGCTAAGTTGCCGGTGGACAGTGGGCACACAAAAGACCATTTTGAAGATGCGTCTATGAGTACTATAAAGCAACGAAATGGGCCACTTGAGGGGTGAATAGGCCCACAATTGTCTCCATGTATTTTCTCCAGGAAGCTAGGAGACTCCATATCTACTTTTAGTGGGGAGGGTCTCTTTATTAATTTGCCCTTGTAACAAGAGAGAGAGAGAGAGAGAGAGAGAGAGAGAGAGAGAGAGGGAAATTCACCCTTTTAAATTATGTCCACGACATTGGGTTACGATGCGATGCATCATTACCGATCCAGGGTGACCAAGTTGATTATGCCAGAGGGGCACTTCAGGTGCTTGGTTAGATTAGCTTCGCTTGGTCGAATTTTTGTAAGATAGAGACCCGACGGGAGTCCTTTAAAGAGTTCTAAGATGGGTTTGACACCACCTTTTTGAATCGTTACATACAAAAATTCGTAACCATTTAGCTCGATAGTTTCTAGGTGATGTCCATTTAAACGAAAGTCCTTGAAACTTAATAAATTTCTATTCGAGGTTGGAGAGAATAATGAATCTTTTAATATAATCTGTGTATTATTAGGGAGCAGTAAGGTTGCTTCCCCTGATCATTCTATTATATTTGATGGTCCGGAGATTATATTGACAGGACCATCAAATTATTAACGCTATTAAAATAGCTTTTATCCCGAAGGATTGTGTGTGAAGATGCACTATCTACTAGGCATTTACAGTCCATCTATAAGAAAGAATGTAAAAAATTTATGAGGGACTAAAAATTTATTTGAATAATAATACTGATAAGAACATGCTAGGAAAGCAAATACAATGCATAGGAAAAAAATGCTTCTAAATAAAAGATGTAATGCTAATAGATAAAATGACATCAATCTAGGATGTCGTCATTTTGGAAATCCTCGGTAGTGAACCGAGTTGGAGGCTGGATCTGTGTGTCCACCAGATTTGTCTTAGCAGTATACTTCAGGCTTTCTTGATACAAATCCTGATAGTGGCGCGGAGTAAGATTGATCATGGACCAATGTCTAGTCATGCCACATCTGTAGCATTTTTCCTCCTAGTCCTTTTTGGGAGTAGACGTATGATCTGTGTTGTTTCTTCTCCACGTGAACTTCTTTTTATCCCCCGTATTATTATTGTGTTGGGGAGGGCCTTTGTGTTGTTGGGGCAGTCCTCTGGCATGCTTCTTTGATGGTTTCCCCTTATTGAATCTGCCCTTCTGCTTGTTCTTCGGCTTCTGGGAAGAAACTTTGTGGGCGTCAGGGGGAGGAGCAGTGCCAGCAGGGCGTAAGTTAGGAGTGTCAAGTAGGAGATCTCTGTTCTGCTCAGCCATAAGAAGGCAAGAGATAAGTCAGAGTACTTCGTGAACTTTTGTTCACAATATTGTTGCATGAGGATATGATCCTTCTCATGGAAGGATGTGAATGTTTTTTTCCAGCATGCGTGTCTCCGTGACTTCTTCACCACATGGCTTCAGGCATGAGGTGATGTTATGTAGAGCTGAGTTATACTCAGCTACAAACTTGAAGTCCTGAAGTCGGAGATTCTCCCAATCATAACAGGATCTAAGGAGTATTACATATATTTGATGTTTGTACCTATCCTCTAGAGCAGTCCACTATTCATACAGATCTTCTACAGTTAGGTACTCAGCCTTCAGGGTCCGATCCATGTGTCGTCTGATATAGATTATGACTTTTGTCATATCTATATCAGGGACAAAGGGAGTAGAAGTAGACGCATTCGTAGTTGTAGCAGTAGGTGCATTAGCAGTTGCTGTGATTGTGAGACTTAGGCCATGAGAGCGCAAGTGAAACTTCAGGTCTAGTAGCCAATTCAAGTAGTTCTTTTCAGCTGCATCTAGAACTTCAAAATCGACACTTGCTATCTTGGCCATTATATTTAAGCATATACATGTGCATGGATTAATTACTGATGTAATATTAAAATTCATGCAGAAACAATCATATTAACTAGTGAGGATCGGCCAGTCACCACGAAAAAGTCCAAAGTCCAGAAAACAGTTCGAAGTACAAAAGCTCAAAATGAAAAAGTACAATTTGAAAACCCAGTGGGTCCTAGCTTCAACAAATGTGGCCTCCATCTTAGGGAAAGTGCACCCGGTCTTTGGCTTTTACAAGTAAAACCTCACTACATTTTCTCTCAAAATAGAATAAAAATGCAGAAAATTATAAGCAGTGACAAACTGGCCGATCTAAAACCACAACGTAGTTTTAATAAACATCACAGGTAGTTTAATATGTATTTCAGGCATGAAAATATGCAACATCATAGGAATTTTAATGTGCAACATCATAGGCAATTTAATGGAATAAAATATTTATGTTTAATAATTAATTGGACCACGAGAAAATGTCATTACCAGTTAGGTTGGTTAACTAACGACAAAATTAAATCACAATTATTAAACATGAAAAATATATAATAATCTAATCCAAAATTAAAAGGCCTATATGATGAATTACGCATAGAATGGACCAAAAGATGAATATTGAGTCATTATTAAGATAAAAATTCCCAAAAAAATAATTATTTACTCACCCTGATTTTTCCTGAATTGTTTTCATATATTTTCGATTTTCCCCTAATTTTTGAGAATTTTCTGATTTTTTAGGATTATATATACTAAATTAATTAAAAACAAATTAATTAATATAATTTTTTTAATTTTGGGCTTGAGCCCGAGCACCGTAGGTAGGCTTCTGGCCCAGCTGGAAAATTATTATTATTATTATTATTATTTTAATATGGGCTGAAGCCCATTTGGGGGGACAACCCCTTTCATTGCACTAACCCTAAAACTAGGGATAGAGAAGTGTTGGGAGAAAATTCGAAATGCATTGAGATCAATGCGGAAACCAACCTTAATGAACTGATCAAGAATATATGGCTAGCAAAAATCTAATCTCAAAGACCCAACAAAATTCCCAAATGATCTTGCAATAGAAAGTAGCAAACGAATCACATCAACAAATAAATCAATCGCAGACACAAGAGATTTTACCCTGGTTCGGTAGTAAACAACCTACGTCCAGCACTCCAATCCGAGACGATTCCACTAGTAGAGAGATCCAAACAATTAGGGTTACAAAAACGCTCCCTCACGCGTGAGTAATAACTTGTCAACAGAAAAAGCCCTCACGAATCCACTCAAGAGGAAGAACTCAATGGAAGAAGAAGAGAAGGAAAAACCAAACCTTTCTCTCAAGAACACAAACCCTAAAACTCTCTCCAATCTCCAATAGGGTGGGAAGAGGCTCTCTAAAACTCATTGGAGTTTTAACCTAATCTAAAACAACAGATAGGTTAAAATACAAACGCAAAACGTCAAAGAAAATCGCATCCTGGTGGTTGGATGACGCGCATGGGCCCAAGCCAACTCGGCTCGAGTCGACTGCCTGCTCGGTCGAGCTCGGTGAAGCGAGTAGATCCAATGGAGTCGACTCAGTCGAGCACTAAGGTGGAGTCAAGTCGACTCGGTCGATTACCAAGCTACTCGACCGAGTGTCAGAAGCCTCTCCCAGGCAAAATCCCTTGTGCTGCTCAGTCAAACAAAACCTTCATGCTACTCGGTCGAGTAGCTTCCTGCTCGACCGAGTAACCTCCTACTCAGCCGAGTAGGAGTCACTCGAGTCAGAGGGAAAAAACTCCATAGCTCTCTATCTGCTCTGTCTATCAGAGACATCATGCTGCTCGGTCGAGTAGCTTGCTGCTCGACTGAGCAGCCTCCTACTCGACCGAGTCACCTGGGAAAAACTGTCCCATGGATTTGAATCACAAAAAACAACACTCTACCTTGATTCAAATCTCATCACCAATGACTCATGCTGCTTCACGCTGCGTGCCATGACCCTCTATCTAGAATCATCATCGTCTCAAAAAACACGCCCTCTAGCGCCACCTAAGCCAACAAAGAAATTAGCTCCAGGCAAACCTAGAGCTTGATGGTGGGAACTGGCTTGGTAAACATGTCTGCGGGGTTCAAATCAGTTGGGATCTTCTGAAGCTCTATCTCATTCTTCTCCAACTCAAGGAAGGAATCACACACCTCAATATGCTTTGTCCTCGAACTGTATGCCTGGTGCTTTGCCAAATGAATGGCACTCTGGCAGTCACAATGCACATGTGACGAACTCTGCGGTACCTCCAAATCTCTCAGCAGACTCCTCAAATACTTGGCCTCCTTCACAGCTTCTACTGCTGCAATCAACTCGGCCTCTGTGGTCGATAGCGCAACCAGACTGTAATACCGACCTCCACGATACCGCATCAGTGCCTAAACTGAACACATACCCCGTGGTAGATCGCTACCTGTCTCTATCACCTGCATAGTCTCTATCGCAGTAAACTGTCAGCACATTTCTATCTCCTCTCTCATAGAGGATCCCGACACTCGCTGTGCCTTGCAGATATCTCAGAATCCACTTGACGTCTTGCCAATGCTCCTTGCCAGGATTAGCCAGATACATGCTAACCACTCCCACGGCCTGTGCAATATCTAGACACGTGCAAACCATCGCATAAATCAAGCTCCCTACTACACTCGCATATGGCACCTGAGACATGTAAGTCTTCTCATCATTGGTGCTTGGCGACTGACTCACCGACATCTGAAAATGAGCTCCCAAAGCTGTTGTCACTGGCTTCACACTATCCATCCCAAACCGGGATAGTACCTTCTGAATATACCCCTTATGTGACAATCTAAGCGCATGCTTCATTCGATCTCGAACAATCTCCATTCCTAGAATCTTCTTTGCAGGCTCCAAATCCTTCATGTCGAATTCTTGCCCTAGCTTCTCCTTCAGCTTCGTCACCTCTGACATGCTATTAGAAGCAATTAGCATATCATCCGTAGAGAGGAACAAATAAATCTTCAAGCCATTCTCAAGTGTGCGAACATACACACATTGATCCTTGATGATCCTCTGGAAGCCTACTCCCATCATGAAGATATCAAATCGTTTCTACCACTGCCTGGGTGACTGCTTCAACCCGTACAATGATTTCTTCAACCGGCACACCAAAGTTTGTTTCCCTTCAACTCTAAACCCCTCAGGCTACTGCATATAGATTTCCCCATCAAGGTCTCCATGTAGAAAGGCGGTCTTCACTTCGAGTTGCTCCAACTCCCTGTCCATGCTAGCAATTAGTACCAATAACACACGAATAGTCGTGTGTCGCACAACCGGTTATAATATTTCGTTGTAGTCTTCGCCTTTCCGTTGTGCAAAACCCTTGGCAACCAACCTTTCCTTGTATGTGACGTTGTTCCCATCTTGAGTTGAACCTTCTTTGACTTTGTATATCCAACGACAACCAATAATACTCTTCTCGCTAGGTAACGGCACCAAATCCCAAGTGTCGTTCCGGTGAAGGGATCTCATCCTCCATAGCTCCTTGCCACTGAGCGGTATCTTCCGAGATAATAGCTCCACCATATGTCACTAGCTCCTCATGCTCTAGGTTGATTGCATAAGACGCCATACCATCGAAAGAATATCCTGCATAATCCCATGCTCCTAATCTTTCTGGCACTTTCTTCATCCTCTTCGATCTTCGCGTTCCATCATCACCTGCATAAGTGTCAACGCGTACCTGAGATATACCGAGTGTCTACACTGTAGGAGAATGATGCCCTCCAGGCTATTTATCTCTGTGTGAATAGCACAAACGTCTTGTTCGAAATAACAGTAAGCTGTTTGGTAATGATTTATCTAAGTTATATTATAATATAGTTATAATGTAGATATCAACTTAGGTAAAGTCCTGAGACTTTATGCAAGGTCAACCAGATATCAAGATGAGTATCTCGATCATGGAGAAATGTTTGACCGTCTGTAGCATAAGCCTAAAAGGGTTCGTGGTGGTAGATGTTTTGAGATAAGGATATCGAAACATCGGATAGACCATTGTGTCTTGGTCTTCACCGTTAAGCGGTGGCGATGATCTCATGATCGATCGACTTGGCAAAGTCGGAGACGAGACACAGGTGCTCATTAGAGAATGAGTTCACTGAACGATCCACAAGAGTTATCATATGGTAACATTGACCAATCTGTCAAGGATAACTCTTAGTGATGATAGGTTAGTTGGTCTTTTGACTTGAGGTCATTTTACGAACCTGTGCGTGAACAGTGCCATTTAGATCACTAACCTGACTTCGATGCTAGGCCTGTTGAAAGGTCTTTGATTGGGTGTCACTTGAAGCGTACGAGGAGAGTAGTGACCAAGAGAGGATTTGTCTCTCCCGGTCAATGGGAGTTAGTGTCGTAGAGTTAGTTCGGTCTTTAGTAAAAACTCTGTGCATAGTATGTTGGAAGAAGTCCAACATAAGTTTGATTAAAGATCGATAGAAACTAACCGGAGTCAAGTTATTGGGGTTGACAGTTCAACCGTACCCTAGACTTGATCTACACGATATAGTTTAAGACGAAGAGACTATAACTGCAGAAATCATCACAGACACGGTCATGGTGGTCCCGACAATTCTCATGTTGATGAGCTAACCACATTATGATGATGCTGAAACAGGGACGGCAGCCACTGCTCGTGGTCTTTGTCGTATAGGGCTTCGAGCCCAACCTATAGTAGGGTCAGGCCGTAGGGTCACACAAAGAGTGCGACCTTAGTCTAGTAATAGGTAGAAATTAGTTAGGGAGAATATTTTGCATTTTGATGCAAGGGATGGAATAATTGCATTTGATGCAATATGATAATTTAAGCTTGGATAGGGACTATTTTGCATTTGATGCAAAAGTGATTAAATGTGTTTTAAATTGTTTAAAACAATATTTAATAATAATAAATGCAAGGAAAAGTTCACGGGTAAGACGGGAATGTCCCGGACTAAAACCAGATTTGAACGGCGTCCAAATCGAACGCCTAATGCCCAACTTATGCCCAAAACAGCTCATTGGATCAGACCAGGCCAGACCAGGCAGACCCAGGCAAGACCAGGAAGACCCAGACCAGACTGGGTCTGGCCTGGCTCCTGGCCAGTCCTGATAGTGCCAGGGGCCTGCCTGGGTCGGGGCGCCCGGCCCAGGGCTAGGCCTGGGCGCCCGGGCCCTGCCCGGGCCCGGGCGCCCAGGCGCCCATGCACTTGTCAGGCCCACGCGCTGGGCGCCTGGCGCCAGGCGCCAGGTGCCTGGGTGCCTGCGCCTAGACTTGGGCACCCGTGCCCAGGTCTGGGCCTGGGCTCCCAGTCAGCAGCTTTTGAAGCTGTGGGGCCCACTTGCTGGGCCCCACGAATGGGTGCAGAACCCTAGGTTTACTGGGCAGTTTTGACGGCTGATTTTAGTCGAAAATCAAGCCTTGGGCTAATCTTTGGACGTTCAATTGAGGGGTCAAATGAACTCCGATTGACGAACGGTTTTTTCCTATGCGTTCATCGTTGAACACCCGTCGAAATGATAGGTTGTATCAATCATGAAGCTCAACATTGAGTGAGTTAAAATTCACGGAAGTTTGCACTTTGTGAAGTGCAAACTAACTTGATTTTAATTAATCCAATTAATAGTCCCACATCGGATTTTGAGGAAAGGGGAGTAGTCAGCCGCCTATATAAATAGGGGTCTGCTCTCCTCCTCAAAACTCGTCCCAAGCTCTAGATCTGAGCGACTCTCGTAAATATTGGAGCACGCTCGGATCTAAGCTTAAATTAATATTTCTCCTCTCCCTATAAATTTTTGCCTTGCTCCTGAGGGCTCTAGCAAAGCCACAAAGGAGTTCGGATTCAGATCCGAAATCTAGGCGGAGGTTTCACTCGCGTGAAACTTTCTTCGGCGCGTGGTTGGCTTGGCGACACGGGATTGATCGCCTCGGGATACGGAGCGGTTCGAGGAGCGGTTCGGGGAGCGGTTCGAGGAGCGGCTCGGCGTGGGACGGGAGCGGCTCGGAAGACGGTGCGGAACATCTCACCTGCTCCAGGGTTGAGATTCCGGGTATACGTTTAATTAAGCATTAGTTTAATTTAATCGATGTAGGCTAGATCCTTCTTGGGATGGTCAGACCAATCCCAAGTCGGCATAGATCTTGGATTAAGGTCTTGGACCTTATGGTTAAATGTTAATTAGATTAACATGTTTATTTTTTCGCTGCTTTTCTGTCTATGTTCCGTCCGACTTAGGACGGGCATAGAGTTTTTGTGCCCTAAGGGTCCCAGAAATCCATACAGTGGTATCAGAGCTTGTTGAGCTTGAGTACGGGTTCTCGAGTTATGAGCCGACCCGAATTAATCGCTCTTACCGTACCAAGTCCCGATAAGATGGTGATCTTATAATGGGTTGGGCATTGTCGAGAGGCATGCCGTAAAACAAGTTTCTGAGGTCTCTTGTGACGGGTTTAGGGTGCCATGGATGATGGGCCTTAACAGCGTCGCAATGATATCAGAGTGATACCCTACAGTGGTATCGGAGCTTGGTCTGTGTTACGATCTAGCCTGCGATTTCTTTAAACACATGAAATGCTTTTAAATACTTTCAAAAATGTTTTTAAAGTTATGAGATAAATTTTACAAATGTTTTTGATGTTTAAAAATCTATGTGATAAATTTTTGAATATGAAAATTTTAAATGACGTTTTAAAATTTATGTGATAATTTTTAAAACTAATTTTAAATCTTTTAAAATTTATGCGATAAGTTTAAAGTGCCTAAAAATTTTATATGATAAATTTTTAAGTATGGAAGTTTTTTTTAAAATGATGTTTTAATTTTATGAGATATTTTAAAAATGATTTTAAAGGTTAAAATTTTTATGCGATAAATTTTTTAAAGTAGCAAGCAAATTTGTGATTTTAAAAACAAGTTTTTATGAGATAAAAATAAAATATTTTTAAAAATCATATTTTAAATTTAAATGTTAAATTTTCGTTTTCATGCTAAAATCGTTTATGTGATAGACATTGTTCTATTTAAATTGTTAAATAGTTGTACACTTTTATTTTATGCGATAAAATTAGTGTAATCTTATGTTAATGGCTATGCATTATCTTGTCCCTTATTTGATAACACAAGACAACCATTTAGGTTAGCCATTAAAAATGATTAAAATTTATTAATTGAATTTTAATGACATGCTATGTTTTAATAAAATATTAACAACACTTCAAGACCTAATTCCTGATTAGGGTAGTCCTTTTAATGAAAATCTTAATTCTAATTGTTATTATTAATTCTCATTAAAGGACTTCGCTTTCAGCGTCGGTTAATAAATTTATTAAAATCCTAATAACGATTAGGGTAGCACGTGAACCTTATAGTTGATAAGGACTTAATAAAAGTTATTAAACAAATCCTAAAATTTTGAATTTAAGGATGCAACTAGTTGATAGGATTAATTAGTTGTTAATAAAAGCTGTTTAGTCTATGGCACACATATAAAAATGACAAGCTTCATTCAATGGACCATGATCCAGTCAATGTGCTTGGCTATGAGTTCTGGATCACCCTTTAAGGGATAGTGATCCTGGCTTAGTCAATTCCCTGGCTGTGTTCCGCTGGACCGAAATGTCGCGAATCATGATTGTATGACACCCTGGACTATATCTAAGTCAAATACGTTAATGATCATTTTCAAGATTAGCTGTAGCCCTCCTTGTTTTAGGGGTTAGCAACTATAGGGCCCGTGTTACAGTTGTTGAGATACACTCAAGCTGTAACATGGCAACCTTATAGAAACCAACTCCTTTAATACATAAGATGAAATCTTGACTGACCCAAACCATCGTCTCGTACCCCGAGCGCCGGCGTAAGTTAAGTCAACGATGTAGTCTGACTTGATGTAATCTAAGACCTGACCCAAACCGATGTGTCGTGAATACACCGAGCGGCGGGGCAAGTCAAGCTAGACACGAAAACAAAGGTCCGACTAGACTAGACATTGTGATTTGGATGAGCACACTCATGATCACAAATGGCTAGGGGCAAAAACCGATAAGAGGGTTATATCTGATATAATCGATGAAGAGTCATCTTCCGATTACAGAGTCAATCAACTTGTTGAGCTACACTCAAGGTTGTTTAGACTCAAGGTGATTGGACCTCTTACCCATTACTTTTAATTCGATTAAATCATTCGTTATTAAGCTTTGAAACGATCGTAAAAATAGTGGGAGGATATAGATAGATAAAATCCATTCTACCTATATTTAATTTTGAACATATGCTAAACTAGGGCAAGACTATGTTTACCGAAGGAATCAAAATATAATATTTTAATGAAATAAGTTAACTGGTCGAATAGTTTGATTAAATGAATATCAAGTTAAATACTAATTGGTAAAATTAAACTATATTCTCGTTGACAATTAAATGACCTTCTAAAGAACAAACTTGAGAAATTTGATTTCATTAAGTTTTGGGTCCAACAAATAAATTCACGCTACATGTCACTCGTCTCTATATAAGGCAGCTTAAACATATAGGATATTCAAAGTATGTGTCTCCATACAACTTGTCGAGCTACCCTCAAGGTTGTATGGACAAACAATTTTGATCCGCAAAGTTCGAGAATTCGATCAAACTGTTTGAGTCGAATACGAGTGCATGAGCGGTGCAAGACTATGTATCCCAATCGGATCTTGAGACAAGCAACTTCTTGAGCTACACTCAAGATTGCAACTCTCAGGCGTTTGGATACATGAGATGCTTGCATAGCTATTTATTTATGTTGGGCTATTTAATATCTAAATGTGATTTAGAAAAAGAAGAAGGCACTCCGGAAAGTCAATCGAGTTAAATAGTTTAATTTATCATTAGTAAAGGCATAAGGAGGGGGAAACGAAAATGTGACATATTTTGATGTCACGATTTCGTAATTATTGTTATACAATAGGTTAACACCTTTTGACGAATGTCGTCACATTGTTTCTGAAGCAATGAGTAATATGTATAACGATAATATATATATATTAAAAGTTAATATATAAATACACAAGATATTAGCAAAACTTATATGGCAAAATAGACTAGGCCGTATCGAGAGACTAAGCTTCACAAGTTACATAAAGAGGGATCTGACCTCTCGTATTATGAAGTCTACGGACACTTGTGAGTCTTATCCTCTTAGATATAATGGCCGAAACCCATCTGTGAGACAGTGGGAGAATGAGTTGTCGAACTCAGTCTAGTACATACTGATGTACTCGAGTCTAGATTAACCAAAATAAGTTATTCGTATATTTTATTAAGACATGTGTTCTTGATGAAACACAAGTCTGATAAAATAAAGAACGAAATGACAAGTATTTAAACTGATTCGATTAGATCGAATGGTCAAATACTTAGCTACATAAAATCTTGCGTAATTAAAAGAAAATGTTATTTTCTCTCAGGTCAAGTCTGTTAACACATCCGTGTGTTAAAAGCATGAATCACACTGAGTTAGACTTGGTGCGATCCATAGCAAGTGACTCTGAGTTAAGTCCTCCCTCTGGGTTATGTCACAGATAGTAATGCCTAGGTTTTGATAATGTTCTATGAGGACATAACAATAAGATATTCATTAAATCAATTGTAAGGAAGTTGTAAAATTACTCGAATCTCATGAGACGAATTGTCAAGTTAGACATCATAACTGATGATGACTTAGTCAACTTCCGGGATGAAATTCAGAGTAGTAACTCCGATTTAAAACTTGATGAAATCAGAATAGGTCCGTGTGCGTAAATAAATTTTGGAATTTAGTTTACGTATCCAAGGAAAATGTTTCCTCACTTTCTGCAAGTAAATCCTTAAGTTGAAAGATTGGTGCAAAAAGATAATAGTGAAGTGCAATCATATTGGTCGAGAACCGTTTTCATCTTAATTCAATGGATTATCATGAAACTGTTTTTCTGCCAGCAGATGTGTACAGATCTAATCGGACCAAATTCATGTAAACGCTTAAGTTGACCATGAAAATTAGAGCATTCAATTATAAGTTCGTTTTTCTAAATAGGATTTAGACGAACCAACTTATATGAATTGGCCACAAAGTTTTCAAGGTCAGTGGGAGCGTATAAATTACATACGAGGCATCAAAGAAATGGAACATATATTTTGACAAAGTAATCAAAAAGTTTGATACTTTATCAGAAACAGATATGAGCCATTTGAAATGACCATTAACAAATTTAAAGATGATTATCGTGAGGTATGATGAACTGTATAAGTTCCAAGTAAATAAAATATTATGGATTCCGAAAGACCAAGTGAATTATTTGAATGAGATTCAAATGGTTGGTCTAACATGAACATAGAAACCCCTTAAGTCTTTAGTGTAGACGGTTTTAGCAGATCCACTCACGAAGGCTCTACCACATGAAGTCGGGAAAACTTATGTGTAAAAAAGGTATAAGATACCGAGATAAATGGGCCTGAGTGCAAGTGGGCGATGTAGGAGAATGATGCCCTCCAGGCTATTTATCTCTGTGTGAATAGCACAAACGTCTTGTTCGAAATAACAGTAAGCTGTTTGGTAATAATTTATCTAAGTTATATTATAATATAGTTATAATGTAGATATCAACTTAGGTAAAGTTCTGAGACTTTATGCAAGATCAAACAGATATCAAGATGAGTATCTCGATCATGGAGAAATGTTTGACCGTCTGTAGCATAAGTCTAAAAGGGTTCGTGGTCGTAGATGTTTCGAGACAAGGATATTGAAACATCGGATAGACCATTGTGTCTTGGTCTTCATCGTTAAGCGGTGGCGATGATCTCATGATCGTTCGACTTGGCGAAGTCGGAGACGAGACACAGGTGCTCATTAGAGAATGAGTTCACTGAACGATCCACAAGAGTTATCATATGGTTACATTGACCAATCTGTCAATGATAACTCTTAGTGAAGATAGGTTAGTTGGTCTTTTGACTTGAGGTCATTTTACGAACCTGTTCGTGAACAGTGCCATTTAGATCACTGACCTGACTTCGAGGCTAGGCCTGTTGAAAGGTCTTTGATTGGGTGTCACTTGAAGCGTACGAGGAGGGTAGTGACCAAGAAAGGATTCGTCTCTCCCGGTCAATGGGAGTTAGTGTCGTAGAGTAAGTTCGGTCTTTAGTAAAAACTCTGCGCAGATTATGTTGGAAGAAGTCCAACATAAGTTTGATTAAAGATCGATAAAAACTAACCGGAGTCAAGTTATTGGGGTTGACAGTTCAACCGTACCCTAGACTTGATCTACACGACATAGTTTAAGATGAAGAGACTATAACTGCATAAATCATCACAGACATGGTCAGGGTGGTCCCGACAATTCTCATGTTGATGAGCTAACCACATTATGATGATGCTGAAACAAGGACGGCAGCCACTGCTCGTGGTCTTTGTCGTATAGGGCTTCGAGCCCAACCTGTAGTAGGGTCAGGCCGTAGGGTCACACAAAGAGTGCGACCTTCGTCTAGTAATAGGTAGAAATTAGTTAAGGAGAATATTTTGCATTTTGATGCAAGGGATGGAATAATTGCATTTGATGCAATATGATAATTTAAGCTTAGATATGGACTATTTTGCATTTGATGCAAAAGTGATTAAATGTGTTTTAAATTGTTTAAAACAATATTTAATAATAATAAATGCAAGGAAAAGTTCATGGGTAAGACGGGAGTGTCCCGGTCTAAACCCAGGTTCGAATGGCGTCCAAATCGGACGCCATATGCCCAACTTATACCCAAAACAGCCCATTGGATCAGACTAGGCCAGACCAGGCAGACCCAGACCAGACTGGGTCTGGCCTGGCTCCTGGCCAGGCCTAATAGTGCCAGGGGCCCGCCTGGGCCGGGGCGCCCGGCCAGCCAGGGCAAGGGCGCCCGGCACAGGGCCAGGCCTGGGCGCGGCTCAGCTCCAGGCGCTGAGCGCCTGGGCCTGGGCCTGGGCCCAGGCAGCCCAGGCGCCCGCCTGGGCGCCTGGCACCAGGCGCCAGGCTGGCGCCTAGGCACCCGCGCTAGGCGCCCGGCGCCTGGGCGCCCGTGCCCAGACTTGGGCGACCGTGCCCTGGTCTGGGCCAGGGCGCCCAGTCAGCAGCTTTTGAATATGTGGGGCCCACTTGCTGGGCCCCACGAATGGGTGCAGAACCCTAGGTTTACTGGGCAGTTTTGACGGCTGATTTTAGTCGAAAATCAAGCCTTGGGCTGATCTTTGGACGTTCAGTTGAGGGGTCAAATGAACTCCGATTGACGAACGGTTTTTTCTTATGCGTTCACCGTTGAACACCCTTCGAATTGATAGGTTGTATCAATCATGAAGCTCAACGGTGAGTGAGTTAAAATTCACAAAAGTTTGCACTTTGTGAAGTGCAAACTAACTTGATTTTAATTAACCCAATTAATAGTCCCACATCAGATTTTAAGGAAAGGGGAGCAGTCAGCCGCCTATATAAATAGGGGTCTGCTCTCCTCCTCAAAACTCATCCCAAGCTCTAGATCTGAGCGGCTCTCGTAAATGTTGGAGCACGCTCGGATCTAAGCTTAAATTAATATTTCTCCTGTCCCTATAAATTTCTGCCTTGCTCCTAAGGGCTCTAGCAAAGCCGCAAAGGAGTTCGAATTCAGATCCAAAATCTAGGCGGAGGTTTCACTCGCGTGAAACTTTCTTCGACGCGTGGTTGGCTCGGCGACACAGGATTGATCGCCTCGGGATACAGAGCGATTCGGGGAGCGGTTCGAGGAGTGGCTCGGTGTGGGACGGGAGCAGCTTGGAAGACGGTGCGGAACATCTCGCTTGCTCCAGGGTTGAGATTCTGGGTATGTGTGTAATTAAGCATTAGTTTAATTTAATCGCTGTAGGCTAGATCCTTCTTGGGATGGTCAGACCAATCCCAAGTCGGCATATATCTTGGATTATGGTCTTGGACCTTTGGGTTAAATGTTAATTAGATTAACATGTTTATTTTTTCTCTGATTTTCTGTCTATGTTCCGTCCGAATTAGGACGTGCATAGAGTTTTTGTGCCCTAAGGGTCCCAGAAATCCCTACATGTTATATATGTCTAATAGGGCATAGAGTTTGCTCGCCTCGGGTCCCAGCCTACTCAGTGCCCTAATTTTTTCGCTGTTTTAGATGTTTTAGATGGTCCTCAGTATGGACCTCATCATCTCCTTCTACTGGAGCATTGACCCTCAACTTCTTGCATGGTCACTGAGTAGGCTGGACCGGAAGACTAACCATCTCCGGTGAAATCACCTCTGTAAACGTGTCCTCTTTTGAGTGAGAATGCTCTGCCCTGAGCATTGCATCCTCATCAAAAGTGATATGTCGGCTCACTATCACTTTTTGACCCTCTGGATCACACAAACTATATCCCTTGACGCCGTGGGGATATCCAAGAAAGACACACTTCTTTGATCTTGGATCCAACTTGTCACCCCTCTCGTGGACATATACCGGGCAACCCACAATGTGCAAGTACAAATAATTACCAGCTTCACCACTCCATATCTCCTCAGGGATCTTGTAGCCAATCTCTACGGACGGAAATCTGTTCAAAATGTGCACATCAGTCGAGAGTATCTCTCCCCAGAATTCCTTCCCCAAACCGGCTGAGTGCCTCAAACGTCGCACTCTCTCTAACAATATCCGAGTCATCAGCTCCACCATACCATTCGACTGCAGATTACCGGGTGTGCTAAAGTGTCTGCGGATCCCTTGGAGTTTGTAGAAATTTCTAAACTCCAATTAAGTAAACTCACCTCCATTATCAGATCTAAGCACCTTCACGTGCCTTTCGGTTTGCTTCTCCACCATGATTTTCCACTCTTTAAACATATCAAAAGTCTGGTCCTTTGACTTCATTAGGTACATCCAGACTTTACGAGAGTAGTCATCAATAAAAAATACAAAATACTTAGCTCCCCCTCTTGACGGCTCTGGGCACGGTCCCCACACATCGGTTTGTACATAGTCAAGTGGTCCTTTGCTAGTATGCTTCCTGTTGGATCTGGATCCTAGCCTAGAGGGGGGTGAATAAGCTAATAAAAATAATTCGTGCAACCCACGAATAAGCACACGAAGTTATAGCAGCAACAGGGTAAATAAAAAGCAGACACAGAGTACACAGCAGATTTACCCAGGTTCGGTCGTCCCAACGACCTACTCCAGCCCCCAAAGCAGAACTAGTATTGAATAGCGCAATAGGTAGAAAACCACAAGTTAGAGCACGCTCAGAGCACCCTCTACGTCTCTACACTCTCCAGGCTCTCAGTACCCCACACACAGTGTTTTCTCTCACTATCAATCCTAGTAACGATTTCTACCAGCTAGTCCTAAACTAGCTGGGTCCCACTTGGTAAGTCCCAACTAGACAAGTCCCAAAATAGTCCACAAAAGAAGGTAAAGTTTCCACTACAGAGAACGTTACACTAAGACACAAATAAAGGAGTTTAGGGTTTAGAAATGCTCAGTTTGTGTCTGTGTAGGCGTCTCTGTCAATCAGCACATCGTCAGCTCCAATCTGACGCAAACGGCGTCTCAATCTGACTCCTGGATGTCAAGTTATGCACTGGTCTGTGCACAAAGAAATTTCAGTTCAATCCCTTATAAACTGTCGGTCTGTGCATGTAGCAGCTCCCTTTAAATGAAGAGGTCGGTGCGCATGGGAAATCAGTTCAACTAATACGTCTTGGGTCGGTGCGCAAAGAAACTCCTAATTAATTCCCACGGCCACGTCAGCACATGAGGAGGGCGCCCGTTGGTTCATTTGCGTTTGGTTATGCAATCTCTGCCGTAGATCATTTAGCTTTCGCTCGATCTCCATCGTCAATTCCAATTTCACATGCAGTTACGAAGGCGACGGCGGCGGTGGCTTCAGGCAACGACGAAGGCTTCACGGCGCTTCTCACACCGACAATGGCGGTGACTTCGTGGTGACGGCGGCTTCTCCAAGGGCGATGACAGCAGCACTTTGCAGCGGCTCTTTGACTTTGTTGGCGGTATGATCAGCTCAGGCGACTTCGTGCAGCGGTGATCACGGTGACGGCGGAATCCTTCGACGACAGCGTCTCCTTCCGACCTTGCTTCGAAGACGGCGGCGTGCTTTAGATGGTGACGACGGAATCGGACTCATCAGCAGCTGCGAGAACTTCAAGCAACGGTGATGGCGGCGGCTTGAAGAGATCTTCTTCGTGCAGCGGTGATCTCTCATCGGTGGAGTCTTTGTCTACGGCTGTAGATCTCTCAGCGGGCTCCCCTCCGATGGTGATGGATGGCCTCGACTTTGCACGGCAACTGCGGCAAGGGTTCATGAGTGCTAGCAACAGAGCTTTGTCCTCATGGCAGCATGAGCTCACAGTGGTAGAGGGATCATGATCGCGCCCCGGATACACGTCCAGAGGCGACGATTGTAGTTTTACCGCAAGCGCACGGCAAAGTGGCGAGCTGGTTATCGAACACAGGGAGGTGGTGTTGTGCTCCAATCTATCCTAGGTTGGTTTGACTACGAATGTTTTATTGGTGGAGATGGCTATGGTATGGTATAATGGAAATGGTGGTGGATGTCGGTGTCGATGATAAAGAAATCGGTCAAATATCGATTCAAATACAATATAATGAAAGAGGGAATTTGCCTTGCGACGATCCTGTCACAATCGTCGGGCAAAGTATGGGGATATAAAATCAAATAAAGACGTCTAGGGCTAGGGAATCCCCACTACGGACCGTCATGCATCATTGTGAATAGTGAATCTCAATATTACTAGACTTGCATTGAGGTGAACTAGTCGTAACTGAATAGAGAACCAAGCTCACGCTCTCGCGCTATTGCCGGTCTATAGCAACATAGATTAGGGCCCAATCTCTTGCAAACCGTAACCTAAGCCGCTAGCATGAAGATCGACATCATCGTCCAATCGCTCCTCGAGCCCACTCTCGTGCAAACTCGAGTTACGATCTAGGTTGTGATAGTTCGTATTCGTCCAATCTCTTGCAAACGAATATGTGTATAGATTTACAATTAAAAATCCTAGCTTTGGTCCAATCTCTTGCAAACCAAGTCTAGAGAAATCCAATTGTAAATCTAAATCGAATATCTAGGCCTTCCCATCGATTAGAATCCAATCTCTTGCAAATCCCAAATCGATGGAAATCCCTATCTATCCGTAATAAATCAATCACAACCTAACCTCCTAGCAATTTTAGCAATTTAGAGATCCATTCATCACAAATATGAAATTAGATCCATAGGGTTCATCCCCAAACCCTAGAACAACAAATCTACTCTAGCATAGCAATAAGGATATGAGAATCAATAGAAATCATTGCTTGCATACAAAAAGATAGAAAAACAAAGATTCAAATAAAAAGAAGAAAATACTTAGCTTTAATGAAGATCTTCAATCCAAAATACAAGCTTTTAGATCCAAGAGGGGGCCTAGGGCATGGCCTAACCTCTAAAATAAATCTCTCCTAAAACATCTTGGGAACCAAGAAAAGATAATGGGGGATCCTCTCTAATGGTGGCTACAAACCCCTTAAATACTCTCCCAAAAACCCTAGCAAAACTGCCTAAAAAGCCCCTGAAAATCGGGCCCAAAACTGAATCTGCGCGTGCCCAGAAATCTGCGCCAGTTACGACTCGGCCGAGTGGAAATCTCACTCGGTCGAGTGGAAATCTCACTCGGTCGAGTGGACAGCTCACTCGGTCGAGTGGAAATCTCACTCGGTCGAGTGAACTTTCCTGCAGAAACTCCAGAAAACAGCACTCTGTCAAAACTGTCAAAAACTGGTCACTCGGCCGAGTGGAAATGTCACTCGGCCGAGTGACACTGACATGCAAATTCCAGCACTGCAGCATCGACTTGCAGAAATTCCCCAGATTTCATCCGACCTCCGATTTGTGCGTTCTTGGCGGCGTTGGAATCGTCATGAAGTCTACTATCCATAAAAAATATGAGAAAAATAATTAACCCACTGGAATGATAGCAGATTTCAAAAGAGTTGGAGGATGTCTGAAAATCTGGGCGCTTCGTGTCCTCCGCTTCACTCGGTCGAGTGGCAAATGTCACTCGGCCGAGGGGCATTTGGTACTCGGGCGGACGGCTTTCGTCACTCGGCCGAGTCGGGATTCTGGGGCAGACTGACGGATTACAGTAAGTTGGACATTTTGGCTTGCCGTCGTCTGGGTGCCACTCGGACGGACGGAGTCTCCTCACTCGGCCGAGTCGGCGTGCGATGCTCGGCCGAGTGCACGTCGATACATCTCTGTTGCGTGTCTGATCTGGCCGGCCGAGCGGGGTCTCAATGCTCGGCCGAGTGATTCTTCACTCGGCCGAGTGGCATGCTGAAAATGCCCAGTCTTCATCTTTTCGCTCCCCCGTCGCTCCTACGACGTTCTTTCTTCTTCCACTCCTCTTCCATTGCAGAATAACCCTCAAAAGGGCCATGGTTGACACTCCGGAGTGGGTGCAAATCCTCTTGATCTCACAATCGATCCAAATCGCTCCATATTTCCTGAAATACGACAAAAACAAGAAATAGTGAAAAGTATCGCAATATTGTCGAATAATCGTGAAAAGCGTGATATGGGCGATCAAAACGGTATGCAAATATGCAGAAAAAAGGTGTAAAATATGGAGTGATCAAAATCCCCCAAGCTTACCTCTTACTCGTCCTCGAGGAAGATAAGTAGAGAGACGAACTCGGGAGATGAAAATAAAGAAAATGAAACGAAAGAAAAAGAAAGAACACGAGGTGGAAGTGGTTGCTAGATTATTCTCTCAGATCTCAAGCCATAAGCTACACATCACGATAACTTGGAAAATACGAATCACATGCTATAAGGATTTCAAATCTTAATTAGACATGGTACTTGCAAGCTTTTAAGAGCAATAAGAGGGACTCTCTAAATTCATACAATCAATTCATATCCACATCACACATTTCATAGAACTTAATATACAAATGTTGGCAATGCACTTTTCAATCAAAAGTTATAAATGAAGCATATAAGATACACACCAAGCATGCAATAGAGAATAGAATAAGAGTCATGGCATTCACATATTTATTTCAATTCATAAGAAATCTCCATAACTAAGGTATTTTGCTAAGTTTCAGCATTATCAAACTTCCCCATTCGTGCACCTCTCCACTCTAATGTCGTACTTACTCATATGGTCAAATGAATTCAACCCCCCCAAGCTTAGCTTGAGGCATCGCATCTAAAGGAATATGATAGTGGAAAATGGGATTTTTGCCTTGGTTTTCCCAAGTATTTTGTGGCTCCAATAATGAGATAGAGAAACAATTTTTTTTTCTTTTTGATCTTTTTTTGTTTCTCACTTTTCTTTTTGGATTTTTGTAGGAGCTATTTGATTTGTATTTTTGGTTTTTGGCTCCTTTTTGGCTTTTTGGACTTTTTGGAGCTAACTTTTCTTTTGTGGGGATTTTTGGGAAATAGATGCGATATAAGTAGCTTTAGGAGGTGAACTCAAGTGACATGTAGAGAATAAAAAGATATATGTGGAGAAGGAAATAATGTAACACTCGGTTCACTCTAAGATGTGCACGAACGGTTCAATAAAATAATACTTCAACTAAAACTCATATGTAAGCATGGATATTCTCAATCATCTCAATAAAATGCGAAGTCAAGCGGTAAAGAGTACTTTCATATCAAGCATGCAACAGGAGGTGAATAAGACAATAAAACGGATGCTTCAGATATACTAATGATGCGTGAATCTTGGTGCATTTCCAACAAAAGCATACTAAACACTAATCCATAATTCAGCTTCAATTAATATCATGCATTCATATAGAGGAATCATCAAGAGAAATAGATTTGCAAGCACATGTGAATAGCAAGACTCTGAAATACTCTAAATAGCATGGCAAGGAATAATAAGCATCGTGATGGTTACTAAAGCAATAAGAGATATCGTCATAAGGAACAAATCTAGCAAAAGAAGAGAAAGGAAAATAAAGAAATAAAAAATAAAAGAGAGGAAAGAAATGAAAAACAAGCATACAACATGATGCATGAACACACATAAAAGGAAAATAAGATGGAAAATTCAAAAAGATGATGCAAAATTTTGAAAAATTTTAAAAGCCCTAAAATAAAGTAAAAATGCAACTAATGCATGGAAATGCACTCCCCCAAGCTTAAACTTCACATTGTCCTCAATGTGATCATAGTGGAAGAATATGAGGAACAACGATAATAACAAGGGGGTGAATGAAAAATGATGAAATGAATGATATGAAATCCTAATGCAACTACATGCACATACAATGATGCATGAGAGCGCCTTCCCCCAAGCTTATACCAAACAATCCTATTCAAATGACTTGACCAAAAATGTCATGGCTTTGCAAAGCGTGATCAAGTCAAACGAATAAGAAAGTAAGGTTTCACTTGAAAGAAATGCTCGAATGTGGTGATCAAAAGGATGTGACACATCAAAATATGGAGAGGGCAATTAATATATATAATGGGTTTGGGGTGTAAAAAATTTTTGTTGCCGTCATATGAAGTGATATTTATTCAATCAAATCTATACGGTCCCTTCGCTGTCGAGAGGATTCGGGTTTATTGAAAACATAAAATTTTCTACACTACTGGATTGATATCACCTATAGCAAAAGGCGGATCCAGTATCTTTGCCGGTGCAGGCAACTGCTCTAACTGCTCCTTCCGTGGCTCCGCCAGATGCATGTGTCCACGGACTCCATCAGACTCCAGCAATGCGGCTCCCAGCATCTCTCCAAGGACTCCACCTATACCCTGCAAGAGATAAGCCGCATCAATCTGATGTGGATAATTTTTCCCCAAAATAAATGTATTCCAAAGAGGGTCATCAACATAAGTATTTAAAATTAAAAACGGTTGACAACACTTCCCTGGAAATAAATCTCTACTCTCGTATACCACGTCGATCAACTCCTCGTTGTTCGCCTCAGGTTGTTCAGGTAGCTTCGGCATATAAGCATGGGTTTCATCAAGCAACTTCTCATCATCGTCAGACTTATCCCATAGCACCTCCTGATCATATTCAATAGCATCCATGGGTGCTAACTCCTCGCTCTCCTCCTCGTATACGTCCCATCGTACCTCTTGATCGTATGTACATGAATCCTGCAAAAGGCACGATGAGTCGCCAAAATCTGAATCATAAAAGACATCATACACGGGAGGAAAATCAAATGTAGGAGATGAGGGAGTAAAGAGATCTCCCTGAAGGGGAGCCATAAGCTCTGTGGGATTGTCCTCGGCGTCAGTGGAAGGGTGGGCCTCTGAGGGATGCTCAGCCTCTGTAGAAAGTAGAGGTGGCTGCGGTAGCTCGAAGGGAGGAGGGTAATGCTTGGGATCCTCAGGAATGGCTGTGTCCTCGTCCCAATGCACGGCCTCCTCGGTGACAAGCTCTGGCTCCGCATGTAAGGCCTCCTCAAAAGCAAGCTCTGGCTCTTGTGGGTGGCAAGGGGGAGCGACGATGGCACAAGCTGGCTCTCCCCCAAGCTGAACGTGGACATCCTCCTCAGGCTCCTCAGGTATAGAAGGCAATGTAAATGTCATCATCTCCTTTTCATGCCTCCTTCTTTGTTTCTGTCCAGGATCTCGAGGCACCTGATTGTATGGCTTGGCCTCCTCAATAGTAGGTGCAGGTGGCTCTATGGGCTCATGTATCTTGACCGCGGTATAAAAGTGGGTCTTGTGCCCCTCAACTAGAGCATAGACTCCATCATCAATTGTGCCTGTGGAAGAGATACAATGAGTAATAAAGTTTTGAAATTCGAGCTCAAAAGGTTCACCTGCGATTATTGTCAATGGACCGGAATCTCGAACTACGTCAATAATGTTTCTCAATAGGTCCATATATGTGTCCTCCTTTGACAGTTCAGATGTCTCTATTTGTGGAGTGTTGATGGTGTAAAGGTGGATATGATCACCTTCAAGTGAAGCATACACTCCATCTATGATAGTACCTGCGCTAGAGACATTAGCCATAACAAAATCGATGAATACTTGGTCGTATGGTTTACTTACCGTAACAGTTAGTGAACCGGTAGATCGAGCATCATCTATCATTTGCTCCAAGGCTGCTGCCAGCTGTAGATCACTGAACTTCCCCACTTGCATCCTCTTCAAAAACTCACGTGAGGGTCCCTTTAGCCTTCTAGTGAAGATATCAAATAGCGTGGAGTCATTCCACTCATGGTCTGACTCCGTCTGGAACATTTCTAACATTCCTTCAAACCTAGACAAGGCTTCCCCAAAGGATTCTCCATCAGCCTGATAGAATGCAGCGAGATATATGTAGGATTGTATAGAGCCCGCTCGCATTTTCTTTGGAAGCACCATCGCTGCAACAACTGTACCTGATCAATCAAAGTAAACAACCTGGAAAAGACGTCAGTGGTACAAAGAGAGATAAAGATAATAATAGCAGGTGGTGGGAAAAAATCTCTCTCAATGTTTTTTTTTTGAATTTTTTTTTAAATTTTTTTTTCAATGTAATCTAATCAACCTAATTGTGACAAATTGGCACCCAACGGGAAACACCTCCCCGGCAACGGCGCCAAAAACTTGGTCGCGCCCCGGATACACGTCCCGAGGCGACGATTGTAGTTTTACCGCAAGCGCACGGCAAAGTGGCGAGCGGGTTATCGAACACAGGGAGGTGGTGTTGTGCTCCAATCTATCCTAGGTTGGTTTGACTACGAATGTTTTATTGGTGGAGATGGCTATGGTATGGTATAATGGAAATGGTGGTGGATGTCGGTGTCGATGATAAAGAAATCGGTCAAATATCGATTCAAATACAATATAATGAAAGAGGGAATTTGCCTTGCGACGATCCTGTCACAATCGTCGGGCAAAGTATGGGGATATAAAATCAAATAAAGACGTCTAGGGCTAGGGAATCCCCACTACGGACCGTCATGCATCATTGTGAATAGTGAATCTCAATATTACTAGACTTGCATTGAGGTGAACTAGTCGTAACTGAATAGAGAACCAAGCTCACGCTCTCGCGCTATTGCCGGTCTATAGCAACATAGATTAGGGCCCAATCTCTTGCAAACCTTAACCTAAGCCGCTAGCATGAAGATCGACATCATCGTCCAATCGCTCCTCGAGCCCACTCTCGTGCAAACTCGAGTTACGATCTAGGTTGTGATAGTTCGTATTCGTCCAATCTCTTACAAACGAATATGTGTATAGATTTACAATTAAAAATCCTAGCTTTGGTCCAATCTCTTGCAAACCAAGTCTAGAGAAATCCAATTGTAAATCTAAATCGAATATCTAGGCCTTCCCATCGATTAGAATCCAATCTCTTGCAAATCCCAAATCGATGGAAATCCCTATCTATCCGTAATAAATCAATCACAACCTAACCTCCTAGCAATTTTAGCAATTTAGAGATCCATTCATCACAAATATGAAATTAGATCCATAGGGTTCATCCCCAAACCCTAGAACAACAAATCTACTCTAGCATAGCAATAAGGATATGAGAATCAATAGAAATCATTGCTTGCATACAAAAAGATAGAAAAACAAAGATTCAAATAAAAAGAAGAAAATACTTAGCTTTAATGAAGATCTTCAATCCAAAATACAAGCTTTTAGATCCAAGAGGGGGCCTAGGGCATGGCCTAACCTCTAAAATAAATCTCTCCTAAAACATCTTGGGAACCAAGAAAAGATAATGGGGGATCCTCTCTAATGGTGGCTACAAACCCCTTAAATACTCTCCCAAAAACCCTAGCAAAACTGCCTAAAAAGCCCCTGAAAATCGGGCCCAAAACTGAATCTGCGCGTGCCCAGAAATCTGCGCCAGTTACGACTCGGCCGAGTGGAAATCTCACTCGGTCGAGTGGAAATCTCACTCGGTCGAGTGGACAGCTCACTCGGTCGAGTGGAAATCTCACTCGGTCGAGTGAACTTTCCTGCAGAAACTCCAGAAAACAGCACTCTGTCAAAACTGTCAAAAACTGGTCACTCGGCCGAGTGGAAATGTCACTCGGCCGAGTGACACTGACATGCAAATTCCAGCACTGCAGCATCGACTTGCAGAAATTCCCCAGATTTCATCCGACCTCCGATTTGTGCGTTCTTGGCGGCGTTGGAATCGTCATGAAGTCTACTATCCATAAAAAATATGAGAAAAATAATTAACCCACTGGAATGATAGCAGATTTCAAAAGAGTTGGAGGATGTCTGAAAATCTGGGCGCTTCGTGTCCTCCGCTTCACTCGGTCGAGTGGCAAATGTCACTCGGCCGAGGGGCATTTGGTACTCGGGCGGACGGCTTTCGTCACTCGGCCGAGTCGGGATTCTGGGGCAGACTGACGGATTACAGTAAGTTGGACATTTTGGCTTGCCGTCGTCTGGGTGCCACTCGGACGGACGGAGTCTCCTCACTCGGCCGAGTCGGCGTGCGATGCTCGGCCGAGTGCACGTCGATACATCTCTGTTGCGTGTCTGATCTGGCCGGCCGAGCGGGGTCTCAATGCTCGGCCGAGTGATTCTTCACTCGGCCGAGTGGCATGCTGAAAATGCCCAGTCTTCATCTTTTCGCTCCCCCGTCGCTCCTACGACGTTCTTTCTTCTTCCACTCCTCTTCCATTGCAGAATAACCCTCAAAAGGGCCATGGTTGACACTCCGGAGTGGGTGCAAATCCTCTTGATCTCACAATCGATCCAAATCGCTCCATATTTCCTGAAATACGACAAAAACAAGAAATAGTGAAAAGTATCGCAATATTGTCGAATAATCGTGAAAAGCGTGATATGGGCGATCAAAACGGTATGCAAATATGCAGAAAAAAGGTGTAAAATATGGAGTGATCAGATCACAGCAGTGTTCGGTCTCTTCTCCGACTCGATGGTGGTGATGGCTCGCGTGGACGTTGAAGATGTTTGCACAGTTGAGGGCTTCGACGGCAGCGGCTTTGGAAAAAGAACAGGGCTAGGGTTTGTGTAGGACGATAGCTTGACCTAGGCCCTAGGGTTTGGAAGATGATGATAGCATGGCCTATATCTTACGGCTTGATGATGATCTTGACGATGTATGGTCCGTAGCCTTCAATTTTTTATTACGGCCCTTCTTTGTATTTTTGATTGTCGCAAAAAAGAATTGTAGCCCCTCCTTTTTTGATTGCTGTCGCACACTTTTTTTCTTTGTAGGCCGTGATGTTTTTTAGGGTTTTGGATGATGGCCTTTTATAGGATGTGCTAGGGGTTTTCATGTTGGCAATAGATAGGATATTTGAATTTAAATATGGCTAGGAATAAGTTTGGCTAGGATGAGGACACTACCAACTAGGAAATTTGTAATTGGCCAGGGATTGGGTTGAATCAATCAATTTGGGATTTGATGTGTAGTTCAAAAAGATTTGAATTGTTCCAATCACCAATTTGACCAAGTCCAACTTTGCTCTCCATTGACCAAGTCAAACTTCTTTGTGCACACACTCCCTTTCTCCCAATATGCTTTACGAATAGCAATTCCGCCAAATAGTGAAAGTATATTGTTTCGCCAAGCCTGAAACACACTAAGCACACACGTTAGATATAACGACACGTTTGTCATCATCAAACCAAGCTCCTAGATTGTTGCTCCCAACAATTTCCCCCTTTTGGTGATGACAAACACATAAAAGATTTGAGCAATAAGTATGGGTGTGTGAAGTGTGTTGAAGGGTGTAATGCAATATGAATCGTGGAATGAGATAATTAGCATGCACAACATTATTGTTTGCTCCCCCTTCTCTCAAGCTCCCCCTTAAACAAATATTCGCTCAAGCTCCCCCTTAAACAAATATTCGCTCAAACTCCCCCTTAAACAAATAATACCGACAATCAAGCAAATCTTTTCTTTAGCAAATCTTTTCTTTCTCCCCCTTTCTGATCACCAAAAGTGGATTAATGAAGTCACATCACTATTCCATGCAAAAATAGACCATTATTAAATGTAGTGTGCAATTTGCATGAGTTTTCCAAAAATAGACAATTCAAGCTCATAGAGTTTCATAACACGACTTCTCCACCTTCATGTAAGTGTAATGATAGATACAATAAAGTACAAGAGGAGATTCAATTTTAGAAAATCAACCAAATCAATCCACATTTTCCAATTTTCATGAATATCACTAGGATTGATTTTTCCCACCTCATCAAAGATGAGTTCAAGTTACCGAACCCCAAAACATAGCCTTAAAGGACTTTTAAATGTGGGGTGGCATTGCTTGACGAGTTATATACACCAACGCTAATGATTACCCATGTAGCATAAGTTAGATACTTGTGGGTTGTGTATTAGCCATGAAGTGTATCCATTTTTCATACGGAGTAAATATAGTAATATTTTTTAATTCTTTTGTGCTCAATTTTAATTCATGGCTAAACACTTCATATCCCTTAGAAATCAGAAATTAAGCATTCCTATATTCACTTTCCATTATTCTTCAAAAGAATCTCCAAAAGCACTAAAAAGTCAACTATCGTGAAAATGCAAATGTAGGTGTAGAAGTCAAGTTTATAACTTATGAGACATGTCATGGCTACTAAAAAGATAACAACATGTTCATGTAGCTACAATAATAATGAGTTAACTTCTACAAGGGATAGATTTGAACATTCATACAATACCACTTAAGATAAATCATAAAGGATATGCATTTAAGCCCAATTTTTTTTATTTTTGGGTTTTTCAATTTTTTTGTTTTTTTTCAGAAATAAAAACATTAAAAATCATGCATGCATGCACACAAAACAAAATAAAAACAAGCACACAAAACAATCTATGAAGGTATGCAATGTGAAGCAAAGAGGGATGAAAATTATACCTTCGCGTCGCTAGTTGGCTAAGGAGCTAGAAATAGAATGAGACATTGAAAAATTTGATCCTCGCCAAATCTCCATCACATCTACATGAAAGGTGTTAAGTGTGACCTTGGAATCCAACAAGGTCCACGAGTGTTAGCCATTAAAGATTTAGGAACCCAAACTTGTTTAAACTTGATATTTGTGTTCCTAAATTTACAATAATATGAAGTGTGGCCTACACTATCACAAGTAAAGCACTTCGCATGTTTGCTCTTTACAATAGAGGATACATTGTGGAATTTCTTGAATTTTTGCTTTTCAACGTTTTTCAGACCAAAACCAAGTCATCTTCTATTATTGCCATATAATTGATTCTCTAAAATAGTATCCAACGATTGTTTTCCCATAGAGAATTTCTTAATAGCTACTTCAAGATGAGAGACTTTGGTTTTTAATTGTTTATTTTCTTCGACAAGCACCATGCATTTACTAATAAAAGCTCTCTTGTTTTCCTCTTCCTTCTTTTCAAATTCAATCATTTTTCTTTTAAAGTCATTATCCAACATGCAGAATTTATCATTAAGCTCTCTAATCACTTAGTCTTTTTCAGTTTCAAGCTTAATCAAATCAAGTTTAAGCATGCTAATTTGGTTTAATAATGAGGGACAAGAAATACAAGGAGCAGTTTCATCAAAGCTAGCTTTTTCCTTATTCATGATTTCAATAGTAGACTTACATGCATTAAGTTCAATTTTAAGCTTTTCATTCTCTTTAAACACCTTATCATCTCTAACTTGCATGTCATAGTTCTGATTTTGGAGACATTCAATAGTGAACTCATGATCTACTATTTGATTTTGCATTTCTTCGCAAATTTTAAGAAGTTCAGATTTGCTACCTGACGGTGTCTCATCTTGGATGCCCATCAAAGCCATGCAAGAATGGGCTTCATTTTCCTCCTCGCTTTCAGCTTCGCTATCCATATCCCATGTTAATACCTTCGCTTTTCCTTTTCCTTTAGCGAGCTGAGCAGTTTCATTTGGGCAATCCTTCATCAGATGTCCTCTTCCCTTGCATTTAAAACATTGCATTCTATCAGTAGATTTCTTATCATTAAATTGCTTGGAAGAATTATTAACGTTAGAACGATTAAACCTGGGTGCCATTTCGTTTCTCCCATGCTTGGTCTTGATGAACTTTCTGAAGTTTCTCACCATTAGCGCTATGTCTTCATCATCATCTTCACTTTCATCAGCTTTCAGAGCAAGGGGCTTTATGGCTTTTTCTTTCTCCTCGGGTTTCTCTCTTGCTTCAACATTTTGCAGTTCCAACTCATGTGACATCAAATTACCAATCAGGTCCTCCACCTTCAATTGAGACATTACCTTTGCTTCCTGGATGGCGGTGACCTTTGGTCTGAAAGAGCTTGGCAATGCTCTTAGGATCTTCCTCACTTGATCGAGGCTGACATATGGCTTTCTAAGCAAGCTAGACTTGTAGACTATGTTGGTGAACCTCGCATACATCTCTGATATGCTCTCTGATGGTAGCATGCGAAATCCCTCGAACTCTGCACTCAAAAGAGACAGTCTAGACTCATTTACCTGTGACGTTCCCTCGTGCGTCACCTCCAAAGTATGCCATATCTCATGCGCAGTTAGACAATGTGAGATTCTATTATATTCAGATTTATCAAGTGCACAAATGAGAGCATTCATAGCTTTAGCATTTAAAGAATAGGATTTCCAATCATCATCATCCCATTTGTCATTTGGTTTTTGATCGCGCCCCGGCGTACACGTCCCGAGGCGACGGTTGTAGTTTTACCGCAAGCGCACGGCAAAGTGGCGAGCGGGTATCGAACACGAGGAGGTGGTGTTGGTTCCAATCTATCCTAGGTTGGTTTGACTACGATGGTTTTATTGGTGGAGATGGCTATGGCGTGATGTAATGGCAATGGTGATGGATGTCGGTGTCGGAGATATAGAAATCGGTCAAATATCGATTCAAATACAATATAATAAAAGAGGGAATTTGCCTTGCGGCGATCCTGTCACAATCGTCGGGCAAAGTAAGGGGATATAAAATCAAATAAAGACGTCTAGGGCTAGGGAATCCCCACTACGGACCGTCATGCATCATTGTTAATAGTGAATCTCAATATTACTAGACTTGTGTTGAGGTGAACTAGTCGCAACTTAATGTAGAACCAAGCTCACGCTCTCGCGCTATTGCCGGTCTATAGCAAACCTAGGTTATGGCCCAATCTCTTGCAAACCCTAACCTAAGCCACTAGCATGAGGATCGACATCATCGTTCAATCGCCCCTCGAGCCCACTCTCGTGCAAACTCGAGTTACGATCTAGGTTGTGATAGTTCGTATTCGTCCAATCTCTTGCAAACGAATATGTGTATAGATTTACAATTAAAAATCCTAGCTTTGGTCCAATCTCTTGCAAACCAAGTCTAGAGAAACCCAATTGTAAACCTAAATCGAATATCTAGGCCTTCCCATCGATTAGAATCCAATCTCTTGCAAATCCCAAATCGATGGAAATCCCTAGCTATCCGTAGGAAATCAATCACAACCTAACCTCCTAGCAATTCTAGCAATTTAGAATTCATTCTTCACAAATATGAAATTAGATCCATAGGGTTCATCCCCAAACCCTAGAACAACAAATTTACTCTAGCATAGCAATAAGGATATGAGAATCAATAGAAATCATTGCTTGCATACAAAAAGATAGAAAAACAAAGATTCAAATAATAAGAATAGAAATACTTAGCTTTGATGAAGAATTCCAATCCAAATACAAGCTTTTTGATCCAAGAGGGGGCCTAGGGCATGGCCTAACCTCTAAAATAATCCTCCTAAAACATCTTGGGGATCCCCCTCTAATGGTGGCTACAAACCCCTTAAATACTCCCCCAAAACCCTAGCAAGAAACCCTAGAAAACCCCTCAAATTCGTGCCCCAAAACAGCCCAAACCGTAACTTAAAATCTGGGCCCAGGCCGCACTCGGCCGAGTGGAATATGTGACCCGGCCGAGTGACACTGACATGCAAATTCCAGCACTGCAGCATCAACTTGCAGAAATTCCCCAGATTTCATCCGACCTCCGATTTGCGCGTTCTTGGCGGCGTTGGAACCATCATGAGGTCTACTATCCATAAAAAATATGAGAAAAATACTTGGATTGCTGGAATGATAGCAGATTTCAAAAGAGTGAGAGGCTGTCTGAAAATCTGGGCGCTGCATGTCCTCGGCATCACTCGGCCGAGTTGACTTCTATACTCGGTCGAGTGGGCTTCTCTACTCGGCCGAGTGATAGACCCTGTAAAATTCCAGTAAGTTAGGGGTCTTGGGGGGTCTGTCTTCAGAGGTGACTCGGCCGAGTGGATTTACTCACTCGGCCGCGGGGCATTCGGTACTCGGCCGAGTCGGAACCCTCAATCGCCTGACGGATTCCAGTAAGTCTGAGATTTTTGCTTGCCGTCGTCGTGATGCCACTCGGGCAAGTGGCGTCTCCGTGCTCGGCCGAATGGGCTGGCGATGCTCGGCCGAGTGCACGCTGATACTCAATCTGCTGTGTGTCCGATCTGGCCGGCCGAGCGGGCTTCCTTGCTCGGCCGAGTGACTCCTTCACTCGGCCGAGTGGCATGCTAAAATGCCCAATCTTCTCCGTTTCTCCTCCTCGTCGCTCCTACGGAGTTCCTTCTTCTTCCACCCGTCTCACATCGCCGAATAGCCCTCAAAAAAGCCTTGGGTGACGCTCCGGAGTGGGTGCAAGTCTCTTAAGCTCCTTTTTGCTCCCGATCGCTCCATATTTCCTGAAATCTGACAAAAACAAGAAATAGTGAAAAGTAACGCAATATCGTCGAATAATCGTGAAAATCGCAATATGAGCAACCGAAGTGGCATGCAAATATGCAGAAAAAAGGTGTAAAATATGGACCGATCAAAATCCCCCAAGCTTACCTCTTACTCGTCCTCGAGGAAGATAAGTAAAAAGACGAACTCGGGAGATGAAAAATAAGGGAAATGAAATAAAAGAATACCAAGTGGAAGGGGTCGCTAGATTCTTCTCTCAGATCTCAAGCCATAAGCTACACATCACGATAACTTGGAAAATACAAATCACATGCTATAAGAATTTCATATCTTACATAAACGTGGTACTTGCAAGCTTTGAAGAACAACAAGAGGGACTCTCTAAATTCATACAATCAATTCATATCCACATCACGCATTTCATAGAATTTAATATACAAATGTTGGCGATGCACTTTTCAATCAAAAGTTATAAATGAAGCATATAAGATACACACCAAGCATGCAAAAGAGAATAGAATAAAAGTCATGGCATTCACATATTTATTTCAAATCATGAAAAATCTCCATATCTAATATATTTCGCAAAGTTTCAGCATTATCAAACTTCCCCATTCGTGCACCTCTCCACTCTAATGTCGCACTCACTCATATGGTCAAATGAGTTCACCCCCCCCCAAGCTTAGCTTGAGGCATCACATCTAAAGGAATATGATAGTGGAAAATGGGATTTTTGCCTTGGTTTTCCCAAGTATTTTGTGGCTCCAATAATGAGATAGAGAAATGTATTTTTCTTTTGGACTTTGTTTCTCATTTTTCTTCTTGGATTTTTGTAGGAGCAATTTGATTTGTATTTTTTTGGATTTTGGCTCCTTTTTGGCTTTTTGGACTTTTTGGAGCTAACTTTTTTCTTTTGTGGGGATTTTTGGGAAATAGAAGCGATATAAGTAGCTTTAGGAGGTGAACTCGAGTGACATGTAGAGAATAAAAAGATATATGTGGAGAAAGAAATAATGTAACACTCGGTTCACTCTAAGATGTGCACGAACGGTTCAATAAGATAATACTTCAACTAAAACTCATATGTAAGCATGGATATTCTCAATCATCTCAATAAAAAGCGAAGTCAAGCGGTAACGAGTACTTTCATATCAAGCATGCAATAGAAGGTGAATAAGACAATAAGGCAGATGCTTCCGTTATACAATTGATGCGTGAATCTTGGTGCACTTCCAACAAAAGCATACTAAACACTAATCCATACATTTAGCTTCAACTAATATCATGCATTCGTGTAGAGAAATCATCAAAAGAAATAGATTTGCAAGCACATGTGAATAGCAAGACTATGGAATACTCTAAGTAGCATGACAAGGAATAATAAGCATCGTGATGGGTGCTAAAGCAATAAGAGATATCATCATAAGGAATGCATCTCGCAAAAGAAGAGAAAGGAAAATAAAGAAATAAGAAAAAATAAAAGAGAGGAAAGAAAATAAAAACAAGCACACAACATGATGCATGAACACACATAAAAGGAAAATAAGATGGAAAAAATCAAAAAGATGATGCAAAAATTTGAAATTTTTTGAAAAATTCTAAAAAAAACTAAAAATAAAGTAAAAGTGCAACTAGATGGCATGGAAATGCACTCCCCCAAGCTTAAACTTCACATTGTCCTCAATGTGATCATAAAAGGAAAAATATGAGCAACAACGATAAATATGAGGGAGGTGAATGAAAAATGATGACATGAATGACATGAGATCCTAATGCAACTACATGCACATACAATGATGCGTGAGAGCGCCTTCCCCCAAGCTTATACCAAACAATCCTATTCAAGTGACTCAATCAAAAATGTCATGGCTTTGCAAAGCGTGATCAAGTCAAATGAATAAGAAAGTGAGTATTCACTTGAAAGAAAAGCTCGATGGTGGTGAGCAAAAGGATGTGGCGTATCAAAATATGGAGAGGGGAATTAATATATATAATGGGTTTGGGGTGTAAAAGATTTTTGTTGCCATCATATGAGGTGATATTTATTCAAGCAAATCTATACGGTCCTCTCGCTGTCGAGAGAATTCGGGTTTATTGAAAGCATAAAAATTTCTACACTACTGGATTGATATCACCTATAGCAAAAGGCGGATCCAGTATCTTTACTGGTGCAGGCAACTGCTCCAACTGCTCTTTCCGTGGCTCCGCCAGGCGCGAATGTCCACGGACTCCAACGAACTCCAGCAATGCATCCTCCAGCATTCCCACAAGGACTCCACCTGTACCCTGCAAAGAATAGGATGCATCAGTTCGTTGCAAAAAATTCACCCTCATAATAAAAGTATCCCAAAGAGGATCGTCTATAGAAATGTATGGAATAAATAATGGTGGACGATACTTCCCTGGAAATAATCCAATATCCTCACGTGCCGTGATAGCTGTCTCCACGGTGTCTTCTCTATGCTGCTCAGGTAAATCTAGATCATAGGTGTGGACCTCATCGAGATGCTCCTCATCATCGTCAGACTCATCCCAGTGCACCTCTTGATCATATTCATATGCGTCCATGGGTGCTAACTCCTTGCTCTCCTCCTCATATACGTCCCATCGTACCTCTTGATCGTATGTACATGAGTCCTGCAAAAGGCACGATGAATCATAAAAAACATCATACACGGGAGGGAAATCAAAGATAAAGGGCGAGGGAGTAAAGAGATCTCCCTGAAGGGGAGCCATAAGCTCTGTGGGGTAGTCCTCTGCGTCAGTGGGAGGATGAGGTGGCTGCGGAAGCTCTGATGGAGGAGGATAGCGCTCGGGATCCTCACGAATGGCTATGTCCTCGTCCCGATGCATGACCTCCTCGGTGATAAGCTCTGGCTCTGTGTGTAAGGCCTCCTCAAAAGCATGCTCTGGCTCGATAGTGTGCTCATTTGCCTTCTCATCAACTATCAATGTAGGCTCTCCCTGGGATGGTGATGCTGGCTGCTCATGTGTGTCAGCTTGTGGGGATGTATCATGTGGAGGGGAATGCCCGCAAGAAATCCGAAAATATAGTCTATCCCCCTCAAGTCTGACATGGATGTCCTCCTCAATTGTTCCTGCAGCTGAAACACGGTTCATAACAAAATCTGCAAATCGTAGCTCAAATGCATCACCTGCCGTAATGCTCTCTGAACCGGTGAACCTCACTGACTCCAAGAGACCCTCCAATAATCTCTGAAATGCGTGCTCCTCTGGCTGCGCATATGACTCAGTTTCTGCTTCCTTCACTGCCTCTTCGTCCATCCACTCTTCATATGCAATAGATGTATCGTAGGAAGTGGGATCGACGACGGCACATTCTGGCTCTGGTAGTAAGTCTGGCGATGCTTCTTGCCCATAAAATGAAGAAGCAGAACTGATATCTTTGGAAATCCCTTCAGCCTTAAGCATGAGCATATTCATTTCAAGTTGCCTCTTCACCCGTTCCAATAGAAGGTTACCCTTTTCAAGCCCGGCTTGCACTTCAACCTGGTGTGCATGCATCTCATCAAAAAAGATCCTTTGTCTCTCATCAAGCTCGGGCCAGTGCACCTCCTCAAAAAGGTATTCGCCCATCTGAGCACTCTGATCAAAATAGTATTCTCCCATCTGAGCACTCTGATCATAATAGTATTCTCCCATCTGAGCACTCTGATCATAATAGTAATCTCCCGTCTGAGCATTCTGATCAAAATCTGTGGTCCACGTAGTATAATCCATAGCACCTGATCAACAAAGATAAATACCTGGAGAAAAGATATCAGTGGCACAAAAGAATATAGAAATGATAATAATGGTGGCAGGGGTGAAAATTTCCTTTTTATTTATTTATTTTTTTTTCGTAGTCTAATCAACCTAATTGTGACAAATTGGCACCAACGGAAACAACTCCCCGGCAACGGCGCCAAAAACTTGATCGCGCCCCGGCGTACACGTCCCGAGGCGACGGTTGTAGTTTTACCGCAAGCGCACGGCAAAGTGGCGAGCGGGTATCGAACACGAGGAGGTGGTGTTGGTTCCAATCTATCCTAGGTTGGTTTGACTACGATGGTTTTATTGGTGGAGATGGCTATGGCGTGATGTAATGGCAATGGTGATGGATGTCGGTGTCGGAGATATAGAAATCGGTCAAATATCGATTCAAATACAATATAATAAAAGAGGGAATTTGCCTTGCGGCGATCCTGTCACAATCGTCGGGCAAAGTAAGGGGATATAAAATCAAATAAAGACGTCTAGGGCTAGGGAATCCCCACTACGGACCGTCATGCATCATTGTTAATAGTGAATCTCAATATTACTAGACTTGTGTTGAGGTGAACTAGTCGCAACTTAATGTAGAACCAAGCTCACGCTCTCGCGCTATTGCCGGTCTATAGCAAACCTAGGTTATGGCCCAATCTCTTGCAAACCCTAACCTAAGCCACTAGCATGAGGATCGACATCATCGTTCAATCGCCCCTCGAGCCCACTCTCGTGCAAACTCGAGTTACGATCTAGGTTGTGATAGTTCGTATTCGTCCAATCTCTTGCAAACGAATATGTGTATAGATTTACAATTAAAAATCCTAGCTTTGGTCCAATCTCTTGCAAACCAAGTCTAGAGAAACCCAATTGTAAACCTAAATCGAATATCTAGGCCTTCCCATCGATTAGAATCCAATCTCTTGCAAATCCCAAATCGATGGAAATCCCTAGCTATCCGTAGGAAATCAATCACAACCTAACCTCCTAGCAATTCTAGCAATTTAGAATTCATTCTTCACAAATATGAAATTAGATCCATAGGGTTCATCCCCAAACCCTAGAACAACAAATTTACTCTAGCATAGCAATAAGGATATGAGAATCAATAGAAATCATTGCTTGCATACAAAAAGATAGAAAAACAAAGATTCAAATAATAAGAATAGAAATACTTAGCTTTGATGAAGAATTCCAATCCAAATACAAGCTTTTTGATCCAAGAGGGGGCCTAGGGCATGGCCTAACCTCTAAAATAATCCTCCTAAAACATCTTGGGGATCCCCCTCTAATGGTGGCTACAAACCCCTTAAATACTCCCCCAAAACCCTAGCAAGAAACCCTAGAAAACCCCTCAAATTCGTGCCCCAAAACAGCCCAAACCGTAACTTAAAATCTGGGCCCAGGCCGCACTCGGCCGAGTGGAATATGTGACCCGGCCGAGTGACACTGACATGCAAATTCCAGCACTGCAGCATCAACTTGCAGAAATTCCCCAGATTTCATCCGACCTCCGATTTGCGCGTTCTTGGCGGCGTTGGAACCATCATGAGGTCTACTATCCATAAAAAATATGAGAAAAATACTTGGATTGCTGGAATGATAGCAGATTTCAAAAGAGTGAGAGGCTGTCTGAAAATCTGGGCGCTGCATGTCCTCGGCATCACTCGGCCGAGTTGACTTCTATACTCGGTCGAGTGGGCTTCTCTACTCGGCCGAGTGATAGACCCTGTAAAATTCCAGTAAGTTAGGGGTCTTGGGGGGTCTGTCTTCAGAGGTGACTCGGCCGAGTGGATTTACTCACTCGGCCGCGGGGCATTCGGTACTCGGCCGAGTCGGAACCCTCAATCGCCTGACGGATTCCAGTAAGTCTGAGATTTTTGCTTGCCGTCGTCGTGATGCCACTCGGGCAAGTGGCGTCTCCGTGCTCGGCCGAATGGGCTGGCGATGCTCGGCCGAGTGCACGCTGATACTCAATCTGCTGTGTGTCCGATCTGGCCGGCCGAGCGGGCTTCCTTGCTCGGCCGAGTGACTCCTTCACTCGGCCGAGTGGCATGCTAAAATGCCCAATCTTCTCCGTTTCTCCTCCTCGTCGCTCCTACGGAGTTCCTTCTTCTTCCACCCGTCTCACATCGCCGAATAGCCCTCAAAAAAGCCTTGGGTGACGCTCCGGAGTGGGTGCAAGTCTCTTAAGCTCCTTTTTGCTCCCGATCGCTCCATATTTCCTGAAATCTGACAAAAACAAGAAATAGTGAAAAGTAACGCAATATCGTCGAATAATCGTGAAAATCGCAATATGAGCAACCGAAGTGGCATGCAAATATGCAGAAAAAAGGTGTAAAATATGGACCGATCAGTTTTTCAATCTCAGCATTTTCTACTTTAATTACATGCAGTTTATATCCTTTTTCAATTATTTGCCAAGCCTTGTAATCAACAGAAATAAGGTAGATTTTCATACGATTTTTCCAATAAGCGTAATCACCTCCGTTAAACCTAGGGGGACGGGAAACAGACTGACCCTCAGCAAAAGCACTATCCATATGGTTATTCATGGCCAATCCTAGGCTAGATCCTAAAACCTGCTCTGATACCACTTGTTGTATCTGGATCCTAGCCTAGAGGGGGGGTGAATAGGCTAATAAAAATAATTTGTGCAACCCACGAACAAGCACACGCAGTTATAGCAGCAACAGGGTAAATAAAAAGCAGACACAGAGTACACAGCAGATTTACCCTGGTTCGGTCGTCCCAACGACCTACTCCAGCCCCCAAAGCAGAACTAGTATTGAATAGCGCAATAGGTACAAAACCACAAGTTAGAGCATGCTCAGATCACCCTCTACATCTCTACACTCGCCAGGCTCTCAGTACCACACACAGTGTTTTCACTCACTATCAATCCTAGTAACGCTTTCTACCAGTTAGTCCCAAACTAGCTGGGTCCCACTTGTCTAGTCCCAACTAGACAAGTCCCAAAATAGTCCACAAAAGAAGGTAAAGTTTCCACTACAGAGAACGTTACACTAAGACACAAATAAAGGAGTTTAGAGTTTAGAAATGCTCAGTTTGTGTCTGTGTAGGCGTCTCTGTCAATCAGCACATCGTCAGCTCCAATCTGACGCAAACAGTGTCTCAATCTGACTCCTGGATGTCAAGTTATGCACTGGTCTGTGCACAAAGCAATTTCAGTTCAATCCCTTATAAACTGTCGATCTGTACGCGTAGCAGCTCCCTTTAAATGAAGAGGTCGGTGCGCATGGGAAATCAGTTCAACTTAATACGTCTTGGGTTGGTGTGCAAAGAAACTCCTAATTAATTCCCACGGCCACGTCAGCACATGAGGAGGGCGCCCGTTGGTTCATTTGCGTTTGGTTACGCAATCTCTATCGTAGATCATTTAGCTTTCGCTCGATCTCCATCATCAATTCCAATTTCACATGCAGTTACGAAGGCGACGGTGGCGGTGGCTTCAGGCAACGACGAAGGCTTCACGGCGCTTCTCACACCGACGACGGCGGCGACTTCGTGGTGACGACGGCTTCTCCAAGGGCGATGACAGCAGCACTTTGCAGCGGCTCTTCGACTTTGTTGGCGGCATGATCAGCTCAGGCGACTTCGTGCACTGGTGATCACGGCGACGGCGGAATCCTTCGACGGCAGTGTCTCCTTCCGACCTTGCTTCGAAGACGGCGGCGTGCTTTAGATGGTGACGGCAGAATCGGACTCTGCAGCAGCTGCGAGAACTTCAAGCAACGGTGATGGCGGTGGCTTGAAGAGATCGTCTTCATGCAGCGGTGATCTCTCGTCGGTGGAGTCTTTGTCTACGGCTGTAGATCTCTCAGCAGGCTCCCCTCCGATGGTGATGGATGGCCTCGACTTTGCACGGCAACTGCGGCAAGGGTTCACGAGTGCTGGCAACAGAGCTTCGTCCTCATGGCAGCATGGGCTCACAGTGGTAGAGGGATCATAGCAGTGCTCGGTCTCTTCTCTGACTCGATGGTGGTGATGGCTCACGTGGACGTTGAAGAAGTTTGCACAGTTGAGGGCTTCGACGGCAGCGGCTTTGGAAAAAGAACAGGGCTAGGGTTTGTGTAGGATGATAGCTTGACCTAGGCCCTAGGGTTTGGAAGATGATGATAGCATGGCCTATATCTTACGGCTTGATGATGATCTTGACGATGTATGGTCCGTAGCCTTCAATTTTTTGTTACGGCCCTTCTTTGTATTTTTGATTGCCGCAAAAAAGAATTGTAGCCCCTCCTTTTTTGATTGCTGCCGCACACTTTTTTCTTTGTAGGCCGTGATTTTTTTAGGGTTTTAGATGATGGCCTTTTATAGGATGTGCTAGGGTTTTTCATGTTGGCAATAGATATGATATTTGAATTGAAATATGGCTAGGAATAAGTTTGGCTAGGATGAGGACACTACCAACTAGGAAATTTGTAATTGGCTAGGGATTGGGTTGAATCAATCAATTTGGGATTTGATGTGTAGTTCAAAAAGATTTGAATTGTTCCAATCACCAATTTGACCAAGTCCAACTTTGCTCTCCATTGACCAAGTCAAACTTCTTTTTGCACACACTCCCTTTCTCCCAATATGCTATACGAATAGCAATTCCGCCAAATAGTGAAAGTATATTGTTTCGCCAAGCCTGAAACACACTAAGCACACACGTTAGATATAACGACACGTTTGTCATCATCAAACCAAGCTCCTAGATCGTTGCTCCTAACACTTCCCTGTGTTAAACTTCAGCTTTGTCTTCTTACCTTACACACAAGATTCGCAGAATTCTACACTCTCTTTTGAGGCTTCAATCAACTTTCTTCTTCAGAGTACATCAAGCGTTTGGTCACATGGATGACTCAAACGATAATGCCATAACTTGGCTGAATCTCCAAAAACTGCACTCGTAGTGCTTACGTCTGCTTCACATTCAACTGTGGTACCTTAAAGGGTATATAGGTTTCCAACCTTCTTTCCCTTCATCACAACCATGTCTCCTTTCGAAACTCGAAGTTAATCTTTTTCAAAAACCGACTTACGTCCGGTATTGTCCAACACACCTATGGAGATTAGGCTCTTCCGCAAATCCGGGACATGCCTCACATTGGCAAGTGTCCGCACTATGCCGTCATGCATCTTTATCCGAACGGTTCCAATACCTGTAGTTCTACACACTGCATTGTTCCCCATGAGGATTGAGCCTCCATCTTGATTTGAACGGTATGTCGTGAACCAACTCCTATGAGGAGTCATGTGATATGAGCATCCACTGTCTATGAGCCATGCCATACTGGCATCACCTACAATCCCCGCAGCAAAAATCTTGATATCTCTACCTTCATCATGAACCTGCTCACCATCAATCCCTAAAGATGCCGAACTGGAATCCTTCTCGGTTTCCTTTCCCTTCTTCCTATTCTTAATAGGACAATGATTCGAATAATGACCCTTCTTGTGGCAATTGTAGCATTTGATGTTCGCAAACCTATACTGCGAATGACTCGACTTGGAGCGGTCATTATTTTTCGTGAATTCTCATCTCCTTTCCCGTCGACCCCTCACATGGAATACCTCCTCGCGGTTACTCACAAGATCTATACCTTGAACCTTGCCATATAGTTGCTCCGTGTGAAGCACCGCCTTCACCTCTTCCACGGTGAGAGTAGTCCGGTTGTAAATCATCGACCGAACAAACTGATTATACTCTTCAGGAAATGAGCACAACAAGATAACCGCTTATTGCTCATCTTCAATCTTCACATCTATACCACGTAACTCTAGCACAATCCTGTTCAATTCATCCATGTGATCCTTCACTGCTGAACTAGACTTCATCTTGAGAGTATACATCTATTGAAGCAAATATAAACGACTCGTGAAGGATTTCTTCATATAGAGTCCCTCAAGCTTCTTCCACTTATCAGATGCAGTTGCCTTATCCAGGACTTCCCTCAGAACATTATCTGATAACGACAACTGAATCGAGTTGTACACTTTCCTCTCCATCTTCGCTTTAGCGGATGCATTCACCTCCTTATCGATATTCGAGACATCGAATACGATCTGGTAACACCCCGTCTGGATAAGAACATTCTTCACCTTCATCTGCCAGATCCGAAAATCATTTCAGCCGGTGAACTTCTCAATGTTCAAAGTTGTCAAAGATAACATCTTTCCTTCGTCACTATTTTCCTTTGCAATAAAACCGTAAGCTCTGATACCACTTGTTGGGAGAAAATCCGAAATGCCTTGAGATCAATGCGAAAACCAACCCTAATAAACTGATCAGGAATATAAGGCTAGAAAAAAATCTAATCTAAAAGACCCAGCAAAATTTCCAAATGATCTTGCAATAGAAAGTAGCAAACGAATCATATCAACAAATAAATCAATCGCAGACACAAGAGAATTTATCCTGGTTCGGTTGTAAACAACCCACGTCCAGCACTCCTATCCGAGACGATTCCACTGGTAGAGAGATCCAAAGAATTAGGGTTACAAAAACTCTCCCTCACGCGTGAGTAAAAACTTGTCAACAGAACAAGCCCTCACGAATCCACTCAAGCGGAAGAACTCAATGGAAGAAGAAGAGAAGGAAAAACCAAACCGTTTTCTCAAGAACACAATCCATAAAACTCTCTCCAATCGCCAATGGGGTAGCAAGAGGCTCTCTAAAACTCAATTGAGGCTTAACCTAATCTAAAACAATAGATAGGTTAAAATACAAACGTAAAACGTCGAAGAAAATCGCATCCTGGCCATTGGATGACGTGCATGGGCCGAAGCTAACTCGGCCCGAGTCGACTACCTGCTCGGTCAGGCTCGATGAAGAGGGTATATCTAATGGAGTTGACTCGGTCAAGCACCAAGGTAGAGTCAAGTCGACTCGGCCGAATAACCAAGCTACTCGGCCGAGTGTTAGAAGCCTCTCCAAGACAAAATCCCTCGGGCTGCTCGGTTAAACAAAACCTTCATGCTGCTTGGTCGAGTAGCTTCCTGCTCGACCGAATAGCCTCCTACTCGGCCGAGTAGGAGTCACCCGAGTCAGAGGGAAAAAAGATCCCCAGCTCTCTGTCTTCTCGGTCAGTCAGAGATGTCATGCTGCTCGGTCGAGTAGCTTGCTGCTCGCCCGAGCAGCTACTCGACCGAGCAGCCTCCTACTCGACCCGAGTCACCTGGGAAAAATTGTCCCATGGATTTGAATCACAAAAAACAACAGAAAGAGCCAGCCTTGATGACTGGGGTCTGTGACGGCGGCTGCAGTGCAGCCCACGGCTGCTGGCCAGAACTAAACGGGGGTCTCAGGTTAGCCGGTCGATTGGCATGCGATGCAGAAGATGGTGCGACTGCTGGCCACGTCGGCTTTTGCTGTTGTCTTTTACGGAGGCGGTCACCGGTGCCCGCAGAAAACGATCAGGAGGCCATGGAGGGGGGCACCAGTGCCAGTAGAATGGCCGGATCCGAGGCGTTACTGGTAGATCCTAGGCGGTATCCGGATTCTTCATACCAGGTCCGACCTGGTAGCCAGCTTCAGGCAGCTTTAGGTGGCCATCATCGGGATAAGCCGCTTCGGGCGGTGAATATGATACTACGCGGCCGGATCGACGTTGTTCGATGTCGGTTCGAGGCTGTTATGACCGTCCGATGCCGGATTGACACCGAATCATTATCGTCCGTCAGTCGGCGGGGGTAGCTTCAAGCCGACCATGTGATGGTTTCAGGGAAACGGCGTGGTTCAGATCGGTTTGGCGACGACACGTCTGGCTTCAGGCCGACTATGCATGGATTATGCCCAAAGGTAGCTGATCGGTTGCCGGGGATGGTCTTCAGGCCAGTCCTGTTAGAAAAAAATTGGGGGTTTTGTTTTAATTAAATTAAAACATTAATTTTTAATATGTAATCAATAGTATAATATAATTTTGGTCCATGCTATACAGATCTAAACATATATGATAAAAAATAATGAGTTTAGATCTAAAAAAATTTGAGCAATGTACCTCTAGATCTGTTAGATATAGGGAAGATCCAAAGAAAAAAGATCCGAAGTAAAAATACTGATCCCGCTCCTTACGTAGTTTGCAAAAGCACCACAGGAAAGCAAATCGATCTTCCTTGCTCAGATTTTTGGTAGAAACTATCGTGATGATAACGTGTTAAGAATCAATCTCTATGGTAGATGCCATAGACTATATTTATATAGAGTAACTATTACAAAGAGAAGAATACTAAGGGGCTTTACATTCATGGTTACATTCATGGTTGGATACTAAGGGTCTTGGATATCAAAGGTCTTAAGACCATTCATAACAATATTTTGATATTTATCCTTTTACGATGGGAATTTTCTTTCAAGTCCTTGAAATCTTAGACTTTAACCTTAATAGTCCCTTTCTTTAATTTTCTCTTAAAATCTAATGGAAGAGAGGGAATATTCTGTTAGATTTTGGTTAGGGGGTCTGGACGGCTCACGGGGAGAAGGGGGGCGGCGCCGCCTCATCCCCAACATTTTTTTGGGTGGCGACGGCGGCGGCGGTACCACCACCAACCCCTCCTAAACAATGGAGGAGGGGGAAGCGGTGCCGCCTCTGCCTCCTCCCCAAAAAATAACGGGGAGGAGGGGGAGGAGGTAGTGTTGTCACCTCCTCCAACCTCCTTGTCAGATTTTGTAGGGGGAGGCAGCGACGTTGCCTCCTCCCTGTCATTCTTTGGGGTGGCACCGGTAGTGGCGGCAACATCGATGGCTCCTCCCCCTCGTAACCAATGGAGGAGGGGGAGGCGGTGCCACCGCCGTCTCCCCAATAAATGACAAGATAAGGGGGAGGAGGCGGTGCTGCAGCCTCCTCCAACCTCCTCGTTGGATTTTGCAGGGGGGATGTGGTGATGCCACCTCCCCGTCATTTGTTCGGGCGCTGGCGGCAGCAGCACCACCTCCTCTCCCTCCTAAATAATGGAGGAGGGGGAGGCGGTGTTACCACCGCCGCCGTCCACCAAGAAATGACAGGGAGGAGAGCACGGAGGCGGTGCTGCCACCTCCTTCGACCTCCTCGTCGGATTTTGAGGCAGATGAGCACCACCCCCTCCTCATCCTTGAGGAGGAGGGGGAGGAGGAGGTGCTCCTCTGCCTCAAATGACAATGGGTGGCGGCGGTGGCATAGCCTCTGCCTCTGACTCCACCCAAAACAAATGAGGGGTAATTTGGGTGTTGGTTAATTGTTAATTAATGTTTAATTCTTAATTAGTTAACTCAGTCATTATTTAAGCGTTAATTAATCTAAGTTTAGCTAACTCTTTAACAGAATATAGGATTGAAAGATAATTGGGCCGACACTCGAGGAAGGGAGAAGTTAGTCGCCAAGAAGCCTATAAGGGTAGAGTCAGGGCCCACTAAGCCCACGCGGCCCATAAATAATATCAACTGTCAACCCAGTCGAAACCCACATGCCATTTGCCCATTGAGTTTCCATTGCTTGAGGAAGCAGTTGATAATGGGCTCATAAATGGTGGAAGGAGTAGACAGTAGTTTCGGCTATTGATGAGGAATAATCGTGCCACCATAATTGGGAACCATTATTCCCCAGCAGCACTAAACAGACCCTTTAGTCTGTAAATATTGAAGAGAGAAACAAAAGAAGGACAGATTCCAAAGGTACGAGACACCTGATACTATGACATTTTATCTCTCTCTACTTTTATATTTGTTCCTCCATATTAACTTGTGATGACTGACTCAAGATGAGCTCACGTAGGTCGATCTCAACAGCCCCAAGCCTTTCTTAGTCCCGAACTAACTTAAGCATCGGAGGAGATTTGGGTTGGAACTCAAGTCCAAACCCATGAAAATTACTATGGTATCCCTGATAATTACTATGGTGCCGGAAGCTCGTGGTTTGACCCAACAGGAAGGTCGAACGATCATCCTAATCGACCAAGTGATCGATCGAGCTCCAGCCCGACGCTCTCAGCACACTCTGCTCAGCTTTCATCGACCCCTGTTCTACCAACCAATGGTCCCAATTCATCAGCTGACGAGGCTCTATCTCGACAGAAGAGTCCAAGTCAGCTCCACCTATAGTTTGGCAGAATCTTTCCGTCAACATCTGGTGACGTCTGTGGAAGTCATCAGTCTACATCCTAAGGCAACCAAAGCCCCATGTCGACTGGACCCAATAACACCGAACCGACCTTAGGTCCAAACGACAACAACAGATCACTTATTGGTTTAATCAAAAGCACATTAAACGAGACTGTTCCAATTGAAGACGCTGAGGATTCTGGGTCATTGTCGAAAGAACCAAACGTTCGACTGGTGACTCAGGAGAAATTTGACAAGTTTGTTGAGCAGATCAAAAAAGCCTCTCTATATTGATTGTAGATGTGCAATAAAACATCGAGCATTCACAACATGTGGCCGAGGAGCAGCCACCCCCTAATTTGAAGCAAACACAGGACGGGGAGCAGGCTACTCCCAGAAACCAAAGGACTGGCGAGCAAGGACCTAAGCGACATGTCAATCTGCATCTTAATACAACTCCTACATCCCAATGGAGAGGGGAGCTGACAAACAATAACCACACCTCCGGACGTCTCATGTGTCCGAGACCTGCTAATATTGGGCAGGTCACCCACAACCTTGTTGATCAAGTGAGGGATCACCTCACTCGGGACGCAACCTTGGTCCCATCGGACCCACAACTGGACAGAAAAGGAAGGAGAGGGAGGTAAGTCATATTCAGTCTTCCACCGCTTTGCCCCCACCACGCAAGGAGGAATGAGGTTCACTTATTCTTCCTACTAGCTGGCGTACTCCTCTGAAGGAGAACATCACGTCCATGCCACGGATCTCCAAATTCAAGATTCCACCCATGCAGATGTACGACGGCACACGTAACCCATTTGAGCAAGTTTGCAAATATCAGAGTGTGATGGAACTGTATAGAGCTGATGAGCCATACCTCTACCGAGCCTTTCACACCGCGTTAACGAAGGTAGCGGATGAATGGTATACATATTACCTGATAACAACATCATGTCATTTGATAATTTGTCTTAGCTTATTTGCTGGCAATTCATTGCAGGAAAGCAACCAAAATGAAAGTCATCTCACCATTTCACTTTGAAGCAAGGTGAGAAGGAATCAATCCGGGATTTCTTTTAGCATTTCAACGGGGAGGGCTGTAGGTTGAGGATGTACCAGATGCTATTATCATCAAAGCCCTCACCCAAGCAGTTCAAAATGAAGATCTGCTGAAGTCCCTGCATCAATTCCCATCGAACAATCTCATGTAGCTGTTCAGCACGACAGACCGTTGCGAAGAAAGACACCCCTAAGCACCATGAAGAAATTAGGTGAGATACACAAACTCGAGGAAACCCTCGTCAGGCACCATGAAATCGACACCAAAGAGATAAGAGTCCCAGAGCAAGGATGCAATGCTAAAGACGCTTATGTCAGGTCAAATGCCCCCAAGGCAGAAGCCCTAGCATATGCTCAATGAGAAGGACTTATCAATGAACCTATTAAGAATAACATGTATGAAAAAAGAGACGATCTCAAGTTTAGCAGGTACCACAACGACCATGGCCATGACACGAATGATTACTGGACTTTGAAGAAGGAGATTGACGCCTTGGTCAAGCGTGGTCATCCAAAGAAATCTGGTGACGACCCACAAACCAAAGAGAGAGACTCGAAGTAGAAGGGTAAGGGGCCGATGATAAGGTAACCAGTCATCGAGGTCGTCGATTAATGCCTTCAAGCAAGGATCAAATAACATTTGGCAAAAACATCTTCGAGAGAAATAAAAATGTCTGTATGCTTTTCTTTTGTTATCAAGATGTTTAAGCTTTCCTAATAAATAACGTTTATTTTTCTTCAAAGACACTTTCTCCAGATGACTTGTATGATTTTTTTATCTCGAGAGGATTATTCCATCTAATGCTCGATTAATCTTCGAAAGAATTTTTTGCACAAGGATCTGATCCCTAGAGACAGTTTAGATGGACCAACATTCTCTCTGCTAATGTTATCTTGATAAAACTTGAACGACTATTATTGTCAGCCGTAAGACAAAGGGGCCATCCACTCGCAACTTAACGACCCATCTTAGTCGACGATCGTAGTCGAAGGGACCATGTCACTCACCACTGAACGACTATCTTCATCAGCCGTAAGACGAAGGGGCCACCCCCATTACCACTGAATGACCATCCTTACCGTCAACCGTAAGCCGATGGACAATTTTCTCGCCACTGAACAACCATCGTCATCAGACATAAGTAGAGAGTGTTGAGTATTGGTGTTTTATACCAATATTATTTTGATGATGATCACAACATTATGTTGTTGCTAATGAATCTCATGTTTTAGTCTCTCAGTTTATTTCAAGGATATCTTTGTTGGAGACTAATCACTTGGTGTAAGGATGGACATCATGTGAAGAAGGGCCAAAGTTTGGACTCAAGGAGTGCCAAAGCTTGGAGATGATGGAGAGCTTTCAAGGCATCAAGATTGTAGACTTAGACTCTTTTGAAAGCATTGTAATCCATGTGATTTACTTTATTGCTTTCTCTCTCTTTTTGCGTCTAGCATCGATGTAATGCCTTGCTAGATGGTTTACTCATTCATGCTTATGCATCTAACCATCTTAGTGAACCTTAGGATTATCATAGAATCCAACCCAATAGGTTCACTTCTTTTGTCATTCGCCTGTTGAGGGAAACACAGTCGACTGGGTGATTTCCAATCGCCTGTAGATCCTTCTACAGTCGCCTGATATGCACTGCTCAAGTCAACATTTCTATTGACTCACACTTGAGCTTTACGCACAGTCGCCTGTCAATCAGTTCCCAGTCGCCTGTACATTTACAGTCGCCTGAGATTTGGTCAATAGTCACCTGTCTAGCGTAAGTGCAATCTCTGCATCTCTATGTCTTCTCTCCATACTTTACAGTAGTTGACTGATGAAGAATATACAGTCGCCTGACTATTCCACAGTCGACTGTAGTATTAACATCAGTCGCCTGTGCGAAGAAGTGGAGAAAGAGTGCAGATCTCTGTTTCGATCCATCCCCTGCAGCAGTCGTCTGCTGAAGGATTTACAGGCGCCTGTCCTGTTTGTCAGTCGACTGTATTGTCTTCTTAAGTCGACTGTCCTGGCTCAGATTATAGCCGTTGGATATTTTCTAGACGTTTATCAGTCGACTGTCTTATGATCATCAGTCGACTGTTCCTGTCGTTTTCACCCAGTTTCTAGCCGTTGCAGATTTGATTTTCTGGCTGTTTCTTTGGGTTTTTGGGCTTGATATAGGATTCCTATATATATGAGTGTGCTGCCATTCTTGAGAACTCTTGACAACATTTGATAAACTCTTGATTCTATAGAAAATCTCAAGAGATCAATAAGCCACTCTCAAGCTCCCTCATTTCCCTCTATTTGTGCATTCATTTTTCTTCATGCATTGAAGTCCAGCTCAAGGGAAATCATCCAAGTGCTCTCAAGCATATTCCAACACTTGGAGATCCTCTTCCATGCCTTGCATTCATTCATTAGTAAGCATCTCAAGGCATAGGTAAGAGTATTTACTTTACAAGGTGTAAATTGTTCTTCTTTTCTCTTTGTGGGAATTAACTCTCTTTGTGGGAGTTTAGTGTCCTAGTGTAGGACTAACCCTAATTCTCTGAGTGGGAGTTAGTGATTCTCTGTGTGGGAATCTTGATCCTTGTGTAGGATTGGTTGGGTCCTTGTGTAGGGCATAAATCCTCTTTGTGGGGTATCTCTTTGTGGGATTTGTATTCACTTCTCTGTGTGGAAATATAGTGAATATTGGTGTGGCTGGATGTACCCAAGTTTGGGGAACCAGGGTAAAACTATGTGTTTGCGTTTGGATTGATTGTGCCATTTAATTCCTCTTGCATTTATAATTCCGCATTTGCAAGTTTAATTTTATTTGGACAATTTTATTGCCATTACAATATTCACCCCCCCCTCTAGTGTATGTTGTTAGTATTGCAAGGGTTAGACGATCCCTACAATTGGTATCAGAGCGAGGTTAAAGCATACTGCAACAATGGCATTCAACCCTACTTCTACGCCTCATGAAGAAGGTCTCTCTACCGTTCGACCCCCGCTCTTCAACGGATCCAACTATCCGAGTTGGAAGATCATGATGATGGTCTACTTAAAGAGTCACGACCTTTGGGACATAACGGAGTCACCCTTCGAGGAGCCATCTACTCCCGCGGCCTTGAGAACTAAAGCGGAGAAGGACTTGATTAAAGTCAATGCTAGGGCTATGTGTGTTATCCATTGCGCCCTCACTCTGGATGAGTTCGATCGTATCTCCATGTGCAAATCGGCTAATAGTATTTGGCAAATCGGCTAATAGTATTTGGCATACTTTGGAAATCTCTCATGAAGTGTTACTTCAACATAAGGAAGAGATCCAGTCAACCAAGCCCGAGAAGAAAAAGGGCGTTGCTCTGCATGGTGAGAAGGAGTCTTTCAAGTGGAAAAAGAAGTTCCAACAAGAAGCTCCAAGTGGTGAAGAAGAAGTTCTTAGTGACGATGACTACATCGAGCTTACCAAGCAATTCAAGAATTTCAAGGCATTCCTCAAGGAAAATCAATGTATGTCTTCTTCAAAGTTGGTTTCACAGTCTAACAAGTTGGTTTGTTTCAACTGCAGTGGAATAGGTCATATGTCTTCCGAATGCCCTTCCAAACTCAACATAGATACCAGTAATGGTAAAGATAAGAAACATTGGAAAGCCAAGTCCGAGGTCAAGAACCAAAAGAAGGGACTTAGTGGCACATTTGATGATTCCGATGGGGACACATTTAATGATGAAGAATAAGATGACAAGGAGCACGATCAAAGGTGTTTCGTTGCCTTTGATGATTCCTCATCAACTTCATCTAACTCTAGCGATGAAGAGATAGAGACATGGCGCAACTCCAAAGTAGAAAGCTGTTTTATGGCCAATGGGGAAGAGTCTTCGTCAAGCTCAAACGAGGAGGATAGTGATGAGGAAGCCGAGGAAGAAAAACCATCCTATGAGGAGCTTGAATACCGACTAAATGTGGCCTCTAATTTGGCAAGTAAGTGCATCGATTCTTATGATAAAATGAAAGCTAAACTTGATAATGCTATGAGTAGGGTGCATGAGTTAGAATCTGCAAGTGTAGTTCATGATGAAAGACATGTTTATGACACTTGTGAGAAAGACACACTTCTTTCTCAAGTTAAGGAATTGAGCATTTCTAATGAAAATCGCATTACTCAAAACCTTAGCTTAGATGCTCACATTCAACAACTTACGTTAAAATGTGAAGAGGAATCCCGGAAGCTCATAAGCTTTGTGTATTCTAGGGATTCACTCCACGATTTATTGGAAAAACAACATCCGGCAAATCATAGAGGAGGTTTGGGTTATGTTCAAAATGTGGTTCCCAAACCCACCTCTAATTCTTCCTTTGGTGCAAATTCAAGAAATATTGCTAAAGCACCTAAGAAGAATCACCATGCTCTCTTGTACAATAATAACACTCACAAGAAGCATGTAGATCACAAGGTGATGAGGAAGAATGAAGAATCTTCATTTTTTGCTAAGAAGCAAAATCCTCATTCTTTGCATGCAAAGAAACTTGTTTCTACACCTAAGCATGCCACATACTTCCCTCTTGCTAAGGCAAAACCTTTGTCTAGGAAATCCTTGAGATTATGGATTCCCACTAAGGCTAGTGAGCAAGAGAGAGATAGTTACTTCAACTCTCTAGTTAGGGATGTGATCACCTCGTGTGATTAAGTTAGGAAATCAAACTCCTCTTGGGTTTGGTTACCTAATGTTTAGGTTCCTCACACATTTGCATATTGCATGGGTATTATGCTTCTATGGTTATTTTATACATACCCATTGTTTGTTTGTGTTTCAGGATTTTGAAAATATTTTTCAAATTTATTTCTTTTCATGAAAATTGGGACCTCGGGGTTTATTGACATACATGCATGATCCATGTGTATGTCAATAGGGGAGTTAATATAATATATGTTTAAATTATTTTAAGACATATTCTAACTCTCATTTCGGAGGTTTTTATTTTGAGATCATTGTTTACATTTGGTTATTTTTGGTCTCAACCCAAACCTCTTGTCTATTGCCAACTTGTTTCATGTACCTTTGTTCTTGGCAATATCCTTGTGTATCTTTGAAACTTTTTTTTCCATATCTTGTGCTTTGATACACTTTTGGCCCATGGCTCCAATAATTAATTGGTATTAGTTCCTAGAAGTCAAAAGTTGACCATTTCTATGATCTAGGGGAGCATGGGATAGTGAATTGATACCCACTAAATTTTATATTTGGTATCATACATATCTTTCTTTTCTTGCATAGTGTCACATCTTGGTTAAGATGATAAAGGGGGATGTTTTTGATGTCCACCTTTTTGATAATGTCAAGGGGGAGAGACATATGCATTATGTGATCATATCTATAGGGGGAGAGATATTTACATATGCATATGGGGAGAGATATCTCTATAGGGAAGAGATATGTGGGATTAGATAAACCATTCTTGTTTGCATGATTTTTTACTTTGCAATTGGTATATGTAATCCATGCCTATTATATGTCACCATGTTGTTATTGGTTTATAAGTATTTACCTTTGTGTAGCTCATTATTTAATTGGTGCATATAAGTAGGGGGAGATCATTAGCTTTGTGCTTTAATTCTTTATGATTTACATAATGTGTGTCATCATCAAAAAGGGGGAGATTGTTGAGTACTGGTGTTTTATACCAATCTTATTTTGATGATGATCACAACATTATGTTGTTGCTAATGAATCTCATGTTTTAGTCTCTCAGTTTATTTCAAGGATATCTTTGTTGGAGACTAATCACTTGGTGTAAGGATGGACATCATGTGAAGAAGGGCCAAAGTTTGGACTCAAGGAGTGCCAAAGCTTGGAGATGATGGAGAGCTTTCAAGGCATCAAGATTGTAGACTTAGACTCTTTTGAAAGCATTGTAATCCATGTAATTTACTTTATTGCTTTCTCTCTCTTTTTGCGTCTAGGATCGATGTAATGCCTTGCAAAATGGTTTACTCATCCATGCTCATGCATCTAACCATCTTAGTGAACCTTACGATTATCATAGAATCCAACCTAATAGGTTCACTTCTTCTGTCAGTCGCCTGTTGAGGGAAACACAATCGACTGGGTGATTTTCAGTCGCCTGTAGATCTTCTACAGTCGCCTGATATGCACTGCTCAAGTCAACATTTCTATTGACTCACACTTGAGCTTTACGCACAGTCGCCTGTCAATCAGTTCCCAGTCGCCTGTACATTTACAGTCGCCTGAGATTTGGTCAACAGTCACCTGTCTAGCGTAAGTGCAATCTCTGCATCTCTCTGTCTTCTCTCCATACTTTACAGTAGTCGACTGATGAAGAATATACAGTCGCCTGACTATTCCACAGTCGATTGTAGTATTAACATCAGTCGCCTGTGCGAAGAAGTGGAGAAAGAATGCAGCTCTCTGTTTTGATCCATCCCCTACAGCAGTCGTCTGCTGAAGGATTTACAGGCGCCTGTCCTGTTTGTCAGGCGACTGTATTGTCTTCTTAAGTCGACTATCCTGGCTCAGATTATAGCTGTTGGATATTTTCTAGCCGTTGATCAGTCGGCTGTCTTATGATCATCAGTCGACTGTTCCTGTCGTTTTCACCCAGTTTCTAGCATTTGATTTTCTGGCTGTTTCTTTGGGTTTTTGGGCTTGATATAGGATTCCTACATATATGAGTGTGCTGCCATTCTTGAGAACTCTTGACAACATTTGATAAACTCTTGATTCTATAGAAAATCTCAAGAGATCAATAAGCCGCTCTCAAGCTCCCTCATTTCCCTCTATTTGAGCATTCATCTTTCTTCATGCATTGAAGTCCAGCTCAAGGGAAATCATCCAAGTGCTCTCAAGCATATTCCAACACTTGGAGATCCTCTTCCATGCCTTGCATTCATTCATGAGTAAGCATCTCAAGTCATAGGTAAGAGTATTTACTTTACAAGGTGTAAATTGTTCTCCTTTTCTCTTTGCGGGAATTAACTCTCTTTGTGGGAGTTTAGTGTCCTAGTGTAGGACTAACCCTAATTCTCTGAGTGGGAGTTAGTGATTCTCTGGGTGGGAATCTTGATCCTTGTGTAGGATTGGTTGGGTCCTTGTGTAGGGCATAAATCCTCTTTGTGGGGTATCTCTTTGTGGGATTTGTATTCACTTCTCTGTGTGGGAATATAGTGAATATTGGTGTGGCTGGATGTACCCAAGTTTGGGGAAGTAGGGTAAAACTTTGTGTTTGTGTTTGGATTGATTGTGCCATTTAATTCCTCTTGCATTTATAATTCCGCATTTGCAAGTTTAATTTTATTTGGACAATTTTATTGCCATTACAATATTCACCCCCCCCCCCCCCCCCTCTAGTGTATGTTATTAGTATTGCAAGGGTTAGAAGATCCCTACAGAGAGGTCACTCCTCTTGCTACTTAGAGAGTCATTCAATAACTCAATCACTGCCCTCATTTTTGGCGAATAATTGACCTGTTGAAAGGGGCCAATCGGTGATACATACGCTAATGCTCTTTATGCTCTATAAAACAAATAGATACAAGACAATTTCAAAAAATATCAGACATTTTTTAAAATATTTCGTGATACTTTTACAAAATTTACACCCCCATTAAAAAAGAAAGTTTCAAAATCCTTGGGGGACGTGAGATTTCTAAAGTCCCTTGAACCTAAGCGATGGGCCATGGTTCTCCCTTGACTGAAGATACATACCCTGGTCCCCTACAGCAGCTGTGTAAGCAACTCCACTTTCGTGATGATGGCCTCGTCAATTGGAACCGCCGCTTCTGTGGTTATAACTTGACCAACTTCGTCCAGGGGCTGTCCGGTTCATCGTCATCCATGACAACGGGAACTTGGTTGATCTCATCTGTAAAATCAAGAAATTGATCCTTCATCTCTTAATGACATTGTTTATAGCCTCTTCCAGGTCTGGCAAATTGTTCGTATATTCCTGGACAGCCTTCTCTGCGATCTCCTTTGCATTAAATTCTTGGGAGCCAACAAAAGGTTGAGTCTGAAGCTCGTTCACCTTGGCCTTCCACTTCCTCATTTCCTTGTGCAACATCCTCTCTGCTTGCTCCCTCAAAGCTGTTTGCTTATTGATTTCTGTTGAAAGAGCAGCCTCACTCTTGCAAGATTTGCCTAATACTTGCTCCAGTCGACTCAACTGTGACTTGAACATTTTATTGCAAAGCTTCCACTGCTTCAGCTAAGCTTTCGCCTTCTCAACGGTCCTGTTGGATGACTCCACCGCTTTCAAGGTGGCCTCGTAATTATCCACCGCCAATGAGCGACATCGTTGCTCCGTATTAGACAAAAGGACATGTAGATGGGCAAAATAGTCAACTCCCATGCTTGGATTTAGGCAAAGACTGGGTACAAATAGTTTTTACCTGGATGATTCGATGGATCACTATTTTGGTCAACCTTTCATAATCAGCCCTCATCGAAACAGCCATGTCCTTAGGAAGGGTTGAGTTCTTGGCCAGTAGAAAAGTAGTCCTGCAATCCAAGAGAGCCGATTCGTCTTTTCCCACCGAGTAACCCGGTCCAAAAAGTTCCTCTTCGAGATATTCGACCGGGGCTTGAGACAACCTATCTTCCAGTAAGATCGGCCTAACCTCGGGGCGGGGGGATATCCTCGGCCAGACAATCCTAAGGGAATAGGCATTCCCAAGGCCAGGTATCTTGACCTAGAGATTTCCCTCGAGAGGAAGATAACTCCCCCAAAGTTTTCTCCGAAGGGGGATCCTAACCACGCTCGGAGGATAGACTTTGTTTAGGACATCGGTCTTGCCTCGAGGCCACAGTCGGAATAGCGATGCCAATTGACTCAGTTGAATTTGAGCTTGCATAGATAAAATTCCAACTTTGCTTCTTTGCCTAGACCCCCCTACTTCAATCGGTGGTTTCTTCTTCTTTTGAGCCTCGAAATTCTCAACTTCGCTCGAGAGGAGCTTCTTCTTTCTTTTCAATGGTCGAGTCGATTGGCAAGCTTCATGGACCACCGGGATAGGCCCTGAGTAGCTTCAATAGCTCCACCTTCCAGAGGACCCATCTGAGGGGAGGGCACATCCTTCTCAGCTTCTCTAATGGAAACTTCAAGCGCCTCATGCACCTCTGGGTCGACCAGGTATTCCAGTCCAACCATACCTACAAAGACAAGGTAAGATTCAAAAAGAAGCAAAATAGGAAACATGCGAGTGAGGGATCCGACCTCTCGTCCATACAGTTTTTCCCAGCATCTGATCGGACAAAATACATTTCGTCGATCTATGCCCCTCTGGAAACTTTAGCAAAGGGTTTGCAACTTTCTCTTCCTATTTAGAAAGGAGCTTGTCCTCATTCATGCCCAGCTCGGGATCTCCCCATTGGGTGACGAAACTTGCATCGCTCAAAAATACCACAAACACAAATTGGTCTTTCCATTTTGGGTTTGAGGTAGGAAGATCATTAAACAACTTCCTGTTGCGATGAACGGTGATCAGGTACCAACCCAGAGACTGAAGAGGCGGTACTCTGAAGAAGAAGTTGAACAAGCTCATGGATGGTTCAACTCTGTTCATCACACAAAGTGCTATGAAACTGACCGGGTGCCTACTGCATTCGGCATCAGTTGACAAAGGGAAAGACCCAATGTCTTCAATATACACATCATGAAGGGATGCATGTGGAATCGAAACCCATGTTGAAAGGCTTTGATATAAATCCCAACTTCGTGATCATCGGGAAGATGAACCCTCTCCTCTGCGTGGGGCAATCTAACCTGATAATCACACATTACATATCTTCATTAGAAATCAAGGATCTGATCAGCCCCCACTCGAGAGACTTGGCCAAAAACTAGATCAGGAGCAACGGCCTCCCCTTTATCTTTTCGAAGGAAGGAAGCCAAGGTTCTGGCAGAGGCACGAGTAGAAGAAGAAGCCATTGTCAGAGATCGAAGTTCGATTTGAGAATGTTGAAGACGACAAAGTCTTTCTCTCTCCAAAACTACCTTATCAAGGCAAAGGTATATCTACCAATGATCTAAGTTAATCTTGTCATCAAGGGACATGTGTTGATGATCCTAGCATGTTCATATCTTGGATTTGGAATCGACGCAACGCCCGAATCAGAAGAGTGAAATTTTTGGCACTTAAAATCGAATACTACCGCCTCGACTGATGTGCCCCATTAATTAGATATCACGTCACTTGACCTCAACTAGATAATCGTCTGAGCCTACTTAACATGGGCCATTGTTAGATCATTGGGCCAACACTCGAGGACGGGAGAAGTTAGTCGCCAAGAAGCCTATAAGCATAGCATCGGGGCCCACTAAGCCAACGAGGCATGTAAAGAATATTAGCCATTAACCCAGTCAAAACCCACATGCCTTTAGCCTGTTGATCTTCCATTGCTTGAGGAGACAGTTGATAATGGGCTCATAAATGGCAGGAGGAGTGGACAACGGTTATGTCTATTTATGAGAAATAATCGTGTCGCCATAATTGGGGACCATTATTCCCCAACGTCACTAAGCAGACACTTCAGTTTATAAATAAAGAAGAGACAAACTGTCACGGTCGCTTTTCGATCGTACGTTTTTCGTGCGTGTACTTTTGTTCGTACGCATATTTATTTTGATCTCTTATTGTATCCAAAACGTACGATGTGATATGTCGTTGTGACCCACTGAAAGAGTACTTATTTGTGGAATTATTTGTGAACGTCATTTCATGGGTCGTTCTTCCACAAAACAACTTTGTTTGAGGAGGTATCGCAACTTTTACCTTCGTCATTTGACTTTTTTATTTTTAGTTCCGTTCTTTGCTACCCTAGCCCATTACCGATTACCTTAGTATCGACCCTCTCATCGACATGGTCGTTCCGGTATTTTTCTTATAAATATCGGACACCGCTGGACCCACTTTTTCCACTAATCCCCTTCTAATACACTTAGCCTAATTAATTTGATAATTTAACTAACCTAATTAAAATTATAGGCCTATTATGTTTCATGAAATAATTCCTAAACTAATGGCACCCTATATCACCCTAAACTATACCCCCTCCCTCTTACAACTTATCTCTCAAATCACCTAAGTATACCCCACTTTCAAAACTATTTATCAAAACAACCTCTTACGTTCACCTAATTGGGCTATTCTCCATTCTGTTTTAAATTAATGTATACCCCCTCTATCTCTCACTCTCTCCTTATATAAACCTTAAAATCACTAAACCCTAGATCTATATAGCAAATTTCCCTCTTCTTAACAAACGAAACCTGGGTTCATCTCCTCCACGCAAAAACCCTACCCCAGCGCCACACAAGCCCATGCTGACCTCCCAAACCCACGGCTTGAGCTCTGCCTGACATCCTCCACCTCCGGTAACCTTTCCCTCGTTAACCACCACCATCACCTCCCTTCAAAACCACATACAAACACCCAAACCCCCTTAAAAACTGCCAGCAGCCCCTTCCCTTAAAATTTTTGGCCAGCACCACCCAGGCCACTATCGGCCGCCCCCCACTGCCGGTGACCTCCCCTCGACGTCCCCTATCCACTGACAGCCTCCCCTCGCATCAGATCTTCCTCATCCTTCCGCAAACAGTGCAAACACCAAAATGCGCCATAAAAACTGTCTTTCCCATCCAAAACTTGCTGCCATCAACCTACAGGCCGTCGTCGACCATCCCCCTGCCGCCGGCCGCCCCCTCAGGTCCCCCTCTAGCCATGTAGGTCCTTCCCTAGCCACTGCAACCCCTGGAGCATCACCCCTTGCATGCGCAACTTCAGATCTGCACACTCCAACCCACGGCCAGATCTGTCAGCTGCCTCTCGAGCCTTCCTGTGCCGCTGTCCGTGCCTTCCTGACGCCATCGGATGCTATGCCAATTTCCATACCCTTCGCGTCAATGTTCAGTGATCGTACCGCTACTGGTTGATCGTCGTTCGTCGCCACTGTCTGTCGTACCATTTGCGCTACCGAAATCCAACCCCTGACGTCGCTATCTGACGTCAGAGTAGCTCTCGCTTCATGTTGAGGTAAATCCCGCTCCGTATGAACCCCCACATCGCATGCTAATCAAGATTACAATCTGTAACGTTGCTGCTTTGGATAACTCACTAATCATGATCTAAAAACTGGGACTGTAGGCTGGATCACGATCTGAACACACAGGTAGATCTTGGACTTGATTGAACAGATTGCAGCGTGATTGTCTTCAGGAAAGTGATACTTGCCAGTGTTGTTTAGGCCACGTTTTAGGCCAATTTGTGTACTAGCGTAAAAGAGACTAGGCGATGAAATGATATTTGCCTAGACGCCCTTATTAGATCTAGCTTGACAACGAAGCTAGATCTGACACCTTTACTATGCTACCATTTCATGCCGCATGCCATGTTTATTTTCAAATTATATGTACGCTTATTTAATTTCTTATTGCCATGCTCACACATCTTGCCATGTCATCATGATTGTGTTGCACACGCTACAATAAATTGTTAACAATTGAGGCTAGGCACTTGCTTTGCGGGCACAAAGCTATGCCAGTAACACTTCCTGGCTCGTGATCCAGCGCACGTCATGTTGAGGTAAACCCTGCTCTGTAGGAACCCCCACATCGCATGCTAATCAAGACTAAAATCCGTAACATTATTGCTTTGGATAACTCACTAATCAAGATCTAAAAACTGGGACTGTAGGCTGGATCGCGATCAGAACACATATGTAAATCTTGGACTTGATTGAACGGATCGAAGCGTGATTATCTTCAGGCAAGTGATACTTACCAGTGTTGTTTAGGTCACGTTTTAGGCCAATTTGTGTACTAGCGTAAAAGAGACTTGGCGATGAAATGATAGTCGCCTAGACGCCCTTACTAGATCTAGCTTGACAATGAAGCTAGATCCGACACCTTTACTATGCTATCATTTCATGCCGCATGCCATGTTTATTTTCAAATTATCTGTACGCTCATTTAATTGCTTATTGACATGCTCATGCATCTTGCCATATCATCATGATTGTGTAGCACACGCTATAATAAATTGTTAACTATTGAGGCTAGGCATCTTCTTTACGGGCACAACCCTATGCCAGTAACACTTCCTGGCTCATGATCCAGAAGATGGGTGACAGTCCATATACACGTGGAGGGGTAGGGTTAAACGGTCGCTTGAGTATAGAAGTGAGCCCGTACAGCCACTTCAGCCAAAAGACGGAAACTCTGTGTACAAAGTGATAAGATAGTGTTCGTGAACCGTGAAATAGTGTTTTCGAAGTTTCTACTACGACGTGCATGCTTGTTTTCATCATGTCATTTTAATTGTTGCACTCTTTAAATGCCATACCATATCATCATGTTAGAACTGCTAGTTGCATTACTTTTATATGTTCCTTGCACTAAAGTCTCCGTTTTCTTTTGGGAGACTTTTGCTGATATGTGCCCTCTTCTCTTTGGGTGTCACATGTCAGGTTTAGAGACAGAGTTAGTTGCAGAGGACGAGCAGTAGTATGCAGACGTTGAGTTCGAGGTTCATGCAGAGGCTAAGTTTGAGGACGCTGGTGACCAGTCCCAGTCTCACTTGGAGACTTCTTTTAGTTGTGGTTGCTTTAGTAGTTGCTGTTAGGTTTCGGTGCGTTGCACCTATCTCTCTGTTTTATGTTTCAGCCTTACTTTAAGCCTTTTTCAGAATATGTACTTCTTTGTGACTTTTCTCTGTGATGTTTGGAATAATTGTTGGATGTTGTTTGGTGGATATTTTTATGTTTGCTTTTCGTTTATTGTTGTTGTTGTTTCTTCGCATTGCAAGAATCTACTATTGGTATCATTCATAGATACTTATCAGACTGCAGCCTCACAGCTCCAAGTCTGAGCGGCCCTTCTCACGTCTCGCCTTTCATACTTGGGAAGCGGGGCGTGACACAAACAAAAGAAGGACGGATTCCAAAGGTACGAGGCACCTGATACTCTGACATTTTATCTCTCTCCACACTTATATTTCTTCATCCATATTAGCTTGATGTGACTGACTCGAGACGAGCCCCCGTGGGTCGATCTCGACAGCCCCCGAGCCTTTCTTAAGTCCCGAACTAACTTAAGCATTGGAGGGGATTTGGGTTGGAACCCAGATCCGACCCCCCGACAATTTCTGTGGTGCAGAAGCTTTTGGTTCGACCCAGCATGTAGGTTGAACGATCATCCTAATCGACCGAGCAATCGATCAAGCTCCAGCACGATGCTTTCAGCATACTCTGCTCACTTTCATCGACCCTGGTTCTACTAACCGAGGGTTACAATTCATTAGTTGACGAGGCTCCACCTCGATAGAAGATTTCACGTCAGCTCAACCTATAGTTTGGCGGAATCCATCTGTCAACAAGGATGGATGGAATAGTAAGGTTAACGCTTAAGATTTGAGGGATTTGAGAGAAAATACCCATATTTATGTGATAGATATCAAAATACGCACCTTTTAAGAGACAAATATGCAAAAAAACCCCTTTTTTATGCTTCGAAAAGATGGCTAAGCATGCACATGGGGAATGAGCCAAGTGGGCTTCGAACCCGGTCAACCCCGCTGGGACACGAGGGATTATCTTGTTGGAGCAACTGTCCGTTGGCGACCATTGATATTTTGTTAACACTACTCTGCACCAAATATTCCCTTGTAAGTCATAGCTGGGCCATTGACGTGGTAAGCTATGGGGGTTTTCTAGACTTGTCGGTCTTGATTGTAAATGTCAACAGTTGTCATCTATTCTATAAAATAAGGATTTATATGTGTGTCATTGTCGTACTAGGACAAAAGGGTGGGTAGAGATCTAGCCGTGATTTGGCCACATCATCAAGGTGAGGTCAACTTGGAGATGGGTAGGGGCTTGCGTGGGGTTTGGGGTGTTTTTGTGGTGCACCCAAATATAGGCCACCCTCTTCCCAAGAATTACAATGTTGCCATTAATTTTAATATAACCAAAAAAACATCACACGCTTCCACCTACTTACACATTTGACATCGGTCATTTTCCACTTTCCCTCATTTTTTTTGCACTTATGCCCCTCTATTTTTCCTTTTACCCCCCGACGATCCCCCCACACACCCGACTTCCCTATCATTTTCGGTTGCACACAGTTTCTGCCTCCTTTGTGTGTTTTTTTACTTTGATCCATGTGCAATATGTGCATGGGTAATTTCTAGTATTTCTATAATTCGAGTCAATTTTGGATAAATCCAACTAAGTTTAGATCTCTTGGTTGGGATAGGAAGGATGTTGCATTTGAGGCGTGCTATGCGTGATTCATTTCCTTCTCGAGCCGAGTTATTGTCTTTTTCCTCGTATTTTTTCAGGTACAGGGGACATGTCATAGTTGTAGGATTACTAATTTAGCCCTGGTGTGCATGCTTAATTCAGATACAGACTCCGGTCTATTGTTTTCGATGAGAAAAATTCCTTTAGGTTTAGGAGGATCAATTGAGTTGTAAATGGATATGAATGAGTATTGGTGACTATGTCGCTTGCTCCTAACAGCCACACTCCTTTGAGATAATAATTGTTGCATATAAACTCAAAATTATGCTTGGAATTCCAAAATACATTTTGTTAAGAATGTTAAACGATAGCTTTAAATGCCACATAAATAAAAATGTGAAGAGATACCAAGAGACATGTTAAAGGATATACCTTTAGAGTATCTAGGGACATCCTAAATTGATACATGGAGAAATACCAAAAGACATTACTAGAATGCCAAGAGTTAAGCGTAACAGCAACATAAATTGGAATGGTAGAAAAAAATTATGGCTATATATATTTGAATTTCATAAGTCACTTTTAAGGCTATTTAAATTGGATGAAGTGTTGGGAAAACCAAGAGACATTCCAACACTATAAAAGGAGGCCATAAGAATGAGAATTGCATTGAACTGCATTCTTGTGTTGTATTTTGAAAGTTGAATATGTTCCTAACATCACCACGTAATCTTTCTTATAATTATATAGTGAAAACATTCTCTCCATATGGACATAGGAGAACAATCTTTGAAACACGTAAAATTATTGTATTCACCCGTATATTTTTAGCTATCCATCTTCCTAATCATCAACATTAGGGCAAGTAAATCACTTGCTTGATCATTGAACAGCTGATTCTTGATCGATCATGCAACAAGTGTTATCAGAGCAACTAAAGTTTTGGATTTGACTAGTCAGAATCATGTCTAAGTTTTCATCCGTAAGAAATACGATGGAAAATTAAATTTTGGGCTATGGCAAAAGTGGGTGAAGGCGATTCTCATTCAACAAGGGCATCGTGAGGCTTTCCTTGGAAATGAGAATAAATCTAAAGATATGAGAAATGTGTCGGGGATCATGAGATGGAAGACAAACACTAAAGGGGTGTGATTAGAGTTTCTTGAAATTAGTGCTAAGATAAAAATTAAACCATCTAGGAATGTCTAAGTCTTTTAAGAGAGTTACCTCTTAAGAACTTAATCAACACAAATAAATTACTTGCAAGAAGAAGAGTTATGCAACAGAAGCTAAAATATAAATGCAATTAAGAAAGTTAGAAACAATAAGAGCAATCACAAACACATGCCAAGTTTATCATGGGTCACCCACTCGTAGGCTATGTACAGTCCACAATCAATATGTGATTTCTCCACTAGCCAACTCTTAACCAAGAAGGCAAATGCCTCAAAATAGACGGCTTCTACAAACACCTAGCTCCTCTTGCTAGGAATGTCCAAGTACAACAAAATAACCTCTTCTCTAAAGAGTACATCCCTTGATGCTTTTCACAAATCAAATACAATCAACAACTCAAATAACACTTACCACCACACCAAGTGTGGGTTTATAAAACCTCTTGAAGATGGTGTTGATGCTTACAATTTACTACAGCCAATAGAGTTGGAGATTTGAGTGAAGTGTAGCTATAAAAAATTCTTCATTTAATCTTTGAGAAAATAAAATAAAACCACAAAAGATCAAAGATAAAAGCTTGAATCACTCTCTGAAATAATCAAGTTAAAACCTTGAGAGATGTGTATTCAAGTGGTGGCCAAGAAGATGCTTAAAAGCTTTTGAATGAAGGAAATTAATTTGGCCAAGAAAGTTAGAGAAAAATGGCTTGAATACTTTTAAAACACAAAAATATTGATCATGTTCTAAATAAATTAGCCATCTCTAGCAATTTATAGGACATCAGACCGTTAAAACAGTTGACAAAAATGCCCTCACAATGGCTAAATCGGCACACTTTTGTAAAATGTGAAACTATGTTTTTTCTAGTCGTTGGGCCTAAGTAGTCGACTACAGTTCACTTAGTAGTCGACACCTAGAAAAATGATAGTCGACTACCAGATCAACTGTAGTTGGCTATTTTGAGCAACATAGAAATATCTCTTTTTCCCAATACTAAGTAGTCGTCTACTATAGTAAAAGTAGTCGACTATTTTACTGATATATGGGAAATAGCTCATCAAAATTGTTCAAGAAATCATTTCAAAAATGTTCAAAAAAAATTCAAGATGTTTTTGTTAGTTTAAATAATGTTTTAAAAACTTTTTTAAGTGTGTGAAGCTCCAAATCTAAGTCATACATAAAATCTAAGGACATGAATAAAATTACATCAATATTACCCGATAAATGGCTTCTTGATGCTCTTCAATTCTTCCATCTTCATGCCTTAGTATTTTTTTCTCCTTTCGCCTTGGATGAGTTCTCACACTTCTCCTTGATCATTCCCTTGGATGTCTTTGTCTTTGAGTGTAACGACTGGTTTTCGTGTAATTGGATTATCTATATTGAAATATATGCTTGGTGGATTTTCTCCTTGGATGTGTGGTTTCGTCGCCATAGCCTTCACTTTCGATCGTTTCATCGTGATTTCTAGCTTCTTCCTTCGACCGTCGATTTCGGAGTAGGTCATTCGTGACGAGCTTCAAATCGCTCATATCTTAGAGTATAAATCGATCCTAGAAGCCATAGAAATCTTCCGAAAGCTTCGCGCTTCGAATCGGCGCTTTTCATCCACGTTAGTTGGTTCACGAAGGAGAACCTACCGACTAGATCTCAATCTAGTGGGTCGGCAATCCTTAATGGACCGACTAGTGGGCTTTGATTATAATTCAGGAGTTAGTGTTTATCGTTAGTCGGTCTAAGAACGTTGGTTGACCGACTAGGTTGCAAACTAGTCGGTCAGCAATGCTTCTTTAACTGACTAACTCTTCAACTTATTTTTGGTATCAATACTATTCATTCTTAGTCGGTCTAAGTTCATCTATCGACCGACTAGTTGCCAAACTAGTCGGTCAGCCGTTGTTCATTGACCGACTAAATCTAAATTTTAATTCTGTACAGGAGTTACAGTTTACACTTAGTCGGTCTGCGTTGGTCGACCGACAGACTAGTTGCCAAACTAGTCGGTCAGTGGCTGCTCTTTGACCGACTAATCTGTGTTAAAACCCTAATTTCTGGGCAGCCACCAGCCCATCCTATTTAAACCCCTCCCAAACGTTTTCTTCTTCCTCCACTCGACCCAAAACCCTAGTTTCACCCCCATTGAGCCCCCATCTTCCTCCAACCCTTATTCCTTCATTCCAAAACCAAGATCCATCATCTAAACCCTCCATCAACTCATTCTACCCTTCATCTTGCCCAAAATCTCATCAAATCCCTAATATCCCCCAAAAACCCTAGTTCTCCAAACTTCTCCATTGGTTTCCAGATCTGGTCCTTAGGTTCTCCGGAGTGTTTCTTCCGCTTCCTCATGGTAAGAAAACGATCTCTTGATGTTTTCATAACCTATTCGTATTTTTATGAAACCCTAATGAATGAATGTTGTTTTGATGATTGTTTCCCCGTAACAGCGATTTCCCCGTAGATTAGCATCCGCGAGACGAACCTTTGTGATCGTCATCCCCGGTGCTAGGCAAGTGAAACTTGCCACTTAGGGTTTGGGCCATGTTTTAGGCCATTTTGATTGTTGTAGGCGTAAAAGAGGCGACGAAATGATACTCGCCTAGGCGCAAATTGGGGAACTAGCTTGACTGAAGCTAGTTCTGACATATATCATGTTGCACAATTACCATGTCATGTTTACTTTCCATTAACGGTACGCGAATTAATTGTCATGTCATTGCATTCTTTAAGTGATCCCGTGATTGCGTAGCATCGCTACAATACTTGTGTTCCTGGCTCGTGACCAGAAGCGAGCATAATGAGTTGCTAACCCCAACGCTCGATATTGAATTGTGAACTAAGAAACAAGCTCCCGTGCAGGGCAACCCTGGCTCACTTGCTGGGCTCATGTACAGGGACCCTGGCTTGTTTACGTGTGGGATGGGGTAAGGGTTAAGCGGCCATTCAACTGGGAGTCTGCCCGATCAGCAACTGCAGTTGTAAGGCGTAAACTCTGGGGTGGGGTAGTGTTTAGGGCCGATCAGTGTGAATGTCGTACCATTCAGCTGAAGGGCGTAAACATCTACAAACAACAGTGAAACATGAATAGTGAATCGATTGAGATTGTTAGTAGCTTGGTTGCTCTTGTCTTGTCCCGATACTTGTTCTCTTGTACTTACTGTTCACCATGTCTTAATTGTGCACTCATGTTATAACTGCCATGTCATGCATACTAAAACTGCTAGGTTGCTAGTTGCCTTACTTTTAGTTTTCTTGCCCAAGTCTTTTAGACTTGCTGACATGTGCCCCTTTACTCTTTTGGGTGACACATGTTAGATCCTGAGCCTGAGTACCTTGTTGAGGACGAGGTGTTTGTCGACGCCGAGCCCGAGCTTGTGTTTGACGGGGAGTACGTGGACACCGGGGACCAGTCCTAGTGTCTTCGTCGTGTTTTCCTTTTGTTTAGACTGTTGTTTTGTTGTCGGTGCGTAGCACCCATGCTTTGTTGCGTTGTTGCTTTTGTTGGCCTTGTTCTGGGCCTTAGACTCTTTCTTTTAGCCTGGTGGCTTTTCTGGATGTTGGACTTATTTTTCATGTTGGACAATTTATGAGATATGAGAATTTTATTTTTGTCTCTCCTTTTATTATTATTGTTGCTCCGTTGTGGTTACAGGGACCTGCTTATGTTTTATTGACGCTTATCGGGTTTGGGGCTTCATGGCTCCACTCCCGTGCGGACCTTTTCACGTCTCGCCTCCATTTTAGGGAAGCGGGTCGTAACAGGTTTTATTGGTGGCCCATGCAGGTCCTTCTGTAACTGCGGTTATCGGAATAACGATAATAATATTAGAATGTCCAATGAACTAAGTTCGACATCCGAGTCATTAAGCTCTGAGTCTAATTTTGGCCGTTTCTCTGGTGCTAGATGGCTAGAAGACGTCAGACCTGCGCTGGTGGTGGATCTGCTCTAAAGGCTTGCTATTTCTGTGGCAAGACCGGGCACCTCAAGGGGTCGTGCAGAAGCTTTCTAGGTCAGTGTTTGGTTTGTGGTGGTGCTACTCATTCGGCGAAGGATTGTCGGCATGCAAATCGGCTGCGGAAGGCGTCGGATGGAGTTCCGCAGCAGCAAGCACCGGAAGCTGGGCCGAGTCGGAAGGTGTGCCATCATTGTGGCAAGATTGGTCATAAGAAGGAACAGTGCAGGCGGAAGCTGGGCCAGTGCTTGATTTGTGGCGCTGCAGCGCATACCTTAAAGGACTGTCCGAGGGCTAAGCGTCTGGGGAAAGCGCCGGTCGGAGCTCAACTACGAAAAGCACCCGTGGCTGTTAGACGTGGGGCAGCCCTTGTTCCACAGAAGCAGGCTTTTCGGCAGGCTTTTCCGCTGAGGAGGCAGGCTTCCCCGATGGCTGTAGTTGAGGCTGAGACTGTGGATGGGGTTATTGCAGGTAACCCTCAGTCTAGTTACCTTCTTCCTTTTGACAGTCTTGTTTGTTTGAATATGTTTGGTTGCTTGAATGTGTTATGCTGCTAGAATGGAGTTTGATTGTTGGGTTGGTTGTTGAGTGTGATTTGGGTTTGCACGTTTCTGGCACGAGTCCTCTTGACTCTGGTGCATCAATGTGCATTGCATCCTGGTGCTTCGTGTAGAAGCAATTCTTGATGGCCCCCTTTTTCTTTAATATTTAATTCCTTCCTATTCGATCGAGTTAAAATCCCTTCGTAGATTTTGAAGTCTATTGGTTAAAATTTTTAATCTCGTAGCTTTTGCTAACCAATATTTCTCGTATTTTGGTTTTAAGAGCTTTACCACTATTTTGATTACTTTAGAATATCTTCCAAGATAAGTAGAACTTCAATTATTTTCACATATCAGCTCTAGGTTCATTGAACTCGTACTTTAAGGTCTTGTATAAATCAGTTATTTGGCAAATCCGGGTCCTTCTAAAAAGTATTTTTTTAAATGATATTTATTTGGAATTTCTCTTCAGTTTTAAAACTTGTAAGCATTTAGCATGGGCCTAAATTTTCACACTATAGTTGATCGGATTTCATTCTTCGAATTTCAAAATTTTACCGAAATATTATATTAAGCAACTGCCGTAAAATATATTCGGACCTCTCCGTTGCAAATCTTGACTTTTCTGAAGGTATCCCTTCGACTTCCTTTTTCCTAAGTTTAAATTCGTTCAAAATTTTAATATTTATATATTTATACTTCATGCTCCTTCGTTGACTTAAGGATCTCTAAAACTTTTGTCGAAAATTTGGAATACTAACCCATTGTATTTTGCCAGTCTATACCTTCCGTACCCATGAAAATACCTTGTCCCTTCTTATATAAATTTTATTCTGAACCGTACCTTTATTTTTGCCCAATTCGATTCATAATCTTCCTTATCTTACTTATGCCATACAATTGACTCATCACGTTTCCTTTAATATACTTTTCAAGTTACACATGATTTCAGCTTTCAACCAACCAAGGATATGTTCAACATTTTCTCTATTGCAATTTTTGGAAAATTACGTCTTCATAGCTTTCTCACGATCTAGACCTTTTATAATGTGGTTCTAAAGCTTATTACAAATTTTGACAAACCTACTACTAAGTTTTCCGTTCACCACACATGCTTTCAGAATAATTTCTAAACTAAATCGAATTTCGAATGTTTTCATATATCCGTATTAGGCTCATTAGCCCGTATGTTAATAGCTTTGTGTAAAACGATTTCTATTGGCAAATCCTGGTTACACTAAAAGGTAGTTTCGATATTAATTATTTGAGCTTTTCCTGGCTTAAAGACTTTGTAAGCATTTGGCATGAGTTTAAAATTCTTTCGTTAATTTAATTTCGTTTCAAACTTTTGCCAACATTGTTAAATCACTGCCGTATAATATTTTCTAAAACTACGTCCTTAATGTGCGTATGAACGCTTTACTTCCTTTCATAATGATTTCCGTTAAACCAATAAATCATTTCCTCTTATTATGTGCATTCAACTCAGACTTATTTCGAACAACTGATTTTATCGATCTTCAAATATCGTTTTTACGGAGGGGAATTCCAACTTTTCAAAATATGACCGTTTTATACTTTTAGTGTCTTTGACTTTCGCTATTCACGTATCATTTCCGAAAACTTATGAGAGTAATGTTTACATCTTTCTCCCCGCCTAAACATCCACAATTATACCTCTGTTCCACTTGATCCATTTACCTCCTTGTCCTCGCCCTACCTGAACCCATTTTTTACGACCTTGTTTTGTTGCGCCATCTAATCCTGGTTTCCTTCCTTCTGCTTAGTTATTCCACTAGTGTTCGCTGTTATTTACGTCGTGTCAGTTAGTAGTGGGTCCTTAGACTTTTGGTGATGTTGTCGTAGCGCATGTACCTAAGTTGAATATGTAGGCTTGAAGAGTGTACCCCCCCTATAGTATGATGATGTTTGCCTATTGTGTGATATATATATATACGAACTCAGAGTTATTCATGATGTTATGAAATTGTAAGTGTGTTAATATTTATGGATACGTGCGAGGATAGCTATACCACTCTAGGGGCGTCTATGTATATAAGATTCTGTATTGGAATGTCTGAATAGAGTGTATGTAGTTGGGGATACTTATGATGGTTGAAATAATATGATTGGTGAAACTATATGTATGCTGGGTGTGACTATAGGTAAATACTTTCATTAGGGAGAGTATTGTGATTATATGTATGCTGATGTTTGTAATAATATCATGGTATATGAAGTGATTGAAATATGTGATATTACCTGATTAGATATTAAGGGTGTTTGACATTTAGATATGTACGTGGTTATGTTGGTAGACGTGGATGCATTAGCTAGTATTGGCATATGTATGGATGCTATGTTAGGTGTATGGAATTATTCCGCCATGATTTGAGTCTCACTTAAGCTTGAGTGGGTACACTCTATGTACATTGGTGTATTGTATGTGGTTGGTGTATAGTGATGGATGATGTATGTATAATGTTAGGATTGTTTGTGCCAGTTGTGTTACGCACACGATTGTGGGTGGCTATACCAATATATAGTTATGTGAGTTGGTCTTGTGGTATAGTTTTCACTAAGGACTTGGTTGCGTGAGTATATGTGCGCTAGCTAAACTAGGTGCGTAGATGTGCTAAGTATATAGTGGTGTGATTGGTATATATATATGAATGAAATATTAGCGTGTGTGGGTGTGCACCATGCACGGGTAAGTATGTGATAGTTATAGGAATTGGTGACTATGGTATGTATGGTGTGTCGTGATTATAGCTATAGGACTATATATATGAAGTGGTAATACGGTGAAATGTGTGCATGTATTTGAATGATTATAAATTGTGAAATCATAATGATGGTAAATGTATGTTAGATATAGTGAACTTGTTTTAACAATTGTATGGTGTGATTTCGCATGTTGATTGTTTGGCGTATACTAGGAGATATAGGGACTAGTGTATTCTTATTGTCTTGTCCATAGGTAGTTACTTATACGTGTAGATTCCGATGATATTTCCTAGTGTGAAATTATTTTCGTATAAGTAAGAGAGACTTGGTTATTTTCGTATAGTGTGTAATAAGTGTTTTATAGTTATATAGAATATACTTGCCTATACGAATGATTTGAACGCGTGAGGGGAGTTGTTTGACTATAATAAGTATAAGTGTACTTTGTGCGTGAATATATAATTATTTCAGTGGTGTTAATAATTGACTGCCTAGAGTATATATATATATATGTACTTGAAATGAATGTACTTGGTTGAAATTTTGATGCGGTATTGATTGAGGGTAGTTACTAGGGTGACTAGATATAGCTATAGTTCGAAAGTCCGAGGACGGACTTTATTCTAAGGTGGGTAGGATGTAACGACTGGTTTTCGTGTAATTGGATTATCTATATTGAAATATATGCTTGGTGGATTTTCTCCTTGGATGTGTGGTTTCATCGCCATAGCCTTCACTTTCGATCGTTTCATCGTGATTTCTAGCTTCTTCCTTCGACCGTCGATTTCGGAGTAGGTCATTCGTGACGAGCTTCAAATCGCTCATATCTTAGAGTATAAATCGATCCTAGAAGCCATAGAAATCTTCCCGAAGCTTCGCGCTTCGAATCGGCGCTTTTCATGCACGTTAGTTGGTTCAAGAAGGAGAACCAACCGACTAGATCTCAATCTAGTCGATCGGAAATCCTTAATGGACCGACTAATGGGCTTTGATTATAATTCAGGAGTTACTGTTTATCGTTAGTCGGTCTAAGAACGTTGGTTGACCGACTAGGTTGCAAACTAGTCGGTCAGCAATGATTCTTTAACCGACTAACTCTTCAACTTATTTTTGGTATCAATACTATTCATTCTTAGTCGGTCTAAGTTCATCTATCGACCGACTAGTTGCCAAACTAGTCGGTCAGCCGTTGTTCATTGACCGACTAAATCTAAATCCTAATTCTGTACAGGAGTTACTGTTTACACTTAGTCGGTCTGCGTTGGTCGACCGACCGACTAGTTGCCAAACTAGTCGGTCAGTGGTTGCTCTTTGACCGACTAATCTGTGTTAAAACCCTAATTTCTGGGCAGCCGCCAGCCCATCCTATTTAAACCCCTCCCAAACGTTTTCTTCTTCCTCCACTCGACCCAAAACCCTAGTTTCACCCCCATTGAGCCCCCATCTTCCTCCAACCCTTATTCCTTCATTCCAAGACCAAGATCCATAATCTAAACCCTCCATCAACTCATTCTACCCTTCATCTTCCCCAAAATCTCATCAAATCCCTAATATCCCCCAAAAACCCTAGTTCTCCAAACTTCTCCATTGGTTTCCAGATCTGGTCCTTAGGTTCTCCGGAGTGTTTCTTCCGCTTCCTCACGGTAAGAAAACGATCTCTTGATGTTTTCATAACCTATTTGTATTTTTATGAAACCCTAATGAATGAATGTTGTTTTGATGATTGTTTCCCCGTAACCGCGATTTCCCCGTAGATTAGCATCCGCGAGACGAACCTTCGTGATCGTCATCCACGGTGCTAGGCAAGTGAAACTTGCCACTTTGGGTTTGGGCCATGTTTTAGGCCATTTTGCTTGTTGTAGGCGTAAAAGAGGCTAGGCGACGAAATGATACTCGCCTATGCGCAAATTGGGGAACTAGCTTGACAACGAAGCTAGTTCCGACATATATCATGTTGCACAATTACCATGTCATGTTTACTTTCCATTAATGGTACGCGAATTAATTGTCATGTCATTGCATTCTTTAAGTGATCCCGTGATTGCGTAGCATCGCTACAATACTTGTGTTCCTGGCTCGTGACCAGAAGCGAGCATAATGAGTTGCTAACCCCAACGCTCGATATTGAATTGTGAACTAAGAAACAAGCTCCCATGCGGGGCAACCCTGGCTCACTTGCTGGGCTCATGTACATGGACCCTGGCTTGTTTACGTGTGGGATGGGGTAAGGGTTAAGCGGCCATTCAACTGGGAGTCTGCCCGATCAGCAACTGCAGTTGTAAGGCGTAAACTCTGGGGTGGGGTAGTGTTTAGGGCCGATCAGTGTGAATGTCGTACCATTCAGCTGAAGTGCGTAAACATCTACAAACAACAGTGAAACGTGAATAGTGAATCGATTGAGATTGTTAGTAGCTTGGCTGCTCTTGTCTTGTCCCGATACTTTTTCTCTTGTACTTACTGTTCACCATGTCTTAATTGTGCACTCATGTTATAACTGCCATGTCATGCATATTAAAACTGCTAGGTTGCTAGTTGCCTTACTTTCAGTTTCCTTACCCAAGTCTTTTAGACTTGCTGACATGTGCCCCTTTACTCTTTTGGGTGACACATGTTAGATCCTGAGCCTGAGTACCTTGTTGAGGACGAGGTGTTTGCCGACGCCGAGCCCGAGCTTGTGTTTGACAGGGAGTACGTGGACACCGGGGACCAGTCCTAGTGTCTTCGTCGTGTTTTCCTTTTGTTTAGACTGCTGTTTTGTTGTCAGTGCGTAGCACCCATCCTTTGTTGCGTTGTTGCTTTTGTTGGCCTTCTTCTGGGCCTTAGACTCTTTCATTTAGCCTGGTGGCTTTTCTGGATGTTGGACTTATTTTTCATGTTGGACAATTTATGAGATATGAGAATTTTATTTATGTCTCTCCTTTTATTATTATTGTTGCTCCGTTGTGGTTACAGGGACCTGCTTATGTTTTATTGACGCTTATCGGGTTTGGGGCTTCACGGCTCCACTCCCGTGCGGACCTTTTCACGTCTCGCCTCCATTTTAGGTAAGCGGGTCGTGACATTGAGTATCATTTGATAAAGCTTCAAAGCTTAATTTTTTGTTCTTCGTGTTGACTTCTCTTCATTTCATTGACTTTGATCTTTATTTCTTTGGCTTTGAACTTTATATTTGACGTGTCATTAAAATACATATACACTTGATAATTATGATTAGTACCTATCGTTTGCTTGATCATCATCAAAAACTCGTTTAGGATTATCTCAATATCCAACAATCTCCCCCATTTGATGACAACAAACAAATGATATAAAATGACCAAATAATATGAAATATACAAAACTTACTTACCCCTACATCATTGTATGATTGTTATGGAGAAGTTACTCCATCCACATTAATTCTTATTGTTGAGTATTGGACTTCTCCCTACTTGGTGTTAATGATGAGCAAACATAAATACTTGTGACTAATCCCCTATTTTGCAGTTAATCCTTTGTCTAAGCTAATTATGAAGATCTACTAGCAATGGATGACTCACAAAGTTCATTGAAGGCAAATGACATGGATTGGATGATCGTAGATGATGATTGAAACTACAGGAAGACTTCAAGCTCATATGATGGATAGAAGAGAGAATTCGTAAATGTAATTTTCTTTTATCTCTTCTAGTATGTAGCTTAGAAGTAGAACATTGATGGAGCACTCACACACATCTACATTCAGTCTTAGGACATCATTAGATCAATCGGCCTTAGACCCCAATTCATTTCTTTAGTGATTGTGCTAGGATTGTTTATAACAGTCGACTACTGAACGTTTTACAGTTGCCTGTCTCAAAAACAGTCGACTGTGTTTTGTTCTACAGTCGCATGTTATGCACAAACTTTTACAATCTAGTTTTGGGCTTCACTGTCTTAATTCGCACAGGCGACTATTGAACGATCCACAGGCGCCTGTCCAAGTGACAGTCGACTGTGTTTTGTTTATCAGTCGCCTGTCTATCATTAGCCCAAACTCTAATTCTTTGATTACTCTGTTCAGTCGACTTATGTTGTATTTACAGTCGACTGTTCAATGGATCAGTCGACTGTGAATTATGCATCAGTCGTCTGTCCATGAGCCAATTTATTGACTCAACTCTTTGGAAATTCTCAGGGTTTTTTTACCGTCGTCTGTTTAAGGAATTACAGTCGCCTGTTCTGATTAACAGTCGACTTTGTTCTTCTCTTCAGTCGTCTGTCCTGTTATTTCAGATATTTTCCAGTAGTCTTCAACTTACCCATCTTACGGCCAGTCGCCTGTAGAAGGATTTACAGTGGCCTGTTAGTTTAACAGTAGACTGTCTTTGCTTCATCAGTCGACTGTCCATGTGGTAAGTTACCGTTATGAATTCTCACCTACCCTTGCTGACTGTGCAACAGTCGACTGTGGTTTCCTCAACATTCGACTGTCGCGAGTTCAGATTCTATCCATTGAGATTTTTCTCACGGATTCCAAAGGGATTTTTGCCTAATCTGTTTTGTGGATTTGAGAAACCTATATATGGGGCTTCTACTGTTCCATTGAGAGGTTACCAATTCTTCCAAGTTTTCTCTCAAGCTTTCATTTCAAAAGATCAAAGCTTTCAAATCCAAAGCCCTAAGAAATTCCAATCTTTTATCTCTTGCTCTCCAACCTAGAACCAAAGAGTTATCTTCTAGACATTTGGTGTAGTCAAGAGAAAGGGCTTCTCCTCTCTTCCAAGAGAGTCTTCAACACACAACACACTTCTCCTTCAAGTTCTACTTCAAGGCATAGGTGATTGTAAGTGTTGCTTTCATATTTCATAACTTTCGTTATTTGAATTTGCTCTCGGGTTGTGAGAGTGGTTTGCTAGCTCCCTAGTTGTGGGAGTCAAGGACATTGATGTTATTCGATTTCACTTGTAGGGTTACTACAAGTGGGTTTTAAGGAAACCTCAAGTTAGGATTCTAACTTGAGTATCCGGTGGTATCCGGGTGGAAGGGACGTAGGATTACTGGGAACAAGTCGGGAAGTGACTTGGGTAATCCGAACCCTTGAAACATCTCTGCGTTTGCGTGTGTTTCATTTTGGGTTTGATTTCAATTCCGCACTATTTTGTTGGATTGCATTTTATTTGGCGTAAATTCCTTTTAAATTGCATAAACACTATTCAACACCCCCTTTTAGTGTTTTCCCCATAGACAGGATCCTTACAATTGGTATCAAAGCACAAGGTTATGGCTATGGCATCCAACAACAACAACTTCCTCCTCCGCCTTCGTACAACAATCACGACTGTGATGGAGCGTCCACACTTTTCGAAGGTCAATCAACGGTGCGCCCTCCTCCGTGTTTCAATGGCACAAACTTTGGCTATTGGAAATGTCGGATGGAGACGTTCCTTAGGAGTGCTTCACTTTGGAGAACCCTCTACAAGGAATACGTCGAGCCCATCGAAGTATATTTCGAGAAATGGATGACTTTCGAGAAAGCCGCCGAAATCAACAACGCTAAAGTAATGAACGCTCTTCATTGTGCGTTGGATCCGAATGAGTTCAACAAAATATGCACATGTAAAAGTGCATATCAAATTTGGAACCATCTCGTCGTTACCCATGAGGGAACGAATAAGGTAAAACTTTCCAATTTATATGTTGTCGTGCAAAACTTCGATATGTTTCATATGCAGGATAATGAAAGCATTGCATCGATGTACGGACGATTTACCGACATCACAAATGAATTGGAAGCTCTTGGACAAGTCTACACCGAACTAGAGAAGGTAAGAAAGATCATCATGGGAATGACCTCCAAATGGGAAAGAAGAGCGACCGCCATCGAGGAGGTCAATGACTTGAAGGCATACACAGTTGTGAATCTTAGTGGGACTCTCATGCCTTACGAAGTAAGACGGGAGAACCGATTAAAGATTCGAGCTATGATGAACCCTTCGGAGGCCAAGAAGAAATCTTTGGCATTCAACACCAATTCATCATCCTCCGATAGTGAAGAATCGGAAAATGAGATGGATTTGGGTGAAATGGCCCAAATGGCGAAGTAGTTCCAACGCTTCTTTCTCAAAGGTAAATTTCCCTCCAATAAACGTTTTGAGTCTACTAATGCTACTTCCACTCTTTGCTTTAAGTGTAATAAGCCAAGGCACATCAAGAGGGATTGCCCAATGCTAAAGAACAAAGAGAAGTGGAAGGCTCCAAAAAACCACAAGTCTGACAAGAACAAGAGAGATAAGAAGAAAGGACTCGTCGATACATTCGATGACTGAAGTGAAGAATCATCAAGTGATTCCGATGATGAGAAGGGTGAGAGCGCCCACTTGTGTTTCATGGCCCGAGAAGATCTACTCTCCGATGAGAGCGATTTCGACACGGATGATACCGAGGTAACAATGGATGAACTTCGTATTGCTAATGAAGAACTATTTGCTAAATATCAATCTTTAATGCATAGATATACTAGCTTGAAGAAATTGAATGTTAGCAAGTCATCCATTCCATGCATTATCAACAATGACACCATTGTTGATACTTTAACTCTTGAGAAAGCAAATTTAGCTGCTCAAAATGTCACTTTGAGAGATGACGTAAAATCCCTCAAATCTCAACTAGATCAAACACATCCTAAGGATAATAGTGATATAGTTACACGACACACATAATTGAGTTTAGAGAATGATTCTCTTAAAACTCAAGTACACGAGCTCAAAGCACGGGTGTCCAACTTGGATAACAATATTTCTTCTCTTAAGGAGAAATATGAGCTCATGTCCTCCCGTATTGTGAGATTCAATAAGGGAAAAGGACAATTGGACGATTTGCTAGCAAACTAATTTTCAGCCACACATCGTGTTGGTCTTGGCTTTGTGAATGCAAATGCATCCAATGCACGCACTTCCTATGGTGGTGTCACTATAGATTTTGTGAGGCCATCCTCCAGTGCATCCACAAGTGGTGTCAAAGACACTATAGGTAGCAATCCGACCAAGAATGTCACCACTTCACCATCTCTCCCTTTTGGCAAGAAACCCACTAAGGGTGGAAACCAAAAGAGAAGTCATGCTTACATGTACACTAACATTCATCCATGTAGGAAACCTCCTACTTCACAAGTGGATAATCATGACACTTTTTATGCTCCACACCCACGGACACGTACAAATCCACACATGAGAAATACTCATGTACATGCTTCTATACACTCATATGCACATACGCATCATTCTCACATGTATGCTCATCCTCCACATGTCATGCATGATCCATATGCTTCATACAACTTGCATGTTCCCAAGCGTACATATTATTCTCGTATGTTCAATGCATATCCACCTATATACTTTTATGCTAGAAACCATGTTCCTAAGAAGCATGCACCACATAAAAATCCAACAAGTATGCATGCAACTAGGAAAAGGACTCCCAAGATTTACACCATTTGGGGTCCTAAGAACACTAGCCTTAATAATAGGAATGCTTATGTTGATTCCTATTTTCATGATGTTATTAGGAATAGTAATTATATTGGGAAGCGGAAGTCCACTTGGACTTGGCTTCCAAAGGGCTAATCCCCTTGGACCTAACAAACGTTGGGTACTATGAGCTTATGGTATATTATGTAGGTACCCAAGAGAAAGAAGAAGAGAAATAAAGGTCAAACTATCTCTAAAGGGAAAGGATGGATTCTTGATAGTGGTTGCTCCAAACATATGACGGGAGATCTCTCATTGCTCTCCGAAGTGATTAGCATCAAGGATGGTGCAACGGTCACTTTTGGAGGAAACCAAAAGGGAACCATCATTGGAGTAGGTATTGTCGGTAATCCCTCCAAACCCTTAATTACTAATGTATTTCTTGTTAGTGGTTTATGTCACAATCTCATTTCCATTAGTCAACTTTGTAACAAAGGTTACAAGGTTAACTTTGGAGAAGGATTGTGCACAATTGTTGATTGTGATTCAAATGTTTTATTTTTCGGTATTAGGCGTAAAAATATTTATTATTTGAGCTTGCCTAAAACCTTAGAACATTGCTTAGTTGCTAACACAAGTGAACAACTATTATGGCATCGTCGTTTTGGTCATGTTCACTTCAAGCACTTATATAAGTTAGCTAAGCATGATCTAGTCAAAGGTTTTCCTAAAATCGCTTTTAATAAGAAAAACTTTTGTGATTCGTGTCAAAGAGGTAAACTTAGTAAATCTTCCTGTAAGCTTAAAGAATGGATTACTTCTAAGAGGCCCCTAGAACTTCTTCATCTAAATTTGTTTGGGCCAACTAGAACCACTTCTTTAGGTAATGCTCATTATGGATTAGTTGTCGTTGACGACTTTTCTAGATTTACTTGGGTTTCATTCTTAATTAATAAGAATGAAGCTTATGAAGAGTTTACCAAATTTTCAAAGAAGATTCAGAATTTTTTAGCATCCACCATTATCACTATTCGTAGTAATCATGGAGGAGAATTGGAGAATGAATCTTTTACTAAGTTTTGTGATGACACCGGGATAACTCATAACTTTTCCATTCCTCAGGCACCACCACAAAATGGTGTTGTAGAGAGAAAGAATAGGACTCTTATTGATTGTGCTCGCACTATGCTCCATGATAGTCATCTAGGACTTCAATTTTGGGCAGAGGCGGTGCACAAGGCATGTTATGTGCTCAATAGGATCCTAGTGAGACCCCGTACGAACAAAACTTTTTTTGAGTTGTTTTACAACAAAAAGCCTCAAGTAAAATATTTTCGTGTTTTTGGTTCAAAATGTTTTTTAAAGAACACATTTGGTAATTTAGACAAATTTGAACCAAGATCCGATGAAGGAATTTTTGTTGGATATTCCACACGTAGCGAAGCCTACCGGATATACAACAAAACTTCTTCAACGATTGAGGAATCACTACACGTATCATTTAATGAAGATTTTGATTTTCCTCATGTTGATGATGATAGTGTAGATGTTATTTGTGATTCTCTTAGTAATGTTAAGATTAATGATTCGATTATTGAGACTAACACTACTAACGAAATTGTTAAAGATGTTCCTAGTGATGCAGGAATACCCAAAGCTTACCCGACCGTTCGTAATCATCCCTATAACCAAATTATTGGAGATATTAGTGTAGGTGTTCGAACGAGGTGAGGATTGAAGAATTCTCTCATTGCACATTTGTCTCTACCATTGAGCCAAAGAACTCATGCAATTCGAGAGAAATGAAGTTTGGGAACTTGTTCCTCTTACAAGTGGTCACCAAGTTATTGGGACCAAATGTATCTTCAAGAACAAGACCGATGAGAACGAGGTAATCACAAGGAATAAAGCAAGGTTAGTAGCTCAAGGCTACCAGCAAGAGGAATGTATTGATTTCGAAGAATCTTTTGCCCCCTAGCTAGATTAGAAGCTATTAGATTACTTTTATCTTTTGCATCCCATAATAATTTTAAACTATTTCAAATGGATGTTAAAAGTGCATTTTTAAATGGGATTGTCAATGAAGAAGTATATGTTTCTCAACCTCCCGGTTTTATTCATGAAAAATTTCCAAACCATGTTTTCAAACTTAAGAAAGCGTTGTATAGGTTGAGACAAGCTCCTAGAGCTTGGTATGATCGACTTAAGACCTTTCTTTTGGATTTAGGTTTTAAAATGGGAGAAGTTGATTCTACACTCTTCATTAAAGATTATGAAAATGACATTCTTTTGATTCAAGTTTATGTAGACGATATAATATTTGGTTCTACTGACTTTAATCTTTGTCAAGAATTTTTCAAGTCTATGAAGGATGAATTCGAGATGAGCCACATGTGAGAGCTCACTTATTTCCTTGGACTGCAAAGTCGACAAATGCAGAATGGAACGTTCATACATCAGACAAAGTACACATGGGAGCTTATTAAGCGATTCGGGATGGAATCGTCTTCAAGCAAAAGGACTCCCATGAGTACTACTACCCATCTACACAAGGATGAGAGCGGAAAAGATGTAGACGTTCGTCTATATCAAGGTATGATCGGTAGCTTACTTTACTTAACCACTAGTAGGCCTGATATCATGTTTTCCGTATGCTTGTGTGCTAGATATCAAGCTAGACCTAAGGAGTCACACTTGATTGCGGTTAAACGAATATTTCGTTATCTCAATCAGTCACTAGATTATGGGTTACTTTACCCTAAATCTAGCACATATGAATTAATCTCATATAGTGATGCCGACTTTGCCGGATGCAAGTCCGACAGGAAAAGTACTAGTGGCACTTGCCATTTCCTAGGAAATTCCCTAGTTTCTTGGTTTTCTAAGAAACAGAATTCGGTATCCATGTCCACGACTGAAGCGAAATACATTACCGCGGGTCTTGCATGTGCACAAGTTCTTTGGATGAGACACAGACTTAGTGACTATGGTGTCAATTGTGATATTTGCCCAATCATGGTTGATAATCAAAGTGCTATATGTCTTTCCAAGAACCCGGTACATCACTCCCGTACCAAACACATAGATGTGAGACACCATTTTATTATGATCATGTAGCTAAGAAGGACACCATCTTAGAGTACATTGAAACCCAAAAACAAATTTTCGACATCTTCACTAAACCTCTTAAAGAAGATTCATTTGTGAGGTTGCGTGGAGAATTAGGAATTATGGGTGAATCTGAAATTTAGAAGCTCAACATATATGTTATTACACTTTTTGAGCTCATTTCATCATGTTGCCTATCTTCATTTGATATATCATATATATGTGTTTAAGAAAGGCAATTGAGATTTATGTGATTTCATGAATTCTTTAAGATTGTTTTATAGAGATTTATGTTACAATTGATTTATTGTTTTTCATTGTTTGTATGATGAATTTGTGATTAGAGTATAGGTCCTAGGGTGAGTGTTCATATCATCTGGATTTCTATCTCACTGTGCATTTTTGGACCAGGACAGACGACTGTATTTCCTTCGACAGTCGACTGCCCTACTCTATATTCTCAGTCAGTAACTTGTATCTTTCGCACAGCCAACTGATGACAATTTTACAGTCGACTGTTGGTTCAACAGGCGACTGCATTTTGGTCTTCAGGCGACTGTCATCTTTATCAAACTTTTACAGAGCACTCTGTCTTTTGATGAAGTTTATTGATTCTCGGTCAGTCGACTAATTTGTATATTACAGTCGACTATATGTTACTCAACAGTCGACTATCTGTCTTCCTGAGATTATGTCTTATCACTTCATCCAGTCGACTGACTTTTGTTCATCAGTCGACTGTCTACTGTTGTGACGGTTCACTACTTCGATCTGAGCCGTCGATTCTTTAATCCAACGGCCCAGATTATTTCCCCCTTTCTTATAAACTTCGAGACGGTTCATTTCACCCCATGTCGTCTCTCTCTCCCCTCCGATTAAAACGTCTCGTCTTCCTGCTCATTTCCTCAACCATCGCCGTCGATCTTCTCCTTGCCGTGTGTCGATTGCTTCGTCGTTGCCTCTTTGTATCTTTCGACTAGGTCTGATCCTCTCTCTCTCGTGCGATTATTGTCTTTTGATTTTATCGCCCTTCGATCTCGTCTCTTTCGATAGATTGATTCCATGGCTCCCAAGCTCAAGGGTAAGGGTAAGGTCATGGCTCCTAAACGACCTAGGGCTCCTAAGAAACCTACTGTTGCCAAGAACAAGAAACCCTACAAAGCCCGTACCAAACAAGCTGAATCTCCCTCCACTTTACTTTGCTGGGATACTCTCCTTCAGGGTCTTCTTCTCCTGACACTGAGCCCTTGACCAAGCATCAGCGCAAGCCCATTGGTGTTAGCATCAATGAGCCTACTGCTGAGGCTCCTCATCACTCTCCTTCTGAGTCGAGTTCTTCAAAAGAGTCTCCTGTTGTGCCCCTACTGATCCCCCAGTTCCCATTTGCCGAGATGATCTTTGTTTGGCAAAGTTTCACTCTCTTCTATGGATCAAGATTCTTAGGGAGCGGTACATTGTTTTTACCGCCTTTACTGCTGAGAGACTTTTTGAGATCTTTTCTACTACCCACTTGGCCGATCTTTTTCGCTTCTCTCAGAGCGAATCTCCTAGAGCTTACCCATTTTTGGTTAAGCTATTCTATGCTAACCACGTTCGCGGTGAGTATTCGACCACCGATGTCATTGATACCGTTGTTCAGGGAACCTCCATTCGTATTGATCACACTCTCCTAGGGACCATTCTTAGGATTCCCTCTATTGGATCTCTTCCTTCTGATATTTGCATTTTCGATATTGACGAGCTTGATCAGTCTGTCCTCCGGGATATGTTTCGAGAGATACCCTCAGCCCTAGATTCTGGTATTAGGTCATCTATGTTTTCAGCTAGGGGTTGGACTGTTCACCTAGTGGTGAAGTCCAACATCCTGCTGAAGTATGGATCATTTGACCAGCCTTCACAGGATATCCTGAGGTGTATGATGCTATCTTTTCTGGCATGCCTGTGAACTGGGCCGGTGTCCTCCTTGATAGGATGGACAAGGTCGAGTTTACGTCTTCCTCGTCTCACATTCCTTATGGTGGGCTTCTTACTTGTAATGCCCTGAAAGCTACTGCACAAGTACTAGGGGGTGAATAGTACTTTAAAAATAACAAGGAGTATAATTCCTAATTATCGTGCAAACTACTACCAACAAATGCGGAAGCTAAAATATGACAACAACAAATAATCAATGCTAACAATTGATATGATGGGTTCGGATCCACTCAAGTCTCCCCGACTTGTACCCGATGATCCTACGTCCCAGAACACCCGGATCCCCTCCGGATGCTTAGGTTAGAAACGCTAACCCAAGATTTCCACTATGAATACCTTGTGAAAAACCTTCACAAGATCAAATCATACAATCAATAGCAATAGTGAATCCCACAACCCGGGATCACAACCTTCTCTCACAACCGAGAGAATCAATAGCAATAAAAGAGTTTATATGAAATAAACAACAACTTACCACAAACCCTATACCTTGAGTATTCTTACCAAATAAGGGCAAGGAGGGATTTGAGGAAGGAGAAGTCACCAAGACCTAGCATCACCAATATGAGCAGCAATAGGTGCCTAGGAATGAATAGGAGACTTGAATCAAGCAATAGCTTGGATGGCTCAACAAGAACAAAGTTCTCTCAAGATGGATTCTAGATCTCAAATGAGGGAGAGAAAGATTTCTTGTGAGGAAGAGACCTTTGGAAATGAGTTTTAATCTCTAACTCTTTCAATCTGAATAAGTCTCTCAATAGTAGCTCTAACCTTGAGAGAAATGACCAAGCTTCGTATTTATAGGGTCCCACAAAATCGAGCTAGGTCATCTCCCAACGGTTGGAAATCTGGGGCAATTAGTCGGTCAAAGAACAATCACTGACCGACTAGTTCATCAACTAGTTGGTCGGTGAAACAACATGAACCGACTAAAGGATGAACAGTGAACAGATGAAATTTCAGACCTAGATAACTAGTCGGTCCAAGAAGACTTTCCGACCGACTAGTTCATCAACTAGTCGGTCGGTCAGTTAACTTAGACCGACTAAGAGTCAAAAACTATTAGTCTGAATACAAATTAATTTAGTCGGTCCAAGAACAAATGTTGACCGACTAGATCATCAACTAGTCGGTCACCAAACGTTCTTAGACCGACTAACGATAAACAGTAACTAGGTGAAAAATTGGCATGTACAGTAAAGCTCAACTAATCGGTCTAAGAAGCATCACTGACCGACTAGTTCACCAACTAGTCGGTCGGTGAGTCAACTAAGACCGACTAACTGTAAACAGTAAAGAGCTTAGAATTTGGGAGACAAACTAGTCGGTCCAAGAAGCTTTGCCGACCGACTAGATCACCATCTAGTCGGTCAGTTCTTCTTCTTGAACCAACTAACATGCACAAGAAGTCGCGAATCGAAGCGCGAAGCTTCGAGAAAGTTTGTATAGACTTCTACTAAGATCCTAGAGCTAAGATAGGAGCGTTATGAAGATATAAATCGTAAGACCTACTCAAGGCTTAATATTCTACGATAGAAGCTTAAAGACTATAAATAAAACTTGACGATACCGTCTTCAATAGCTTCAATCGAATCTTCATGACTTCTAAAATGGTCCAAAAGCTTCAACGAAGCTTTAGGCATATGGATACGTGCTTTGAGAAGTCTTGAGACGTCGCTTTGGATGTTCACGTGAATTTGGCGACGATCTCCATAACTGCGCTCACAAAGTGTTAGTTCACTATTTATTTATGTTTGCTCATCATCCAAAACCAAATCCTGGGAGTCTAATACTCAACATTACTCATGTCTTTCGTCACTTTGGCATCGGTTTGTCTCCTTACGAGCCCATGCCTTTTGCTCCTCTCCTTGATGCTTCTGCGAAGTCGAAGTCCTCTTTGGCTCTGCAATCTGCTTCAAAGAAGAGGAAATCTGCTTCAGTCCCATCTTCCTCCACTGTTCCACCAGTAGACCAGCCATCTTCATCTGCTTCTCCAGATTTTGACACCCTCCTTGAGATGGTGTCCAGTCTGTATGAGTTGGCTTATGTATCTTTCCAGCATCAGGGAATACCCTTCCCTGAGCATCTGAGATGTTTCATTCCTCCTCAGCCCAGTGAGCCTCCTTAGCCCATCGTCACTGATGCCGTTGTGCATCCTGGTGTAGCTTCTACTCAGGATGTTGATGCTGCTGCTGATGCTGCTGCTGTTGATGCTACTATTGCTACTGCTACTGACCCTCCTCCAGAGGATACTCCTGCTGACACAAAGCCTCCTTCTTCCTCTGTTGGACCTGGAGACTCTCACTCATAGATTTTTGTTTCAGTTTTTGAATGGTGATGGTTGGAGTTTGCCTGTTTGGTTGGATATTTTATATGATGATGTACGATGATATCATGATGTATTTTTTTGTGATCATGATATATTTTGGTTGGACATGATGATGTCCACCTGATATGTACTCATATTTTGATTTATATATATATGATGTTGTTGTTTCGTCTTATGTGTCACACCATATATAATTGCTTATCTTATCTGTGTGATGATTGAGATATTGTCTCCATAACTGATATACTCTCTCTGATGTGTTTTTGAGACAATATATGACTTTGATATTGGAATATTCATACTATCTGTGATGTGATGGATTTCTGAACTTATTTTTGTTTCGTATATCTACAATGTTGATATTGGACTTCAATTCCTTGATTCACATAAGTATATGATGTGCTTTTATGAGTTTTGATTTTACATATCTTTATACTCCTTGATTATTGTTAATTCGTATTTAGCACGATTATTGTTGTTGTTATTTACTCCCACCTTTTTGGATAATCCCATAGGGGGAGAGAAATAAACATACAAGATTCATAATGAATTTGCTAAGTATGTTCTAACACTTTGAATCTAAGATTGAAGTTGCCTTAGATTCAGGGGGAGTAAGATTACAGTGAATAGAGATTTTAATTCCTAGATTTCTTCTTGAATTTAAAATCATGCATATCTTACTCATTTGCTTCAATTGATATGTAGATGACCTTATATTTGTTGACTAACTTGATTGGCATCTATGTAGGGGGAGTAAGTTTTCATTACGCACAATTATTTATCTTTTTGTTTATGTTTGGTTGTCATCATCAAAAGGGGGGAGAATGTTGAGTATTGGACTTCTCCCTACTTGGTGTTAATGATGAGCAAACATAAATACTTTGACTAATCCCCTATTTTGCAGTTAATCCATTTCCTAAGCTAATTATGAAGATCTACTAGCAATGGATGACTCACAAAGTTCATTGAAGGCAAATGACATGGATTGGATGATCGTAGATGATGACTGAAGCTCCATGAAGACTTCATGCTCATAAGATGGATAGAAGAGAGAATTTGTAAATGTAATTTTCTTTTATCTCTTCTAGTATGTAGCTTAGAAGTAGAACATTGATGGAGCACTCACACACATCTACATTCAGTCTTAGGACATCATTAGATCAATCGTCCTTAGACCCCAATTCATTTCTTTAGTGATTGTGCTAGGATTGTTTATAACAGTCGATTGCTGAACGTTTTACAGTCGCCTATCTAAAAAACAGTCGACTGTGTTTTTTTACAGTCGACTGTTATGCACAAACTTTTATAATCTAGTTTTGGGCTTCACTGTCTTAATTCGCACAGGCGACTATTGAACGATCCACAAGCGCCTGTCCAAGTGACAGTCGACTGTGTTTTGTTTATCAGTCGCATGTCTATCATTAGCCCAAACTCTAATTCTTTGATTACTCTGTTCGGTCAACTTATGTTGTATTTACAGTCGACTGTCCAATGGATCAGTTGACTATGAATGCCGCATCAGTCGTCTGTCCGTGAGCCAATTTATTGACTCCACTCTCTGGAATTTCTCAGGGTTTTTGACAGTCGTCTGTTTAAGGAATTACAGTCGCCTGTTCTGATTAACAGTCGACTGTGTTCTTCTCTTCAGTCGTCTATCCTGTTATTTCAGATATTTTCCAGTAGTCTTCAACTTACCCATCGTACGGCCAGTCGCCTGTAGAAGGATTTACAGTGGCCCGTTGGTTTAACAGTCGACTGTCGTTGCTTCATCAGTTGGATGTCCACGTGGTAAGTTACCGTTATGAATTCTCACCTACCCTTGCTGACTGTGTAACAGTCGACTGTGGTTTCCTCAACAGTCGATTGTCACGAGTTCAGATTCTATCCGTTGATATTTTTCTTACGGATTCCAAAGGGTTTTTTTGCCTAATCTGTTTTGTGGATTTGAGAAACCTATATAAGGGTCTTCTACTGTTCCATTGAGAGGTTACCAATTCTTCCAAGTTTTCACTCAAGATTTCATTTCAAAAAATCCAAAGCCTTCAAATCCAAAGCCCTAAGAAATTCCAATCTTTGATCTCTTGCTCTCCAATCTAGAACCAAAAAGTTATCTTCTAGGCATTTGGTGCAGTCAAGAGAAATGGCTTCTCCTCTCTTCCAAGAGAGTCTTCCACACACAACACTTCTCCTTCAAGTTCTACTTCAAGGCATAGGTGATTGTAAATGTTGCTGTCATATTTCATAACTTTCGTTATTTGAATTTGCTCTCGGGTTGTGAGAGTGGTTTGCTTGCTCCCTAGTTGTGGGAGTCAAGGACATCGATTGTATTCGATTTCACTTGTAGGGTTACTACAAGTGGGTTTTCAGGAAACCTCACGTTAGGGTTCTAACTTGAGTATCCGGAGATATTTGGGTGGAAGGGATGTAGGATTACCGGGAACAAGTCGGGAAGTGACTTGGGTAATCCGAACCCTTGAAACATCTCTGCGTTTGCGTGTGTTTCATTTTGGGTTGATTTCAATTCCGCACTATTTTGTTGGATTGCATTTTGTTTGGCATAAATTCCTTTTAAATTGCATAAACACTATTCAACCCCCATTCTAGTGTTTTCCCCATAGACAGGATCCTTACAATTATTAAAGATAAGCAATAATGAAGCACAATTTCCATATTATTTTGTAAGTGTGCTTGAGTTCAAACCATAAGGCATATATCATGAAGTCCACTAATCAAACATAAGTCATGAGTCATAAACATTAAAACACATATCATGAAGCACATATCCAAATCATAATTCCCAAGTCATGAATTTTATATGCATTGCACTTTATTTCTCCCCCTTTGTCACGGTAAAAAGTGAGTGGTGAAAATAATGTGAAGTGTCACAACATCAAATACGATGAGGCAAAAAAAATATTTTCGAGTGAGCAATCAATGTGTTCAAATAAGTGAGTAATAAGTGACATGAGTGATGAGCTATAACATATATCAAAAAAATAATCTCAAGGATTATTAAAGTAGGATATCTATCAGGAGAAATCCAAAGCTCAAATGCTCAACATTTGCTCAAACAGTGCAAGTTTCCATATAATCAAAATTTATTCAAAATGTCTTCAAGGAATTACATAATCAGGGTTGAAGGGTTTTATGCGATCCATAGGGCTAAAATTTGACGGCTGGCCTAAGTCGGGCATACGACGAAAATGAATAAGCAGCAAAAAACTTAAAACCATTTTAAGAAAGCCCTAATAAAACCTTAATCGGAATCTCTAATATCCCAGGGTGGGTCTGACTAACCCCGAAGGATAGAACTATAAAACTACTGTAATTATAACCGCGTTAATACAAAGCACTATCCTCTGCCTTGCATGTTAGGAAAGTTGCATATTCCCTCGAACCAATGCCATGTGTTAAGAGCTGAACCACTTCCTTGAGCTTGACCGTGTCCCGAAGCGAGCAACACCCTCGTTGTCGACCCAACCACATGATCAAGAAAGTTTCACCGTGAGTGGATCCTTCGTCAAGATCCAAATCTAATCCGAACTCCTTCGTAGGCTTGCTAGGACCCGATTAGGAGCAGAGAAGAAAGATGGAGTTTATTTAGCTTTAGATTTAGGCTTGCTCATGTTTAGGTGGAGCTACTAGTATCCAAGCTCTGGTGCAAGTTTCAAGAAGGTGAGTTATCCCCTATTTATATAGGGAGATGATCCCTCCTACTCTCAATATATCTGATGTGGGACTAAACAATTAGAGGAGAAATTAAATACCAAAATTTCTCTTCACGAAGTCCAATCTTTAGCCAATTGTTCCTCACACACTGTAGGCCCCCAAAGGAGATGTCATACATCATTTCGAAGAGCATTGAATAGTGAATGCATAGAAACAAAGGTGCACGATTCTGAGTTCGTTTGACCCTTCAAACATATGCACAAAGTTGGATCATTCATGTATGTTCCGAAAAAATGCAGCCATCATTAGGTTTTCACAAAAAACTAGAAGAGGGGCCCACCACACAATTCTTGGCATGTACCATGCACACCCCTTAAGGGCACGGCCTAGTGCTTTTGCGGGCGCCGACTGCATAGGTCCGGCCCAATGGGTCGGGCTGCCCCTTACGGGCCCTTTTTGCTGTTTTTTGGCCTTTTTCGAGCTGTTTGAGCTCATGAATGAGGTCGGGTCTAGTCTGACTTAAACCCCCTATACATCAATAGGTCCTTCCCATGCATATTTCACACATCTTTAATTGTTCTAAAGTCTATATCACAAACCTTTTGTGAATAATAAATGCACATGCACCATATGCACTATCTGTTTTAATCTTCCTATTACTTGACGAAGGTCTCACTCTTTGTGATACCATATAGCCCGACCCTACTACAAGTGTACAAGTGGAGCTTGAAACCTCAAACGATAGTGACTAGTGCAAGCGGTATCATCCCTGTTTCGGTATCATAATTAACCGGTTGGTCGCATGACATGAGTATTGTCGAGACCACCTTGACTATGTACTTGATGAATGCCATAGTTTTAGTCCATTTGTCATAATTATGTCACTTAGACAAGCCTATGGTATGGTCAACATTCAACTCTAATAGCTTGAAATCGGTTAGTCTCCATCGGTCTTTAGTTATTAATATTGGACTTCTTCCAATATACTTTGGGCAAAGTTTTCACTAAGGACTGAACTAACACATGCAACACTAACTCCCCATAAAAAATAGAGATAAATTCTCCATTGGTCATTATTCTCCTCACACGCTTCAAGTGTCACTCAACCAAAGATCTTTCGACAGGTCCTACCTCAAAGCTAGGTCGAAGATCTTAATGTCACCGTTCACGTACATGTTTGTATAATGACATCAAGTCTAAGGACCAACTTACCTATCATCAATGAGAGATATCATTAATAGATGAGTTTATGTTAAACATGTGATAACTATCATTGGATCGTTCAGTGAACTCACTCTCTAATGGGCACCAGTGTCTTGTCCCTGACTTCGCCAAGTCGAATGATCATGAGATCATCATCACCGTTCCATAGTGAAGAAAAAGACACAATGGTCTATCTGATGTGTCGATATCCTTTTCTAGAAACATCTACGACCACAAACAATTTTAGACTTATGATATTAGTGGTCAAGCACTTCACCATGATCGAGATCTCCATCTGGATACTTGTTTGACCTCACATTAAGTCTCAGGACTTTATATAAGTTCTAATGAAGACTACATTATTATTTTCGTTTCCAATGTTCAAAATTCATATGTCATGTTCCATATTAGTAGTTAAAGCTCATATTTGTGATATTGAATGAAATTTGATTGTATTATTAAATCACGAGTATCAATGTGCAAGAATGTAGAATGCTCTTCTTGTGGAAATTATGCCACGATGGTCATTGTTGAAACATGACATCGACAAAATGAAAAGATGTGAATGCAGTAATGAGACCGCGAAAAATGAATGAAACAATGAAATTTTCCCATAAATTGAGAGTGAGGAGAGTGATAAGAATCTGAAGTCTTCAGTCCATTCTAAAATGGGTGAAGCTTTATATGTGGGTTTTGGGGGGGACACGTGTAAAGAGTAGGTCTTAAGGAGCGGACAGATGACAGTTTATCACTCGATTTGTCACTCCCGGAAGGGAGAGTTGACTAGATTTAGAGAAGACGGTGGTGTACTCATGATACACCATGCGGTAATTGATGGTTTGCTCTGTTTGTCCCAATAAAAACCGAGTAGATTTCTCACTCCCATAAGGGTGAGTTACGAGAGGCCCCTCCAGTGCACGTGTCACTGGTTGAGTTATCAATTTTCACCCACCTTGGGTGAAGTCCTGCTCCTTAAGTGTCATATTATTTACACGGGTTCCCAAACATGTGAGTTGATAACTTAAAGAGATTGTCTTTCAAATTATAAATGGTGTTAACTTATGTCTATTTGTTCTTCTGTTTACTTTAATGTTGTTATCTCATGCTGATCTGCACCTTTGTTCATTTTAATACCACTACCCTAAGTTAACATATTCATATGTTTACTTTTCGCACTTGCATGTCATGTTATGGATACATATGCATATTCCTCAAGTTCTCTTTTCAGTACATGCATGTTAAGGTGTAAATACTTTCATAAGCTCTATGACCTTACTTTTTGTAGACCACCCTTCTTAGATAGGTAGTCCACTTGTAGTGTAAAGCAACTCTAAGACTGGTCCCTACATAATGTTGTTAGACTTCCTACTGGGTCAAGTTCTGACGTGTCACATCTTGTGGTTTCAGGTCTGGTTTGATAGCAGGAGCTGTGTCAGGGGGCTGGAGCAGTAGAGCTTATGTGATGGTTATGTATCTTGAGATTTAGGTTGGTCAGTGAGATGATTTGAGAGTGTGTTGTACTTTTGGATGTTGTTTGGTGAGAGTTGTGAGGTGTTGTATATAATCTTTTGTACATTAGGACATTGTAAAAAAAGAAATGATGTAAATCTTTGAAGTATAATTGGAATTATGTTTTTTTCTCTTATTTGTTTTTCTCTGTCGTATTGTTTAAGTTGGTTGAGTTGGAGTATTGTCTGTACTTTCCAGCACATGCGCAGTGGCCTGCGTAGTTTTCCAATGTACTTCTATTCTCTCTTCTTTTTTCTTCTTCACACCCGTAGCTCTGGGAATACCTGATACGGATTCGTACTTATCGAGTATCCTGGGAGGCGGGTCGTGAAATCTCCCGATGAAGTCGTCATCAAAATCTCACCATCATCACTGCTCTTGCTACTGATCCCCACCAAGGCAGAACTAGAGGCTTCATCCTAGCCTTTTCAATTCTTCTTTAGTTTAGGGTAGTCTTGTTTCCAATGTCATGTCTCCTTGCACAAGTGACACATATCCCTGTGCCCTCGTAATTTAGATCTTGAACGACCCCTATCCTTTCTAGAACCATGGCCGCCTCTGGAATCCTGACTTTTCTTGATGAAGAGTGCATCCTCTTGATTACTACTTTCTCCTCCAGTCACTTTGATACGAAGAAGCTCAGAGTGTACTGTAGACTCTACCTCCTCCAGAGATAATGTTTCACGTCCACCTGACCAATGTGTCGAAATAATCCGTCAGAGAACATTACAATCTCATCGCAAATTGTTCGTCTTTGATGTTCACCTTCATACTCTACAAATCAAACACAATCTTCGTGAAAGCGTCAATGAGATCCTTGACATGGGCTCACTCCCTCATCTTCAGCATATATAACTATTGCATTAAATACAACATGCTCGTCAGATTCTTCTTTGCATAGAGCACCTTCAGCTTCTTCCAAAACTTCTATGTAGTGGCCTCCTCAAACACCTTTCTAAGTACTTCATCTGAAATTGATAACTGCGTTGCACACAACGCCTTTCGCTCCATCTCAGTCTTCTATGCCTCCGTGACTTCCTTGTCAAAACTGTCTTTCTCAAAGACAATTTATGAGCAACCATCTCTCATAAGAAAAGCCTTCATCTTTAATATCCAAAGATTGAAGTCGTTTCTCCCAGTGAACTTGTCCATCTTGAACGATGTGGTAGACCACGACATCTTGACTACATCGTGACTCCTTACTTCTTTCTCACCAACAGCTCTGATACCACTTGTTGGGAATTTGACACAATATTAAACAACACCTAAGTGTGCACATCGAAATATATGAAAATAAAGTGTCGCCAACTAAATCAATGCAAAGTTAGGATCTTGGAAGAATCATAAGAAGAACAAGAACAACACCACAAAATCAAGACCAAGCAATCACACAGATAGGCAAGGATTTATACTGGTTCGGCCCAACCTATGACCTACATCTAGTCTTTCATTGTCACGGTTTTCACTAGATCAGAGATGATAATACAAATAATACATCGACTACAAATCTCCTCCGATGTATGCCTTCTCGACAAAATAGCTCTAGCACTCTAGCAATTGTAATGTCTCATGCACACAACTAATAGAGAGATCTTACCATAGACTATATAACAAGGTATACTTCCTCTCCCAAAGATCGTAGTCACCTCGAAGCACTTTCGTCGCCTATCGTCGACAAAAGATCCGCTTCTCTCTTGAAGACGCAAAGAATTCTTCTCAATTCTCCGTCATGTGCCATCAAAAATGTATCTCTTTGTATTTATATCATTGGAATCCTTCCTAGGGTAGTAGAGGACATGTTAGATCATGTCCATCTGATTTAACCCTAATAGAATTCAACGGTCCAGATTAGAAACTAAAATCTTGGCGTATTATGGTTTCTGGGCTTCGACACGGCCGTGTTGATCTGTGACATGGCCATGCACAGAACTGTGTGATCTGCCTATAGCTCCAAAACAATCGGCACAACTGTGTGAACAATCGACACGACCATGTCAAAATAAAACAGAAAGTTGCTTGTCAGTGCTGCTGGATCCGCACGACCGTGTTGGGTATAGCACGGCCGTGTCCAATCAATGACGGAAAACTGATACTCCTGTACTGACATGCACGGCCATGTCAAAAACTAGCACGGCTGTGGCACCTCCCAGATTTCAAATTTGAAGCACTAATCAACAGATCGGAGGGGGTAAATCGTGGCTGGAGACGGGCCCAGCGGAAGAGGGCTAGGGCGACGACGATATCGAATGAGAAGAGGGAGGAGAGGGCAATGGAGAGGGCAGGCAGTCGAGGTGGTAATCGAGGTCGAGGCCCACGTCTAGCAGAGCGCACTCTGTAGATCCTAAAGGTGAAGGAGGAGGGGGGGATGGGGGTAGGTCGGCCGCAGACGAGGAGAAATATGTGAGTGAGAATAAGATGGATGATTAAGGAGAGCCGACTCATACTTTTATTTTCTCTCTCGTTTTCACAGGAGTTGGGGGAGAGAAAGTTGGGAGAAAATTTTGTTCGCTTTTTTCCTTTCAATTTCCCTCAATTTCTTTTTATCTCATCTTTACTTACTAACCAAACAACAGAAACCAATTTCTCTTCTATTTTCTTTCCCTTCCTTTCCCTTTTCCATGAAAACCAAACAGACCCTTAATAGTGATTTTAACTAATATAAGAAGAAAGTTATAATTGATAAGGATTTAATATGACCAAACTTGCCAATGAGCAATTGCTCCAATGCATTCTCTCCCCATTTTCTCTTGGGAGGCACGAGATCAAGACCTGACCAAACGTGCTTTACTGCTTTCCGATACATCAAAAAAATATGACCAAACTTGCCCCCATCACTAAGAACCCAGGAGCTCGGGTTCAGTTGCAAAGGAGCGGGACACGCGTATTATGAATTGGGCATCCATATTCAAGGAATATATAAATAATTTCTATATATATATATATATATATATATATATATATATATATATATATATATATATATATATATATATATATCAGTGAGCTTTTATATTTGCTAGGGTATATTTTTAAAAATCCACACGAAATTTCGTCCATTTTGGAAAAAAACATCCTAAACTTTTACGCTTTCACAAAACCCCATCGAACTTTGGTCGTCGTAAGAAACAACAGTCTATGTTGACTGACTTATGCTGTTATTTGGGGGGTGGTAAATGACCAAAATGCCCATTTTCAATCTTCTTCTTCTCGTCCTTTTCAATGAACACATAAATTAAATTCATGATAGCATCCGAGTAAAGAAAAATTAAAAATTAAATTAAAACACCGACACTGTCCTTGAAACCAGCAAGATTTCTTGGGTTGTTTTTTTTGTAATTTTCTCCATGATTTTTGGTTGCTTTTTATGGAATCTCTCACCTTCATCTTTCGCTTTTTTCCCTCGCTAATCAACATATTCAACAACTTCATGGAAGCTTACCCCAAAACAACAACAACAACTTCATGGAAGTAACCAAAAATTAAAAAAAATAAAATATAAATCCATTTGTTAGAGAGTAATCAAACTCAAGAAGGAAAATAGTGATAGGAATTCTTAGAGATAGAATGAGTAACCATGGCCATAGGCCATGGTTCTCTATATATTAATTTAAAGGGGGAGATGAAGGGCCTCTAGGAGACCAAGAGTCCCCATTACCCATAGTAATGGGACTAATGAATGGGTAATGAAGGAGGGGAGGCCAAAAGCCTCCCTCATTCATAACACTCCCCCTTACCCATTCATCACTTTGGTCTCAGTATCTGAGGCAAAGATGGGTGGATACTGCTGGATCCAGAGTAAGTGTGTTTGCCTCGTTAAAACCTTAGCTGTGGAAAACCCAGTGGGAAAAACCCAACAGCTTAAGGAAAAAGAGTGCAACCCACAGGTTACTCCCCCTGATCCGTACAAGCTTCAGGCTTGCAGGTCTTTCAATTGTCGCATACCAATGTTCTTTACAAGCTTTACAAAAGTACATTTTGGCAAAGACTTAGTAAAAAGATCAGCTAAGTTGTTGCAGGACTGTATCTGATGAACTTCGATTTGCTTGTCATCCTTTAGCTCATGTGTCCAGAAAAACTTGGGAGATATGTGCTTTGTCCTGTCGCCCTTGATGTAGCCCTTTTGAAGTTGAGCAATGCATGCAGCGTTGTCTTCAAACAGGACGGTAGGATCCAAATCACCGGTCTTCAGGCCAATAGATTGAAGAATGTGTTGGACAACGGATCGTAGCCAATAACACTCTCTGCTTGCTTCATGGATCGCAATGAGCTCCGAATGGTTGGATGATGTAGATGTTGTGGTTTGCTTTACCGATCTCCAGGATATAGCAGTACGTCCGTAGGTAAAAACAAAACCTGTTTGGGATTTTGTTGTGTGCGGATCTGAGAGATAACCTGCATCAGCATAACCAAATAATTTGGGGGAGGCACCTCTCTGGTAGTAAAGTCCAAGATCAATGGAACCCTGGAGGTATCGCAGAAGATGCTTTACTCCATTCCAGTGGCGCTTTGTGGGCGCTGCATTGTGTCTGGCTAGAAGATTAATTGTAAACGCTATATCGGGACGTGTACAGTTAGCCAGATATAGAAGTGCTCCAATAGCACTGAGGTAGGGTACTTCAGGACCCAGTATCTCCTCCCCCTCTTCCAGTGGCCGGAAGGGGTCCTTATGTACGTCTAGTGATCTTACGATCATAGGAGTACCTAAAGGATGACATTTATCCATATGAAACTTGCATAGAAGTTTCTTTGTATAATTAGATTGGTGTAATAGGATTCCACCTCTTAGGTATTCTATCTGTAAGCCAAGAAAATACTTTGTTTTGCCTAGGTCTTTCATTTCAAAAGTATGTTTTAGGTTTTCAGATATCTCATTGATCTCTGTAGGAGATCTTATGAGATTTAAGTCATCTACATATACAGCTATGATGACGAATCATTTTCCCGTTCTTTTTATAAAGATACACAAGCAGACTTCATTATTCATGAATCCTTGCTGTGCAAGGAAATCACTTAGTCTGTTATACCACATCTTGCCCGATTGTTTTAGACTATATAATGATCTATGTAGCCTTACAGAGAATACGTCCCGAGGTATCTCTTTCATCTCTAAGGGTAGATTAAACCCATCAGGAAGTCTCATATAGATATTTTTATCTATATCACCATATAGATATGCAGTCACAACGTCCATGAGCTGCATTTCTAGGCTTTCCAGAGAAGTTAGGCTTATTAAAAATCGGAATGTGATCGAATCCATGACCGGGGAATACGTATCTTCGTAATCAATCACCGGTCTTTGGGAAAATCCCTGGGCTACAAGGCATGCCTTATAGCGAATGATCACATTATTTTCATCTCTTTTTCTTATGAAACCACACTTATATCCCACATGTTTACACATACTGGTGTTTGGACTACTGGTCCAAAGACTTTGCGTTTCAAGAGTGAGTCCAGCTCTACTCTTATTGCCTCGTCCCACTTTGGCCAATCATCTCGGCGTTTACATTCCGCCAGAGATCGTGGTTCGACGTCATCGTCATATTCAGTGACGTGAACGGCAATATCGAACGCAAAATCGTCGACGACGACTATGCTATTTCTGTCCAGTACTTCTCCAGCACGTACTAAATTTAATGATGTTTCTCCTACTGTTTCCTCTGCTGGGGAACTCAGGAGGGGAGAAGTAGCTGGTCTGAGCTTAGCATCCTGTAGAGGGATAATCTTAGTATCTCCAGGAGTCTTCCTCTTTCGAGGAACTTTATCTTTTGAACCTGGTGGGCGTCCTCTTTTCATTTGAGGTACAGCCAATTCTGCTGCAGGTGGATTGCATCCATCTATAGTGATGTCAATCCTAGCTGGCATATTGGCAGCAGGGACGTGTGAATGGACAATCTTCTTGTTGTTCGTGAATTTATCCGGCAAAAGATGTACTGTATTCTGGATGTGAAGGATCTTCAGGATCTCATCTTCACACAGATTAGTACGCGGATCATATAGGGACAAAGACTTCTAGTCCCAACTAATGGTCTCAGAAGCTTCTGGCTTCTTAGACTATGTGCCCAGTTTAGGAAAAAATTTCTCATTAAATTCATAGTCAGCAAAACGTGCCTTAAATGCGTCACCCGTCAGGGGTTCAAGGTATCTTATAATAGAGGGCGAATCAAACCCAATATATATATACCTAGACGACATTGAGGACCCATTTTGGTCCTCTGAGGTGGTGCTATTGGGACATATACCGCACAACCAAACACTCTCAAATGAGAGATATCCGGAGGTGCGCCATATGCTAGTTGCATCGGGGATAAAGTATGACCTCCAGAGGGTCTTATCCTAATAAGTGATGCGGCATGTAAAATAGCATGCCCCCAAGCATCCACAGGCAACTGGGATTGCATAAGCAATGGACGTGCAATCCATTGGAGTCTCTTTATAAGGGACTCAGCTAATCTGTTTTGGGTGTGAACATGTGCTACAGGATGTTCAACTTCAATACCCGTTCCCCGACAATAGTCTTCGAAGACTTGTGAAGTAAATTCTCCCGCATTATCAAGACGTAGTTTCTTGATTTGGTTATCGGGGAAATGAGCACACAACCTTATTATTTGTGCCAATAGCTTTGGAAAAGCTAGGTTGCGGGTGGACAAGAGGCACACATAAGACCATTTGGTTGATGCATCAATTAGTACCATGAAGTACCGAAATGGGCCACTTGCGGGGTGAATAGGCCCGCAAATGTCACCATGAATTCTCTCAAGGAAGCCAGGAGACTCTAATCCCACTTTTAGGAGGGATGGTCTCGTTATAAGTTTTCCCTTGAAACAAGGGAGACATGGAAATTCACCCTTTTGAAGAATCTTCAGGTTCTTCAATTTGTGTCCACGGGATTTAGAGATGATGCGTCGCATCATTGCTGTTCCAGTGTGACCAAGTCTATTGTGCCAGAGTTCGAACTCTGGCAGTGATTGGCACGTCTGGTGCTCAGTCATATTGGCTTCTATTGGTTGAATGTATGTTTGGTAGAGACCCGACGGGAGTCCCTTGAATCGTTCGCAGATGATCTTCCGGTCATCTTTCTGACGAGTTACATACAGATATTCAACCGTATTTTTATCTCTGGTTTCTAAGTGATATCCGTTTAAACGGAAATCCTTGAAAATTACGAGATCCCTATTTGATTTAGGAGAAAATAATGCATTTTTTATTTGAAGTCTTGTGTTATTTGGAAGCAATATAATTGCTTCACCAGATCCTTCGATTATTTGGGACAGTCCTGAAATTGTGATAATAGGACCGTCATATTTATTTACGCTATTAAAATAGCAATGATCGCGAAGGATTGTGTGCGTTGAGGAACTGTCCACTAGGCACTCAGACATCATCTATATAAGCAAAAACGAAATTTTATTTGAGCGAAAATGTAAACATTCATTCGAAAATAAAAGTTCGTACTTAAGCAAATAAAAGATGAAGATACATTGAATTCTAAAAAGCATAGATAAACGATGGTGCTCAATTGAGAAGGTCGTCGTTCTCGAAGTCTTTTGCAGTAAACATTGTTGGCGGCTGAACAACCGCCAAGTTTGTTTCAGGTAGAGACTTCTGGCTCGCCTGTTATAGATCCTGGAGGTGGCGAGGAGTGCGGTAGTTTCTGGACCCATGGCCAGTCATGCCGCATCTATGGCATTTATCCTCCCAGTTCTTCTTTGGAAGTGACACTTGCTCGGTGTTCTTTCGCTTCCAAGTGAAATTTCTTTTTCCCTTATTGTTATTGTTTGTCTGTGGAGCTGCACCTCTTGGTTGCTTCATTATAGCTTTCCCTTTAGTGTTTTTAGCCTTCCTCTTGTTTTTCCACTTCTGGGGAGAAACGTGGTGGGCTTCAGGGATAGGGGCAGTGCCAGCTGGACGTAAGTTATTAGTTGCAAGTAGTAAGTCTCGATTCTACTCTGCCCTAAGTAGGCATGAGATCAAATCGAAAAATTTCATGAATTTGCTTTCACGGTACTGCTGCATGAGGATTGCATCTTTCTCGTGAAACGAGGTAAATGTCTTTTCCAACATGCGCTGTTCTGTCACTTCTTCACCGCACAACTTCAGGCGTGAGGTGATGTTATGAAGTGCAGAATTATACTCAGCGACGGACTTATAGTCCTGAAGTCTGAGGTTTTTCCACTCATAACTGGCACGCTGTAATATAACATCAATTTGATGTTTATACTGAGCTTCCAGAACTGTCCATAGGTCCTTTGGATCCTCAACCGTTAAGTATTCGGCCTTTAAGGTCCGATCGATATGTTTCCTAATGTCGATTATGGCTTTCGCCTTATCTACATCGGATACAGTGGTTGTATGGCTGCTGCTAGTTGTAGCAGAAGCTTCGGCCGCTGCGGGGGCCGAGGAAGGATCCAAAATGGACCCAAGGAGGGCCATCGAACGCAAGTGGAACTTCGGGTCCACTCGCCAACTCAGGTAATTTGTCCCTGCAGAGTCAAGGACTTCGAAATCGATGCTTGCCAATTTTGCCATTTATCTACGCAATTTAAAATGAGCATGAATTAATTAAAATTCAAAATTCATGCATAAAGAAATAAACAAGTAAAAATGCGGGGATCGGCCAGATACCCAAAAAAATAAACAGTCCAAAGTTCGTTTACAGTCCATAAAAAGGAAAGAAAAATACAACTTTGGAAACCCAAAGTGGGTCCCTATATATTCGACTTCATATGCTGTTGCACCGAGCTTGGGCTTTAAATACAAATTTCCTCACTTACAAATTCTCTCAAAAGAAAATAAAAGTGCAAGGAAAGTAAATAGGTATACAATGGCCGATCCCGAAAAACACATTTTTACTGATTTAAACATCCACACAGTTCTAAATATGCTACAGGCATAAAAATAAACAACCACACATATATCTCAAGCAAAACATATGGTAAATGAAACTAGAAAATATAATTATCTCGTAGACCACGTGGAAACGTCATACACTGTTAGGTTAGTTGACTAACGGCAGAGCGGTCTCAGGATCTTTAAGATAGTTATATTTTGAAAAAATAGAGTCCTAGTAAACCATAGATAATAGTATGCAAGAGCGATGTTTAAATTTGTCAACATGGACTATAGAAAATATTTGTAATTTTACATAGAGGAGAGTCCATTTAAGTAATTGACATCAGGCCATTAATTAGTGGGCAAAAATATTAACCGTTAAGTAATAGGGGATGCAGGCCCAATAGAATTATTTAGTTATTGATAGGAACAAATGGGCTTTAATTACTGGGAATCAGCTTTCTGATTGGAACCAAAACCAAGTTAACCCATGTACTTGGAACTCTATTATTTGTGATAACCACTACAATGTCCTTCAAGTGTAAGTTGATATTTTACTTTGTCCATTTTGTTTTTCATATAGGCATTTTTCTTTCCAGTAATTAAAGCCCACGACTCTACGCGTAGGGGATCAATTCGGTGGGGATTTTAGGATTGGTTTCTTGCTCAAGGAAGAACACGTGCTGATAACGTGTTAGAGAGTAATCAAACTCAAGAAGGAAAATAGTGATAGGAATTCTTAGAGATAGAATGAGTAACCATGGCCATAGGCCATGGTTCTCTATATATTAATTTAGAGGGGGAGATGAAGGGCCTCTAGGAGACCAAGAGTCCCCATTACCCATAGTAATGGGACTAATGAATGGGTAATGAAGGAGGGGATGCCAAAAGCCTCCCTCATTCATAACACCATTCATAAAACTTGCAGGATTTTTTGATGAATTTTTCACGGATGATTTTTTAGTTAAAATGGGAAAAAGTTCGAGGGGCTTTTACACAATTGACCCTAAATAGTAAAACACATTAAAAACTCTAATTACAGAGGAAATTAAGTAGAATACCAACTGAGTTTGTTCCTGCCCAACGCGAACCCACAATTCTCCGCATCTCACGGGGGCACACAATCGAACTCCTGGATGATTATCGTACGGGTGTTTGGCTTTGATTAGTCAAGAAAAATTATTGCTGGATGTGGGATCGGCCTCCACATTCTTTTTGCCGCTTATACTCAACTCATGCGAAGGGGACATGTAGAATTGACTTGCTAATTACATCCAAATGTTGCTTCTACGCTTCACTCTTCTTCTTCTTTCTTCGTTAACGGAGGCTGCAGTATTACTCAAAAATAGGTATCTTGTGCCATATCAGAGAGAGCGAGAGTGTGTGTATACTAGTCATAACACGTGCCCGTAGAGAACTGTTTATTTAAGACATTCACCTATCAAATGATTAGTTCCCCGAAAATTTAGCTCATCCCAAGAAATTTAGTTCATCCCAAAAATCTTAGTTCCTGAACAAATTTAGTGCCATCATATTTTATTTCATCCCCAACATTAGGTGAAGAGCCAACAAATATACACTCATATTTTGAATGGATCTTACCAAGCTATCATCTCAACTGCAAGTACACATGAGTCCAAAAATTCTTTAAATCAGCCGTTCTCCAAAACCAATATCATTTACCAAAAATCGCTCACACTAAAATATAAATTAGGACATATAATCAATCAAGAATGACACTAAGTAAATGCATAAATACTAAACCTCAGTCAACAGATAGGAAAGTAACTACGGCATGTAAAGTCTAACGTATACATCTACAATTTTCTTTTGTTCATTCCAGCAATGTATTTGCATAAAAGAGAAGGCGAAATGAACTCATTCTCACTTTTCCACTGAACTTCTTCTCCAATTCCCTCACAAGCCTCACATGGATCATCTTGAAGGCCTTCATCAGCCTGAAGGGAACATGAATAAGGACTGCCTTGCGGTTCCCTACCACATCAATCTGGATGTATACACAACAAACCTCACTTAGCTCAAATGCAAAACTACATGTTTCAGTTGTTGCGCAATAAATTCACTTGACATACACTGCGGAATTGATGAAAAGGTCTTTCAAGTTGCTCTTTAGCTCCTGATTGGTGTTCTCCAAACCAAAGATTGACCGTAATTAGCCCACAATTAGAACGTTTTTAACGCAGAAAAACATCAAGATCAATATTAAATCAAAAATGGATTATTAACCTGAGCAACGATGTACTCGAATTCAGTGGGCTCAAGACCCTTGTCTTTCTGGATCTTCATACTTGCAGAGTACATCTTGGTCAATATTACCTACTATTTATACAATAATAAATGATCCTAGATTATTGGAATCATAACTACTAAGATGAAAAAGAACATACACAAACCCCCAAAATTCATTAACAGTAGTTTCAAAAGATAAATTCGTGTGAGTAACTGCATGAACTTCAAATCCCAACCCTAATATATAACCCTAAGAGATAATCGATTGAAGAAGAGAAGGCGAGAGATACCTGGAAGCGGCTGGAGGGGGGAGAGAGAGTGATAGAGAGAAACCGACTCATCATCTCTCACTCGCTTGTTGTATAGAGAGAGAGGCATCTCCTATGTCCTCCCGATGACCGCCTCCAGCGCCTCCCCTCCAGTCGACATCCGGATCTGACCCGGATCCATATGTACCCACCCCATCTCCCATATCGAGCTCATCAGCGTCTCGCTGTAGAAGCACCTGAGACTGGAATGAAATTCCCCTCGATCTGGAAGGCCCCAGCCTGGAACCTCGGCATCTCCTCATCCTCCGTCCTCCCGATGACAGCCTCCAGCGCCTCCCCTCTACTCGACATCCCGATCCGATCCGGGTCCATCCGCACCTTCCCCATCTCCCATATCAAGCTCATCAGCGTCTCGCCTTAAGGAACCTCACAATTTGAATTAATAAATCAAATCAAAGCTCCAATTAAATGCATGTTGCTCTCTTGAGAAAGATCTCAGCAATCAAATGGCTGTTGCTATCCCTAAAAAAGCCCCTTGCTATCCCCCAAAAGCAGACTTGCTTTTCCAAGTCAAGTGGCAGGTTACGAAAAGAAATGGGACCCACAAAAACTCAAAAATACAAACCATTCATCTCTTTTTTAATCCCAACCGCAAGATTAAATCATGGCCCTCTTTCTATCAACCGGTTTGTCCTAGTCAGCTTGTCCTAGTCAGCCCTAGGATTCAAAAATCACTGTCAAATGTTTAATAGATTCAAAAATCCTGGCCCTCTTTCTATCAACCGGTTTGTCCTAGTCAGCTTGTCCTAGTCAGCCCTAGGATTCAAAAATCACTATCAACCGGTTGATAGAAAGAGGGACATGGAGATAAAACTAGCTAAGTATTAGACTTGTGTTCCTATGCTTTAGTCTTTAGCTAAGGTTTTTGATCCACGTGTTAAGGTGGAGGGTGTAATTGTGTTATTATAAACGTATTATGAAAACATGAGATTTCCCTCAAATGAACCGTTAGCTACGTTTAAAAATAGCTTATGAACCCTTTTTGCAACTTATGAGAATATATTCAGTAGGTCTTCACATATTGCTTCTGTGCCTGCTATTCTTCTTATTCGAGAAGGATCCAACAGATTATATGGAAGAAGAAACAAAAAACATTATAGAGACATAGTTCTTCTAGTGAACTGTCTACGTATTTAGCAAATCTGTTTCCTTTTACTGAGGCATAAATAGATGATAAGAATTTTGATACTCTGGTCTGGTGAAAAGGGTATGAATCTCGATATCTAATTCTTGCCATCATGGCTCGTGATTTGTTAACTGTCCATATATCTACCGTTGCTTCGGGGTCTGTTTTTAGTGCAGGTGGTCGCGTTCTGAGCGACACAAGGTCAAGGTTGAAGGAAGACATAGTTGAAGTTGCGATTTGTGTGAATGATTGGTTATATGCTTAAAACCGCTCGCAGCATAAAAAGGACCTTTCCGAAAATTCCGACGAAGAAGAGACACAAGATGAGTGATTTTCATTTCTTACGTGTATTATCATTTTCTTATTTGTATTAGAGTTCTTTTTTTGCCATTGTATGATGGATAAGGCTGGCCATCTTAAGTCCCCCAATAAAATTCAATTAATAAAATTTAAATGTTCAACCCATGACCTTCAAGATTTCAAACTTAAATATGTTTCTGTCCAATTGCAATACTATATCTATTTAGCAATAAAAGAAATTAATTTTTTTCTCATTTTTTAAATTTCTATCTACTTACAAAATACTATCTATTGTACTTTTTATAAAATACCATGGTTTTAAAAATCTATCTATCCTTAAAAATTTTAAATATTTTTTCACTTTAAGATTTTTTTAGAATTTTTTATGAATTTTAAAAAAATTTTAAGTTTTTTTAATTTTTTTAATTTAAAAAACCCGGCTCGGCCCGGGCCCGGGTCCGGGCCACGGGCCGGGCTTCTCGGCTCTGGATCACTGTCGGGCCGGGCAGACACGTTAGACACCCTGAGTCGCTATACGTCAGTTTCTGCTACGCAGACACGCGTCGCCGTCGAAACCCCAACACAAATGGCTTATTTATGAAATGGTGTTGTTTTTTATTATTTCACATATCTTTGTTATGGATCAATTGGCAGGGCAATGATTCAGATGATGAGGAAAAGAAGTGCTACGACCGAAAATAGCACCAACATATGATGCTGATTAAGTTAATTAAGACATGATTAAGAATATTTTGCTAGATAAAACCGGGGGTAGCTGGTGTTGTCTAATTATGTTTATTCTACATTCACTACTACAAAATGGACCTTTAACAGCGCTTAAATAAGGCCTTTAATAGCGCTTTACAAGCGATGTCTATCTCGCCGCTGCTATAGGGGGGCTGGTTTTAATAGCGCTTTAAAAGCGCTGTTAAAGGGGGCCTTTAACAGCGCTTGTTTGTGCAAGCGCTGTTAAAGGGGGGCCTTTAACAGCGCTTGTTTGTGCAAGCGCTGTTAAAGGGGGGCCTTTAACAGCGCTTGTTAGTGCAAGCGCTGTTAAAGGGGGGCCTTTAACAGCGCTTCTTTAGTGCAAGCGCTGTTAAAGGCCCCCCTTTAACAGCGCTTGTTTGTGCAAGCACTGTTAAAGGGGGGGCCTTTAACAGCGCTTGTTTGTGCAAGCGCTGTTAAAGGGGGGCCTTTAACAGCGCTTGTTTGTGCAAGCGCTGTTAAAGGGGAGCCTTTAACAGCGCTTCTTTAGTGCAAGCGCTGTTAAAGGCCCCCCTTTAACAGCGCTTGTTTGGGCAAGCGCTGTTAAAGGCCCCCCTTTAACAGCGCTTGTTTGTGCAAGCGCTGTTAAAGGGGGGGCCTTTAACAGCGCTTGTTTGTGCAAGCGCTGTTAAAGGCCCCCCTTTAACAGCGCTTGTTTGTGCAGGTATTTAATGCCGATGAGACTTATGCCTGATGATGAGACCTAACATAACAATCATTGGTGTTTATGTATAGCGGAGACACTTTGAACTGTTAGAAGCTAACTGCAAACCAGATGTAAGTAATCATGTGTATTGATTTCGGAAACTTAATATATTGTATTCATTAATTCAACATACATGCATGACCTTCTCACTGTTGGAGCATTCTTGCCTGTAACAAACCACCCATGCTCCCTTGTAATGTTTAGGAACATGATTAGATAAACATCAATGATGCCTTTATCCATGCTACGGAAAAGGGGGCATCTGGAGTCTTGAGTTTACAGAAAAAGGCGAATACATTGCACATAGTGATATATGTTGCACCACATATGGATGAACGTCAACGGCCAGTTGATGTTTCAACTTGAAACACTCGAACCATCCTCAAATCCTACAATAACGGTATCATCCTCGTGCCAGGATGCTTCGGCTGGAACCAGCATCACTACTTATCCTTCCGTGCTTCTACGATGGAATTATATGTTTTCCTGGAAGCAGCCTGCGGCCAAAATTTAATTTTTCAAGACTCGAATTAGTAGTTGTAATAATAAATATAATCAAACATCTGGACTTCCCTTTTACCTTGCAAGCGAACAGTATCTCTGCATTAATGGCCCATCCAGATGCTCTGCAATTTGAAGAGCTTCTTCTGCTTTCACGCCCAGAAATGAGAAACTCTCAGGAAAACAAAGTAATCTCACTCCTTCAGCTGCTGCCTCCTGCAAGACAAAATCAAAAATTTTAAATATCGTCAATAGAAGCAGCTGCTGTTCATACAGATAATGCAACAAGTCAGTAATCTCATATAAAAATCTTCTAACTTCAGTTCTCACATAAAAATCCATCCAATTACTTAGTTCCCATTAATTTGCCTGAAAATCATTGTTTTATTTTTCTTTTCGTTTTCAAAGTTCAATATTAGAGAGTATTGCTAAAATAGGTAACACCAAATAAAGAAGCAATCCATATACCATAAAGTGATCCATTGTTATCAGGTAATATAACAATCAGCAGGTCCAGTTCTTTCCCCAAAGGTTTGAGTATCTTCATTGCATCGGTATAACGTGCTTTTAGAGCTTTATCCACTTGATCAGGTCTTGCGGTTAATACATGAAGCAAAGGAGCTTCAGCAAAGTCCTGCATTGTCAATGACAATATTGAAGCATGGGTGTAACAAACACATAAAGTTGTCAGAAATGGAGTTGGCAGTAAAACAATGTTGGATCACATGGCCTGACAGCGGTAGTGCAAACAGATATGCATAAACTGCCTCATATCCAAATAAATATCTAAACATAACAGAATTTGTCCAAATACACATTTTAAGCACTGCATTATGGAACGTCTTGTTTTTATCAAAAAAAGGAACAAAATCATGCGACCTCGCATATTTTTAAAAAAATTACGAACTAGGGGGAAAAACTAGGGGTATGGTTCCTATTCTTAGGCATTTGGTCATATATATTAACATTAAACAAATATTCGAATCCGAAGGAAATCCAATTTCATGTACGACTTCACAAATAATGATTGGAATATTTGTACCCAACAATGTATCTATCCTCTAAAAGAAAACAAGTAGTGATATGGTAATACATGGCATCTCCTGATGCACCTCAAACCTCCTGATGTACGACTTGCTTGATGCTTGATGCACAATGACGCATAGGACAATATATGAATTTGCTTGATGTATATATATGTTTAGTATATTGGGCATAAAATTTGGTAACTACCTTTGCAAATGACATAATTCTCTACATCTTCATCACAATGTACTGTCTTCAGAAGTATTATAACTCACTATAATCGAGTATCATGATAACTAATTAATAATCACATGCACTGTAAAAGAAAGTAAAATTGAGAATAGATATTATCTGATTGCATATTCATATATATGATATTGATTGGTAAATTAGTTCATGATCTGTTATTTGACTGAACATCTCAAGGAGTGACAACTCATGATGATGGAGACTTACCATGAGCATTCACATGGTGTGATAGGGCCACAAGCTCTGGCAGCAATCCAACTGATCAAATAGAAGACGGCCGAAATTTAAAACAGAATAAAAGAGAATAAAAGTGTATATTCATAAAATAGTTAAAGCACAAGATTTGCACATATTGGAATATTCCAAGACATTGGAAGATCCAAAACAACCAATATGTGGATTTGTGATTTCTTAGCATAACATAAGTTCAATTCACTGAAGTTCATGAAACAAGATAAATGAATATAGGCTTTGTCGACCCTTGGTTGTTCAATCTCTGATCCCAATCTTACCCTCAATCAATCACCTTGTGAATTGAACTTCAAGCGATGAAAAAATTAGTTTTTCTACGACAACGGAAAAGTTCTTAGACGACACCTTCGCGTAGCAAAAAAGTGAAGATACTACATCACTCTCCCAGTATATGATTCCTATTATCAAATAGCCAATAAATAACATCCATATATATATATATATATATATATATATATATATATACACACTAGTCATAACCCGTGCCCGCGGGCACGGTTCATTTAACATTTCCCCCGCGAAATTTTTGTTCCCCGCGAAATTATTTACATATCTAAAATTTAACAGAATAAATTAGCGTAAAAATATGTAGCGGCACGGGCACCTTTGGCGTGGAACAACAAATTCGGCGTGGAACAACAAATTCGGCGCCCGCGCCTTTGGCGCAGAACAACAAATCTTTGTAAAAAAATTTAGCGGGGCGCCTTCGGCGTGGGCACCACCGAAGGTGCCCGGGCGTCGAACTTATTTCCCCTGCGAAATCTTTGTTCCCCGAAAATTATTTTCACAGCCAAAATTTAACAAAACAATAAATTAGCGTAAAAATATTTAGCGGCACGGGCACCTTCGGCGCGGAACAACAAATTCGACGCAGACGCCTTCGACGCGGAACAACAAATTCGACATCGAACAACAAATTTGGCGCCCGCGCCTTCGGCGCGGGACAACAAATTAGCGTAAAAAATTTAGCGGGTCGCCGAATTAGCGTAAATAGATTTAGCGTGGCGTCTTTGGCGCGGGCGTCAGAATAGCAAATAGCAGTGTTTTTACGCTAATTTGTTGTTCCACTAAATTGTTATACGCTAAATTTTTTATTTTGTTTAATTTAATGGTCGTGATTCTCCATAATCTTTCCTAAAGCACTTTTAATTTCAAAGTTTAAGTTTTCAAGTCACTTTCCCCCGAAATTTAATCTTCACAACTTTCCCAATGCACTTTTTCCCCCAAATTTAATTTCCACACTCTTTCCTAAGGCACTTCTAATTTCAAAGTTTATGTTCCCAAGGCACTTTTCCCCAAAAAATTTCACAAAATCCATTCTCAACCATTGATTTACCAAGATCAAATCTCAGCCACTCTTTATCTTGTCCTAGTCAGCCCTAGAATTCAAAAACAGTTGTCAAATGTATAATAGATATATATATATATATATATATATATATATATATATATCAAATTATCACTACTACAAAAAGGACCTTTAATAGCACACCTTTAATAGCGCTTGCCAATTATAAGCGCTGTTAATTAGAGGCACATATAATAGACAGCGCTTCTTTTTGCAAGCGCTGTTAAAGGTCGGAGAATAGACAGCGCTTCTTTCTGCAAGCGCTGTTAAAGGTCCGACAATAGACAGCGCTTCTTTCTGCAAGCGCTATGTATTAGAGACACAGATAATACACAGCGCTTGTAGAAAGAAGCGATGTTAAATATCAGACAATAGACAGCGCTTCTTTCTACAAGCGCTGTTAAAGGTCCTAATAGACAGCGCTTCTTTAGAACAAGCGCTGTTAAAGGTCCCAATAGACAGCGCTTGTTTAATACAAGCGCTGTTAAAGGCCACCCTTTAACAGCGCTTTCACAAACAAGCGCTGTTAAAGGGGGGGCCTTTAACAGCGCTTGTTTGTGCAAGCGCTGTTAAAGGGGGGGCCTTTAACAGCGCTTGTTTGTGCAAGCGCTGTTAAAGGGGGGGCCTTTAACAGCGCTTGCACAAACAATCGCTGTTAAAGGCCACCCCTTTAACAGCGCTTGTTTGTGAAAGCGCTGTTAAAGGGTGGCCTTTAACAGTGCTTGTATTAAACAAGCGCTATTAAAGATATTACATTCACGGTTCCGCCCATATTTTTCGTTTCCCCCCTTTTTATTCCAGGCCCTAACCTCTGCCATCTCAAAATCTCAAGCTTTCGAATTGGTTGGAGATGATCGCCTTCGGCGAACCTCACGGTCGGAAGGGCCGGTATCGACCCAAAGGGAGGTCACAGGAGCCGTCATCGATCCTGATGGTGCTCGAAGCTGTCACCGTCGACCATGTGGAGAGTTGGAAGTTGGCGCCTTTCGACGAGTTGGGGACTTCGACTGAGGATCGTCGACAACTTCTGCAACTGCCCTGATCATGCTTCGCGAGGAATCTATCTGGGTCGAGATCAATCGAGCCTCAATCCAAGGTGAAGTCGTACTACCTTTTTGATGGGTACACTCACCTGTCGTCGGGTTTGGCTTGCGGTCTTGCGGGTTTGTCTGCTGGAATGGCGATCGGGATCGTCGGAGATGCTGGAGTTAGGTAAAAGCCGAGATCTTGATATTGGTTTAGTTATTATTTTTTTCTTTTCTGTGATTGAGACTGTGATTATTTGCTGTTTACTTTATTTGTGATGATTATTGGATCTAATAAATACCATTTTATCGTGAACAAATATAGCTGTTGATGATTAGATCTAAATCATTATTTGCATGGTAGAGATTTTACCGGTTCTGCAGATTGCTATCATGAGTAAATACTGTGAAATAGATGGAGTTAAACTCATGTTTATTCTCTGGGCACTGCTAGATGCAGTGTCTAAATTTGCTTCTGGTTCACATCTAAATCTTGTCGATATGATTATTATTCTGACACACTAAATTTTCATCATTATGCAATATGAATCCTTATGGAAGCAAGCGGATGATAACACTGAAATTACATTTGGGAATATGGAGGTAGCTTACCTCTAAAACGTAGGAGAGGCCACATCAAATCTTCTAAAGAATCTGAAACTACTGAAGGAACTGCCAATAGAAATGTGGCAAGCAGACAACAATCACAAACAGCATTGAAAGGAAGCATAAGCTTTGAAGTGTGTTTAATATGGCAATGATTTTGGTTTGTTGGAAATTATAAAGGCACCTCTTTTATGCTCATTTGCAACAGAGAAATGTGGCAAGCCAATTTGAGAAAGTCAAGCTGTGTATAGAACTAGGAGCCATTTCGAAGATGAGGAAGTACAAGCTGCTAGTGAAGAACAGTGGAAGGCAAGAAAAAAAATCCGAAGAGGAGAAAGAAGGCGGCCGAAGGCCGGGAAGAGGAGGACAAGCTGGACAGGCTCATAGAGCAGTACAACGCCAGATTTTCACAATGTGGAGGGGATAAATCTAAAGATGCCACAGGTTCTGGACATAAAGAAGTTAGAAGACGGTTTGAGTCATCTATCTCATGTAGGTAAGTGGGTATATGCTGTATTGCCTTTTCTTCTCAAATATTCCACCATTGAATACAATTCATATTATGTATAATCAAACTAAATTTACATTCAAATCAAACTAAATTTACAAGTACTTGTGAAACCTTAAACATCAATTTTGACTTGCCAAAAGGTACTTAAATCAGTAATAAAGAAATTATTCAGAACTTGTTCTTTTTGTTACATCTTAATTCCTATTGGATTTTCACAAACTGTGTTTTGCATGAGTGCAAACCTCAGTTTCATTTTGACTTAAATGAAACCTTAATCTTAGAATATGTGTAGACATATCAAGCTGAAAGAGTTACTTATGTATTTGTTTCCAGTGGCTTTGTGAATTTATTTCTAATTCATTGATCACGTACATGCGTCTCAATGAGGTGAAAAGCATGCATTGGTTAATTTAGGAGATACATGTGCAAAATTATTGTGCTATGATCTTTTTGAATTTGTACGGCTGTAAAATAGCACTCGGTTTTATAATTCAGTTGATGATATCTTTTTTATTAACTCAATTTGATTATGTTTTATAATTTGTACGTGCAATAGAATTCTTATATTATTATTTATTTGTTTGCCCGCACTCATTTTTAAATTAAATGCATTGTTTTGCATAAAAGGGATGCATATGAGGGAGTTTCTCCGGTAGTAGTGGACTTTGGGAGTGAGTGTAATTTTTTTAGAACATGATTAGGTTGTATTTAGACATGTACCTACCCTAAGTTGTTCTATTAAGATTTTTGTTTTTGTTAACTTTATAAAATGGTGATATATTACCACTTAAGAAATTTCCATGTGCAGTAAGCACTTCTGGGGTTTCTTTGCAATAACACCACTTGCAGCTACTGCTTGTGGGATTAAAGCAAGGTATGTGTTATTATATCCTTCAAGTAGCTTAGCTTTAGCTTAACTTTTCTTTGCAGTTAGCTTTTGTCACAAGCAAGCTTAACATATTTTAACTGGTGTGTTTCTCCAAGAGGAATAATGGGTTGTACAGTCGTGTCATACACAGATGGTATTACTAGGATGAATAACAGTGTATCCATAAAGATTCACAGAAGCATTGCACATGGATATTAGCATATGACACATTTCAGATTTTCTCTAGGGAGATGTCCTACATAAGATGGTAGTACAAATTATTGCACATGGATATTAAACCGTGGTCTGCACATTCAATAAGATAATCTCGTATTAGAATCCTTCTTGATGTGTACGGCATTTTGATGCCCCAAGTTCAAAATGGCAAAGACAAGCCATTCCTTTTGCGTGCAACTCCACAGTGTCACATTCCTTTGACAAAAGTCACCTTTCTGTTTAGAAGACATATTCATTAACCAAAAAGCAGCATATCAATCAGTTTTTTAAAGAATAGATAAAGAATATACCTTTTTGTTAAGGAACACCCGATTATATGCAGTAGGGTATTGCAATGGCTAATTGTCACATTCCAACCTAGCTGCAATCTTCAGAATGGTAATCGCGGTAAAAGAAAGGAGAATCCATAAACCGACCCAATCTTGTAGTAACTAAAAGATCGCCCCAGGGACGCATTCGACGTCCATGGGGGCAAGCGCCGACTTATAGTGCCTCGTGAGCATTGATCATCATCCCTAGAACTTGAGATGGGCAAGAATACTAGTGCAGCTAGAGGTTGAATTTCTAAACATGTATACAAGTCATGAGAATGCAGCTTGGTTTCTAGTCCAACCTACTTCGTGGCTATGAACCATAAGTTTTCCTCATGTTCAAGAAATGAAAATTGGCTAGAATTTGCAAGTAGATGCCTCATCTCTCAGCAGGATGATTCTGACACTAGGGCTATTATTCAAACCATGAGACCCATGCAATAATTTGTACTACGTAGAATCTATATATGCCTCGTGTTTAGCCTACAGAATCATTGTCCTTCCCAGAAAAAAGTGGTGCACCGAGACATCAAGGCAAGTAATATATTGATTGATGATGATTTTGATGCCAAAATTTCCTGATGTTTTTTATCTTGCTGTAGCCTTTCCATTCCGTTTATTTCAGTCTAAATATTTGTTGCCATGGCAGCTTTCATGTCGTCCCCTTGCCACATTGAACTGATGTTGTCGGAGAAGGAAGAACCAGTCAAGAAAGAGGTATTTTATTTGTATGATAATTTTATTCAGCATCCTAAATATGCTCTGAATGTTTTGTGATTTGAATTCTAAACAAATTTTAATGTTTCCAGCTCTGCTTGTGATTTGTATTTTCGTAATCCTTGAATCAGATTTGAATTATTGTGAACTTTATTTTTTTTCCCACTATCTCTGCTTTTAAATGTGTAGGGCGTAGTAGTTTTTTGTGCCAAAGATATTATGAACTGAGACAGCACCAGGCACCAGCTTTACATGACTCGTTTGTGCTGTATCAATTATCATTGCATGCAATTTTTATTTGACTAAACAATGAGTCCTACTTCATGCCAATCCAGTTTGTTAATGTACATACAAGCTTTGATCTTACATAATTAGTTCTTGATATGATCTGTATTCACATGGGTCCTTAGGTCGACAAAGCAAAAGAAGTCAAGCTTGATGATGAGACTGGCTACGAGGAATCTCTCAGCACATGAGATGGATTTACTAGAAATTACAAGGCATATTTAAACTGTTCATCATTGTGGAGGACAAAGCCATGGAACTTATAACCATGATCACCACCAATATGTCGGACCTTTGAACCGATAATATATTAACTAACAAGTTGCATGTTAATCAACTTTAACTAGTTTTAGGGGGATTTTTATTTTTTTTGAGTCTGTGTTCGCTACCTGTGGTTTGTATTTGTTTTTGCTAGAAGGACAAAGCCTAAGATGCTGATTCATGTGCCATTGAGGTACAGAGGAGCTACTTCTCTTTCATGCGCTTACCTGCAGAAAGGCAATATATGCACCTATCATCATATAAAAATAAATAGACAAACAAATAAAATAGATTCAATATCTCCTACGTGTGTTACTCTTCTGTATGCATGTAAACATGAAGACTCCAATTATTTGTTGATGCTCTAACAAAAGAGAATAATGGCTCATGGGTTAATCCAAACAACAAAAGGGGTATAAATCAGAATGAGTTGGTGATGGATGTGGAAGCAGATTCTTCAGCACCCATGAAGCAGATCAGGTATAAGAGAATTTTGCATTATTTGTTGATGAATTCTTAAGTTTAATGGTGTAAATCTTGTTATACTTGATGTTGGTGAGACAAATGCTTGCACTTTAATTCTGTAGTACAAGTTTATGTGTTGGTTTTATTGGATGTACGTGGGTGTATGCAACATGCATTTTTAACCACAGGAGGGTCCCAACAATTTGATCCATTTCTTATTATGAGTTATTAATAGGCAACAATTATACAATTTTAATAACCCTCTACGAAGTTAATGGAAGGCGTTGGGTTTGAAGAAAGCAAAATAACTTAATGAGTTTCTCTTAAAACCATCGAAGTTCAAAGTGTTCATGGAATTAAGCCATCTTGCTTCTGTTCTTTTCTCTTCTTTTTGATATCTGTTACTTGAAAACGTAGCTTAGATTTGGTGGTCTTATAACATTCAAAGTAAACAAATAAATAAGTAGATATAAATCTCACAGTTTTGAGAAAAAGAGAATTTAGCAAAACAAAACAAAAAAACAGAGTGTAGATTAAGAAAATTCAAATTGAAACATAAAAGTTATACCCAAAAAAACAGGAACATACACAAAAAGAAAATTTCTCCACAACTTTTGCAGGTCATAACTACAGAATAAGATGTTTAGAAAATTCGGATAGGCTTCCCCATGGTGCTCTTCAGATATAAGCATCTCACCTGCACAACACACCCATCAATTAAAAGGCGTCCAACAATATATATATGATAATGAATCTTAATCTTATCGATAATGAAAAGAAATGAAACTAAATATCGAAAAATCTGTACATAGAATACACGAATTTTTTTCCTTCAAAGCAACCAAAATAAGAGAGAAATATGGCGGGGAGCTATATAAGATAAAGCAACAATAAAAAATTATGTTCAGGGACAATGACCAAGAAACAATCAAAAATTACGTTCTGCAACTTGAACTTCCAGTACTATCAGGTTTGGCACACCATTTGTATATTGCCTCAAATTTCTAAACAACCTAAATTGGTTTGCTGTGTTGATATTTTTGCAAGCTTGTTGTTCTAATTTGGGCATTATCGCTGTGAACAGATTGATGAGAAAGTGCAAAGGGAGATCATCAACCATAGGTCCTTGAGGCACCCTAACATCATTCGCTTTAAGGAGGTATGAATGCAATAGGGTCCTGTTTTTGTTTCTCTGTGAAGTTTATATTTGCAAACAATTTTTAAAGAAAATTTACCTGGTAATTTGACAGATCAATATTGATCAGTTCCTTGACACCAATGATGGCTTTGATGATGTGGATGAACCATAAGAAATAACAGAAGTTGGAAGTGAAGATACTTGGCGGACATTATTAACAACAGCTGATCATATATCGAGTTTCTATAATTTTCATTTGTATTATCCTTGGCGGACATTATTACTGCATCGTGTTTCTATAATTTTCTTGATGTGGTTCTCATGTAGATTAAGAATTATCAGTTCACTGCTAGAATCTTCAAAACATTTGCGATTATGATCAAATGAATGTTGACTTATTACGAAACATTTGCGATTATGATTTCTCGATTATGGTATTACTCGGAAACATTTGCGATGACTCGTCATCAAAACGTCATGCGTATGAATCACTAGTGAGTGGCCTGTCCGAGCTTCAAAGAACAAGCTACGGGCTGCAGTCCCCGTTTTGATGTGCACTAACAAGCGTTGTTAAAGGGGGGCCTTTAACAGCGCTTGCCCAAACAAGCGCTGTTAAAGGGGGGCCTTTAACAGCGCTTGCACAAAAAATCGCTCTTAAAGGGGGGCCTTTAACAGCGCTTGCACAAACCAGCGCTGTTAAAGGCCCCCCCTTTAACAGCGCTTGCACAAACAAGTGCTGTTAAAGGGGGGCCTTTAATAGCGCTTGCACAAAAAATCGCTGTTAAAGGGGGGCCTTTAACAGCGCTTGCACAAAAAAGCGCTGTTAAAGGGGGGCCTTTAACAGCGCTTGCACAAACAAGCGCTGTTAAAGGCCCCCCCTTTAACAGCGCTTGCATAAACAAGCGCTGTTAAAGGGGGGCCTTTAACAGCGCTTGCCCAAACAAGCACTGTTAAAGGGGGGCCTTTAACAGCGCTTGCACTAAAGAAGCGCTGTTAAAGGCACCCCTTTAATAGCGCTTGCACTAACAAGCGCTGTTAAAGGCCCCCCTTTAGCAGTGCTTGCACAAACAAGCGCTGTTAAAGGCCCCCCTTTAACAGCGCTTGCATAAACAAGCGCTGTTAAAGGCCCCCCTTTAACAGCGCTTGCACAAACAAGCGCTGTTAAAGGACCCCTTTAACAGCGCTTTTAAAGCGCTATTAAAACCAGCCCCCCTATAGCAGCGGCGAGATAGACAGCGCTTGTAAAGCGCTATTAAAGCCCTTATTTAAGCGCTGTTAAAGGTCCATTTTGTAGTAGTGTATGAAGAACTAAGAAAATAAAATAGAAACAATTTGCAATGAACATATACATAAAGGTCACTAAGATGCAGATCCTCAAATTTATTTGATGTTAACCTTGACTGGATAGAATAGATCCTCAAACCACTTTCCACCACAACCAAAAATACACAAAACGCGGAGATAGAACAATTTATGAGCTTAGCCAGCATAAATGGCCAGAGCTCAACGGTCCAACCAAGCAAAAAGTATCCAACAAAAGAAGAAAATGACATGATACCGCTTCTGTGTTGCTCCAGTACTGACGTATCCTAAATGTTGGCATTGGATTGTTGCCAGCATAGTTTGAAAAATCTGTCAATACCTGAGACATATCACACATATCATATCAGATTTCAAGCATGTTGATATGATCCATCCAAAACAGGAAGATACCACCAATATTAACTCATAACTACTACATAATGGAATTCGGGGTTTGACGTATCAAAAATAGAAAATCTGACTTGTTCGATATAACAGGAGATAAATCTCATACACCAATTAAAAGCAAAGTTTGAAAAAGTAATAGTTGATATCGATTCATATCAGCCTATTTAGTTCTTCAACTCGAACCCGATACATAATTATTGAAATGAAATAGACCTCTCTTTATCAGTGCCGTATACAATTCTTCAATCTTCAACAGGACATGATATCGGGCATTTCAGTTATAATATGAAGCTAAGATATCAAATTAAAAGTAGACTAATCTAAGCCGATTGATTTAGATATTAATAGCTGTATTACTATAGAGCTAAGATATCGTGACACCGACAGTAACATGAAGACATCAAAGTATATCTTAAACTATGCATGTGCATAAGATTTTATATTGCCTAGGTGAAATCAAGACAGCAAAGTATATCTTAATTTAATCACTTTGCCGTAGACTAATTATTATATGCAAATCTTTGATTTGGTTTCTTCTAGTTGTGGAAATCCTCTTGACTCTCTGTCTCAACAACCAAAACTTACTTATGTACTTGAACTGATCGAGCCCTTAAGTTAGACATGCAACCAACATAATGGGTCTTACCACAATTAATGTCCAGCTAATGAATACTCATACCACTTTTTTAACTTTCGGTGCATATGCCCAAACCAACATAATGGGTCTTACCACAATTGATCCTGTTATGATAATACTTATAATATGGTGCAATATATGAGATTGTGAGGAACTTTAATGTTAAAAAATTGCAATCACAACTTTATAATGCTACAAAAAGCAAGCATTATTAATGCAAATTGACCAAATATCACAACTTTATCAAAGGGTTAAAAAACAAAGTTTCACTGAATACCGACCTTTAGGGTGCACATCTATACTAAAGTGACATATTTCTGGACCACATAACGACACCAATCTTCCTTGACTTCAGCTAGTTGATCAGGAGAGTAAGTAGCACATTGGTAGTCAGGGAAGTACTACAAAATAGAATATCATAGCAAATACCAAATATATATTATAATCAAATATTAGCAAATATAACTAAAAAATGCGAAAAATATAAATTAAAACTAAAACTACATACCGTATCTGGGATGATGTTTTCATTTTTTGAAAGGATTTCTTTCATGAATCGCATAACATAATAACCACAATCAATTGTATTGGTCTGAAGGGGGCACTATACAATTCAAAAAATGAAAAATTATATGAATGGTGAGTTATCCTTGGTTGATCTAGATTTGAGCAACATATGAAATTAGAAGAGACCGTTGTACATACATTTATACGGATCCACGTGGGTTTGTTTGATCTAGATTTCGGGCCCCTGGTTCCCTTAGAAGCACGATAAATGCACAAAGCTCTAACAAAATAAAATAAATTTAGTCAACTCGTTATATTCAACATATATCATATTTACATATTGACATAAAACACAATTAACTTACTTGTCGAATGTATTCTTCATGGTTCGATTATATTTTGGATCATGATGCAAGGAATCCAAATAATATATTGTCTCTGATGTGGCATTGATGACTAACAACACCCAATGACCCCTACAAAAGTAGTTAGCAAATTCTAAGTGACTACATTCTTAGGAATTCATTAAATTAAATAAAATATATTAAAAAGTTATTTACCCTGTATTATATGGTGCCAAGAATAACTTCCCTGTCTCGTTATTTTCAATAAGTGCATCGGCTATATACTTCGTTGGCTCATCAACAAAAGAAGATGTGTTATGTGGGCATAAGAATGAGAATCTCCTTGTGTTTTGTCTGTTGACAACCAACTCATAGTACAAGTACCTTGAATGAAGATTAAAAATAAGTTATCAATAATATCAACGTTTAATTGAAATGAAATTCTAAAAATTGTTTACTTAAAGTACCTGATATATACACAGATTACCGGACAATCCAACCACTCGTGTTGAAGAAGTTCATTGACAATTTGATGACTAATTAACTCCATATATGATATACCAAAAATGTCTCTCTCCATGTCTATTTGTAACAGCGCACCACCTTGAAGCTTTTGTGTAGCATATATCTGAATAAAATTGCAATACATGGAGAGATTATTTGCAGCAACTGCAGGAGAGGACTCCTGATGTTTTGACTCTACTTTTTCGTGTTTCTTTTTACTAGTTGCACGACCAACATGGGAGGGCTCCTGATGTTTTGCCTTTAATTTTTCTTGTTTCTTTTTAGGAGTACCTGACTCCTTTGTTTTAACCGACTCTTTGACGTTAGATTTTGCGGGCATTTGTATGGGAAATCATTTAAGTGAATCATTTGGTTAGAAAATAATGAAACAACAATATAAGAATCTAATGTATACTATAATAAGTCTTACCGTAGAGACCAAATCAATAAGGTTGGTTGGCCATGCAACAAAAGTACCAATCGCATCACCTACTACCATGACTCCTGCATCCTCTATAGGTATTGGTAGTGGTGCATCTGACTCTATCACATGTTCAACCATAACTTTCATATGAGTCATGGGTAATGATATATTGTGTAGTTTTCTATCATCAAGACTATTGAAGACCTTTCCCTTCCCAACTATGCGATGTGTTGGGGATGATAAATAGAAATTGCATGATGAGATGTCCTAAAACAAAAATTTCATAAAGAAAACATCAATTAATGTTGTTAATCATACAGGAATGTATTTTGCTAATAATATCTTGAATTAATTATTTGTAAATGCAATAATTTAATAGAAAAACACTTACTTCAGGAATATTACAGGAAAGAAGCGTGCAACTACCACTTTTGCTAATTGTAGCTAATTCTTTGGTGTGACCCATACTCTCAAATACTTTCATCTTCTCTAAGAGCAATGCCACTGTTTCTCTCAAGTCCGCGTTATCATTATTTCTTCTACGCTTTTCACTTGGGAAACAATCTTTTACTGACGGCCCGAATCCATAACCTCTAACCCGTCCAGGATACTCTGGGACATTTAAGACTCGAGAAAGTATATCATGCGAGTCCTGTAACTGATCCTGTGATGTAGTTTGTGAAATGGTCTCCTGGCACATAAATTTGAAAGGTAACATGTACATCATTAGTGATAAAATAAGAAAATAATAAAAGAACTAGAGTAAAATGATATCATACTTACAATTTTCTCACACACTTGCTGAACATTTTCATTATCAACCACTCCTAACTTATTTACACGAGCACCCTTTCATAAATCATGACGGGCTATGGATGTGTCATTTGATTCTGACTCCTTTAACTGTACATTCAGACAATTAAGATAATTAATAAATTGATTGAAAATCATTTCTAACATCTTGTACGTTATATCTTTTGCATACTTACCATCTTTTGCTCAAGGCGTGCGTAACCCATACTGCCCTTTCTATATGGGTACATATGATTTAATGCTCTTTTTCGATTTTGAGTGCTTCGCATCTATTTAGGCACAAAGCAACTATATTAATACAAAGTAATATGTTTAGTCAGATTCCTCAAAATGAGTAACATTACCTTAAATTCATCGCACTGACGTTTAGCAACAAACGCTCTCCATTGATCTTCAGATATGAAAGGATACTCATGTGGAGGATGCTCAATAACACTACCACTTTCATCATAAACATAATTCTTTGTTAAGTAGGTTCTGAAATTTCTCCAAAGTTTGCCTGCTTCTTTAAGAATATATCTCCGATGACTATCATCAACAATGAAAGATGTCTACAAAAGTGTGCTCAATTGTGTTAGTATCTTTGTATAAGAATAAAAACATATGAGAGTATGTATATTACCTGTATATCCTTCCAGATGTTTTCTTTCACTACTTTTAAAGCCGACGATTTCCATTTATCACATGTTATTGGCACCAACTGTCGGGTAATTGCCACAATATAACTCACAAATATAGCACTGTTAGGATCAATTGGTTGACCCCTATCATTCCATCCAACCTAATAACAATGATAGAATAAGAAAATGAATATATGTTGATGAAAATTAATATGATTAAATAATAAAAACTTGTAAGTAGAATACCTTAAATGATATCCCTTTGCTGCGTGCACGAATAACTCCCTCCATAGCGGTCACTCCACGTTTAATAACATTTTCCTCAATATTAGGAGCATCACCATCAAGGGGAACACAGTTGTCATCACTAGAAGACATTTATCTACAACAAAGTAAAACAACATTAAATTGTTAGTTCACAAGAAAAGATGCAAGAAAAATGAATTAAGATCAATATACATCACTCACCAGAAAAAGTCGTATGAACTTAATTAGGTTAATCTTTTCCTTTTCCTTGTTGGATTAATACTTGTTTGTCCCTTCATGACATGAAATGACGGATTGACCCAAATCCCCTCATCATGATCATCTCTCATATAGAAACCATCATCTACAGTAGGATCAATATCAAGTGATTGTGATGTCCCTAAGAAAGGATCATCCTCAGTATTGATATCTTCATGTGCTTGGCTACGACAGTCATTTAATTTGTTATTCAACAACACAATGGACCACTTCACATCAGTGGGATTTGTGACATAGAATACTTGTTGAGCTTGCGAAGCTAAAATAAAAGGCTCGTCCTTATACCCCTCCCTATTGAGATCCACCCGCATGAACCCTAACTCATCAATTTGAACCCCATTATTGTTGTCTGCCCACTTGCAACCAAATACAGCCAATCGAAACATACTATAATCCAACTCCCATATGCGTTCAATAACACCAAAGTATGACATATTTGCATATATGGGATTTCTGTCTTTTGCACTAGAGATGTGCATAGATTTAGCTACAAGAGTCACTCCACTGTTTTGCATTGTACTTTGATCATCATGATCTTTAGTGTAGAATGTGTACCCGTTAATAAGGTAACCATTGTGAGAAAAAACGTGTACACTTGGACCATTTGCTAACCATCTCAATCTATCTGAAACTGAAGCTCTATTTATAGCCAACTCTCCAAAGACTTGTTCTTTCAGCCATGTTATAAAAGACCGATTGTGTTCTCTTGTTACCCAATTCTCATTCCTATTTGGGTTTGAATTTCGAAGTAGTTCCTTGTGTCTTTCAGCATATGGCTCAACTTCAACATCATTGTGCAGAACATATAAATGTGCTTGCTCCCACTCTGTCCTTGATATGAGCACTACATCACCTCCCTTAATCCCTTCCCCTGATATTCTTCCTGTGTGACGAGACCTTGGAAGCCCTATGGAATCAACATTGCTTAGGTACTCTGTACAAAATTCAACAGCTTCTTCAACTATGTAACGCTCAACCATACAACCTTCTGGTCGACTACGGTTTTTCACATACCCTTTTAATATCTTCATATAGCGCTCGATCGGGTACATCCATCTCATATAGGCTGGTCCACACAATTGTGTCTCTCTAACCAGGTGAACAGTCAGATGAACCATTATGTCAAAGAAGGATGGTGGTAAATACATCTCAAGCTCACACAATGTGACAACAATTTCTTTTTGCAATGCCGGTAACTTTCCAGGATCAATAACTTTACTGCAAATTGCCCTGAAGAAGAAACATAGTTTTGTGATGGTCACACTCACCTTTTTTGGCAAAATGGAACGTATACCCACTGGTAGTAAATGCTCCATCAAAACATGACAATCATGAGATTTTAGACCTTTTAACTTGAGATCTTTCATGGATACCAGGCTTCTAATGTTTGACGAGTATCCCTCTGGAACTTTAACTCCATCGAGAAACTTACAAAAAACTTTTTTTTCTTTCCTAGATAGAGTATGAGCTGCAGGAGGTAGATATGTACGCTTTCCCTTCTTTACCGGTCCCAATTCTATCCTCATTCCCATACTTACCATGTCCAACCTCGCATTTATCCCATCTTTACTCTTTCCTGGAACATTAAGCAACGTCCCGATAACACTTTCAAAAACATTCTTTTCAATATGCATCACATCAAGGAAATGTCTTACATACAATGACTTCCAATATGGTAATTCAAAGAAAATAGAGTTTTTCTTCCACCCGCTGGTGACAAGTTCTCCTGCAAATGGCTTCCCAAAATTACTACTTAAATTCTTTACCTTATCAAACAGCTTATCACCGGTCAATGGCACAGGAGCTCTACATTCCTCTGTATTCCCATTGAATGCTTTCCTCAACCACCGGTAACGATGCCTCACGGGTAAAAATTTACGATGTCCGAGGAAGACATTCTTCTTACAATGTTCCAACCGCATCCAATACGTACTCTCTTCACATAAAGGGCATGCACACTTTCCTTTGATACTATATCCTGACAGATTACCATATGCTGGAAAATCATTAATTGTGCCAAATAACATAGCCCTCAAGTTGAAATTCTCTTTCTTGTACCCATCGTACACCTCTACACCTGTGTCCCACATTTGTTTCAAATCTTCAATTAACGGAGACTAGTATATGTCTATATCATTTCCTGGTTGTTTAGGCCCAGAAATTAACATAGACAACATCATGTACTTGCGCTTCATGCATAACCATGGAAGTAGATTATAAATCATCAAAATCACTGGCCATGTGCTGTGGGAACTACTTTGAATACCATGTGGGTTCATTCTGTCGTTAGACAATGCAATTCGTAGGTTTCTTGCTTCTTCCCCAAATTCAGGATAATCGTGATCAAATTTTGTCCATTGAGGAGAATCTGCCGGGTGACAGAACATGCCATCTTTAATCCGTTCATTTGAATGCCACGTCAAGTGTTTTGCATCTTCTGGACTGCGATACATGCGCCTAAATCTCGGTATTATGGGGAAATACCATGCCACCTTCACTGGAGTTGATTCTTTTCTTTTATATCGTGAGGCATTACATTTAGGACACATGTTTAACGATGCATGTTCATTACGAAATAAGATGCAATCGTTAGGACAAGCATGAATCCTCTCATAGCTCATGCCTATAGAGCATAACATTCGCTTAGCCTCATATGTTCGACTAGGAAGCACATTATCTTCTGGCAACATATCCTTTAGAATTATGAGTAACTCTGTGAAGCTCTTATCAAACCATCCATTGCTCGCTTTCAAGTTATACAATTTTAATACCGCCGACAATCGGTTGAACTTAGTACAACCACTGTACAATGGCTTCTCCGCATCACTTACCAACCTCGTAAACATTTCAGGACAATCCCGGAGATCCTCTTCAACCATATTTGCCATCTCTTCTAGGCGATCGTCATCATATGTATTTGTGTTTGTATCACTTGTAGCATACCTCTCTGTACTTCCAAATTCACTGCACTCTTCTCTTGTCTCACCATGCCTTGTCCAACATGTATAACTTCGATCAATTCCATTGCACACTAAATGATCTTTCAACTCATCCTCGCTAACTCCCCTTGCATAGCAACACTTTAAACAGGGGCATATGATTTTCCTTGGATTTTCTGCATGATCAACTGCAAATCTAATGAACTCTTTCACTCCATCCTCGTATTCTTTCGATAAACGATTTGCCGACATCCATTTTCGATCCATATTTATCAATCTAACAAAAAAAAATTATTAACATTAGTTATTTTGTTATTCGAGAGGTTAAGGTCTGAATGCAAGTAGAAGGCTAACCTGGAGATAAAACAAGCAGATGGCAATGGCACCGTTATAGCAAAGTAGGCCTTAGAGAAAACCAATCACAAGTTCTAGAAGTACTGAAAAGTGAAAAGACATACTGCAAATGAGCCAACGAATATGGGGAAAAACAATAAGCTTGTACTAGAAAATTATATTAACAATGTGTGTGTGTGTGTCATCGTATTCCGGCAATAAATGCAATACAGAGACAAATGCTGCATAAGTGGCTAAATTCCCAAATATGTGACTGCATATATGATAAGGGGAATTCATGCCAAACCATTGTATTTCCTCTTAATTACCAATAAAAAATCTCATATTTAACCCTAAAAATATGTATCTGTTCGTTGTTATTCTAATACCATCTTCATCGCAGATTCCTCAGGCAACAATCGATTCAACCAATTGAAGCCATTATGAACAACATTATCGAATAACACCAATATCTGCCACCAAATAACTTTTCTATTTTTTCTCAGGCATCATCGGTGTAGTTTTTCTAGTCTTCTGTTAGATTGCTATATCTTGAACCTTTTCAGGATTACCCAAGCTCAACCAGATTGATATTTAAATCTTGGGTAAGCATACATATGAAATTGTTTGGTACCCCCCTTCAATCCTACACGTGTGCTCTTCATCTTGTTCGAATAACTATTGTTAATGGCAATTTGAAAATTTACAAGCCTATCCAATGAAGGAGAAAGGAAACTTATAGGATAATTAGCTGTTGTGTATCATTATATTTTAACTTGTATCTTAATTTTTTAGATTGCTGCAAAGTGCATCTCGGTTCATGGTTTTGCCTCTTTACATGTTTGTGGGAGTTTATGCTGCTATTTGATTTGTAGCATTTAACATAATCTTACAGATATTCATCTTGAGGTTTTGTGAATTTCCAATTGATTTTAGAGCCATTAGGTTTTGTGAATTTCCAATTGAATTTAGAGCCATGTGCACTGACCAAGTTGTAGTTTGCTTGTCTCATGGCATTATTCATGTGCTTCAACAGATCCATGCTATGCTTCTTTTCATGATGAGGAATGGGGGGTTCCTGTCCATGATGACAAGTATGTAACCCAACCCTGTTCTTCGTCTTTCTGGGAGCTATATAAAATGCCACAAACAAACAGTGCTATAGGGTGTATGATATTATGAACATCTTGCAGGAAATTGTTTGAATTACTTGTATTGTCAGGTGCTTTGGCAGAGCTTACATGGCCAGCAATTCTTAGCAAAAGGCACATTTTCAGGTGTTCGGTTTACCTTCATCAAAAGTCTGAACTATTGATAAATTGGGGCACTTGCTATCATAATTTTTATCACTCAGCATTTCATACAGGGAAGTATTCATGAATTTTGACCCTGTGCTGGTCTCGAAGTTGAATGAAAAGAAGAATGTGGCACCAGGAACCACTGCTAGCTCCTTATTATCAGAGCCTAAGTTGCGTGCGATCATTGAAAATGCACGCCAGATGCTAAAGGTTTTTTCCTCTCCTTCCCTCCTTTCCCTCTCTCCCACCCATGAATCACCATGCTTTTATTTCTTTTATATTAGTTCTCTATTCATATCTTAAATTTAAAAAGGTCATCCCTACTAACTTACTGATGTACAATGGTACGGTATGAAAATTAGATCTGAATATTTCAAGTTGAATACTAAATAAAAGGTTGCTCTATTATTACAGAATAATTATTCTTGGCGCATTGAACAGTTATGTAATACTTTTAATAAAATACTATACGAATAACAAAAATACACTAATGGCCCATATCTCCCAATTAATTAAAAAAATTGACCAAAGTAGCTAAAGATATCTTACTTGTTGCATTATTTCATTTGAGTTATCTAGCCTTTAGATACCTAAAAGATTATGTGAGCCATTCTTTAGCCTGAATCAAACCCGCTGATGTTTTTAAAAAAACTTGAAACTAAGTTCCGTTTGGCATTTGGCATTTTCCGAATGTACAGTTTTGAGATTATTTCATGAGCTATTTATTACTAGTCGCAACCTGTGAATTAACACTCAGGGACCATATAGTCGGGTATTTAGATTTCGTTTCTAGTGAACCTTTTTGGACATCTCTATTATGCTAGAAAGTCTATATTTAGAGTCCTTTAAACTTCTGGAAAATTTCTTCATTGACTTCGATAAAAAAATTGCAGAATGAATCTAGTTCTTTGCTGTGTTGTACACTGCTAGCTCATGATGCAGTTTAGTGAACTAAGGATAGCCACAAAGACCAACTTTTATCCGTTAATTGGTAGTTTGGAAAGTTTAAAAGAAAAAAAAATTGCTCGAAGCATGTGATTTATCTGGAAGCACTTAAGGCAAATGATATCTAGATGATTGTTCTCACTTTCCCATCATAGCTTCATTCGATGCCTTAGACCTTGTTGTACTAACAATTCTTGTTGTAGATTATAGAGGAATTTGTCGATGCCTCAGACCTTGCTGTACTAACACCAATATCTGCCACCAAATAACTTTATTTTCCTCCTAAAGAGGAAAGATAATTGGAAAAAAACCACACTGTTAGCTACTTGGACTAACAAAAGTTGAACATACAAGATGCTACTCACAACGAAACTTCAACAATCATGCCAGACAACCGAAAACTGCAGGCAAATGACTTGTAGGAAGTAGATACTAAGGAACAGTTTCTAAATGAGGTACCGTTGCAAGTCATATAATGCTATAGTTATTGACTTGTATACCCAAAAACGGGTAAATCATGAGACTAATATCTCAACCATAAAAAGGCAGCTGTTGTGCTAATTGCTTTTTGTAATATAAGAAAACAATCGGTTCAACCAAGTATTGTAAAATCCTCAAACTACATAAGAAGATTACCACAATCATAAAGAAAGGGAAGTTTCAAAAAATGTTGAAGTCAGAACCTGTAGTTAGCTAATAAAAATAACTTGATATATTTCTAGTTTTGTTCGAGAGAAAATACAAAATTGTGTATCGACTCTAAACTTGGAAAAATAATGAATATAGATACCCAGATGAGGAGGCAGGAGAGATCCCAATGGTATGTGTGGTGCGAAAATGTACCGATTCTATAAGGTTTTGCGTGCCACTGAACTAACTGAAAACAAGAAAGCAACTGGTATCACCTTCCACATGATAGAAGGTGAAGAAAATACAAGCAGCAGGTAGAGATATTGATAGCAGCAAGTGCCCAATCTCAATTACATAATTACATTACTCTTGAGTAAAGACCATAAAATGAATGTAGGGAACATTAAATTCTAACCTTGCATTGAACTGGATTAGGACTAATATTCCTGCATGACAACCAAAAGTACATATGGATACATGTATTGTAATGCTACACAATCAATAACAACACACTGCATGACAACCAAAAGCTCGCTAAACAAGATCAAGTGTCTGATCCGCATAGCAAGAAATGTGAGACGCAAAACATCTCCTTTCATTGGCAAACAAAAAATCAAAGATTACCATCAGGAACCATTCATAAAAATGCCCCATATATGTTAAACAATAATGTAGCAGGCTTAGCAAGGATTTAAAATCAACAAATCCACAACTAGGAATGAATTCAAAGAGACCACATGAAAAATAACACAGAACCCTGCAAATAATCTTATCAATAATGGATACACGAAACAAACCCTAATCTTTTTCCCAGAGCGGCGGATGATTCTTGAGCGGCGGCAACGTCAACGAAGAATCAACTCCTTAATCGATCACACGACGAGAGAAGACGCAGATTTTTCTAGGTTTCAGTCGATTGGTTCGATCGAATCGAGCGCACGAAATCGCCCAAGAAACAAACTCGAAGTCTATCTTAGACACAGGAGATGGCTTGCACACTAAAATCTATCACACTAAAATCTATCTTCTTCGTTCAGCAAACAGGAGAGCTACATCATGGAAACAAGAGAAATCCCAGAACTCATCAGACATGTGGAACACTTGAAGGCAGAAGGATCAGCAGCAAAATACCTCTCACCTTTGCAGTTCAGCCCCAGGTGCTAACATCCTTGTCGGGGACAACGAGGTCACCATTGATGAGCCTCTGTAAGCAGCAACGGGCCAGATGAAGCCCCTAAACAGCAACCGGATCTCCTTCTGCGTCGGCTTCTTCTCGTCCAAGAAAATTATATCCGAAGCAATCGCCCAAGAAAGAGGGACCGCACGAAATCGCCAAAGAAAGTTTTTCGCGGTCGAAACTAGGGCTGAAAATTTTCTCCGAAGCAATCGCCAGAGAAACTAGGGCTGAAAATTTTCGCTGTCGAAAATTTTCGCGCTGCGAATTGGGGACTTGATGGGTGAAAATTTTTCGGCGAACATGGATACAGCTGGGGCTTGAGTAAAAATAATGAGATTTGATGGGCACTTTTAACGGCGCTTGCACAAGCGCTATCAATTGATACTTTTAATAGCGCTTATTTTAAAAAAGCGATGTCTATTGGTATCTTTAACAACGCTTCACTACTACAAAATGGACCTTTAATAGCGCTTAAATAAGGCCTTTAATAGCGCTTTACAAGCGCTGTCTATCTCCCCGCTGCTATAGGGGGGCTGGTTTTAATAGCGCTTTAAAAGCGCTGTTAAAGGGGGCCTTTAACAGCGCTTGTTTGTGCAAGCGCTGTTAAAGGGGGGCCTTTAACAGCGCTTGTTTGTGCAAGCGCTGTTAAAGGGGGGCCTTTAACAGCGCTTGTTAGTGCAAGCGCTGTTAAAGGGGGGCCTTTAACAGCGCTTCTTTAGTGCAAGCGCTGTTAAAGGCCCGCCTTTAACAGCGCTTGTTTGTGCAAGCGCTGTTAAAGGCCCCCCTTTAACAGCGCTTGTTTGTGCAAGCGCTATTAAAGGGGGGCCTTTAACAGCGCTTGTTTGTGCAAGCGCTGTTAAAGGGTGGCCTTTAACAGCGCTTGTTAGTGCAAGCGGTGTTAAAGGCCCGCCTTTAACAGCGCTTGTTAGTGCAAGCGTTGTTAAAGGCCCGCCTTTAACAGCGCTTGTTTGTGCAAGCGCTGTTAAAGGCCCCCCTTTAACAGCGCTTGTTTGTGCAAGCGCTGTTAAAGGGGGGGCCTTTAACAGCGCTTGTTTGTGCAAGCGCTGTTAAAGGGGGGCCTTTAACAGCGCTTCTTTAGTGCAAGCGCTGTTAAAGGGGAGCCTTTAACAGCGCTCGTTAGTGCAAGGAGGACGAAAGCGGAGGAGGCAAAAAAAATTCAATTTCCATTCCTTTGTTTTGTTGTTGAATAAATTGGGATCATGTTAATCTTCGTGTTCTGCATTTGTACTATCCAAAGAAACGATTTACGCACTAATTAATTGCGACAAATTTTTAAGAACATATACAAGTATCTTCCCTTTCTCCCCGCTCATGAAGTATATTACCATGAGGGCTACAAAGGATCATATCCCATAATGTGCACCAATGTTCAAAAATTTGTCAAGCATCAACTCAAGTCGATTCTCTCTCAAAGCTTCCACTGGATGCTATCCTTTCTATGTACTGTCATTACTATACTGATACAAATACAAGATTGTAGCTATTACATAAAACAGACAGCATGTCATAACATATTTGTAGCTATTACATAATACAAATACAATCCCATAAAATCCCTTTTAAAAGATCGTTCTCTGGGCATTTCATTCTCCATTCCTTTCCGACTATAACATATAATCGTGCGCATGGCATACATCCCAAATGCCATGCCTGGTACCTTCTCTGTTTCTCAGTTGGCCGCACGGTGCCATCACTTTCCAAAAGCTTCACTTCACCCTTGTATGAGAAAATTAATGCATAGCTAATGTCCTGGTAAAAAGGGGGGCAAATATAGATCTTGATAAAATATGTTGGTTGCTCTACTACTCACCTTTGTTAATCAGCATGGGCTTACTCATTATCCGCGTCCAAAAATTCTCGAATCATCTGCCTTTCCTCCTTTGTGAGATCAATGTCTTCAGCAGTCAATCGCTTCCGTGTCTCCCCACTCTCGTCTTCAGAATTTCCATCGGATACCTGGGAAAAAAAAGGAGCAACTCCCAGCATCCACAACTCAATCTTTTGCCTCCTCCGCTTTCATTTTCTTCTCCCACCTGTGTTTCTATAGACAAAAGGGGAGAGGGTTAGAATTTATTGATGCTCGCTGAAGACCTGAAGTGAGCAATTGAAGCTAAAGAAAACATTGGGACTGACCTAGGCATTACAATGCATTAAGGTGCTCGGTATATAAGAAGCGGCTTATGCTTGTGGATGATAAAATAAAACAAATTCAAATATATTGGACAATCTGGTCCCATTACAGTGATTTAGGGTTATATCTTATAAGCAACAGTGAGCAAAATCAAATTGTGAACCTCATTTATAGTTGCTGGTGCACTAAAACAAAGGTGCAACATGCAGCATCAGCGGTGGAAAAAATTAATGATCAAGCACCGAGCATAGGGAGTACCTGAATGGCATCTTCAGAGAAATAACGACCACCACCAGAAACAACAAGTATAGCACCTGCATTATGTAGCTCATTCTTAGATAATCAGTTCTCAGAAGCAGTAAGTTCATATTAACAGTAAGTTCATCTACTGATTGGTATTCACTGTGATTTGAATTTTTTTCTTATGTTTTAGCGCAGTAGATTTTTGGCCGCTTCTCTTTTAGAACATCGCAGTCTGCAATTTTGTCATGTCATTTAGTAGGGAATGTGCATGCCAAGTTGTTTTTGTGGAAGAATTGAACGAGGATTTCATTTATACATCTTGCTTTGTAGGCTAACAAGCTGAATGCTACAGTAGCATTAGGACTTTGCTACTCAAAAAAAATTAATATCCCCCCTGGGAAAAACTGGAGGCTGATGCTCAAGACTGTCCCTTTTTACTGCTAGGAAAATTGATATGCACTAAATTAGGCACCAATTTCCTCCATTTTAACTGCAACTTTATCAAATTCAGCTTTTTTAAACCAGCAACTGGCACCTGTGTGCAAATTCATTGTACCATAGCTACATTTAACAGTTGCATCAAAAATCAACAGAAGCTTAAAAAATGAGCTACTGGCTCTTTTTTAATGCTCAGAGAACTGAAATTGAAACTCCTGCAAAATGCCTGAAAGGGAATTGAAACAAGAGGATGCCACATCTTTTAACTACACATTAAACAAGTGTCTGTATCAAGTATTTGAATTTCAAATTACCAGGCGATGGCTGGAACGATCACTGAGTCTCAGAAATTTGTATCAAACATAAGCAAAGAGATATCCAACGTGCGGAAGGTTGACAAAAGTTCAGTGGGAAGACATTGTTCTATCACTTTGCATTTGAGAGCCATCACATTGCATGCCCACAATGCAACCCTACTCACCATGAGGAACTTCATGAGTTGTCTTCTGACTCCAATCAGATGTTAAATTATTGGAAACCTAAGTTAGAGATCATCCCCCATTATTAAGTATAAGAAACGTCTGCGCTACACGTAGTAATTGTATATAAATTACTATTACCAATTTGGTATTTTCTGAAGGAAGCATGGATACTTATTTTTTAAACCCAAGACAACCATATAAGTATCCTAACTGATAATATTGACCTCAATAGAAATTAATCACATCTCACTTCATGTTCTGAATGATTTGGCTGCACCGTTCATCTCCTCAAGAAAGGAAATAAATCATGCAAGTAAACTGGAACATGAATCTATCTTCCGATAGCATATTATTTAAACGAATCAAATGGAATTGTGAAACCTACGATCCATGCATCAGATTTCAACCTTCTGTTCATCATTGCATTTCTGGTACATTTTGGACTGCAGGTTACATCATAAGAAATCTGATGAGCATCCGTCAAGAAACCCAAACATCCAAACACCAACAATGGGTAATGAAAACGAGAGATCAAAAGGAAGCGCTAATATAAAAGCAGCAGTTCCATGGTTATCTGATTACATAAATATCAAGAAACTCTTCGATGTTTCTTCAATGTTTAAAGTTATTTCATCTATTTATATTCACAAACTTCGCAGCTACTTATTTATGCTAAGTACTAAATATGTACTGGCGTGGAAGGCTCCAAGCAGTGAATGTTATGTGCATCTCCTCTCAATGGAATCCCGACACACACGGAAACAATTGCTGCTTGCTCTCAATGGAATCCCACTGGAAGTTAACGAGCGGAAGGTTGACAAAAGTTCGTTTCAAGTCAATAAACAACGTGAGTGCAGATTTGGAGAAAAAGGGATTGGACCGCTTACTCTCCACCAAAGTTGCGAAGAGGAAGAAGAATAGAGAGACAGAACCAGACAACATCTGTAGAAGATAAAAAATAAAAACTTTAAAGAGTCCTACATCTGCACCCACATACTTTACTAGGGTCGAAATTTGAAGCCAAGAGGAAGCTGAGGATGTGTTGCAGGTTTTGTTCCCGACAATTGATCAAGGCAAGGAGAGAAGGTGGGGCTCACATGTGTTGTATCAGAGTAATCTCAGATGAAACGTGTATATATTTGGTATCTTATTTATGCAGTGAAATGGAACTGATGAGAGTTAAGGTCCCCAAAAGATATATTGATATGAGTGCGTTAAATATGTTTCTACCTTCTCACCCTTCGTTGAAGTGGTGGATTTGTTGTTTTTCCCCCATGGTCTTGGATGATGGTTGTGTAATGGGGGTGGACATGTTTGTATTTTTGAGAAAACTGTGCAGCTACCTGCACTTAACATTAAACACATCAGTTTGTTTTCTCTTTGTAAATTCCGGCTTCTTTATACATGTTGTTCTTTATCTGTTCCCTTTACATGAACTATGACATGTGGCATACTAAAAATATATAACGAACACTTAAGAACAGTAAACAAACAGATATAAGTAGTTCCAAATGTGAGGTAATAAGTGGTTTAGAATTCTTTTCTCTAGAATACCTCAAACTTTGGTATATTCCTTCTAGTTCCTCCTTCAAATGCTAGTACGGGTAAAAATGCCAAAGAAGGTCCCTTTATGTCCACAAGGAAGTTCTGGGAAAACAATAAAAATTATGTCACAAAAGGCACAAACTATAAATTACGCTAAATTTCAATCAATATGGGAATTTTCTTGATAATAGTTTCATTTCTAAATAAAAGACATGACATACATACATTACATTTTAAACCATTTGTCAGCAGAATCTACACCAGTAATCAAATCAGCCACTGGAAAAATCACATCTAGATCTTGAAGCTGATTTTCTTTATAATAACCTACCCACAATCATAGTTGCTTATCATATATAGTTTTGCCAACTGTCACTATACATTCATGACACAACTGATAGAAAAGAAAAGACCATTATGACAAAAAAAATTCTTCTACCTGTAGGAAATCAGCATAACCTCTTAACTCTCTGTCTCAACAACCAAAACCTGCTTATGTCTCAAATTTATTAATGCAAATTGACCAAATATCACAACTTTATCAAAGGGTTAAAAACAAAGTTTCACTAAATACCGACCTTTAGGGTGCACATCTATACTAAAGTGACATATTTCTGGACCACATAACGACACCAATCTTCCTTGACTTCAGCTAGTTGATCAGGAGAGTAAGTAGCACATTGGTAGTCAGGGAAGTACTACAAAATAGAATATCATAGCAAATAGCAAATATATGTTATAATCAAATATTAGCAAATATAACTAAAAAATGCGAAAAATATAAATTAAAACTAAAACCACATACCGTATCTGGGATGATGTTTTCATTTTGTGAAAGGATTTCTTTCATGAATCGCATAACATAATAACCACAGTCAATTGTATTGGTCTGAAGGGGGCACTATACAATTCAAAAAATGAAAAATTATATGAATGGTGAGTTATCCTTGGTTGATCTAGATTTGAGCAACATATGAAATTAGAAGAGACCGTTGTACATACATTTATACGGATCCACGTGGGTTTGTTTGATCTAGATTTCGGGCCCCTGGTTCCCTTAGAAGCACGATAAATGCACAAAGCTCTAACAAAATAAAATAAATTTAGTCAACTCGTTATATTCAACGTATATCATATTTACATATTGACATAAAACACAATTAACTTACTTGTCGAATGTATCCTTCATGGTTCGATTATATTTTGGATCATGATGCAAGGAATCCAAATAATATATTGTCTCTGATGTGGCATTGATGACTAACAACACCCAATGACCCCTACAAAAGTAGTTAGCAAATTCTAAGTGACTACATTCTTAGGAATTCATTAAATTAAATAAAATATATTAAAAAGTTATTTACCCTGTATTATATGGTGCCAAGAATAACTTCCATGTCTCGTTATTTTCAATAAGTGCATCGGCTATATACTTCGTTGGCTCATCAACAAAAGAAGATGTGTTATGTGGGCATAAGAATGAGAATCTCCTTGTGTTTTGTCTGTTGACAACCAACTCATAGTACAAGTACCTTGAATGAAGATTAAAAATAAGTTATCAATAATATCAACGTTTAATTGAAATGAAATTCTAAAAATTGTTTACTTAAAGTACCTGATATATACACAGATTACCGGACAATCCAACCACTCGTGTTGAAGAAGTTCATTGACAATTTGATGACTAATTAACTCCATATATGATATACCAAAAATGTCTCTCTCCATTTCTATTTGTAACAGCGCACCACCTTGAAGCTTTTGTGTAGCATATATCTGAATAAAATTGCAATACATGGAGAGATTATTTGCAGCAACTGCAGGAGAGGACTCCTGATGTTTTGACTCTACTTTTTCGTGTTTCTTTTTACTAGTTGCACGACCATGGGAGGGCTCCTGATGCTTTGCCTTTACTTTTTCTTGTTTCTTTTTAGGAGTACCTGACTCCTTTGTTTTAACCGACTCTTTGACGTTAGATTTTGCGGGCATCTGTATGGGAAATCATTTAAGTGAATCATTTGGTTAGAAAATAATGAAACAACAATATAAGAATCTAATGTATACTATAAGAAGTCTTACCGTAGAGACCAAATCAATAAGGTTGGTTGGCCATGCAACAAAAGTACCAATCGCATCACCTACTACCATGACTCCTGCATCCTCTATAGGTATTGGTAGTGGTGCATCTGACTCTATCACATGTTCAACCATAACTTTCATATGAGTCATGGGTAATGATATATTGTGTAGTTTTCTATCATCAGGACGATTGAAGACCTTTCCCTTCCCAACTATGCGATGTGTTGGGGATGATAAATAGAAATTGCATGGTGAGATGTCCTAAAACAAAAATTTCATAAAGAAAACATCAATTAATGTTGTTAATCATACAAGAATGTATTTTGCTAATAATATCTTGAATTAATTATTTGTAAATGCAATAATTTAATAGAAAAACACTTACTTCAGGAATATTACAGGAAAGAAGCGTGCAACTACCACTTTTGCTGATTGTAGCTAATTCTTTGGTGTGACCCATACTCTCAAATACTTTCATCTTCTCTAAGAGCAATGCCACTGTTTCTCTCAAGTCCGCGTTATCATTATTTCTTCTGCGCTTTTCACTTGGGAAACAATCTTTTACTGACGGCCCGAATCCATAAACTCTAACCCGTCCAGGATACTCTGGGACATTTAAGACTCGAGAAAGTATATCCTGCGAGTCCTGTAACTGATCCTGTGATGTAGTTTGTGAAATGGTCTCCTGGCACATAAATTTGAAAGGTAACATGTACATCATTAGTGATAAAATAAGAAAATAATAAAAGAACTAGAGTAAAATGATATCATACTTACAATTTTCTCACACACTTGCTGAACATTTTCATTATCAACCACTCCTAACTTATTTACACGAGCACCCTTTCATAAATCATGACGGGCTATGGATGTTTCATTTGATTCTGACTCCTTTAACTGTACATTCAGACAATTAAGATAATTAATAAATTGATTGAAAATCATTTCTAACATCTTGTACGTTATATCTTTTGCATACTTACCATCTTTTGCTCAAGGCGTGCGTAACCCATACGGCCCTTTCTATATGGGTACATATGATTTAATGCTCTTTTTCGATTTTGAGTGCTTCGCATCTATTTAGGCACAAAGCAACTATATTAATACAAAGTAATATGTTTAGTCAGATTCCTCAAAATGAGTAACATTACCTTAAATTCATCGCACTGACGTTTAGCAACAAACGCTCTCCATTGATCTTCAGATATGAAAGGATACTCATGTGGAGGATGCTCAATAACACTACCACTTTCATCATAAACATAATTCTTTGTTAAGTAGGTTCTGAAATTTCTACAAAGTTTGCCTGCTTCTTTAAGAATATATCTCCGATGACTATCATCAACAATGAAAGATGTCTACAAAAGTGTGCTCAATTGTGTTAGTATCTTTGTATAAGAATAAAAACATATGAGAGTATGTATATTACCTGTATATCCTTCCAGATGTTTTCTTTCACTACTTTTAAAGCCGACGATTTCCAGTTATCACATGTTATTGGCACCATCTGTCGGGTAATTGCCACAATATAACTCACAAATATAGCACTGTTAGGATCAATTGGTTGACCCCTATCATTCCATCCAACCTAATAACAATGATAGAATAAGAAAATGAATATATGTTGATGAAAATTAATATGATTAAATAATAAAAACTTGTAAGTAGAATACCTTAAATGATATCCCTTTGCTGCGTGCACGAATAACTCCCTCCATAGCGGTCACTCCACGTTTAATAACATTTTCCTCAATATTAGGAGCATCACCATCAAGGGGAACACAGTTGTCATCACTAGAAGACATTTATCTACAACAAAGTAAAACAACATTAAATTGTTAGTTCACAAGAAAAGATGCAAGAAAAATGAATTAAGATCAATATACATCACTCACCAGAAAAAGTCGTATGAACTTAATTAGGTTAATCTTTTCCTTTTCCTTGTTGGATTAATACTTGTTTGTCCCTTCATGACATGAAATGACGGATTAACCCAAATCCCCTCATCATGATCATCTCTCATATAGAAACCATCATCTACATTAGGATCAATATCAAGTGATTGTGATGTCCCTAAGAAAGGATCATCCTCAGTATTGATATCTTCATGTGCTTGGCTACGACAGTCATTTAATTTGTTATTCAACAACACAATGGACCACTTCACATCAGTGGGATTTGTGACATAGAATACTTGTTGAGCTTGCGAAGCTAAAATAAAAGGCTCGTCCTTATACCCCTCCCTATTGAGATCCACCCGCATGAACCCTAACTCATCAATTTGAACCCCATTATTGTTGTCTGCCCACTTGCAACCAAACACAGCCAATCGAAACATACTATAATCCAACTCCCATATGCGTTCAATAACACCAAAGTATGACATATTTGCATATATGGGATTTCTGTCTTTTGCACTAGAGATGTGCATAGATTTAGCTACAAGAGTCACTCCACTGTTTTGCATTGTACTTTGATCATCATGATCTTTAGTGTAGAATGTGTACCCGTTAATAAGGTAACCATTGTGAGAAAAAACGTGTACACTTGGACCATTTGCTAACCATCTCAATCTATCTGAAACTGAAGCTCTATTTATAGCCAACTCTCCAAAGACTTGTTCTTTCAGCCATGTTATAAAAGACCGATTGTGTTCTCTTGTTACCCAATTCTCATTCCTATTTGGGTTTGAATTTCGAAGTAGTTCCTTGTGTCTTTCAGCATATGGCTCAACTTCAACATCATTGTGCAGAACATATAAATGTGCTTGCTCCCACTCTGTCCTTGATATGAGCACTACATCACCTCCCTTAATCCCTTCCCCTGATATTTTTCCTGTGTGACGAGACCTTGGAAGCCCTATGGAATCAACATTGCTTAGGTACTCTGTACAAAATTCAACAGCTTCTTCAACTATGTAACGCTCAACCATACAACCTTCTGGTCGACTACGGTTTTTCACATACCCTTTTAATATCTTCATATAGCGCTCGATCGGGTACATCCATCTCATATAGGCTGGTCCACACAATTGTGTCTCTCTAACCAGGTGAACAGTCAGATGAACCATTATGTCAAAGAAGGATGGTGGTAAATACATCTCAAGCTCACACAATGTGACAACAATTTCTTTTTGCAATGCCGGTAACTTTCCAGGATCAATAACTTTACTGCAAATTGCCCTGAAGAAGAAACATAGTTTTGTGATGGTCACACTCACCTTTTTTGGCAAAATGGAACGTATACCCACTGGTAGTAAATGCTCCATCAAAACATGACAATCATGAGATTTTAGACCTTTTAACTTGAGATCTTTCATGGATACCAGGCTTCTAATGTTTGACGAGTATCCCTCTGGAACTTTAACTCCATCGAGAAACTTACAAAAAACTTTTTTTTCTTTCCTAGATAGAGTATGAGCTGCAGGAGGTAGATATGTACGCTTTCCCTTCTTTACCGGTCCCAATTCTATCCTCATTCCCATACTTACCATGTCCAACCTCGCATTTATCCCATCTTTACTCTTTCCTGGAACATTAAGCAACGTCCCGATAACACTTTCAAAAACATTCTTTTCAATATGCATCACATCAAGGAAATGTCTTACATACAATGACTTCCAATATGGTAATTCAAAGAAAATAGAGTTTTTCTTCCACCCGCTGGTGACAAGTTCTCCTGCAAATGGCTTCCCAAAATTACTACTTAAATTCTTTACCTTATCAAACAGCTTATCACCGGTCAATGGCACAGGAGCTCTACATTCCTCTGTATTCCCATTGAATGCTTTCCTCAACCACCGGTAACGATGCCTCACGGGTAAAAATCTACGATGTCCGAGGAAGACATTCTTCTTACAATGTTCCAACCGCATCCAATACGTACTCTCTTCACATAAAGGGCATGCACACTTTCCTTTGATACTATATCCTGACAGATTACCATATGCTGGAAAATCATTAATTGTGCCAAATAACATAGCCCTCAAGTTGAAATTCTCTTTCTTGTACCCATCGTACACCTCTACACCTGTGTCCCACATTTGTTTCAAATCTTCAATTAACGGAGACAAGTATATGTCTATATCATTTCCTGGTTGTTTAGGCCCAGAAATTAACATAGACAACATCATGTACTTGCGCTTCATGCATAACCATGGAGGTAGATTATAAATCATCAAAATCACTGGCCATGTGCTGTGGGAACTACTTTGAATACCATGTGGGTTCATTCCGTCGGTAGACAATGCAATTCGTAGGTTTCTTGCTTCTTCCCCAAATTCAAGATAATCGTGATCAAATTTTGTCCATTGAGGAGAATCTGCTGGGTGACGGAACATGCCATCTTTAATCCGTTCATTTGAATGCCACGTCAAGTGTTTTGCATCTTCTGGACTGCGATACATGCGCCTAAATCTCGGTATTATGGGGAAATACCATGCCACCTTCACTGGAGTTGATTCTTTTCTTTTATATCGTGAGGCATTACATTTAGGACACGTGTTTAACGATGCATATTCATTACGAAATAAGATGCAATCGTTAGGACAAGCATGAATCCTCTCATAGCTCATGCCTATAGAGCATAACATTCGCTTAGCCTCATATGTTCGACTAGGAAGCACATTATCTTCTGGCAACAAATCCTTTAGAATTATGAGTAACTCTGTGAAGCTCTTATCAGACCATCCATTGCTCGCTTTCAAGTTATACAATTTTAATACCGCCGACAATCGGTTGAACTTAGTACAACCACTGTACAATGGCTTCTCCGCATCACTTACCAACCTCGTAAACATTTCAGGACAATCCCGGAGATCCTCTTCAACCATATTTGCCAGCTCTTCTAGGCGATCGTCATCATATGTATTTGTGTTTGTATCACTTGTAGCATACCTCTCTGTACTTCCAAATTCACTGCACTCTTCTCTTGTCTCACCATGCCTTGTCCAACATGTATAACTTCGATCAATTCCATTGCACACTAAATGATCTTTCAACTCATCCTCGCTAACTCCCCTTGCATAGCAACACTTTAAACAGGGGCATATGATTTTCCTTGGATTTTCTGCATGATCAACTGCAAATCTAATGAACTCTTTCACTCCATCCTCGTATTCTTTCGATAAACGATTTGCAGACATCCATTTTCGATCCATATTTATCAATCTAACAAAAAAATTATTAACATTAGTTATTTTGTTATTTGATAGGTGAAGGTCCGAATGCAAGTAGAAGGCTAACCTGGAGATAAAACAAGCAGATGGCGATGGCACTGTTATAGCAAAGTAGGCCTTAGAGAAGACCAATCACAAAAGTATTTACTCCTGCAAGTAACACGAAGTTGTTTTTACTCCTGCAAGTACCCGTGTACGTATCTCTTCAAGTTCAAGTAAAAAAAGTAGGACAGCTCATCTATAAGATAAAAAACTTCAGAAGTACAAAAGAATATTTACCTAAGACAAGACTTTCAAGATTAATGGCCTATGAAACATGCAATTAGACAACAAATTTAATTATCCATCTGACTTGAGAAATAAATTTCCAGAGCTAGTATAATTGTAAGCGAAGTTGCATTGCAAAAATCTCACATAAAGTGTAATTATAAAGTGTTGTTGACATAACTTATCCGAATTGATGAAGACACTGAATTATTTATAATTCTTAGTTAAGACACACCAGAATCCTTTTGAGGACAAGTACACTCCTGCCATCAAGTGGGAACACAGGAACAGTCTTGCCTTCACACACAGAAAAACTCAGACAAAGGAAAACGCTTTCTCAAGCAAAGGCTTAAAAAATGTATACACACCATAACTGTTAGTTACCCTTTATCACGATCAGTTAAGGTCACACAAGTTAAATGCTTTCACAGACTGTCTATATCCATCAACAAACTATTTTCATAACTTAGTTAACTACCAACATAACAAATAATTGAAACTAACATGCAAGGTGCAACTTGGTAGAAAATGCAAAGGGCTTTATTATCACTTCAGGTTGACTATGATTTTAAGATTTGAGGGGTAAATATCCGGCAAAAAAACCCTTAAAAAATACTCTGGCATGAGTTGAACCAAAGACATCTAATAGCGTGCATTAAGATAATTGAGCTATATTTCTTTTGATTGAAAATAAGTGCTTTAAGAACAAGTTTTGTATGATTAAATCTCTTGGAAATAAGTGCTTTAAGATAATTGAGCTTCAAATCTCTTGGAAATTGTCTCTCTTCTATGAAAGGCATCACAAAGGGAGCTCCCCGCATAATATCATATAGGGAGGAAGAAAAAAGGGAAAGAGGTTCTTACACGAATTTGGATGTTAAATATGTGTAAATATCAATTACCACCATTTCTATCATTTTAAAATTATCAATGCAATCCTAGCATGAAACTGTGCAACGTCATATGAAACCATCACAGATATTTGGCGAAAACTAGCACACTGATACATATCCAGAGCAAGCATCTCATAATTAGCTAATGCGATATAATACCAGTGCACTCAAATAAAATCACTGTAGACACATAAAATAAGCTTGAAAATCCCATTTCAGACACGGTATGAAAGCGGCGAATTAAAACAAATGCCAACTTTAGGTGAAACCGCTGAAACTTGTAGCAAAAAATCAGTGCAGTGTAATATGAAACCATTGCAGATATTGTCCATTAATCGCTTTTGCTATATTGTCTGCATCATTGTCTGCATTGAAATTCTTGTAAGAGTCACTAGTCATATTTTCCCTTCTTGTATAATATTACATGGGGAGTTTTCTATATGGTTTCCTTCCCTCACTTTATCTTCTACAGCACCATGTTACTTGGGGTTGCATCTTATGACTACCTTCTATTGATTGTGTGTATCCAAGCTATGAACACAAGATATATTCTAGTTTGTCCAGTCTTTGACTGGAGTAATATGTTTGTACATATGCTTTTGCATTATGAGATAAATCCAGTGAGTTCAGTTGATTGCTTTGCTGATATGTGAGCCTTTGTTCGTTGCATGTGCTATGATATGGGTTGGTCATCAAATGGATGTTAATCTTCAGTGTACTTGGGTGAGTTGCTCCTTTCTTAATTATGGGATAATATCTGATTTAAATTTAGATGATAAAGAACTGCCTGATAATGCTTGGTTTAAGTTTAAATGATAAAGAACTCCTTGAGTAGGAATGGGAAAATATTTAGTTGTGTTTCTGTGGTTCAACAGGACCACATGAATACCTATGGCTTAGAGTAAAGATAGCAACAAAGATATCACCATATTTATACTCAAGGAGTTGTTCCTTTTAACTGAACAGGGCGATAACAGCCAAGACATGGATTAATTTGAAAATGAGCAACATTATATATTCTGAAATAATTCGATGTGTGTTCCTTTTAACTGTATTCATTTTTTTGCAGCAATTTGACATATGAGAATGTATTCGCATGTTCACAACCATAGATATGGTCGGTAGCCATAAAAACTAAGAAATAGCACATGTAATTTCAGAATATGGGTGTGAATCGTATAATTCTCATAGAAATGATTGCTGTAATAGTCAACCTAATACAAGTAGAAGCATTGAGAAAGCCAATAAAATTCTTGACTAAATTCTCTCAAGCAGCAAAGAGACAATAAAATATATCAATAATGATAAAGAATGATAAATTGGAAACCCAGGTTAATTAACTATTTTTCTGAAATTGCTCAGGAAGATGACATGAAGAAATGAGAGGTGTCTCCACACATCAACTACAAGAGTTAGCATTCCATAGAAATGGGATTCACCTTTGGCAGATTGAGGAAAGAGAAACTTGCCATACATCACAGTATTCAGCGACGTTACAGAGACAAATTCTCAAAATACGGTCACGCACATGCTATCCAAAATTTGATGAGCATAATAAGAGACAACCATCACATATGTTACCAAATCATAAAATAAGATGGCGAGCTCACAATGTAATCGCGCGTGCTTCTGGAATCGGGTTAGGGTTTAGGATCAGCCTCGACGATGGTTAGGATCAGCCTCGACGATGAGAAATTAAGGGTTGGAATCGAAAACGGCAAGCTTCTGGAGCCCTCGATGCAGGTGTCCTAAATTCCCCCTTCTCCCCTTTCGAGCAGCGGTCGGAGACGCCGCTGAGGAAGTAGAACGACCCGAATCGATCGGAGACGCCGCTGAGGAAGTATAGCAGCGGTCGGAGACTAGGCCTGTGAGGAGGGGGAGGTCGAAGATGGCCGGGAGGAGGAGGGAGGAGGAGGAGGCCTGAGACGAGGGTTGGGAGGAGGGGGAGGCCTGAGACGAGTGTTGGGAATTTAATCTAGGGCTTCGGTTATACGAGAGGGTTACGCGGGTATCGCGAAATTGCGAACCGCTGAGTAAATGTATAATACCTTTAACAGCGCCTGTTTCAAACAAGCGCTGTTAAAGGGATGCCTTTAACAGCGCTTGCAGATACAAGCGCTGTTAAAGGGTGGCCTTTAACAACGCTTGTTTATGAAAGCGCTGTTCAACCAAGTATTGTAAAATCCTCAAACTACATAAGAAGATTACCACAATCATAAAGAAAGTGAAGTTTCAAAAAATGTTGAAGTCAGAACCTGTAGTTAGCTAATAAAAATAACTTGATATATTTCTAGTTTTGTTCGAGAGAAAATACAAAATTGTGTATCGACTCTAAACTTGGAAAAATAATGAATATAGATACCCAGATGAGGAGGCAGGAGAGATCCCAATGGTATGTGTGGTGCGAAAATGTACCGATTCTATAAGGTTTTGCGTGCCACTGAACTAACTGAAAACAAGAAAGCAACTGGTATCACCTTCCACATGATAGAAGGTGAAGAAAATACAAGCAGCAGGTAGAGATATTGATAGCAGCAAGTGCCCAATCTCAATTACATAATTACATTACTCTTGAGTAAAGACCATAAAATGAATGTAGGGAACATTAAATTCTAACCTTGCATTGAACTGGATTAGGACTAATATTCCTGCATGACAACCAAAAGTACATATGGATACATGTATTGTAATGCTACACAATCAATAACAACACACTGCATGACAACCAAAAGCTCGCTAAACAAGATCAAGTGTCTGATCCGCATAGCAAGAAATGTGAGACGCAAAACATCTCCTTTCATTGGCAAACAAAAAATCAAAGATTACCATCAGGAACCATTCATAAAAATGCCCCATATATGTTAAACGATAATGTAGCAGGCTTAGCAAGGATTTAAAATCAACAAATCCACAACTAGGAATGAATTCAAAGAGACCACATGAAAAATAACACAGAACCCTGCAAATAATCTTATCAATAATGGATACACGAAATAAACCCTAATCTTTTTCCCAGAGCGGCGGATGATTCTTGAGCGGCGGCAACGTCAACGAAGAATCAACTCCTTAATCGATCACACGACGAGAGAAGACGCAGATTTTTCTAGGTTTCAGTCGATTGGTTCGATCGAATCGAGCGCACGAAATCGCCCAAGACACAAACTCGAAGTCTATCTTAGACACAGGAGATGGCTTGCACACTAAAATCTATCTTCTTCGTTCAGCAAACAGGAGAGCTACATCATGGTAACAAGAGAAATCCCAGAACTCATCAGACATGTGGAACACTTGAAGGCAGAAGGATCAGCAGCAAAATACCTCTCACCTTTGCAGTTCAGCCCCAGGTGCTAACATCCTTGTCGGGGACAACGAGGTCACCATTGATGAGCCTCTGTAAGCAGCAACGGGCCAGATGAAGCCCCTAAACAGCAACCGGATCTCCTTCTGCGTCGGCTTCTTCTCGTCCAAGAAAATTATATCCGAAGCAATCGCCCAAGAAAGAGGGACCGCACGAAATCGCCAAAGAAAGTTTTTCTCGGTCGAAACTAGGGCTGAAAATTTTCTCCGAAGCAATCGCCAGAGAAACTAGGGCTGAAAATTTTCGCTGTCGAAAATTTTCGCGCTGCGAATTGGGGACTTGATGGGTGAAAATTTTTCGGCGAACATGGATACAGCTGGGGCTTGAGTAAAAATAATGAGATTTGATGGGCACTTTTAACGGCGCTTGCACAAGCGCTATCAATTGATACTTTTAATAGCGCTTATTTTAAAAAAGCGCTGTCTATTGGTATCTTTAACAGCGCTTGTTGTGTAAGCGCTGCTAAAGGGTGGCCTTTAACAGCGCTTGTATTAAACAAGCGCTGTCTATTGGGACTTTTAACAGCGCTTGTTCTAAAGAAGCGCTGTCTATTTGGACCTATAACAGCGCTTGTAGAAAGAAGCGTTGTCTATTGTCGGACCTTTAACAGCGCTTGCAGAAAGAAGCGTTGTCTATTCTCCGACCTTTAACAGCGCTTGCAAAAAGAAGCGCTGTCTAATATGTGTGCCTCTAATTAACAGCGTTTATAATTGACAAACGCTATTAAAGGTGTGCTATTAAAGGTCCATTTTGTAGTAATGATTTCTACTTAAGAGTACTCGTTGTGTGCAAACATGTTGCATCAGCTTGAAACGGTGTGTTTTCAGGGTAGGGCTAAATGTTCAAAAAGCGCTTGTTAGGTTTTTGTTTTTCAAAATATAACGTCATCACTTGGTAAAATAGCAGAATTTTAACAACTACTGTAACGGGAATGGGATGTCTACTGTATTATGGCAAGCGTATGGATTCGGAGCTTGACAAAATTGCACAAGTTTTGCTTATTATATAACTTTGCTCATAGATTTGTCGGTGTTGCCTCGCATTAGAAAGAAGTGCAATAGACTAGATGCATGGGTATTATTCAGTAAAATGATGGTAAACTAGAATTAAAGTATGGGTATTTAGTCTTAGTCTACCGAAGAACAAAATACAAGTTCAATACTTGAGCTGGTTTCAAAAAAAGAGGACGCTAATTATAAAGCACGCGCTTGAAACGTGTGTTATAAAATTCTTATATAGGATGGCAAAAGTTTTGTATTAAAAAAATATGTATTTTGTGGAAAGAAAGGTTTTTTTTAAGTTATATTATCACTTCTCAATTCCCCACCACCAACCATTCAACCAGGGACATGGCGGTGGTCTTAAAAGCATTTCAAATATATAAAACCCTAGCTCTCTCTTCTGGTTGAATTGAGAGGCCGTTTATTTGTTTATCTGCTAAAATCTTGTTTAATTCAACCAACAAGTCGTATTATTAAGAAAGTTTAGATCAGCACTTGCGTTGATTTGCAACTATAGTCAGCATGCAGATTAATCAACCATTATTCCATCTCTAAGCTGCGTAATTAAGAATTAGACAGCTTGACTGCTATGTATCTGATACTTTGGATTCTCTAATTACCATTTGGAGTCTGATTCTTTAGTCGCCATTCGAATAATATTAAAGATGGTATTTTTTTTCCAATAATGTATAGTATCATTATTCATGTGATCAGGACGGGCAAACAAAGCTACACTTGTAATAAAATGAAGTCAAATGGATCTCAAGACTTAAGGTGAGGGATTTTGAAACTCAAACTTTGAGCTGACAATTTGAAGCAGCCCCCTGGATCATTGCATTGGATTTGGCCATGCCTGCCAGTATGGAGCTGTTGTCCGCATATGAAGTAAGAGCAAATTCAAACGCATGACGTGGACTCTGTCATGCATGCATGCATGCACGTGTCTTTTTTTTTATTTTAAGGCACAGAGTCAGACAATGATTCAATTTTTATTAAAGGCGACCGAGACTTTTTTTCGAGGAAGAAAACATGGGCAGAATATTGAAAATTGTGAGGGAAAAGGAAGAAGAAAAAAGGCAAACAATATATTAAGCTTTAGTTTTAGTTCGTCATATTAATTTGCATGATGTGAATCAGATTCTCATTAGACTTGTGTAGTTTCCATTTTTTTTTTTTCAAATATTCCTCTTAACTGAGTTCATACATATCTCCCTCGGTGCACAAGTAGCCCTCTTAAATTATTTAACCTTCGATATTTTAAGTTATTACTTGTAAATCTGGACCCAAGACATGATTACTAGCTTGAAATCCTTGTTTCTCAACAGAGTTGAGTTTAATCTCTAACTCGGGCTCTCTTCCAAATGGGACTCTTTTAGTTTTCTCATATATAAAGCTGGGTATCTTTCACATAAAACAAAAAATAATACGTGATCCCATGAGGAGTTGTTGTAAGAACTAAAGATCTAAACATGCGTTCTAGCCAAACAATACAGATCTAGATATATAACATGTGGAACCTTAAATCATTACATACTCTGATTTAGCGGAAGCGTGCCAGAGTCCATCGCTAATAATCTGAAAGATCCTGACGATAGCGCAACGGACGATCTTCCAGAATAGCACGAATCAACCGGTTGGAGAATCCCTTTAGCCTTCTCCCGGTTTCTCTCCTAGCGACTGGACGTAGAAAAGACGGCTCAACTTTGTTCGTGTATTCCGGGGACCATGACCGCTAATATTTATAGGCTAGCCTCCATAGCCCTAGGGTTTCCAACTCGGCCCATCAACGAGTTGAAGCCCAATAGTCTCTACACATAAAGGCCGCACAACCTGTTTAACTCATTTAGCCCATTTAATTAATTAAAATCAGATCAATAATATATTGGGGCTTAACATGACAGCGTAGCACTTATATAATTATTCACCGCATATTAGCCCAACGTTGGATTAAGATCCAACTTAGTTGGATAAGTTCCAACAATCTCCCACTTGGTCTATATGCTTAAACTTTATAATTATATTTCACAGTGCATATACAACCAAATAAGATCTTAACTTACTGTCATTTTTTAATGAGTCAAAAAACAATTATATTAGCAAAGGATGAAAGAGATCTTCGCCGCAGCAATTGCAGCTCGACCCATCAGTGGTCACCGTGCAAATACAAAGGAATGACATGGATTATGAAGTGGATGTGTAGTATGGAAATTACATGTGATGTGATCTAACATGTCTATTTCCAACTGATCCTCCTTAACCTTAGTGAGATCAAAATATAAACACATATTTTCATACGTATTTATTAAACATAGAGTTGAAATATGAAGCCAAACCAAAAACTGAACTTTATTTCTGCAGAAATAAACCATAAACTAAATATGCATAACTGAAGACTGAAATGTTGTCAAAAACAGAAGCACTACAAAATTACAAACTCCCACTAAACTGAATATCTTCAGATGACATGACACGCATACGAGCAACATGCCCATGAAACGTTTTGGGTGGCAGTCCCTTAGTAAGCGGATCCGCAATGTTTGAGTTTGTACCAATGTACTCTATAGACAACTGTTTATTTCCAACTCTCTTTAACAATCAGGAACTTGATATCAATATGCTTTGATTTCGCCGAACTCCTGTTGTTAGTGGCAAATGCTACTGCAGACATATTGTCACAAAATAATCTGAGTGGCCTTTCAATGCCATCTACAATTCGCAGCCTCGTGACAAAATTCCATAGCCATAGACCATGATTGGATGCTTCATGACAAGCAATGAATTCTGCAGACATAGTGGAAGAGGCTATAATAGTCTGTTTAGCACTCTTCCAAGAAATGGCGCCTTCTGCTAATGTATAAACATAGCCTGTAGTAGATTTCATGCTTTCTTTACATCCAACAAAATCAGAGTCGGTATATCCAACAATCGCAAGCTTTTCCGACCTCTGATATACAAGCATGTGTCCCTTTGTCCACTGTAAGTACCGTAAGACCCTTTTGGCTGCTTTCCAATGGTCCAATCCTGGATTGCTCAAGTATCTGCCCAGCATTCATGTAATGTACGCCAAGTCTGGACGTGTACATACTTGAGCATACATGATACTCCTAATGCTGAAGAATAAGGAATATCCTTCATCTGTGATATCTCAATTTCACTTTCAGGGCATTGATTGAGACCAAACTTGTCTCCCTTAGATACTGGGGTATCACCTGGTTTACAACTGTCCATGCCAAATCTTTGCAGAACCTTTTCAATGTAGGCCTTTTGTGATAATCCAAGTATACCTTGAGAACGATCTCGATGTATTTGAATTCCTAATACAAAAGATGCATCACCAAGATCTTTCATCTCAATATTCTTAGCTAGAAAGTTCTTAGTCTTATGCAATAAGCCTTCATTATTACTGACAAGTAAAATGTCATCGACATATAACCAGAAACACAAATTTACTCCTACAGAACTTATGGTATATACATTCATCAACCAAATTCATCTCGAAGCCAAATGAGATGATAACTTGATGAAACTTAAAATACCATTGCCGAGACGCCTGTTTGAGTCCATAGATGGATTTCTTAAGTTTGCAAACCATATTCTTTGGGTCTCCTGACACAAAGTTTTCTGGTTGCACCATATAAATTTCCTGATCAATGTCCCCATTAAGGAACGCTGTTTTAACATCCATCTGAAATGAGCCACCAATACCATTATTATCATGAATGAGTCTTTCGTGGAAACCGGAGAGAAAGTCTCATTATAATCAATGCCTTCTTTTTGAGTAAAGCCCTTAGCGACAAGACGTGCCTTATATCTTTCCCTCTTGATTTTAAATATCCATTTGCAACCAATGGGTTTCACGTCTTTAGGTAATGGGACAAGATCCCAAACGTCATTGTCCTTCATTGACTTTATTTCCTCATTCATGGCACCTATCCATTTTAGAGAGGTAGAACCATTTTTGGCTTGATGGAAGTTGATTGGATCATCTTCCATCACACCAATATCAACTTCATGTTCTTGGAGATATGCAATGTAGTCACTTGATATTGCACTTCTCCTCTCCCTAATGGATCTCCTTAATGGCAATGGTTCTTGAGGTGCAAGGGTTTGTTCTTCCTGAATGGGAGGAGTAACAACATTGTCTTGAATATTTGTGTCTTGTTCTATAATAGGAATAGAATCCTGATCAATAACAAGATCACCTGTGGGAATATCTACATATTCCTCTTCGAAAACAATGTCTCTTCCTAAATCTCCCCCCGCAAACCCGGTATCCTCAAGGAATCTGGCATTTCCAGTCTCAAAAATGTTCTTATTTGTGGGATCCTAAAATTTGTAACCCCTCGATCTTTCAGCATACCCAATAAAATAGCAACTAACTGTCCGTGTGTCCAGCTTCTTTTCAGCAGGCCTATAAGGCTTTGCCTCAGCTGGGCATCCCCATATGTGCATATGCTTTAGACTAGGTGATTTGCCCGTCCAAAGCTCATATGGTGTTTTATTAGTTGCTTTAGTTGGGACCCGATTAAGGATGTAAGCTGCAGTTTTCAATGCTTCTCCCCAGAGGCGTTCTGGTAAAGTAGAATGCGCAATCATACTTCTTACCATGTCCTTAAGCGTTCTGTTTCGTCTTTCAGCTACACCATTCATAGTGGGCAAACCCGGCATGGTGTACTATGGGACAATACAGCATTCCTCTAGGAGTTTAGCAAATGGTCCTGGATGTTGTTCACCTGAACCATCATATCTGCCGAAGTATTCACCACCACAGTCAGACCTGAAATTTTTAATCCTCTTGCCTAGTTGAAGTTCAACTTCGGCCTTATAATTTTTGAACGTGTCCAAGGACTGAGACTTTTCATGTATGAGATAAATATAGACATATCTTGAATAGTCGTCTATGAACGTTATAAAATATTACTGACCATTCCATGCAACCGAAGGGAATGGTCTGCAAATATCCGTATGTAGAAGCTCTAAGATTTCACTGGACCTTTTGGCTTCAAATCTCCTTTTATTGGTTTGTTTTCCCTTTATACAATTAATGCAGTATCAAAATCTTAAAAATCTAAAGGTTTGAGAATATCGTTTGACACAAGTCTCTCAATTCTCCTTTTGGAGATGTGACCCAATCTCTTGTGCCATAACGAACCTGAATTCTCATCAGTTAATTTACGCTTTAAACCTTGTGTACCCACATGCAAGGTTTCATTTGCAGCAATTGTATCAAGCGTATACAGATTATCATTCTCAGACAAATATCCAGAACCAATAAAAATGGAATTGAGAGACAAACTGAATTTCCCATTCGCAAAAGAACATCAATAACCAGATTTGTCCAATGCAGAAATAGAAATAAGGTTTCGTCTAAACGACGGTACAATAAATGTCTCAAACAAATCCAAATGGTTTCCAGATCTTAAAGATAATCTGAAATCCCCAATTGCAGCAACCTTCGCCTTCTTGCCATCGCCCACAAAGATGAATCTTTCAGCATCATTTGGCTTTCGGCAGTTCAGGCAGCCCTGCATAGACACACTGATGTTAGTAATTGCACCAGAGTCTAACCACCAAGTGTCTATAGGCACAGAAGTTAAATTAACTTCTGAACAAACCAAATTGAGAGGAGTACCTTTCTTAGCACGTCAGGCGTGGTAATTAGAGCACTGCTTCTTCACATGCCCTTCAGCACCACAAAAGAAACAACTATCTTTCTTGACAGCCTTTACAGGCTTCTTTTGTTGTTTCTTAGGTGGGACTGTAACTGCAACTTACTTTCCTTTTTTCCTTTTATTTTCTTTAGAGGCAAAGACAACATTTGCACTTTCAGTCTTATCCTGCTTCAATCTGTCCTCTTCCTGTACACAGTGCGAGATGAGCTCATTCAGAGACCAAGTCTCTTTCTGGCAGTTGTAGCTCACCTTAGACTGATTGTACTGTGCAGGAAGGGAAATTAAAACCAAATGCACAAGCAGGTCCTCAGAGAGGTCAAGCTTAAGTGCTTTCAACCTTGAAGCGAGATGGGACTGTTCCAGAATATATTCCCTTATGTTGCCTTTCTCTTTATACTTCATTGAGATCAGGCTTGTCAGAATCGTACCAATTTCTGCCTTTTTGTTTCTGACAAACCTTTTCTCAATATCTGCAAGAAAACCTTTAGCTGTCGTGATCGAATCAGACATAGAGCCTCGAAAGGCTTCAGGGATGGCTCTCTTCATGATCATGACACACATGCGATTAGACTTTTCCCACTTTTCAAACTCCATCTTTTCCTCAGAGGTACTCTTTTCTGTAGTAAGTGGGGGACAGTCAGTTCTAATCGCAAGGTCCAGATCCAATATCCCAAGAACTATAAGTAATTTCTCTTTCCAGGATTTGAAATTTGAGCCATTAAGCACCGGAATTGAGTTTAAGCTAGCAGTAATATTTGCGGGAGTAGCAGCTGAAAACAGGACAAAAAACATAGACAAACATGCTAACATAAGTATTAATTTGTGAAGCAAAATTGTAAATTCAAAATTGCATGTTCCCGTCTCAAGATATCCCCAACTAGCTTAACATTTATCTTTGGATAATCTATTAACTAGCAAATGATATCTTGTCGCAACAATCAAATAAAGACAATAATTAACATGCCAAGAATAAAACTTCCTTTGGGCCGAATTAAAATTGCATGCATAAGTCTTAACAATCATCACTTATTTATTGCTACAAGTGTGGATAAATTAGCATGGAACGGTAATCTGCCTTTGGGCCGATGTAGCATTCATGAATAAAATATGCACACAAAATTCCTTTTGTATTTAAGAAATGAAATGATGCAAACAACAGAGCCCACTTTAGCGGGATGATGAGTACACCAAGTCACTCCCAAAAATACATACAGCAAAATTTGAATTTATCATAGCACAATTAATACCAAATTTCTTAACAAGGAGAAACATAGATGAAAAAACAATAATTTACTCCTATGATCCAATTAAAATTCATTTAGGCAACTAATCATACTGTGTATGTATTTTAATCCGTTTACATTCCGAATAATAACACTTTTAATAGTGGAACCCACTTTGGTGGAATTTCACAAATAAATTAGAATTATTTCAAAATGTGTGTGTGTGTGTATGAAAAGTTAATTTATACTAAAAAGTGTATGTCAGAATGTACAATAGCGGTGGGAACGGTTGGAATTATATGCAATAGGATGGGGAGGGGGCACAAGCACCGTCACCCAACACAAATTGCATTATTCCACCTATCCCTCAGCTATCAGCGCAACAGCAACTCAGAGAAAATACAAAGATGGCTCAACATAGCCGGAGCTAAAAACAAAAACAAAGCAAAGCAAAGCACAAAGCCGAAATATATATATCTGAATTTTTGCCTAAAGAATTAAAAATCGGAATGAACTTAATTTTAACGCACAAATAAACCGAATGAGGAAATATACACAAGATGGCCTTTTAGTTCCTCTAATTATTTGTGCATTAACATATCCAAAATAGGGCTTCAAAAGAAAGTAATTGTATCCCCAAAAGAGGGTTCAAACATATCAAAAAATTCAATTTTAAGCCCAAAACTGTGAAGTGCCCAAAACAGGTCGAAATTAGAAGCCCATATACTGAAAAAAATTAATAAATTTTATTTTTGAAAAACAATCTATTTGGGCCCAATTTGGCCCAAAGTCTGCTAGGGTTAGAAACCCTAGCAGAATTTTGGCCCATCTAGGGGCCGGCCGACGCCGGCCCCTTTCCCTCAGATCCGGCATCGGCAACGGGTGGCCGGCATCGGTCGCAACTGATAGGGGCGCTAAGGGCCGCCACTTGTTCTACAATGCTTAGGCTCCAGCCTGACGTCGGCCAACAGGGGCGGCAGACGCCGAACCTTTCTCCTCCTGCGCAGGCGCCTGGGGCGCCTGCCGCTCTTGCGAAGGGGGCTCGTCGGCCCCCTTTCAGGCCTTCGGATCCTAATGGGCGGCGGTTCACCGCCCCTTTCCGTGAACAAAACCCCGACGGGGAGGCGGATGAGCCCCCCTTTGTTCCTGCCGTCGTAATGAAAGGGAGGTGCAGCGGAGCACCTGCCCTCCCCCGGTCTTTCGGGGTCTGATGGGGCGGCGCACCACCGCCCCTCTCTGATTGAGCTCCGGTGGGGGGGTGAAGCCCCCCTCTTGCCGTTCGACTGCGGCATACCCCCCACCTTTGGGGGCGATACTTTACCAGCGATGGGGAAAAGGGCACCCCCATCGCCGGAAAATGCTGTTGGGGGGGGCGGCGCTAGTCCACCCCCTCTGAAACCTTATGGGGGCGACGCCGCTGCCCCCTTTTGCTGGAGACATAACGGGGGGGCGGCAGAGCCCCCCCCAACCCTTTTTTAAAACTTTCAGGGGCGGCTTCGCTGCCCCTTTCTGGATCCGTGTCGACGCCGGCATAGCTGGCGCCGATCTGCCTACGGGGGCGGCAGAGTCGCCCCTCTTTGACGTGTCGGGCGGTGGCCGACGGGCGCCCCCGATCTAGGGTTTGTAAAAAACCAAATTTTTTTGGAAAAATTAATCAAAACCCCAAATTTTTGCACAGCATGATAGATCCGAATAGAAAACAGATTAAAAATCGTATTTTTATCAGATCTACTACGAGCAGACAAAAAAATTAAGATCCACAGCATGCATGCTCTGATACCACTTGTAAGAACTAAAGATCTAGACATGCGTTCTAGCCAAACAACACAGATCTAGATATATAACATGCGGAACCTTAAATCATTACATACTCTGATTTAGCAGAAGCGTACCTGAGTCCATCGCTAATAATCTGAAAGATCCTGACGATAGCGTAACGGACGATCTTCCAGAATAGCACGAAACAACCGGTTGGAGAATTCATTTAGCCTTCTCCCGGTTTCTCTCCTAGCGACTTGACATAGAAAAGACGGCTCAACTTTGTTCGTGTATTCCAAGGACCATGACCGCTAATATTTATAGGCTAGCCTCCATAGCCCTAGGGTTTCCAACTCGACACATCAACGAGTTGAAGCCCAATAGTCTCTACACATAAATGCCCCACAACCAGTTTAACTCATTTAGCCTATTTAATTAATTAAAACCAGATCATTAATATATTGGGCTTAACATGACAGCATAGCACTTATATAATTATTCACCGCATATTAGCCCAACGTTGGATTAAGATCCAACTTAGTTAGATAAGTTCCAACAGTTGTCACGTAAAATCCACGTTGATCATAGGTCTATTATGTACCAACTCAAGCTTATAGTAGTTTATTGTAATTTGGCATATTTACTCAAGCTTTATTAAGTTCAGAATTATTTGTCTGGTTAAGTTGTCCAAAGCTGTCACTCGTCGTTTCCCATTTTACATAGAACTAGAACGCGAGCGAGATAGCAGTGTGCTTAATACAAGGTGTGAGTATTTTTTTCCTCTGCTGTTCCTTCCCACTTGGTTTAAACTAAGTGTCTATAGTTACTTGTAGGTTCTTACATTCATACTTAAAAACAACATAGATAAATATTATTACAATCACATCCTCTAAGTATAAAGTACATAGAATTAAGCATAGCATGACCATCACAACATGATACATAATTCGTAAGAATAACATTTTATGGCTACTAACAAAGATTGCACTAAACAGTTACACTAATCCTCAGTATGGTGAAGCTCAATGTAGTTCTCGACCATTAAGTCAATTTCTTGGATATCGTCATAGATCTGAATAATTACTATTACAACCTAATAGAAATTTCACACAGCAATATATAAGGCAATACCTGTCAAAGAGGGTCGCTCAGTAAGTATTTTCAATAATAGAAAAAATATGCAAGTACATATAAAAAACACTATGCAAAAGTAACAATATTATAATATAAGAGACAAGCATGATCATATGTAATATGAAGGAGCAATGTATATCACTAAATAATAGTTAAAACATATTTTAGTTATAACATGTGATATAATAAAGTTTAATAGGTCAATCAGCCAATGACTGGATCATGAAATCTACATAAAATATTTAAAGGTAATACTAACCTAGCCACTTACCTAGTGACAAGTCCATATCTGAGAGCACAATATGTGACTACAATGTACCTTACCTGTAAGTTGGCTATGGCCTGATATAGCAAAATCAACTGGTAACCGGCCCGATACTCGGTTGAGAATTTTCTTCAACCGAAAGACCGAGTCTCACATGGCTGTTGAGGAAATCGTGGGTCGATTAAGGAAAATTCAGGGGCAGTTGTGTGATGGAAGATATGGCGATGGCCCTATAAATAGATGAGAGAATTTATCTTCTTCAGTATCAAAAGCATTTCAGCTTTCAGCCATATCTGGAATCCCCAACAAAATTTCTCTCTTTTCTCTCATTGGTATCAGAGCAAATTTCTAGATCCGCGTCTCCACAAATTTCTTTTCCAGGGCCCATCGTCGTTTCTTCCACGCAATTCAGATTGCAGCAGTGCACCGGAATCAAAGCGCCACTGCTTGCTTCACTAGGCAATCAGTTTCTGTCATTTTTTATTGGTTCAAATCATTATTTTCTCTTTTTTTTGCAGGCCTCGGCTTCTTTTTCGATGCAATCAAACCATTTCTGATTATATAAAACCATTTCTGATCCTTCTTTTTCGAGGCAATCGAGGCAATCAAACCTATCAATTTCGTTGCCCTGTCATACCTTTTACCCATTATATAAAACCATGAACCTATCAATTTCTCAATTACACAAAATCCATAACAACCAAATTATCATCCACCAGACTTTCTTGTAAGTGATGTGGGTCCCACTTCATCCTTTTGTTCGGATCTCCATGCAACCCACAGAGCTAAAGGCCATCTTCATCTGCCAGCGGTGGACCCCAGTCGAATTAATCATACATTTGCAGGCTCTCCATAGACCCACATCATCAAACCTCGTGCAGCGGGCCTCTCTATTTTCTTTTGGCCTATTACAGTTTTCAGGGTACCAAAGAACACAACCGACTTCCCGAGTACCACGCACGGACGTGCGTCAGCATCCCAACCGTCAAGTTCACGTGACTACAATCTACAGAACAGGTTCCTCGTTTTTATTTATTTAATTCTTATAATTTATTATATTTGTGTAATTGACCCTTGCAACTTAAACCTAACATAAAATCTGGCTCATACATTAATTAAAGAAGAGCTAGAGATTAATTTTTTCCCTAGATTATTGTAGTTATTTTCTGCTTATATAACCTAATTAAAATTTGTCATTCTTATTAAAGGTAAAATTGGATTTTTAGGCTAGGTTATTAGACATTAATTTTTTTTGACCACATATTATTGGCACATCATACCTGAACCAAACCTCATTCAAACAAGTAATAAACAACTGGCAAGAAAATTGATTTCTTCTGAACTAGCCACGATAGAACACCTGAACGGTTCCAACTATGACATGTGGCACCGAAAAATTAGATACGGACTTATCCATGAAAATTTAGATAGTATCATTGAGTCCACTGCTCCTACTCTCCCTGAAAATCCAACGATGCTCAGAAGAGAGAGCTAGCTCAGTGGACTATTAATTACAAGAAGGCTAGAGGTCTCATGCTTATGTTCATGGACGATAGCCTAATAAAAGTGTTCGAAAACTGTAGTACTGACAAGGACATGTGGCAGTCTATTAAGGAGAAGTATGATATCACATCTGACATGAACATACAACTCCTGCTACATAGGTATAATTCTTTCCATATGCAGGAAGGTGACAATGCCACCGAACACGTAAATAAGATGAGTACCGCAGGAACTGAAATTTCTGAGAAGCTTCAGGTGGTAACTATTCTGAATAGTCTGCCGTCATCGCTTGAAATGGCTACCACTACGCTTAGACTAAATGGAACCGTTAAGCATGTCACTAACTTTCCAGCTCAGCTTGCAATGGAACAAGACCTTCTGGCTAGGAGGAAGGGCTCGGACGTCAACCTTGTGCAGGAGGAAGAGGCGAATGCTGCTCAATACCAGAAGGCACAAGGAAACCAGCGTCTTTGACCTGTGAAGCCCTCCTTCAAGGGATCTGGCCAGCAATCAGCTCACAGGAATAAAGGACCTCCTGGATCTTGCTACATCTGCAAGAAATATGGTCACTTCAAGGCCAACTGTACTCAGGCAAGGAATAAGTGCAACTCTAAATGCCCAGAACAACGAGGATCTGGAAAGTGGGAATTCATTGGCGTCACTAAATATAACACTGCAACAACTGATGCTGAAGAACGGTGGATCGACTCGGGTGCAATCTGACATATAGCAAAGACGAAGGAAGGAATAGTTGACTTCCAGGAACTGAAGAAGGGAGACCAAAGGATATACATGGGGAACAATACCTATCTGGATGTAGAAGGTATTGGTTCATACAGATTGGATCTTGGGGACAGTATCATGATCCTCAAAGATGTGTTTTATGCACCTTGCATAAGACGTAATCGGGTCTCTGTTCTGGCTTTGCTGAGGAAGGGTCTTGATGTGAGATTTTACAACAATAGGGTATCCATTGGGAAAGACAAAAAAGTGTTTTATATGGGCAAGTTTGTGCCTGGTCATGATTTATTCTGTCTTTCTATTGTAAAATCTGATATTGGTAATAAAGATGGTGATTTGAATTATTCATCGTGTTTTTTGTCTGATTATGATCTTTGGCATATGAGATTAGGTCATCCTGGTAACCATAAGATGGACCAGTTAATCAAAATGGATTTATTATTGAAACTGACAAGTGTAAGGACATTACCCTGTGAACATTGTTTAACTGAGAAGATGACCAGAAAATCATTCTCGGAAGGTCAAAGAGCTAATGAATTTGTTGGAATTAGTTCATTCTGACATTTGTGGGCCTTTGAGCATAAAGACACGTGGGAATAAGGAATATTTCATAACCTTTACAGATGATTATTCCAAGTATACTTTCATATATCTTTTAAGCAGAAAGTTGGAAGCCTTTGAAAGTTTTAAAAGATACAAGGCAAAAGTTGAAAGAAAAACTTGGAATGAACATAAAGGTGTTAAGAACTGATAGAGGTGGGGAATTCAACTTGAAGGAATTTGAGGAATACTGTATTCAATACAGTATAAAGAAGCATACAACTATGCCTTATACGCCATAACAGAATGGTGTGGCTGAAAGAAAGAATAGAGCATTAATGAATGCAGTGAGATGTATGCTATCGCATTCTGGCCTCTCCAAGGATTTTTAGGGAGAAGCCATATTGACTGCTAATTATGTTCTGAACAGAATTTCCACAAAATCAGTCGAGACAACACCGTATGAGATTGGAATGGATGCAAACCCAATTTAAGTCATTTTAGAAAATGAGGTTGCGTGGAACATGTTCTCATTCCATATCAGGTTGTCGATAAGATGGATCTCAAAACCGTAAGATGTGTATTCATAGGATATTCTGAAAATTCTAAAGGATAGAGGTTCTTCCATGAAAATAAAGGAGTCATTGAAAGTAGAGATGCTACTTTTCTAGAAAATCTAGAAGAAAAGGAACAAGTCCAAGAAAATGTGCCACTCTTGTTGGACTTAAATGATGTTGTGAATGATGACTTGGATATAGTAGATGATGTACATCATCTACCTATGGAAGATGAACATGTAAATGAGAATATACATATGGCAAATCAACCTGCTGAACATGTCCAGCCTGCAACCCTTAGTGGCAGCAAAAGACCGAGAACAACACCTGCATGGATAGATGATTAGTATCTATATTCATGTGAACCATCTTATTTCTCTATGGATATTGATGTAGATGAGCAAGCTGATCCCTTGAATTATACAGATGAAATGAAATCATTTGAGTCAGATCAATGGCTTGATGCCATAAAAAGGGAGCTTGACTCAATTGAGAGAAATAATGTATGGGAGCTATGCGATTTACCAGAAGAGAGGAAGTCCATAAGATGCAAGTGGGTGTTAAAGAAGAAATATCGGGTTGATGGGTCTATTAATACATTCAAGACCCAGTTAGTTGCAAAGGGGTTTACTCAGGAAGCAAGGATTGATTATCAGGAGACTTATTCTCTGGTGGCTAAGTTTTCATCCATACAGATAATCTTAGCGATTGTTGTGCATCTTAACTTGGAACTCTACAAAATGGATGTCAAGACTGCATTCCTCAACAGAGAGTTGAAGTTATATATATGGATCAACCTAAGGGATTTCAGGTTGAGGTACAGGAAGAAAAAGTTTATAAATTGAAGAAATCTTTGTATGATTTAAAACAATCATCTAGATAGTGGCTTCTCAAATTTCACAACACTATTATTCAACTTGGTTTTGTTGCAAACAAATTGGATAAATGTGTGTATGTCTTGAAAAGTAGGAGCAGTTTTACAATATTATCCCTATATGTGGATGATATTTTGCTCGCTGAAAATGACATTGAAGTGTTGAAAAGAATTAAATCAGCACTTTGTAGTGAATTTGAGATGAGGGACATGGGTAATGCATCCTATGTTCTTGGAATACAGATCCTTAGAGATCAGAAGTCTAGAATGTTAAGTTTAAACCAGAAAATGTATTTGCATACAATATTGAGGATATTTGGAATGTACAATTCCAATCCGGTCCCTACATCATTGGTTATGGGAAAGCAGTTAAGTAAAGAACAAAGTCCTGGAGAGGGACAAAGTCGGCTGAATGTTTCATATGCTCATGCTATTGGAAGTTTGATATATGCAATGTTGTGTACTAGACCAGACTTGGCGTACCCAGTTAGTCTGGTTAGTAGATATAAAAGTAATCATAGTCTAGCTCATTGGGAAGTTGTTAAGAGGATTATGAAAGATATATAGAGAGTACGGTGCACCATAAGTTAGTTTATTAAGCAGATTTGCTTGATGTTCTTGGTTACTCCGATGCAAATTTTGAAGGGGATAAACATGATAGGAAGTCAACTGCAGGACATGTGTTCATATTTGGTGGTGCAGCTGTTTCTTGGGATAGCAAGAATCAGGGTTGTGTAGCAAGATACACACATGAAGCTGAGTATATAGCATGTAGTATGGCAGCTACTCATGCGGTTTGGATCAGACAGTTCCTATTGAATTTGGATCTCAATTTATTGGATTGACCAATTGAGATGTAATGTGATCATCAATTAGCCATTAGTTTGATCCACAGTGGTGCAAACAGTTCCAAAGGAAGGTATATTGGAATACAATATCATTACATACATGATATGGTGGAAAAGAAAGAAGTCAATGTGACTTATATTCCAATAAGTGGTATGATTGCTGATCCCTTGACAAAGAGTATTTCAACAGGTACATTCATCAAACATGTTGGTTTGATGGGACTTAGAAATATTTAAGTCAAGAAAACTTTCATGAATAATGAAAGGAGACAATCATGAATGATGATTGTACTCAGTAAATAAAATGTGCATATCTCACGGATAGTAGTGTTAGTTCTTGGGTTCAAGACTAACGTTGTTTTGATGATGATCAATACATTATGTTAGTGTACTAATCAATCTTATGTTTTAGTCTCCGTTTATCTGTAACGGCCGCTTTCCGACCGTTCGTTTTTCGCGCGTACTATTCTCTTTTGTACGCGTATTATTCTTTGTCCTTTCTTCTATCCTGAATACGTGATGTTATATATCGTTGTGACTGTATGGAAGAGTAGTTATTTGTGGCATTTTTAGTGAACGTCATTTCACGGGTCATTCTCCCACAAATCAGCTTTGAATGAAGAGGTTGTTTTAGCCTCTAGACTTCAACGCTTAGTTTTTTTTATTATCGTTATCGGAAGGCTTAGCTCGTGACCGAACCCCATACCCTCGAGTCTCTCATCGTCACGGTCGTCTCAATATTTTTCTCATAATTTTCAAACACCGTTAGCCTGACCTATCACACTAATTACGTTCAACCCCGCTTAGCCCTAATCTAATTTGAAATTCAAATTTTAACCTAAATCCAATGGGATTCTTACGTATCACATGAGTGATTCTTATAGCTATCCTCACCTAAAATCTACCCTCCCTCTCTCACACACCCTCTCTTCAATCAACCCAATCTACACCCCTTTCAATCTTATATAGCAAATATCATATCAAAATCTCATATGTATCAAGATGAACCCTCTTGGCTAATTGGTACACAATTTGTACCCCCTCTCTCACACACTCTCTTCCATTTTGCTTAAACCTACTCATTTTTAACTCTTTTAGCAAGTTTTCATGTTATAACTCACAACCCAAACGAAAGCCCTAGGAATAACACGCAGCCGCTGCCCCCTCTTTCTTCAACCTCACGCACGACCCATCGCCACCGGCCACTTCGTCGCTCCAACCATCCTCCGACCACCCTCTCTCCCTCCTCTCTCTTCCCTCCCTCTTCTCTCTTCTCTCTTCTCTCTCTCCCCCTTAAAACACCCCAAAACCACCATTGCCGCAACAAAGCTGCCGCCCAGCTTTCAACCCCACGCCGAACCACTTCCGGCTGCCGTCGGCGACCCCCTCCCGCTGTCGACGACCCCCCACGGCCCCCTCTATCAGTTGACGTCACCCCTTTGCTCCCCCTTAGCCGTGACATATGCGTAGCGACACAAAACAATCCGGCAATCACGCAAATCTGTCCTTTTCCTCACAAAACTGTCGGCCACATCGCCGCCGGTCATTGCTCTGGCCACCCCTCAGGCCACGCGACCCCCCTTCAGCCTCTTCCTATCCCGACAGCCCCCTTTGTTCCTATGAGTCTGCATACATCGCAGATCTCGCAAGTTTTTCCCGACGTCGTAGCCGCCGTAGTGATGTTTCATTGCGCTACTCGTAACCAAAGCGATCCCGACGCCGTAACAGTTGCCGTGTCATCTTGCTACGCTACTCGCAGTCAAGGACACGAGCACCGCCACCGTTTCCAGACCCGACGTCAGACTCGTGCACGTTCGTCGCACCAGGTTAACCATTTCACTTGTAGCGACCCAAACATTAAGCCATCAAAATTTACTTTCTGCTCCTTTAAAATGATGTGAAACTGTAGATCGACGATCGGACTGATTTAACTGTGCGCATAGGATAGAATCGTCGGATAGGCTGAAAAACACTTGACATGAAACTGTTAGGGTAGCCACATTTAACCTAGAAATGAACCCTAATAGGATTACTGATAAGCGTGACCTGACACCGTCACTTGACTCGTTTCAGATGACTCCTTACCGACGCTCTGCCTCGACGAGATGCTCCTGAAGGACGTACCACTCACCGCCGCAAGCAAGTGCATTCACTTGCACAATTTCAGCCAAGTTTAGGCCGTTGTCTCCTTTAAACTGTAAAAAGTATAAACAAGAGTACCAGACGTAAAATGATAGCTTCTGGGACACCCACGACAGCCTGGACTTGATGACAAAGTTTGGACACAACAACAACAACAACAACTGACACCATAGGTTTTATCTGTGTGTGCGTGCATGTGGACCCCCTGTAATGAACAACTTTCATCCACTCTCGTCTTGTCATGTCTTGTCATGTGTTGCATATGCCTGCGGGCGAATAGGGCACTCTCCAAGTTAGAGATAGTGATCCCTTGTAATGGATAAGCCTGCGGATGAATAGGGCACTCTCCAAGTTAGAGAGAGTGAACCCTTGTCATAATACACAAGCATGCAGGCAAATAGGGCACTCACCTAGTGAGTGAGTGATCTCTTGTAATGATTGTCTTGTGCACATTGGATGGGGTAGGGTTGAGCATGCCCTCGGTTTAGCCGGTTTGATCCGCCTCTATTCGAAAGGCATGAACCCTCTTGGCATCGCATGGTACGTCTTGCCTTGTCTTGTCTTGTCTTGTCTTGTCTTGTAGTCAGTAGCACACGCTACGGCTATTGCCTGTCACGTTTACTTTTCTGTGTTGTCTTTACTTTCTTTCATATATATATATATATATATATATATATATATATATATATATATATATATATATATATATATATATATATATATATATGCCATGTTGTTCCATCATCATGTAAACAACCTTTAAAATGTCATCCTTAAATTGTTATACACCTTGCACTGGAGTCTTCTCACATTTACTTGCAGACTTCGCCTGATGTACAACCACTTTATCTTGGTGTTTGTACGTCAGGTATCGAGACAGAGTTAGTAGACCAGGAGCCTGTACTAGATGATTTGGGGCAGGAGTACGTTGCTGATCAGAAGTACGACCCGGGCGAGGACCAGTCTTAGGGGTTACTCAGTTGCTGACCTTGGAGTTTCCGTTGTTCTTAGTTTGGGTGCGTATCACCTTTTTACTTTCTGTTTTAGGTTGGGTGCCTAGCACCACTAGTTTCCTTTTCTGCAGTTGTAGCCATACTTAGGCTTCTTTTTATACTTGATGTATCGCTGGATATTATCTATTTATATTAATGAATGCAGTTTCCTTCATGTACTCTTATTTCATTGTTCAGAACTTTTATATGCAAGAACTTGTAACACAATGGTATCCTTACAGATGCTTATTAGGCCTGGGATGTGAAGCCCAGGCCCATGCGGACCTTCGTCTCGTCCTCGCACCCATTTTGGAAAGCAGAGCGTAACTGGTTTTAGTTGTGGCCCATGCAGGTCATGCAAAAAGTTCGGACAATAAGAGTACAACATTCATTTAATATCCAGTTTAACATGTACAAGTCTAAATTGGGTTTTCCAAGACAATAGGATGGCAGGAGGATGCAATACATGAGCCAGACCTTCAGCTGACGGGACCATGGATGGTCAATGTGGCGAGTTTTGCCAATTTTTGGGAGTTATGAGAGAGATGTTTGATCACTCCTTATTTTACACCTTTTTTCCGCATGTTTGCATGCCATTTAGATCGCCCAAATCATGTTTTTCACAATATATCGACGATATTGCGATGCTTTTCACGATTTGTTGTTTTTGTCGCATTTCAGGTGATTTGGCGCGATTTGGAGTGATCTCGAGATGCGCTTACTCTAGACGGTCACCAACGACCTCCCCGAGGGGTATTTTGCTGTTGGAGAGGAGCGGAAGAAGAACGGACGTCGCAGGAGCGACGAGGAGGCCAAAATAAGCAGATTGGGCATTTTTTGTGTCCCACTCGGCCGAGTGGAGGAGCCACTCGGCCGACCAGCGAGACACTGCTCGGCCGACCAGATCAGACACGATTTATGTGTGCACTCGGCCGAGCACCGAAGACCACATCGGCCGAGTGAAGACATCACGTCCGCCCGAGTGGCACCCAGACGAAGCCCTTCCAAAACATCCAAGTTACTGTTTTTCGGCTGCCTGAGCTTCAGAAGACCCACTCGGCCGAGTGGAGAATCATGTCCGCCCGTGTCACGACCCGCTTCCCTAAAATGGAGGCGAGACGAGAAAAGGTCCGCACGAGAGTGGAGCTGTGAAGCCTCAAACCCGATAAGCGTCAATAATACATAAGCAGGTCCCTGTAACCACAACAGAATAACAATAATAACACAAGGAGAGACTGAAATAAAATCTCACATCTCAAATATTGTCCAACAAGAAAATACGTCCAACATCCAGAAAAGCCACCAGGCTAAAAGAAAAGAGTCTAAAGGCCCAGAACAAGGCCAACAAAACCAACAACAACAACAAGTATAGGTGCTACGCACCGATAATAAAACAACTGTCTAACAAAAGTAAAACACAACGAAGACACTAGGACTGGTCCCCAGTGTCCACGTACTCCCCGTCAAACACAAGCTCGGGCTCGGCGTCAGCAAACACCTCGTCCTCAACAAGGTACTCAGGCTCAGGATCTAACATGTGTCACCCAAAAGAGTAAAGGGGCACATGTCAGCAAGTCTAAAAGACTTAGGCAAGGAAACTGAAAGTAAGGCAACTAGCAACCTAGCAGTTTAGTATGCATGACATGGCAGTTATAACATGAGTGCACAATTAAAACATGGCAAGACAATTTGTACAAGAGAACAGTCATCGAGACAAGACAAGGCAAGGCAAGACAAGAGTAGCCACGCTACTACCATTCTCAATCAATTCACTAGTCACGTTGTTTTGTAGATTGTTTACGCCTTACAGCTGAATGGTTTACATTCGCTGATTGGCCGCTTAACAACTACCCCAAACCCAAGAGTTTACGCCTTACCACTGCAGTTGCTGATCGGGCAGACTCCCAGTTGATTGGTCGCTTAACTCTTACCCCCAATACCCACACGTAATGGAGCCAGGGTCCCCGCACATGAGCTCAGCAAGTGAGCCGGGGTTGCCCCACACATGAGCTCGCATTATTAAACATTTGGCGTAGGGGTGCACCTAGCCGGAAACACGCAATTCGGGCATTGGCTATCAACCAACACATGGCCCGCTTCTGGAACACGAGCCAGGAACACAAGCATTTGTAGCAAAGCTACGCAATCACAGAAACACTTAAAGAATGCAATGACATGACATTTAACTTGCGTACCGTTAATGAAAAGTAAACATGACATGGTAATTGTGCAACATGCTAAATGTCAGAACTAGCTTCGTTGTCAAGCTAGTTCCCCAATTTGCGCCTAGGCGAGTATCATTTCGTCGCCTAGCCTCTTTTACGCCTACAACAAGCAAATGGCCTAAAACATGGCCTAAACCCTAGGTGGCAAGTTTCACTTGCCTAGCACCGGAGATGGCGACTACTTCGTCACACGGATGCCAATCTACGGGGAAATCGCTGTTTTGGGGGAACAATCAACAAACAACATGAAATTATATTAGGGTTTCATAAAAATATAAATAGGTTAAGAAAACAACGGTAGATCGATTTCTTACCAAGAGGAGACGGAAGAAACACTCCGGGGAACCCTAGGATCAGATCTGGAAAAGATTGGAGAAGTTTGGGGAAACTAGGGTTTTGGGGGATTTGGGGATTTTGATGGGTTTTGGTGAGATTTTGGGGAAGATGAGAGGTAGATGGAGTGAATGGATGGTTTGGATGATGGATTTAGGGCTTGGAATGGAGAAATGAAGCTTGGAGGAAGATGGGGGCTGAAGGGGGGAGGATTTTAGGGTTTTGGGTCGTGTTGGGGAAGAAAAAAACGATTGGGTTGGGTTTAAATAGGTTGGGCTGGCGGCTGCCCAGAAATTAGGGTTTTAACACAGGTTAGTCGGTCAAAGAGCAACCACTGACCGACTAGTTTGGCAACTAGTCGGTCGGTCGACCAACGCTGACCGACTAAGTGCAAACAGTAACTTCTGAACGAAAATAGGATTTTAGAGTTAGTCGGTCCATGAACAAATACTGACCGACTAGTTTAGCATCTAGTCGGTCGAAAGATGAACTTAGACCGACTAAGAATGAACAGTACTGATACTAAAATTTAGATGATGTGTTAGTCGGTTAAAGAAGCATTGCTGACCGACTAGTTTGCAACCTAGTCGGTCAACCAACATTCTTAGACCGACTAACGATAAACAGTAACTCCTGAGAAATTTAGAAAGCTAACTAGTCGGTCCAAGAAGGATTGCCGACCGACTGGATCGTCATCTAGTCGGTCGGTGCCCCTTCTTATACCGGCTAATAAGCACAGAAAGTTCCGATACGGAGCGCGGGGCCCCGGGATCGATTCCTAAGACTCCTAGGCTTGATCTAACAGTTAGATACGACCGTTATGAAGTCCGTCACGAATGACTTACTTCGAAATCAACAATCCTAAGGAAGAAGCGAGAAAATACGACGAATCGATCAAAAATGAAAGCTACGGAGACGAAAACCACACAAGAGGAGAAAATCCACCAAAACATATATTATATTATATTAAATCCAGATACATGAAAAGCAGTCGTTACAGCCCGAGTACAATGAAGCCATCGGCCGAATGACGACAACTCACTCGGCCGAGCCGCCCCCGAAGTAGAGACCCCTGAAAGCCCTGACTTACTGGAAAATTACAGGGTTTTCACTCGGCCGAGCGACTTTTGTCACTCGGCCGAGTGTGATGCGCTGCCTGTAGCGAAAACTGCGGAAAACAGGCTGTGCAGGGGTATTTTGGTCACAGTTTTTGGACGATTTTGGGGGCTATTTAAGCCCTGTTTTTACCCTAGTCCATAGAGCCTCTCTCTTAGATTTTTTGCAGCTTTTTAGATTAGTTTTTAGCTTTATTCTTGTGATTGGAGAGGAGACAAAGATTGGAATTTTGTTGGATTAATTGAAGAACTCCATTGGTTTGCATCTCTTTTCCTTAAAAATTCTATTTTTATTGCTTATCTCAATATTGTGATGAATTCTATTGCTTATTTCAACGATTATTTTTGTGATCTTGCTATGATTTGTGAGTAGTCTCCACGTCTTGGGGCGTGGGGATGAACCCTACAAGCCCATTTTCATATTTGTGATGAATTGATAGAAATTGAGCTAGAATTGTTATTAGGGATTAGATTGGGATCAATTTACTACGGATGGCTAGGTATTCATATCAATTGGGATTTGCAAGAGATTGGATCCCAATTTGATAGGAAACCCTAGAAATCCGAATTGGGTTGGAGTCGGATTTTCGAAGTATCGGTTTGCAAGAGATTGGGCCGATACTAGGATTTCCGGTTGCAATTCCATGCCGATACTCATTTGCAAGAGATTGGACGGGTAGGAACTATCCCAATCTTGGTCGTGGACCGAGTTTGCAAGAGATTGGGCTCGGTGCGCGATTGGACGATGATGTTGATCCTAATGCTAGCTTTCCTAGGCTAGGGTTTGCAAGAGATTGGACCCAAACCTAGGTTAGCTATAGACCGGCAACAGCACGAGAGCGTGAGCTTGGTTCTACAATCAGTTGCAACTAGTTCATCCAAATCCTCATTCAAGCAATTTTGATACCGATAAACCGCATTTATGAAATACGGTGAGTAGCGGGGATTCCCCATTCCCTAGACGTTCTTTATTTGATTTGATATTTCTGCATTTTTGTCTGACGATTGTGACAGGATCGCCAAAGGCAAGTTTCTCTCTTAAATAGCCAGGTTGATTGGAACAAGCACGGTCATTCGTCCTCCCTGTGTTCGATAACCCTCTTGCCGCTATACCGTGCGCTTGCGGTAAAACTACAACCGTTCTTTGGGTCACATCCCGGAGCGATCAAGTTTTTGGCGCCGTTGCCGGGGAGGCGATTGCGTTTGATTCTTTCTCACCCTAGCTATTTCTTTTTTTTATTTATTATTATTATCATTATTTTTATTTCCTATTTCTTACCTAACCCTTCCACGGTACTGATCATTTCTTTGAAACTCTGTTTCCCCTGTGCATGTACACGAGATCTACGGCGGACCCTGAAGCTATATTATTTGATCCCGAGATCGAACGTACCGCGCGGAGGCTTAGAGCGGAAAGAAGACAAAATCTGGAAGGGCGGTTTATGACCAACCCGGAAACTCCTGAACAATTGGCGGCAAGGATGGCGAGGCTAATTTCTATTCGAGATAGGCTTCGGCCTAAGACCTCTTTCACTACCTCATCCATTGCCATGCCGGGGTTGGCGGCTGACAAGAGCTTCGAGCTAAAGACTGGACTAGTGGTTCTGATGCAGCAGGATCCATTTCATGGGAATGCCCATGAAAATCCCCACTACCACATCCAATCGTTCTTGTCGAAGTGCGCCACATTCCAGATGCCGGGGTTCTCCATCGATGCCATCAGACTGCGTTTCTTCCCCTTCACGCTAAAGGACAAGGCACTTTACTGGTTGAGGACGCAAGCTGAGGGTGTCTTCACCACTTGGGACGAGTTGGCGAGTGCATTTATTGACAAGTTCTATCCGCCATCCAAGATGGTGAAGATCCGGAGCGCTCTCATGTCCTTCAAGCAAGGACCACAGGAGACGCTCTATGAAGCTTGGGAGCGTTTTAAGGATTTGCAGCATCAATGCCCGCATCATAGCATTGAAGACTAGGAGCTAGTGCATAGCTTCTACAATGGTCTCCAACCGGGGACCAAACAAATTATTGATGCCGCGGCGAATGGTGCTATCTTGTCAAAGACTCCCGAGGAAGCTACGGCCCTAATTGAGGAGATGGCCTCAAATAATCAACAATGGGGCGATGAGCGAGGACACTCTACGTCCTCCTTGAAGCCGACTAGTATCTATGAGGTGAAGGCCGTGGCGGAGCTTACGAGCAAATTTGATTCTCTCCACAAGGTAGTGGAGAGATTGGAGAAGTTTATCACGGAGCCCCAAGGAGCCCCTTCTACCTCCGCTCCGACTAACCAAATGTGTGATTGGCAAGACCAATATCAATCCATGTACTCGGGAGGAGAGCAAGGAGAAGGATCCTTGGAGCAAGTACAATATGTCGCGGGGAACCAAGGATATTGGGCCAATCCGGCCGCAAGAAATCATCCCGGATTCTCCTACGCCAACAATGAAGGAGCTTTGAACCCGCCACAACCACCACCTCAACAAGCTCGACCACCACCACCCCAACAACAAAACTATCCACCGAGGGGGCCCCAACAACAAAACTTTCAACCGAAGCAACAAGTTCCACCGTATAGGCCGCCCGGATACAATCAAGGGTGGAGGAATCAAAATCAAAACCCTCCACAAGCTCAACAACGATCCGACTTCGAAGCTAAAGTGGAGGCGTTTATGGTCGAGCAAAATAAGGTAAATGCTACCTTGAAGGCAGGGCAAGACTCCCTTAATACCGTTGTGGCTCAAATATCGGAGCAATTGGCGTTGCTCAATCGGAACACTCAACGATTACCGGCGCAACCCGAACAAAACCCACGGGGCAACACCGGCCACATCAATGCCGTAGTTGCCGTTACCACTAGAGGCGAAAAGCATACCACCCCCGCCATGATTCCTACCAAGGAGCCCGTGGAGGAAAGCTTGGAGCCAATTGAGCCGATAGTTGAAGTTGAAAAGGAAAAGGAGCCACAAGACAAGGAGAAATCTAGAGCGGAACAATTGATTGAGGAAAGGCGCTTCATGCCACCGGTCCCATTCCCCCAAAGACTAGCGAGAGAGAAAATGGAGAAAAGGCTAGCAAAGTTCCTCGAGTATCTAAAAGGAGTTAGCCTCAATATTCCCTTCCTCGACGCCATCGTGGAGATCCCCACATATGCTAAATTCTTAAAGGATTTGATTTCGGGGAGAAAGAGGAAGGAGAAGATCATGCTAGCCGAGGAGGGCTCTTGGTTCACCAAGAGAGAGAAGGAGCCGGCCAAATTTAAAGATCCGGGGAGTTTTCGGATTCCTTGCACCTTGGGCGGCGTCCCTCTTCAAAAGGCGTTGGTTGATCTAGGGGCTAGTGTGAGCCTCATGCCTCTCTCCATGTTCTTAAGGCTAAACACCGGGACAAAGTTGAAACCTACCGACATGCGCATTCAATTGGCCGATGGACGAATAACAAGGCCGGTAGGGATCGCCGAAGACATCCCGCTACAAGTCCCGGGTGGAATATGCTTACCATGTGACTTTGTGATCATGGACGTTAAGGAGGAGGGAGACACTTCATTGATACTTGGACGCCCGTTCCTCGCCACCGCCGGAGTGATTGTCGACGTGCGCGAAGGTACCCTAACTTTAAATGTCGGCAACATTGAGGTGGAGCTTCACATTCCAAAGGCTATGAAGCACATGCCTTACCACGAGGAGCTTGATTACATGGACCTCCTTGATGAGGTGATAGAGGAGGCGATCCCCCACTCAATTGGCGCTCTTTTTGATGAAGATTTCGAGGAAGGCCCGGATTTAGGCCAAGATGAGAAGAAAGATGATTCCCCCGACCTCTCCGCTGAAGATGATGAAGGCGACGCTGATGTCGCAAGGATTCGAGAGCTCTGCAAGCTCTCGAAATTGGAGTCTCCGAAGAAAGCTCCGCCGACACGGAAATCGGCATCACCGGTAAAGCCGTTGACCGGAGAAAATGCTAGCTTGGGAGAGCCTCCCCCCTACACTATTCGAGACGAGAGACCACCGCGGGAGAACACGACGCCGCAACTTCCCAATCCAAGCGTTCTCCCTGGAAAGTTTGATGGGTGCATCTCATATGCACCAAACATCCCGCATTGATTGAAAATTATAGGGGGTCGAGCTCACGACCTTAAACGAGCGCTTGTCGGGAGGCAACCCGACGGTTTTTGCTTTATTTTCACTTTTTCTTTATTTTCGTTCTAGAAATTCTTTAGTGTTTTGAGTCGTTCGCCCAAAAATTTTGTGATAACGGGTCCTATTTTTCTTGACAGGAGAGGAGATAGGTAGATCCATCATGAGGAGGATGAACGAGACGACGAGGAGCGCCCCAAGAAGGCGCTCGACGCTTAGGAGGACGATGGAATCGACTGGAGGAAGAAAGACGGAGTTTAGAGCCCAAACGAAGACAAACAGTAGAACACAAGGCTCACTCGGCCGAGCATACTAGTCACTCGGCCGAGTACAAAAGTTCGTCCGGCCGAGCCGCTCACGAACGAGGGAAGTCTTCTGTACCCCACTCTCTGTTTATTTTCCTGATTCCAATATAACTGCTACTCGGCCGAGTATTTGTTCCCACTCGGCCGAGTAAAACGGATACCCTCCTAGGGCGAGTCTTGCCGAGTAGCTTGAGTCACTCGGCCGAATGGACTTACTCCACTCGGCCGAGGCTGGCAAAGCCACTCGGCCGAAGCGATAGCGGGGAGGAAATTCTCATTGGTCTCGCTCGGCCGAGTGACCAAGTCACTCGGTCGAGTCGTAACTTTTATTATATAAGGGACTGAGGGGCGGCACAATTTTCGAAACGAAAAAAATTCCCAAACCGTGCGACCCCTCGGTTTCCCTCACCCGCTCGCCTCGCACAAAGCCCCACTCGCCCGACCGGCCGCCCGATCGCCGCCGCTCGGCCAGCCACCCCCGGCCGACCACCTCCGGCGCCTCGCCCGAGTCGCCGCCGGCGGCAGCCGCCCCTACCACCTCCGATTGCTTTTTGGAGCTTAGGGGAGCTTATCGGGACTGATTTAAGCTTCGTGGAGGCGCGGACTTCGCACGCTTCCATTACTGAGCACTCGCAGCATGTCTGGGTATACTCCTTCCACTCTTTTACGCACACCGCACTTTTTGCACTTTTCGGCGCGCTCGGGGCCGATATGCCGCCCCGGACACGGCCGCGGACGAGGAGACCTTCCGCCAAGCGGAAGCGGTCGGAGGATGCCGGCCCCTCCCACGAGGAGGAAGGCTCTCCTCCTCCTTCTCCCACACACCCCGTCCACCCAACACAGCCTGCAGGCCCCGCACACCCCGCACAGCCTGCAGTGCACCCACAGCCCGCACAGCCTCTCCCTGTCGCTCCACAGCCACCACCACCGGCTCCACTGGTCGGGCCGCTCGGGATTACGTTCCGAGACGACGCACACCGCGCCGTCTTCGACCGTATCTCCCAGCGCTCGATCGTACCCTCCAGGTTTGCACACCTCGCTGACCTAGGATGCCTGGGGGTACTAGAGGGGATGCTCACGTTGTACGACAACGTGGGCTGGCGAGATTTTCTGCAGGTGTCGGCGGATACGTTTACCCGCCCGACACTTGAGGTTTTGAGTTCGATTGCCCGGACCGACGAGGGATGCTCGTTTCGGTTCATGGATCGAGAGTGCCAGGTCACTCTCGATATGATGAGAGCGTTTTTCTCGTGGCCCGCTGTCCCCGATGTCGATCGCGGTTACGGCCCCACCCATATCCCCCCACCTTCCTTCGACGCCGGTGCCTTCTGGGCCCGGATTATGGGTCTCCACGCTGCCTTTGACCCTAGTAGGGCCAAGGCCTCGGCCATTGTTCATCCCTGCCTCCGCATTGCTCAGCGCCTTATGGCGACGACCTTTTTGGCCAGATATGAGCCGGGCACGATGTCTACGCCAGAGCTCTACATGCTCTACGCGATGACACGTCCCAGAGCTCTATCTAGGGATGGCGATGAGCTGGTCCCCGTCGTCGTGATCGATATCGCGGCTTGGTTTTTGGACCGCATCATCGTATCGATGGGCGCTCGCTCACCGATATGCTGTGGCGGCCTGATCACCTTGCTTGCTCTTATGACCGGCGAGGACTTCCCCGACGACTTGCGACGCGTCCCGGGCCCCACTTCTCTGTCTATAGATGTTATGGCTCGGATGAAGATGCTTCGTCCGCATGGTGAGCGTCACTGGGTCTGGTTGCACGGCCCTTTCGGGGCCGATTACATGATTCTCCCGAGCCCTGCTCGGACTCTGATTGCACCGGCCCACGTTGACTGGCTCCCTGCGATGGATGTTCTCATCCCCGCTGCTTACGTGCTCGAGGCCGAGGAGGCCGAGGAGGCCGAGCAGGCCCACGCTCCCCCTGTAGACCCTGTTGCACACCCTGCCGAGCCTGCTGTCGACCCTGTTGACCCTGTGGCCCCTCAGCCCATACCTGACGTTTCCGCTGCTCCTGACACCGTTGTCGGTGTCGGGAGTACCTTAGCGGAGCCCACTTCCACCACCTCCACCACTTCCGAGGCAGTCACCACCACTTCCGAGGCTGTCACCACCACTCCCACCACCACCACTGGCCCTCTGTCCGTCGAGCCTCTTTGCTCCGCACTCCCCGAGCGCCCACCGACCTTTGTTGAGAGTGGAGAGCCCTCGTTTGCCACAGTCGTGGAGACCATGGCTAGCATGATCTCCGCTGGGGTTGCGCCTTTTGGTCCACACACTTCCACCCCAGCGGTAGTCACCTCTGTCTCCACCCCTGCTGTATTCTCCGAGAGTGTCGTGGCGTCTGTCCACACTTCTGTGCCACTGACCTCTCTAGCCGCCTCGCAGCCACTTTTGCACTCTTCTTTCGCTGCTGCTGCCTCCACTTCCCACCAGACGGTGCCCCGGCCTCACACTGAGGCCAGGCCCACATTTGCAAGCACAGCACCTTTTGTTCCCTTCCCCGCTGAGCCAGTCACATACGCGACCAGAGTTTGCCAGCCACGCCCTGCACAGCCCCGCCCGGTGCGTCCCTCTGCACCACCTCCCCCCGACACAGTACTTCAGAGCATTCGTGCTCTAGAGGGGGCGGTGAGTGGCCTCAGAGGCGACCTTAGGACCCTGTCCTCCACCGTCTCTGCGATGGCTGGCCGCTTCGAGCTGCTCCCCCAGATCCATTACTGTCTCACCCAGGTTCTGGAGCGTCTCCCGCGCGTACCCCCACCCACCCAGCAGGTTTCCGCCCACACTTCCACACACACCCGACCTGCTACCACTACCACACCCACACCCGCTCAGCGCCCTCTCCAGCCACCCCCACCACCTCCGCCGCAGGACGGGGACGGTGCAGCACCACCTTCCTAGGCACCCTTGATGCCATCGATTCCTTTTGCCGTTGTGCTGCCCGTTTCTGCTGGGTCCTGATGCCTTTTTGTCCACCCCCCCCCCCCCCCCTCCCCTCACTTATTCTGGGATTCTCTTTTTGATCATATCTTTATATATCTTTTTTGGGAGAGAGGGAGAGTTTTTGGTGCCACTATTATATATCTGTTTCACTCCTATCTGTGCATGCATCATGTCCGCATCATATTTTTCATTTCTTTATTTTTATCTTTTTATTTTTCCTTTTTTATCATGCATGCATCCTCACTTGCCCCTCACATTTCTTGTCTCTCGGTGTGCCACACTTTGCACATTGAGGACACTGTGCCATTTAGCTTGGGGGAGTGAGTTCTCACGTTCTTTTTTCGATTTGCCACCTTTATTTTCAGTTTTTCACACCGTTTTTCGCATTTGCACTTATTTTTCATCATTTTTCTTTTATTTTACCATGCTCCTTTTATCCTTATTTCTTTTTATTTTATTTTTCATCTCATGCTAGAGATGACTTTTCTGTGATGATGACTACGTGGAGTTAGCTTATTCTATATGCATGCTATATTTGTCATGTCTTAGATTTTATTCCTGATATCATATGCTATGACTTGCTTTGCATTTAGAGATAGTAACCCACACTTTTTTCCGCATGAAAATGGATGAAATTTTATTATTAGCTGAGTCTGAATATTCATATGTATGCTATCACAGAAAACACACCAAGATTCACGCATTGAATGCCTATATCTGGAGTACTGATTTCTTTTTCCTATATCACTTCTATATGCATGAATTGTACACTTCACTTCGGGATGATTGAATGATGTTAGCTATGATAAATCTGGATTAGTTAGCTTTTTTGTGATCGAAACTGAGTAGATTAGATTACCCTGCTGAAGTTGTCGTGCATGTCTTATAGAGTGAACTGAGAGTTATATCTATTTCTTTCTCCACAAATCTTGAACATCATTTCTCTACTTTTAAAATCATTGGTGAATCTCCCCTTAGTGATTCTATTACATGGCATTTCCCCCGCTACTAATTCCTAGCTCCAAATCTCTTATTCTATTAAAAAAAGAGAGAAAAAGAGAAAGTATTCTTGTATATCATTCTCTCTCTTTGAGTTGGGATCGTTGTGTATATATGCTATATCAAAAAAAGAAAAAAAAAGAAAAAAACAGAGAGAAAGAGAGGAAAAATCCTCAATAAAAGCTCCCATCTCACTTTCTTCCTTTCTTCTTTCTTCTTATTACATTTGGAGCTATATAAAAATGGGGATGTGAATATTTTTTATGCCACCACGCTTATAGATAAGCTTGGGGGAGGAGATCCATTGATGTGTGAGAGAGTGACTACTTGACATTGCACGACGACCTAGGCTAAGTAATATTCTATACTCGGTGAGATTATTTTTAGCTCTACGAAACCCAGAAATCTAAGCCTAGCGTTCATTTCATGAAATCTATACTTTTCTATTCTCTCTATTCTATAGTGTGATACTCTTATACTCCTGATAGAAAGCGTTCAATTGAAAAGTGTGTGATCTGTGATTTGAATACCGCTTTAAATGATTCAGACGATGTGAATTTTAGAATTATTCCGTTTTTCATGATTATGTCGTTGTTCGTGGGTTTTCTATTTCTATTTGCACTATTATACTATGATATCAAAATAAAATTCTTTGACATGTATTTTTCATTCAGTGCATGCTACATGAGTAAGTGAAACCCACGTCCTGAGAAAATGATCTAGTATCCTACCTCTTCGCTTCTTTCCTTCTTCTTTATTTTATTTCGATTTCATTCTTCTCCGTTTTTCATTTTTCGTTTTTCGCCGTTTTCGTTTTCCGAATCCACCGGGTTCGCCTTTTACTTATCTTCCTCGAGGACGAGTAAGAGGCAAGCTTGGGGGATTTTGATCACTCCTTATTTTACACCTTTTTTCCGCATGTTTGCATGCCATTTAGATCGCCCAAATCATGTTTTTCACGATATATCGACGATATTGCGATGCTTTTCACGATTTGTTGTTTTTGTCGCATTTCAGGTGATTTGGCGCGATTTGGAGTGATCTCGAGATGCGCTTACTCTAGACGGTCACCAACGACCTCCCCGAGGGGTATTTTGCTGTTGGAGAGGAGCGGAAGAAGAACGGACGTCGCAGGAGCGACGAGGAGGCCAAAATAAGCAGATTGGGCATTTTTTGTGTCCCACTCGGCCGAGTGGAGGAGCCACTCGGCCGACCAGCGAGACACTGCTCGGCCGACCAGATCAGACACGATTTATGTGTGCACTCGGCCGAGCACCGAAGACCACATCGGCCGAGTGAAGACATCACGTCCGCCCGAGTGGCGCCCAGACGAAGCCCTTCCAAAACATCCAAGTTACTGTTTTTCGGCTGCCTGAGCTTCAGAAGACCCACTCGGCCGAGTGGAGAATCCTGTCCGCCCGAGTACAATGAAGCCATCGGCCGAATGACGACAACTCACTCGGCCGAGCCGCCCCCGAAGTAGAGACCCCTGAAAGCTCCGACTTACTGGAAAATTACAGGGTTTTCACTCGGCCGAGCGAATTTTGTCACTCGGCCGAGTGCGATGCGCTGCCTGTAGCGAAAACTGCGGAAAACAGGCTGTGCAGGGGTATTTTGGTCACAGTTTTTGGACGATTTTGGGGGCTATTTAAGCCCTGTTTTTACCCTAGTCCATAGAGCCTCTCTCTTAGATTTTTTGCAGCTTTTTAGATTAGTTTTTAGCTTTATTCTTGTGATTGGAGAGGAGACAAAGATTGGAATTTTGTTGGATTAATTGAAGAACTCCATTGGTTTGCATCTCTTTTCCTTAAAAATTCTATTTTTATTGCTTATCTCAATATTGTGATGAATTCTATTGCTTATTTCAACGATTATTTTTGTGATCTTGCTATGATTTGTGAGTAGTATCCACGTCTTGGGCGTGGGGATGAACCCTACAAGCCCATTTTCATATTTGTGATGAATTGGTAGAAATTGAGCTAGAATTGTTATTAGGGATTAGATTGGGATCAATTTACTACGGATGGCTAGGTATTCATATCAATTGGGATTTGCAAGAGATTGGATCCCAATTTGATAGGAAACCCTAGAAATCCGAATTGGGTTGGAGTCGGATTTTCGAAGTATCGGTTTGCAAGAGATTGGGCCGATACTAGGATTTCCGGTTGCAATTCCATGCCGATACTCATTTGCAAGAGATTGGACGGGTAGGAACTATCCCAATCTAGGTCGTGGACCGAGTTTGCAAGAGATTGGGCTCGGTGCGCGATTGGACGATGATGTTGATCCTAATGCTAGCTTTCCGAGGCTAGGGTTTGCAAGAGATTGGACCCAAACCTAGGTTAGCTATAGACCGGCAACAGCGCGAGAGCGTGAGCTTGGTTCTACAATCAGTTGCAACTAGTTCATCCAAATCCTCATTCAAGCAATTTTGATACCGATAAACCGCATTTATGAAATACGGTGAGTAGCGGGGATTCCCCATTCCCTAGACGTTCTTTATTTGATTTGATATTTCTGCATTTTTGTCTGACGATTGTGACAGGATCGCCAAAGGCAAGTTTCTCTCTTAAATAGCCAGGTTGATTGGAACAAGCACGGTCATTCGTCCTCCCTGTGTTCGATAACCCGCTTGCCGCTATACCGTGCGCTTGCGGTAAAACTACAACCGTTCTTTGGGTCACATCCCGGAGCGATCAATGTTAGATGTTCAGCATCAGTTGGTTGAGCAGACACATCGGACTGCCCGTGCTACCCAAGATGCTCCGGCTGCACCACCGCCGCCGCCTTCGCCTGCATCTCGAGATGCTCCTGGAGTGAAGCAGTTCAATGAGTTATAGCTGAAGACCTTCTCTGGGAAGAATGGACCACTGGATCCCGACGAATGGATCCAGAGTACTGAAGATAATTTGATAGATGCCAAGATCCCTGATGGGACTAGAGTTGAGATAGCGAAGAAGCAGCTAGTTGAGAATGCTAGGAACTGGTGGCGCATTGAGGAGAGGCGTCTACAGAAGCTAGTTGAGTGGTGCACTTTCAAGTCTATGTTCAAGGAGAAGTACTTCCCCAAGGCTGCAAAGAGGGAGCTCTTGCAGTGATTTGTGAACCTGACTCAGGGGAATATATCAGTTGATGAGTACGAAGAAAAGTTTGAGATGTTGAGCCGCTTCACCCCGCACATGGTGAAGAAGGAGGAGAACAGAGCTGATTGATTTTGTCAGGGGCTACACCCCAAGATCCAGGCTTCTATGACTTTGGCGGACTTGACTACTATGGGAGCTGTACTGAACACAGCCAGAAACCATAAGATTGTGGCAAGACTTCCTGATCCTCTTGCTAGTGGAGAAAAGCGACCGATGGAGCAGTTCAGGCCAGCAGCTAGGCCTGCAGTTGGACCCGTTTAGTCGAAGATTTTTAAGAGGCCAGAAGAACCTGCACAGAGTCAGGCCATGGATCAATGTCATTTCTGTGGCAAGCCGGGCACCATTCAAGTTATTGCAGGAAGAAGCTGGGTTTATGTCTGGCATGTGGAGCTGCTACACAAGCCGTTTTAGATTGCCCAAGGTATCGCTATACTGAGGGCGGAGCACCAGTCCCACTGCAGAGTAGAGCTCATGCCCCTATTCAGAGAGGAGCTGTTGTTCGTAGAGCATATATCATGACGGCCGTGGATGGCATCATTGCAGGTAATTCCATAGGCTTTAGTCTTTCATATTATAGTATAGCTTATTCTTTGCTGCATGTAATTGTATCAAAGCTTTTTGTTTTCTTTTAAATCAAATCTTTAAAGTTTTGAGACTAGCCCCATATCCTCTCCATCCTATACAACAACTCCACATGTTTTCCCACATGTTTTAAAATATGTCTTTGGCCTTAAACATTCCTTTCACTTCCTTCCCTCTTCGGTAGGGTTAATTTCATTGTTGTTATATTGTTAGAACTAGTTATTATTGCTATAGGACTATGTTTACAGGTAGGCGTTGTGTGAGATGAGATATAATGTAGCGGTGGTTAGTTGATTTTAAACACAAGGATATTAGATTAGATTTCTTTGGGATGAAAAGAATGATGTGTCCAAGACTTATTTATAATACCAATGCGTAACAGACTCAATGGAGAATTCTGGTTGAATGAAATTATACGCAGGGAGATGAGTACTTATCAGATCTGAAAATTTAAACCAGTAGTAGATATGAGTAGCTATAAAGATATAGTATGATTTAGGGTGATCATGAAAATGAGTAGAGCATTTAAAGCATCAAGACTTGATTATAAAGTTGGGTTGAAGAAGACATTGGAAATAACACAACATGTTAAGACGAATGGATAGTTATGAAGACGGATTTAATATGGTTAGGAAATTAAATAATATGGGTAAGGATAAGATGTGGTTTAATGGTTCGTTAATTATGAAAAATAAATTTATGAGTCAATATGATGAAGGATATATTGGGGACGGGATGATTGTTGATTTGCAAACAGTAATGTGGATTTATAGTTAAGTGCTAGGATGTGATTCTAGTTGTAGCATTATCAAGTGAAGAGATGAGTAATGATGAATTATTTGAGGAACGCTGATTAAAGTTATAGGATTAGCGATCATTATATGGAATATGGGAGTTGTAGGTATAAGTGAATATAGATATTATTATTATTGGCATAAGGGATTCCGAGGGCGGAATTACTTCTAAGGTGGGTAGAATGTAACGGCCGCTTTCCGACCGTTCGTTTTTCGTGCGTACTATTCTCTTTTGTACTCGTATTTTTCTTTGTCCTTTCTTTTATTCGGAATATCCGATGTTATATATCGTTGTGACCGTATGGAAGAGTAGTTATTTGTGGGATTTTTAGTGAACGTCATTTCACGGGCCATTCTCCCACAAATCAGCTTTGAATGAAGGGGGTGTTTTAGCATCTAGACTTCAACGCTTAGTTTTTATTTTTATTATCTTTCTCGATAGGGTTAGCTCGTGACCGGATCCCATACCCTTGAGCCTCTCGTCGTCACGGTCGTCCTGATATTTTTCTCATAATTTTCGAACACCGTTAGCCCGACCTATCACACTAATTACGTTCAAACCCGCTTAGCCCTAATCTAATTTGAAATTCAAATTTTAACCTAAATCTAATGGGATTCTTACGTATCACATGAGTGATTCATATAGCTATCTTCACCTAAAATCTACCCTCTCTCTCTCACCCTCTCTCTAATCAACCCAATCTACACCCCTTTCAATCTTATATAGCAAATATCATATCAAAATCTCATACGTATCAAGATGAACCCTCTTGGATAATTGGTACACAATTTGTACCCTCTCTCCCATTTTGTTTAAACCTACTCATTTTAAACTCTTTTAGAAAGTTTTCATGTTATAACTCACAACACAAACAAAAGCCCTAGGAATAACACGTCGCCACCCCCTCTTTCTTCAACCTCACGCACGACCCATCGCCACCGGCCACTTCGTCACTCCAGCCATCCTCCGACCACCCTCCTTCCCTCCTCTCTCTTCTCTCCCTCCTCTCTCTTCTCTCTCCCCCTTAAAACACCCCAAAACCACCATTGCCACAACAAAGCTGCCGCCCGGCTTTCAACTCCATTCTGGACCACTTCCGGCCACCACCGGTGACCCCCTTCCGCTACCGGTGACCCCCCACGGACCCCTCTATCAGCTTCGTCACCCCCTGCTCCCCCTCAGCCGCGACATCCTTGTAGCGACACAAAACAGCCCGGCAATCACGCAAATCTGTCCTTTTCCTCACAAAACTATCGGCCACATCGTCGCCGGCCGTTGCTCCGGCCACCCCTCAAGCAACGCGACCCCCCTTCGGCATCCTCCTATCCTCAGTAGCCCCCTTGTTCCTAAGAGCCCACGTACGCCGCAGATCTCGTGCGTTTTCCCTGACGTCGTAGCCACTGCCGTGATGTTTCGTTGCGCTACTCGCAACCGAAGCAATCCCGATGCCGTAACCGTTGCCATGTCATCTCGCTACACTACCTGCAGTCGAGGACACAAGCACTGCCACCGTTTCCAGACCCGACGTCAGACTCGTGCGTGTTCATCACACCAGGTTAGCCCTCTCACTTGTAGCGACCCAAAAATTAAGCCATCAAAACCTAACTAAAATCGACAACTAAAGTAACTAAATTTACTTTCTGCTCCTTTAAACTGATGTGAACAATCGGACTGATTTGACTGTGCACATAAGATAAAATCGTCGGATAGGCTGAACAGACACCTTGACAAGGAACTGTTAGGGTAGCCACGTTTAACCTAGAAATGAACCCTAATAGGATTACTGACAAGTGTGATCTGACACCGTCACTTGACTCGTTTTAGACGACCCCTTATCGACGCTCTGCCTCGACAAGATGCTCCTGACGGACGTACCCTCACCACCGCAAGCAAGTGCGTTCACTTACGCAGTTTCAGCCATGTTTAGGCCATTGTCTCCTTTAAACTGAAAAAAGTATAAACAAGAGTACCAAACATAAAATGATAGCATCTGGGACACCCACGACAGCCTGGACTTGACGACGAAGTCTGGGCACAACAACAACAACTGACACCATAGGTTTTATCTGTGTTGCATGCATGTGGACCCCCTAGAACGAACAACTTTCATCCACTCTCGTCTTATCATGTCATGTGTTGCATAAGCCTGCAGGCGAATAGGGCACTCTCCAAGTTAAAGAGAGTGATCCCTTCTAATGGATAAGCCTGCGGGTGAATAGGACACTCTCCAAGTTAGAGAGAGTAAACCCTTGTCATGATACACAAGCATGCGGGTGAATAGGGCACTCACCTAGTGAGTGAGTGATCCTTTGTAATGATTGTCTTGTGCACATTGGGTGGGGTAGAGTTGAGAGTGCCCTCTGTTTAGCGGGTTTGATCCCCCTGTATCCGAAAGGCGTGAACCCTCTTGGTATCACACGGTACTTTTTGTCTTGTCTTGTCTTGTCTAGTCTAGTCTAGTAGTCAGTAGCACATGCTACGGCTATTGCCTGTCACGTTTACTTTTCTGCATTGTCTTTACTTTCTTGCACATATATATATCTGCCATCATGTTGCATCATCATCATCATGTAAACAACCTTTAAAATGTCATCCTTAAATTGCTAAACACCTTGCATTGGAGTCTTCTCACGTTTACTTGCAGACTTTGCCTGACGTACAACCACTTTCTTTTGGTGTTTGTACGTCAGGTACCGAGATAGAGTTAGTAGACCAGGAGCCGGTACCAGAGGACTTAGAGCAGGAGTACGTTGCTGATCAGGAGTACGACCCATATGAGGACCAGTCTTAGAGGTTCCTTAGTTGCTGACCTTGGAGTTTTCGTTGTTCTTAGTTTGGATGCGTATCACCTTTTTACTTTCTGTTTTAGGTTGGGTGTGTAGCACCACTAGTTTCCTTTTCTGCAGTTGTAGCCATGCTTGGGCTTCTTTTTAGACTTGATGTATCGCTAGATATTATCTCTTTATGTAACGGCCGCTTTCCGACCGTTCGTATTTTCTACGTGCACGTACCTTTCGTGCGCGTAGTTTATTTGACTCTTTCTTGTTTTCGGTATATACGATGTGATATGCTGTTGTGACCGTATGGAAGTGTAGAATTTTATGGTAATTTTTGGGAACGTCTTTCACGGCTCGTTTCCGCGCGAAACGACTTTGAATGGTGGGGGCGTTTTAGTCATTTTGACTCGAAACGCCGTTTCCAATTTTACGTAAATTCTTGGTAGGCTTTACACACGATCGGACATCGTAGCCCCGTACTTCTCGTCTCCACGATCGTCCCGGTATTTTCGGATTATTTTTCCGATGCCCGTAGCGAGAATTATCCCCTAATCAATTTTCCTTCCTTAATTAACCTTTGACTTTTTCAAATTCAGATTAATTAGTATCCTAATCAAATCACCCATTTCTCTCTAACGTAAGAGGGAATCATGCATCAGCCTCTAATGTCACCCTCTTTTATCTCAAACTCCACTCCTTCTATCCCTATCTCTCTCTCCCAATTAACCAAAATCCCAAAGCCAAATAGCAAACTTCATCTCTTTTTAACAACATCCAACCGCAAACCCTATTTCTCACGCATGAACTCATTGAGCCGCCTCCTTGCTTCTCCTCCAGCCGCCGGCAACCACCACCAGCCCCCCAACTCCGGCCACCACCCTCTCCTCCTCCTCCTCCTTCTCCTCCTCCTCTCCAAAGCTCTCAAAAGCCATCTAAAACCACACAAAACACAGCCCAGGCCAGAACTGCGCCTCGCCGGAAAACACCACCGGCCGGCCACCTCCGGCCACCCCCTCTGACGACCACCACCCCCGATCAACTCCCCTCTGACCCCCCAAGCATCTCCACCTCCCCTTACCCTCTTCCCTCACCTCTATCTCCCTCAAAACGCTTTCAAACACAACCCAAACGACAGTTTTACAGATCTGCGCCACCGCCGGAAAAACTCACGCCCACCGGCCATCCGGCCACCTACGACGACCACCCTACAGCCGTTGGATTCCTATCGAAACCACCTACCAACTGCAATTTTTCCCATGCTCATAGCCCATCTGTAGCTCCTGGAATCCTTGTCGGAACACGTCGCATCCGCTGTTTTTCACAGATCTGGAAGCTGAACTTCGCCGTCCGCGCACGGCCACCTCCGACCACCCCCGGTGACAAATCCACTGTCGTTGGCTTTGTCTTGAAGTCCTTTACCCACTGCAGATTCCCGTTTCCTCTGTTCGTCTCTGAAATTTCACTGAGACGTGCGACAATGGACGTGGCGCGAATCTGTCCTCACCGGCTTCTCACGGCCGCCCACCGCCGTGCGCTTGCGCCGTCGGCCATCCACCAGGCCGAGCATCTTCCTTTGGTCCCACTCCATCTACCAACAGCCCCCTTAGTCTCTCGGAGTTCACGTGCGTTGCCGCACGCACGTACTTTTAGCCGACGTCGCCGTTATCGTGAAGAACCGTTGCGCTACTCGCAACGGGAAGGAGATCGCTGATTAGCTCGCTGATTTCACGTCACCACCCCGCTGTCCAGAGGTACCTCGCTGCGCTACCTACGGCCGAGGAGTTCCAGACGATGCCGACGTTGCGCCGTTCAGACCCGACTTCCGCTTGTTGGACGACATTACGAGGTTAGTTTCCCCTAACTCATAGCACAACCCACACCATAGCAGAACTGGAAACCTAACTAAAATCGGCAACTTAACTCATTAAATTTATTTTTTTCTGCTCCCTTAAAACGATGTGGAACTATAGATCGACGAATGGACTTTTTGACTGTGCACATAGGATAGAATCGTCAAATAGGGTTGAACATCAAAATGTGACTTCTGACGAATAGGATAGTCCCTAGAAACGAACCCTAATAGGACTTGATGAATTTGAGACCTGACACCATCGCCGTGGCGATATTTCAGACGGATTTTCGCGGACGAGACGCTTGGACGAGACGCTTCGGGAGGACGACACACTCGCCATCGCAGGCAAGTGTACCCACTTGCGTTTTTGACCGTGCTTTGGTCTTAGATTGCTAGAACTGTTAGACTGTGAATGTATAGAACCGGACGTGAAATGATAGCGTCCGGGACGCCCCTGATGACTTAGACTTGACGACGAAGTCTAAGCTCGACAAACAACAACTTTTGACACCGTAGGGCTATCTTGTGTGTGCGTGCATGTGGACACCCTAGAATAACAATTCCTTACACTTGTCATGTCATGTCCCTGTTACACAAAAAGCCTTCGGGCATTTCGGATGCTCTCCATGCGAGAGTGATCCCCGTAACTGTTATACAAAAGCCTGCGGGCGTTTTGGATGCTTTCCCTAGCGGAAGTGATCCCCATGATACAAAAATCCTTCGGGCGTTTCGGATGCTTTCCCTAGCGGAAGTGATCCCCGTGATACAAAAAGCCTTTGGGCGTTTCGGATGCTTTCCCTAGCGGAAGTGATCCCCGTGATACAAAAAGCCTTCGGGCATTTCGGATGCTTTCCTCCGCGGAAGTGATCCATGTTGCACAAAAAGCCTTCGGTCGTTTCGGATGTTTTCCTAGAGGAAATGATCCCTGTAAATCTTGTCCTGAGTTCCTGGGGTTTGGGGTTGGGTTGAGCGTGCGCAAGGCAAGAGGGTCTGATCCCCCTCAAACCGTAAGGCATGAACCCTTTCGTGTCTCACTCGTCTTGTCTTGTCTTGTCCCGTCATGTCCCGAATTGTCTTGACACCTGTAGGTTAGTCCCGTAGTTGGTAGCACACGCTACGACTACTACCTATCTCGTTTTACTTTCCTGCTGCGTTACTTCCTGTTGTGTTACTCTGTTATAACCACAGCATGCTAATCAACCAGTAAGCTGTTGTGTAATAGAACCTCAGCATGCTAATCAACCAGTAAATCGTTGTTTAAAGTTCGGTGCACTTGCAGTAAAGTCTAACCCTTCTTGTAGACTTTACCTGACGTACAGTTCCTTTCTCTTGGGTGATGTACGTCAGGTGTTCAGCCAGAGTTCGTGGACGAGGCAAACTCACTGGAGTACGAGGAGCTGAGGACGTCGACCCAGAGTACGTGTTTGACAAGGACCAGACCTTGAGGTCTTTTAGTCGTCACTTTCAGAGGTTACTACTTTCAGTTTGCTTGTAGATAGTTTGTTGCCACGCTTAGGCTTCTTTTTTAGACTTTGTACTTGTTGGATATTATATCTCTAATTTAATGAATGCAACTTTCTTTCCGTACTTTCTGTTGTTACGAACTATATTAATGCAAGAACTTGAAAATCTTATAAAATGGTACCCCTACAGACGCTTATTAGGTCCGAGCTCTTCAGCTCCGGCCTAAGCGGGCCTTAGTCACGTTTCGCCTCCGTCGTTTTGGGAAGCGGGACGTGACAGGTTTTAGTGGTGGCCCATGCAGGTCTTGCAAAAGTTCAGAACAATAAAAGTGCCGCATTCATTTAATATCCACGTACAAGTCTGAATTATTTTCCCAGTCTCAGATAGTAGGAAGACTTAGGTAGACGTCCCAATTTGATAGTCTGACGCCTTGGTTAGGAATTAGTCGTCCTCATCCTAGAATACCTTAGTAGCCCACTTGACTCTGACCGTGTTAAATTTCCTAGAGCCCTTCTTTTAGTTTAGTCGCTCGCCCAGCTCCATTGACTTCGAGCCCAGCAGAACGTAACCTTGATTCTCTTAGGAACTTTCCCCCTAGATCCTGATTGTAGTTTAGCTCGTTAGGAAATCTTAGCGCCGAGCTCTCCTGATCTTCAGACGACCCGATAATTAGAATCCCTGACTTCTAGCGTCTCCCTGATCATTACCCTTTTCGTGATATCGACCGTAGAGTTCCATCGTAGCTTCGTGAATCGTATCCTAAAAGTATCCATCATGCGATCTTTTCCTTTCTTCCCATTCAAGTAATCGTTCCTGACGAGTGTCGTTGATCCTTCGAGCCTTTTCCCTTGCCAAGTCTGCTGCCTCTAAAAGTATTTTTGAAATTCCTATTAAGTTTTTCGCTCTAGCTTGACTTCTTTGAAAACCCCTATATTATACATTTCAAAATTCTTGTTTTTCTTTTGAGTTAAATTCTTTCACTGATCTTGAAACATCCCTGGTCGTAAAATTATTTTACTATCTTGTATCTATTTTCAAATTGGCATCTTTCGTGTTTCAGTTTTAAACCTTGTTATCAATTCTATAATCCAATATATATATTAATTTTCTAAACTACCAGATCTATTTATAACCACTTACCGTAGATATTTTTTTTAAAAAAAAATATTTTCTAAACTAGAGGGAACTTCAATTATTTTATTATTATTATATCAGTGACCACATTTCAAAAATCTTTGTGTAAACTTATTTTCATTTGCAAAACAATCGTTTCTCACCCTACCTTTCTTTCCTTCGTCTCACTCTTTCCCAGAATTGTAATTTACTACATCTGCCCACTTTTCTACGTATTTTCTTTTTTAATAAGTATAAAAGTATATGATACCATATTTTACACGTAATTCTTCTTCCATCTATTTAATTATTTTGAGAAATATTTTTGTTCCATCCAACCAACTATCTCCTTATCCCGCCTTATTTGAACTCTTTCCTTCCGATTCTTTTCGTTACACTCCTGGCTTCTGTTTTTCCTTAGGTTGTGTAGACATTAGTCCTTGTAGTTGTCTATGTTATCTCCGGTTTAGGAGAAGGCCCTTTTGGTAGGTGATGTCGTTGTGGTGCATGAGTATAGGTAGAGTGCGTAGACCTGTATGAGTGTGTGTTATTTAGGATCCCGATGATTGCCTTTTGTGTCTTGAATGTGTACTCAGTGTTAACCATGATATGATTGAAGTTGTCTGAATGACGGTATTCATACGTATATGAATAGGATCATAGCAGACAATTTCCTTAGACGTAGTTTTCGCGATTATAGAATAGCTTAACTTTGACTGAATGTGATTGTATCAAAACTTCGTTTTCTTTTAAACCAACCCCTTTAAAGTTTTTGAAATTAGCTCACAAGATCACAAATCAATTATCTTCCTCGTCCATTACCACGACTCCACACGTTTTTCCAAATGTTTTAAATGTGTCACTGGTTTTAAGTTTCCCTTTTCTTCTCTATCTCTCCTTTTAGAAATACTATGTTATGGTTGTTATAGTTTCGGGACTAGCTATTATTGTGGTAGGATTTTGTTTGCGGGTAGGCTCAGGGAGAGATGAGATTTGTTATAGCACTGATTAGCCGATTTTGGAACAATGGGATAGTGGAATAGATTTCTTTCAGATGAAAAGAATGGGCTGTCCAAGACTTATTTATTATACCGAGGTGTGAAGGACCCAATGGAGAACTCTAATTGGATGAAATTATGTATAGGAGATGAGTACTTAATCGATCTGAAACTTGGACGAGTGATAGATAAGAGTAGCTAGGCCGGGATAGTATGATTTGGAGTGATCATGAGAATGAGTAGAATATTTAAAGCATCAAGTTCGATGATTAAGTTGACGTGAGAAGACATTGAAAGTAATACGACATGTCGAGATGAATGAGATGTTATGAAGATGGATTTTAGTATTATTAGGAGGTTAGATGTTAAGAGTAAGGATAGATGTAGTTTTTGGTTCATTGATTTTGGGGAAAAGAATTATGAGCCAAGGTGACGGATGATATTTTGGGGACATAATGATTGTTGAATTGTGGACGGTAATATGGATCTATAGTCAGATGCTAGGGCGTGATTCTAATTGTAGCATTATCCAGTGAAGAGACGTATTGTGATGGATTATTGAGGAACGTAGTTTGGAGTAATAGGATTAGCGATCTTTATGTGTAGATATGAGAGTTGCGGGTATGAGATTAGGTAGATAGTATTATTATTAGTGTAAGTGATTCCGAGGGCGGAATCATTTCTAAGGTGGGTAGAATGTAACGGCCGCTTTCCGACCGTTCGTATTTTCTACGTGCACGTACCTTTCGTGCGCGTATTTTATTTGACTCTTTCTTGTTTTCGGTATATACGATGTGATATGTCGTTGTGACCGTATGGAAGTGTAGAATTTTATGGTAATTTTTGGGAACATCTTTCACGGCTCGTTTCCGCGCGAAACGACTTTGAATGGTGGGGGCGTTTTAGTCATTTTGACTCGAAATGCCGTTTCCAATTTTACGTAAATTCTTGGTAGGCTTTACACACGATCGGACACCGTAGCCCCGTACTTCTCGTCTCCACGATCGTCCCGATATTTTTGGATTATTTTTCCGATGCCCGTAGCGAGAATTATCCCCTAATCAATTTTCCTTCCTTAATTAACCTTTGACTTTTTCAAATTCAGATTAATTAGTATCATAATCAAATCCCCAATTTCTCTCTAATGTAAGAGGGAATCATGCATCAGCCTCTAATGTCACCCTCCTTTATCTCAAACTCCACTCCTTCTATCCCTATCTCTCTCTCCCAATTAACCAAAATCCCAAAGCCAAATAGCAAACTTCATCTCTTTTTAACAACATCCAACCTCAAACCCTATTTCTCACGCATGAACCCATTGAGCCGCCTCCTTGCTTCTCCTCCAGCCACCGGCAACCACCACCAGCCCCCCAACTCCGGCCACCACCCTCTCCTCCTCCTCCTCCTCCTCCTCCTCCTCTCCAAAGCTCTCAAAAGCCATCTAAAACCACACAAAACACAGCCCAGGCCAGAACTGCGCCTCGCCGGAAAACACCGCCGGCCGGCCACCTCCGGCCACCCCCTCCGACGACCACCACCCCCGATCAACTCCCCTCTGATCCCCCAAGCATCTCCACCTCCCCTTACCCTCTTCCCTCATCTCTATCTCCCTCAAAACGCTTTCAAACACAACCCAAACGATAGTTTTACAGATCTGCGCCACCGCCAGAAAAACTCACGCCCACCGGCCATCCGGCCACCTACGACGACCACCCTACCTCGTTGGATTCCTATCGAAACCACCTACCAACTGCAATTTTTCTCACGCTCATAGCCCATCTGTAGCTCCTGTTGAGTATTGGACTCCCCGGATTTGGTTTTGGATGATGAGCAAACATAAATATATCATGAACTAACAGTTTGTGAGCGCAGTTATGGAGATCGTCACCAAAATACCACGTACAACAAAAGCGACGTCTCAAGACTTCTCAATACGCGTAATCGTATGCCTGGAGCTTCGTTGAAGCTCAAGGAACAATATTGAAGTCAAGAGGAATGAAGATTGAAGCTTTGAAGACGGCTCGTAAGGTTTATTTTATAGTCTTCTAGCTTCATAGATTAGAATGTTAAGCCTTGAGTAGGACTTACCTTATAACCTTCATTTCGCTCATATCTTAGAGCTAGGATTATCATAGAAGCCATTAGAAACTTTCCCGAAGCCTATCGCTCTTTCCCTCGGCTTCTAGTGCATGTTAGTTGGTTCATGAAGAGTCACCAACCGACTAGATGACGATCTAGTCGGTCGGAAACTCTACTTAAACCGACTAGTTTGCATTCTCTAATTCAGCTCTTTCTATGTCTACAGTTAGTCGGTCAAAGAAGAGTCACCGACCGACTAGATGACGATCTAGTCGGTCAGTAATCCTTCTTAGACCGACTAGTTGTGTTCACTCATTTTCAGCCTGAGCTACTGTTTCGAGTTAGTCGGTCAAAGAACGTTTACCGACCGACTAGTTGAGAAACTAGTCGGTCAGCATTTGTTCTTAAACCGACTAAGTCATCTTGAAGTCAACCTATTCCTTTTCCACGTTAGTCGGTCCAAGAACATTCACCGACCGACTAGTTGAGAAACTAGTCGGTCGGCAAGTCTTCTTAGACCGACTAGTTGTCTTTGCCTGGAACTTCACCTTTTGGCTGTTCACCTCTTAGTCGGTCCATGTTGTCTCACCGACCGACTAGTTGATGAACTAGTCGATCAGTGATCCTTCTTTGACCGACTAGTCTGGTTCAGAAAAGAGCCGTTGGGATCTTTTTGAACTCGTTTTTCCTTGCCCCTATAAATAGAATCCTGATTCATTTCTTGAAAGGGTTAAGCAACATATTGGAGATATTTTCAGATCAAAAGAGAAGAGCTATCAACTCTATTTCCAAGCTCTCTCTTCTCACAAGAATCTCTCCCTCAAGTTCTTGAGTCCTATTTCCTCAAGAGAGATTCTCTCCATTGTGAGCCATTCAAGCTAGAAGCTTGATTCTAGGTCACCATCTCCACCCTAGGCTTCCATTGCTGGTCATCTTCTTGAAGCTAGGGTTTGGTGCCATCTTCCTCCATCAAAATCCTCTTTGCCCTAATTTGGTAAGAAATCTCAAGGCATAGGTATTTTGTTGGTAAGCATTTCATTTCAGTTATATTTGAATTGTATACTCTCGGTTGTGAGAGGTTTTGCGTGATCCCGGGTTGTGGGAGTCACGGTCATCGATTGTAGGTCGATTGCACTTGTGAGGTTTTCGCAAGTGTTAATATTGGAAATCTTGGGTTAGAGGTTTTCTAACTCAAGTATCCGGAAGGGATCCGGGTGGTTGGGACGTAGGATCACCGGGAACAAGTCGGGGAGACTTGGGTGGATCCGAACCCATTAAACCATTGTGTTTGCGTTTGCATTATTTCTTGATTGTAGTTATTCCGCATCGTTGTTTGTTTATTGCACGATAATTAGGAATAACACGCCTTATTATTTAAAAGTACTATTCACCCCCCCCCCCCTCTAGTACATGTGCAGTAGCTTCCCAGGGCACTACAGCTCCCGGAATCCTCGTCGGAACACGTCGCATCCGCTGTTTTTCACAGATCTGTAAGCTGAACTTTGCCGTCCGTGCACGGCCACATCCGACCACCCCCGGTGACAAATCCACTGACGTTGGCTTTGTCTTGAAGTTCTTTACCCACTGCAGATTCCCGTTTCCTCTGTTCGTCTCTGAAATTTCACTGATACGTGCGACAACAGACGTGGCGCGAATCTGTCCTCCCTGGCCTCTCACGGCCGCCCACCGCCGTGCGCTTGTGCCGTCGGCCATCCACCGGGCCGAGCATCTTCCTTTGGTCCCACTCCATCTACCAACAGCCCCCTTAGTCTCTCGGAGTTCACGTGTGTTGCCGCACGCACGTACTTTTAGCCGACGTCGCCGTTATCGTGAAGAACCGTTGCGCTACTCGCAACGGGAAGGAGATCGCTGATTAGCTCGCTGATTTCACGTCACCACCCCGCTGTCCAGAGGTACCTCGCTGCGCTACCCGCGGCCGAGGAGTTCCAGACGACGCCGACGTTGCGCCGTTCAGACCCGACTTCCGCTTGTTGGACGACATTACGAGGTTAGTTTCCCCTAACTCATAGCACAACCCACACCATAGCAGAACTGGAAACCTAACTAAAATCGGCAACTTAACTCATTAAATTTATTTTTTTCTGCTCCCTTAAAACGATGTGGAACTGTAGATCGACGAATGGACTTTTTGACTGTGCACATAGGATAGAATCGTCGAATAGGGTTGAACATCAAAATGTGACTTCTGACGAATAGGATAGTCCCGATAACCAAGAAACGAACCCTAATAGGACTTGATGAAATTGAGACCTGACACCATCGTCGTGACGATATTTCAGACGGATTTCCGCGGACGAGACGCTTGGACGAGACGCTTCGGGAGGACGACACACTCGCCATCGCAGGCAAGTGTACCCACTTGCATTTTTGACCGTGCTTTGGTCTTAGATTGCTAGAACTGTTAGACTGTGAATGTATAGAACCGGACGTGAAATGATAGCGTCCGGGACGCCCCTGATGACTTAGACTTGACGACGAAGTCTAAGCTCGACAAACAACAACTTTTGACACCGTAGGGCTATCTTGTGTGTGCATGCGTGTGGACACCCTAGAATAACAATTCCTTACACTTGTCATGTCATGTCCCTGTTACACAAAAAGCCTTCGGGCATTTCGGATGCTCTCCATGCGAGAGTGATCCCCGTGACTGTTATACAAAAGCCTGCGGGCGTTTCGGATGCTTTCCCTAGCGGAAGTGATCCCCATGATACAAAAAGCCTTCAGGCGTTTCGGATGCTTTCCCTAGTGGAAGTGATCCCCGTGATACAAAAAGCCTTCGGGCGTTTCGGATGCTTTCCCTAGCGGAAGTGATCCCCGTGATACAAAAAGCCTTCGGGCGTTTCGGATGCTTTCCCCTGCGGAAGTGATCCCTGTTGCACAAAAAGCCTTCAGTCGTTTTGGATGTTTCCCTAGCGGAAATGATCCCTGTAAATCTTGTCCTGAGTTCCTGGGGTTTGGGGTTGGGTTGAGCGTGCGCACGGCAAGAGGGTCTGATCCCCCTCGAACCGTAAGGCGTGAACCCTTTCGTGTCTCACTCGTCTTGTCTGTCTTGTCCCGTCATGTCCGGACTTGTCTTGACACCTGTAGATTAGTCCCGTAGTTGGTAGCACACGCTACGACTACTACCTGTCCCGTTTTACTTTCCTGATGCGTTACTTCCTGTTGTGTTACTCTGTTATAACCACAGCATGCTAATCAACCAGTAAACTGTTGTGTAATAGAACCTCAGCATGCTAATCAACCAGTAAATCGTTGTTTAAAGTTCGGTGCACTTGCAGTAAAGTCTAACCCTTCTTGTAGACTTTACCTGACGTACAGTTCCTTTCTCTTGGGTGATGTACGTCAGGTGTTCAGCCAGAGTTCGTGGACGAGGCAGACTCACTGGAGTACGAGGAGCCGATGACGTCGACCCAGAGTACGTGTTTGACAAGGACCAGACCTTGAGGTCTTTTAGTCGTCACTTTCAGAGGTTACTACTTTCAGTTTGCTTGTAGATAGTTTGTTGCCACGCTTAGGCTTCTTTTTTAGACTTTGTACTTGTTGGATATTATATCTCTAATTTAATGAATGCAACTTTCTTTCCGTACTTTCTGTTGTTACGAACTATATTAATGCAAGAACCTGAAAATCTTATAAAATGGTACCCCTACAGACGCTTATTAGGTCCGAGCTCTTCAGCTCCGGCCTAAGCGGGCCTTAGTCACGTTTCGCCTCCGTCGTTTTGGTAAGCGGGACGTGACACTTTATATTAATGAATGCAGTTTCCTTCATGTACTCTTATTTCATTGTTCAGAACTTTTATATGCAAGACCCTGTAACACAATGGTATCCCTACAGACGCTTATGGGGCCCGGACTTCACAGCTCCGGCCCATGCGAACCTTCGTCTCGTCCTCGCACCTATTTTGGGAAGCGAGGGGTGACAAGTTTTAGTGGTGGCCCATGCAGGTCATGCAAAAAGTTCGGACAATAAGAGTACCACATTCATTTAATATCCAATTTAACATGTACAAGTCTAAATTGGATTTTTCCTGTTAATAGGATGGCAAGAGGACGCAATACCCGAGCTGGACCTTCAGCTGACAGAACATGGATGGTCAAGGTGGAAATTTTCGCCAATTTTTGGGCGTTATGAGAGAGATGTTGGATGTTCAGCATCAGTTGGTTGAGCAGACACATCGGGATGCCTGTGCTGCACAGGCTAATCTGGCTGCACCACCACCACCGCCTCTGCCTGCACCTTGAGCTACTCCTGGAGTGAAACAAGTTAATGAGTTACAGCTGAAGACCTTCTCTGGAAAGAATGGACCACTGGATGCCGACGAATGGCTCCAGAGTACTGAAGATAAGTTGATAGCTGCCAAGATACATGATGGGACCAGAGTGGAGATAACGAAGATGCAGCTAGTTGACAATGCTTGGAACTGGTGGCGCATTAAGGAGAGACGTCTGTAGACGCCAGTTGAGTGGATCACTTTCAAGTCTATGTTCAAGGAGAAGTACTTACCCAAGGCTGCAAAGAGGGAGCTCTTACAGTGATTTGTGAACCTAACTCAGTGGAGTATGTCGGTTGATGAGTACGAAGCGGAGTTTGAGATATTGAGCCGCTTCGCCCTGCACATGGTGAAGAAGGAGGAGAACAGAGCTGATTAGTTTCTTCAGGGCTACACCCCAAGATCCAGGCTTCTATGACTTTGGCAGACTTGACTAATATGGGAGCTGTACTGAACGCTCCCGACGAACTACTATGGAACTTGATGAAAAGAAGCTCATCAAGGGGTGCCAAAGCTTGGAGATGATTGGGAGCATCAAGGTATCATGAGCTTGACGACTTAGACTCTAGGATATGCAATATGTAATCCATGTAATTTCTGTTACTTTCATTTCTCTTTTTGAGTCTAGGATTATTGTAATGCCTTGATAGATGGTCATACTTTCATGCATATGCATTTAACCATCTTAGTAAGACTTAGGATTATTATAGATATCATCTTATTAGGTTCACCATGCATTAAACTCTTACTGGAGTTTTTGGTTCTCCCACAGTCGACTGATCAAGGCAAGACAATCGACTGGATGACATTCAGGCGCCAGCCCAGCCATCTACAGCCGACTGGTATGCACAGCTCAAGTCAACATTTTAATTGACTCGTCTTGAGCTTTTCGCCTCAGTCGACTGATGTTCAATTTACAGTCGTCTCTGTTTCTACAGTCGCTTGGAAATTGATCTACAGTCGTCTGTGTGCAACTTGCATTTCCTGGGCTAAATCCCAATTTGCAAGTCAGTCGACTGATGAAGTTTTTACAGTCGACTGTATATTTACAGCCGATTGTATATTTACAGTCAACTGTATATTTACAGTCGACTGTGAAATGGTCATCAGCCTTCTTAAAGGATTTACATCTCTCTGTTTTATTTCCATCACGTGCAGCAGTCGCCTGCTGAAGGATTTACAGGCACATGTCCTGTATACAGTCGACTATGTAGTCTTCTATAGTTTTCTGTCCTGTCTCAGATTATAGCCGTTAGGATTTATCTAGCAGTTGAACAGTCGACTGTCACTTGATCATCAGTCGACTGTCTGTGCCGTAAACTGCCAAAATCTAGCCGTTGCAGATTTCTTCCCTTTGGATTTTTGGTTGGTTTTATGGGCTCTTCTTGGCTTCCTATATATTGGAGTTGGCTTAGTTCATTTAGAACTCATGGTTAATATTGAATATCTTTGAGAATCAATAGCCACTCATAATCTCTCTTATTTCCCTCTCATGAGCACATTCCTCTTCATACATTGAAGCTGGCTCATAGGAAAATTCTCCAATGTATCTAATTCCCATTCCTTTCTTGGAGATTATCTTTCTTCTCTTCATTTCAAACACTAAAGTGACAAGTGTTAATATTCATTCCCAGAAGAGAGAAAGATCATCAAGTGCAATCAAGGCCTCATCTCAAGCACTTAAGTTTCACTTGCATGCCTTTTTCATCACATTGGTATGATCATATCAAGGCATAGGTAAGTGTTGTTTCGTTTCGTCTTATGTTCGAAACCCTAATTCTCTTTGTGAGAATTAGTTACTCTCTTTGTGGGAGTTACTCTCTTTATGAGAGTTTGGTTCTTTCTGTGTGTGAGAACAAATCCTCTGTGTGAGGTCTCTTTGTGTGAGAGTAAAGATTTCTCTGTGAGAGAATCCAAATCCTCTGTGTGAGGTATCTCTGTGTGAGATTGTATTCACTTCTCTGTGTGGAAATTATAGTGAATATTGGTATGGCTAGACGTACCCAAGTTTTAGGGAAACAGGGTTGTTAAAGCATAGATACGAACCCAATTTGTGTGTCTGCATACCTGGCATATTTAGCACCCACGACCCATTGACACCCCCCCCCCCCCCCCCCCCCCCGGTACTCCAAGCGGGCTACGACTGAGTCGTGCAAACGGGTCGTTTGATCGTTGGGCTAGCACCGACATTCAGGGGAGAGTTAATGGGGCTGAGTAAATGGTCAGCCATTAACTCAAATCCCGGAGGAGATCGGTCCCAATCAATAAGGGACGGTTACATATCATTAATAAGGAGCTACCTATAAAAAGGCCGACAGACGAAGGTAAGGGGGTTCCATCTCAAGTTACAGGATCTAATACATAAAACTATATCTTCTTATTTCCACAACTCTATAATCGAGCTTGCGTCGTCAGTCTAGAGACGAACCTCCGAGGGTCGATCTCAGCTGCACTAAGCTCCCTCTCTTCCTTAAGTTCCATACTAACTTAAGCATCGGAGGGGATTTGGGTTGGAACCCAAATCCGACCCCCCTAACGACTCCTTGTGGTGCAGATCGACGATTGCCATCCAACGCCTAAGGTCGATATCAAGCCTATCAACCTCGGATGACCAATCTGACCGTCATTTTTCGGTCAATCGACGGTCGTACCATCAACTATCAACTACCGACCCCTATTCTTCCAACCGAGGGTCCCACTCCAAAGGGTGACTAAGCTCCTGCTCAGTGCTTCGAGTCTCTGTCAGCTTAACAACTGTCCTAGTCATTTTTGGCCTTAACAGTTTGGCACCATCTGTAGGAAACCATGAGTCAATATCCCAACCATGTCGAATCACCCGCTAACACACTATAGGGGCGAAAAGACTCCCGAATGTGTCCGTATCTCCAATGTGATCATGGGAGGTTCACCCCTTTCCAGAGCAATCAACTTTGTTTTGGAGCTCCAATGCTGGCTGGCAGGTGTCCATTGCTGTTGGGCAGAAATGCCCGAGGGATTCCACCCCATCCATCTCATTCTTAGATGAAGATCTGGAGGGATTGGAGTTACCGCGTGATTACGTCGTCGTTGTCATCGCCGCCATCAAGGAGGCGAAAGCAAAGAGATTGCTCACTAGTACAGGAAGTTGCACGGCGTGCTTCTCTTCACCACTCTGAAAAGGATGAGAGCGCTTCAGATGTTGAGCACCTGAGATTCATGATGCCTTCTCGGGGTATAATCAGATCCAGGTTATGTCAAGAGGCAAAGAAAATACAACATTCATCACCAACAGAGGTACGTTCTGTCATAGAAAATTGCCTCTCGGACTAAAACAATGCAGGAGCAACGTACCACGCAAGGTGAACAACATATTTGAGGCTCCAATAGGGCGAGCCCTAGGATTCTACACCGATGAAATGCTGGGTAAATCGAAGAGGCCAACGGATCACATTGAAGGCCTCCGAGAGGTATCCGCGCAGATCTGGCGATACAATCTTCGGCTGAACCTTGCCAGATGAACCTTCGGGGTCCATTCGGGGAATTCGTCGGCTTTATGCTAACAACTCGAAGGATCCAATCTAACCACCGACAAGATCACTGCCATCGTCGCGATGAAATATGACACGTTGGGAAAAAATCATTGCTTTCCTGCAAAGTGTCGAGAAAGGAAATAGCAGCCGCATCAGGCAGCCAAAGAACTATCGAGGGGGAGGAAGACTACAAAAAGGCCTTCTCTGAGATAAAGGAACCTTCGTACACTGCCCCTCTTGACAAAGCCAGACAAGGACGACCACCTCATCCTCTACCTGGCCGCCATCCAGGAGGCCGTAAGCTCGATGTTTCAGAAAGAAGGCACAAGGGTGCAACGACCCATCTACTACATCAACCAGGTTCTCTGAGGCACGGAGATCAACTACATGAGGATCGAAAAGAGGGCTATTGCGATGGTCCAATCCGCTAGGAGGCTTCGACGATATTTCCAAGCGCACATTATCCTGGTCCTCGCCGACACACCCCTAGAACAGACCCTTAAGAGGCTTGACCGTCCAGGGAAAATGATAGAGTGGGGGGTCGAACTAATGGAGTTCAACATCCAGTTCAGATCGAGGACTGCCATTAAAGGGTATGCTCTCACCGACTTTATCGATGAACTCACCTACGACGATGGCCCCCAAGAGGAGGTTTCCACAACTGGCTCACTCTCCCGGGTTGTCCCCTTGTCCTCAACAAGCATCGACCCACCGATAGGAACAAAAGACATAAGCAAAGACTAGGGAACCTGGATCAGTCAATGTCGACAATTCGTCCACACAAGCCGAAAGTGGGACCGGAATAATCGTCCAAACCTCCACGGGCAAAATATTTGAATACACCCCCGGTTTCGATTTCCAAATCACCAACATTGGAACGGAATAAAAAGCGGCCATCAATAGACTTTGACCAGTTCGAACCCTAGGGTCGGGAGTGGTCCAAATCTGCTCAGTAACTCCAGCCATGTCGTCCATCAACCAAACGGGACATTCGAGGCCCATGACGAATCAAGGCAAAGATACATGCAAATTGCTAGAGCAGAACTCGCCACATTCGCACACGTAGCAATTTGTCACGTGCCAAGGTGGAAGAAGCGTCAAGCTAACTGGGTGTACAATTCGCCAACTTGAAGGTCTACCAATTTGACAACTGGGTGGTTCATTGTACAAAAGACGATGGATCAGAACAACCCCGAAAGGGTAAAACAACCGTTCATTTTTTATCATATACATATTCCTTATAAATGCAGATAGATCGGCCTTCGAAATCAGCCATAATATCTCATCAACTGTAAGTTGAAGGGGCCTCGTCCCTCGCCACCGAACGACCCTCGTCGGCCGTAAGTCAAAGAGGCCTCGTCCCTCACCACCGAACGACCCTCGTCGGTCATAAGTCGAAGGGGCCTCGTCTCTCGCCACCAAACGACCCTCGTCAGCTGTAAGTCGAAGGGGCCTCACCCCTCACAACCGAACTGAACGACCATCGTCGGTCGTAAGACGAAGAGGCCTTACCCCTCGCCACCGAATGATCCTCATAGATGCATAAGCCCAAAGGAGCGTGATTCATAGTATAAGAGGTTATATTCATTAAGTGAATACACCTAACCTGTCCACGACGTAACTTGCCTAAGGATTTATATGTTCTTTCAAGTTAGGTCATCGAGGGGCCATACACACACAGATGTTCAGATAAGAAGGAAACACCAGATAAAGAAATAAAGTCGCAAAAAGTTTTTCTTCATTAATTCCAAGTCAAAGATAGTACAAAGACACGGAGGGGCTGCCTAAGACCTAAGAGGGAGAGGGAGTGCTCCCTGGTGCCAGAGCTTGGGTGAAAGCCTCCACTACCTTCGTGAGCTTAGTAGTAAGCTCGGTCTTCTCCTTTGCGGCAGCCTCCTCGATCCCTGCGACTTTGGCTTGAAGTTCAGCCTTTCCACCCCCAAGCTTCCTCTAACCTCTCGAAGTAGTGGACTTTGGTCCGAAGCTTGATTGTATCCTTCTTGAATGCATCAAGCTCCTCTTCGAGTCAGGACCTCTCCGTCCGCCACTGAAGCTCGGCAGACTTATGGAGGGATGATAGCGACGAAAAGATGTCCTTAACCTCCATCGCCTCCCACGCAATCGTCGCCTTGTCGGCAAGAATCTTCCCTAAGGAATCCTTCGCTTTCTTTGCCCGGGCCTCAGAGTCGAGCGCTTTGTGCTCTGCATCTGCCACCCACCAGCCGCCGTCAATTAGGTCGGCGACTTGATGGCGCAGCACTGCTCCGAGGACGGACATCTACAAATAAGGCAAAAATCAGTCAAGAACATCGACCAGCTTGGATGCCAAAAAACGAAAGGTCCAGATGACATACGTGGTACTAGCTACCCACGAAGAAGTTGGCCACCCTCTCTAGGTCCAACCTCTGCAAGAACTCAATATCCTTAGGGAGGATCGAGTTCTCCACCATCCTGGTGGTCGTCCCAAAGTCCCTCAGGGCCGACTCCTCCTTGCTGATGGAAAAGAGGGGCTGGTGGAGCTCGCCTGGGACTAGCTCCGAAGCTTGAAGCGAAAGCCGATTGAGAAATAACGCTCGACCAAACTCTCCGGGGATTGGTCCAACCAACGAAGCAGGTGACACGATGTCACCCCATGGCCATTGATCCAGGAGGGGCAACGTGGGGCGTGGGGCATCGAAATGTCCTTCGCCACCTCGGGAGTCTCGAGAGGAGCGACCCTCTTGCCTTTCCCCATGGGATCATCCTCGACTACTCTCCTCCTCTTTGGAGACCCCTTCTCCTTGCAAGAGGGCATCTCCCTCTTTCGACCGATCCCACCAGTTGGCTCGATGACGTCGACAGAGTCGACATCGACCACCTCTAGCTCTGCTGCAACTACGATAGATGCCAGGGGAGCATGCGGCCGCAAAGGAGCTTGGCTAGAGACCTCCCTCGGAGAGGCTCGAGAAGAAGGCCTGGATGCCTGCCTGATCTCTCCCTTTTCCGATGAGGAGCTCTGGTTGATAGGGAAGGGAGATCGAGAATCTGACCCCTCGACGCGGGTGCTCGATCGATCGGTCCGAGCGCCTAATTGCTCGACTGCCTTTTTCCTTTTCCTCTGCTCCCTCCAGACTCAGTCCAGACTCGAATTGCCACTGCGTCAGTTGTCGTTAGCCATATCTGTAGAAAGTGAAGATTATTACCATGAGTAACGGAGGTAAAGATATTGACTCGAGATACCTTACCCTAGCACTATAGAAGGATCTTTATCGTATGGTCGTCTAGAAAATAGTGGATCGATCTATCTTGACCAGGTCGACTCAACAAAGTCTTCATCACCTCGACCTCACTCGATGACAAACTGGCTCTGACTTGCTCCAAAGACAGACGAGACTCCCTTGTAAGCTCAAGGTTCGGAGAACTCCAGCCATTAAGCAACGGTCCCAGGTCAGAAGAACGACGAACACGAAGGTATCTGTCCACCCAGTGTCGGAAATTGGAAGGTCGTATATGAGCCTCATGCCTGGCTGAGCAACGATGTGATACCACACTCGTTGAAGGTCGGCTACTATCCTAAAGAAATACCTGAACAACCCAAGGATCGGACAGACTTCACTAAGCTCGCACAACTCGATGAAGCAAACTATGGGAGAAAAAGATTGAGGAGCAAATCTACAGATAGAGAGCTTCGAGAAGCACATGACCTCAATGACGAAAGGGTGATGGGGGAATCGGAGTCGTAAGCAGAAAGACTTGAGATACACCACAACCTCTTTATTTCACGGGAAGCACACTCTCTCATCAGAGCTAGGCACCCTAACCCTATAGGGTTCATTGAAACAACCTCGCCAAACCTCGGCAGTCAGATTGAGGGAGAACCTATGGGCCATATCTAGGATGACTTTGGGGACCCTCGACTTTCGATCCCTTCGCCGAATGGAAAAGTCGGGCTCAAACCAAATTCCTTTTCCCTTCCCGGGAACTCCCGCACTGCGGGGGGTCAGAGGTGCTCTGCTAGTTCCTCAGGGGTTGGCTCCTTGAACACAACTAAAGAAAACATGCTGAATAAATCTACAAGAGAATCGGTGTCGAAGAGAGGAAATACCTTGATGAAAGAACAGGTGATCTCCAAGAGAAGAGATGCTGGAAGCAAGCAGGCGAAGCAAAAAAAGAAAACGAAGCTGAACGATCTCAACCTTTCTCTTCAAAAAATTTCTTATATGATAAGAAATTCAACCGGCTAACATCTTATGCATGCCACATGTCCAAAGCTGGCCACCAAAAACGGTGGAGATCACTCCGAAGGTGAAATGGGTTTTGGCAGCACATATCAAATTAAATATTTCGAAATCCATGCGCATTTAAGGAGATGTTCATCATTTAGTCCTAGTCAATGTGATTCCTAAGGCACAAATGATGGGGACCATTATTAGAGCATGGATACGAACCCAATTTGGGTGTCTACATACCCGGCCCGTTTAGCACCTACGACCAGTTACTACCCACTCCCCCGCGCACTCCAAGCGGGCTATGACTGAGTCGCACGAACGGGTCGTTTGACCGTTGGGCTAGAACCGACATTCAGGGGAGAGTTAATAAGGCCAAGTAAATGGGCAGCCATTAACTCGGATCTCGGAGGAGATCGTTTCTCAATCAATAATGGACGATTACATATCATCAAGAATGATCTACCTATAAAAAGGTCGACAGACGAAGGTAAGGGGGTTCCATCTTTAAGGTACATGATCTAATACATAGAACTCTATCTTCTTATTTTCATAACTCTATAATCGAGCTTGTGTCATCGGTCTAGAGACGAACCTCTGTGGGTCGACCTCAGCTGCACCAAGCTTCCTCTCTTCCTTAAGTTCCCTACTAACTTAAGCATCGGATGGAATTTGGGTCGGAACTCAGATCCGACCCCCCTAACAACTCCCTGTGGTGCAGATCGTTGATCGCCATCCACGCCTAAGGTCGATATCAAGCCCATCAACCTCGGACGACCAATCCGACGGTCGTTCTTCGATCTATCGACGGTCGTATCATCATCAACTATCAACTACCGACCTTGGTTCTTCCAACCGATTGTCCCACTCCAAAGGCTGATTAGGCTCCAGCTCAGCACTTCGAGTCTCCCTCAGCTTAACAACTGTCCTGGTCATTTTTGGTCTTAACAAGGATAAATTCCTTGTGTTTGCGATTGTTGTTGTTGAGCACTCTGTTTAATTTCTGCTGCTTATTGTGCTTTAATTTCAGTAACTTTTAATAAGCACTTTACTTGCCATTACACTATTCACCCCCCTCTAGTGTGTTTGTGTGTAGCCCCGCAGGGTTCCTTACAATTGGTATCCGAGCCTTAGTTTGGTGGCTTTTTCAAGCATAACTTCTAAGTCTCAATAACCCCTCTCCCTTCTTCCCATCTTCAAAGGCAAACACTTCTTAATATGCAGGAAGAACATGTTCCAATGGCTTGATGTGCATGAGGAGTCCTTAATACTTTGTATGCCGAAGAGTGGAATGCTTTGCTCCATTCTCTCTCTCTCTCTCTCTCTCTCTCTCTCTCTCTCTCTCTCTCTCTCTCTCTCTCTCTCTCTCTCTCTCTCTCTCTCCTCTCTCTCTCTCTCTCTCTCTCTCTCTCATCTCTCTCTCTCTCTCTCTCTCTCTCTCTCTCTCTCTCTCTCTCTCTCTCTCCTCTCTCTGTGTGTGAAAATTGCTAAGAAAGTGAAGGAGTTCGAGACGGCCAATGAGATATGGGAATATCTTGATGAAAAGTACGCTGGAGAGGAATCTTGTGATGATGAGAGCATCGTTGGTAATGAGGTATCTCGCTACTCTCTCGTTCAACGCAGTAATTTTATTGAAAATGATAATGATTTGTTTATGGACTCTCTCAATGCGAATAATAATAAGCTTGAGAGAGATGCTCGCACACACAATTCTTTATCATCCAAACATCGTGATGATACACAAACCATTACACTGAATCAAGAAAAGATTTCTCTTGATTCTCATGTGTGCATATTGAGCAAAGATAATGACTCTCTTAAAGCTCGTATTAAGTATGGTCGTGATTTTCACAAATCTGTGAAAGAGAGTCTGTATGCATCGCATAATGTTGAACTTAATTCTTTGCATACCGAGAAAGATACTCTTCTTTCTCAATTGAGTGCCTTAAGGGATGAGAATGTTTCTCTCAAACTCCAAATGGAGAAGATGCACTCGGAGAGTCATTACAACATTTTGAGAGATGAGACATTGGCTCTCAAGTCAAAATGTTGTGAGCTTAGCGCATGGCTATCCAAGATGGATGACAACATTTCTTCACTTTTGAAGAAATGTGAGCTATTGTCTTCTCTAATTGAAAATTTCAAATTGAGAAAGGACAAGATTTTAGGATTCTCTTCATTGAAGGTGAATAAACCAAGCTCTTCTCTTAGAAGTACTCAACTAAATTTTCTGGGGGAGCATTCTAACGAGAAAGTCACATCCAACTCTTTTAGCCTAAAATCAACTATTTTTTCTAAGCCAAAGAGAAATTATGCATTTTTGTATTCCGGTCTTGCATATATTAAGAAGAATATTCAAAAACATGTTGATATGAATGCTTCTTCTTTGAATGCTATGCATTATGTTTCTACTCATAGGAAATCTTATTATTGCTTGCATGCTAGAATTGATGACAAACCTTTGCATGCTTCACATGTTCCTATGCATGTTAGAAATGCTTGTGTGAATATTTCTAATGCTAAATTACATGTTTCACACACGGGGCACGCCAATGTTTATGTTCCACCTCATAAGCGTCGACCTTCACCTCCTACTCATGCATTAACCAAACCTATTATTAAGAATCCCATATCACTTTCTTTGTGGATTCCTAAGAATGTTTCTAGGCTTGATATGAACTCGTATATAGAATCATATGTTCGTCATGTTATATTTTCATATGACTATATACGAAAACCAAACTCCACTTTTGTTTGGTTTCCACCTTGCTAGCTCACTCGCATTGGTATTCATTGTTTTGATACCATGCTTATATGTTTACATTTTGTACCCATATTTGTGTGAGTGTGTCCATTCCTCCCATGTTTACATGTTTTTTATGTTTTTGAGGGAGTATGGAACTTTTGCTTACTAGCATTATTTTTCCATTCATATGTCACATTGAATGTCATTAACATTATGTTTATGCATATGGGATGGTTATTTCTCTTCCCTTGGTTTTACTATTTAGCTATTACCCATCTTTTTGATATGCTAATGGAGGAGAGAAATGGGTTATGTAAAAAATATACATTATTATGCTTTGGATGCATTATTATCAATTGGTATGTTTTTGCATAACACCCATCAATACGTTTTGTGCTTTGCATGGTTATATTTTATGCACACTTGCATATTGATTGGGGGAGTTTGTTAGCACATATTGTTTATTTCAATGTTTATTATATTTTGACATAATGGATTGTCATGATTAAAAGGGGGGAGATTGTTAGTTCTTGGATTCAAGACTAACGTTGTTTTGATGACGATCAATACATTATGGTAGTGTGCTAATCAATCTTATGTTTTAGTCTCAGTTTATCTTAATGATTATATGTTGATGAGACAAAGCATAATGCTTGGAGGATATTACAAGGGATACCTTAAAGACCTCCAAGAGTGATGGAGTGCTCAAGCTTGGATGAAGTCATGAAGATCATCTAATGAAGCCAAAGCTTAGAGCATGATGATGGATGGACATCTAAAGGAGCAATGACAAAGCTTGGAGCTTGACGAAAGGAAGCTCATCAAGGAGTGCCAAAGCTTAGAGATGATTGGGAGCATCAAGGTATCATGAGCTTGAAGACTTAGACTCTAGGAGATGCAATATGTAATCCATGTAATTTCTATTACTTGCATTTCTCTTTTTGAGTCTAAAATTATCGCAATGCCTTTATAGATGGTCATACTATCATGCATATGCATTTAACCATCTTAGTGAGCCTTAGGATTATCATAGATATCATCACATTAGGTTACCATGCCTTAATCTCTTACTGGAGTTTTTGGCTCTCGCACAGTCGACCGATAAAGGCACGACAGTCGACTGGATGACATCCAGGCACCTGCCCAGCTTCTACAGCCGACTGGCATGCACAGCTCAAGTCAACATTTTTATTGACTCGTCTTGAGCTTTTTTTCTCAGTCGACTGATGTTCAATTTACAGTCGTATATGTTTCTACAGTCGCTTGAAAATTGATCTACAGTCGTCTGTGTGCAACTTGCATTTCCTGGGCTTAATCCCAATTTGCAAGTCAGTCGACTGGTGAAGTAATTGCAGTCGCCTGTGAAATGGTCATCAGTCATCTTAAAGGCGTAAGTGTGAAAGTTGTATCTCTATGTTTTATTTCCATCCCCTGCAGCAGTCGCCTGCTGAAGGATTTACAGGCACATGTCCTGTATACAGTCGACTGTGTAGTCTTCTACAGTCACATGTCCTGACTCAGATTATTGCCGTTGGGATTTATCTAGCCATTGAATAGTTGATTGTCACTTGTTCATCAGTCGACTGTCTGTGCCATAAACTGCCAAAATTTAACCATTGCAGATTTCTTCCCTTTGGGTTTTTGTTGGTTTTATGGGCTCTTCTTGGCTTCCTATATATTGGAGTTGGCTTAGTTCATTTAGAACTCTTGGTTAATATTGAATATCTTTGAGAATCAATAGCCACTCCTAATCTCTCGCATTTCCCTCTCATGAGCACATTCATCTTCATGCATTGAAGCTGGCTCATAGGGAAATTATCTAATGTATCTAATTCTCATTCCTTTCTTGGAGATCATCTTTCTTCTCTTCATTTCATACACTCAAGTGACAAGTGTTAATATTCATTCCCAGAAGAGAGAAAGATCATCAAGTGAAATCAAAGTCTCATCTCAAGCAATTGAGTTTCACTTGCATGCCTTCTTCATCACATTGGTAAGATCATATCAAGTCATAGGTAAGTGTTGTTTCGTTTTGTTTTATGTTCGAAACCCTAATTCTCTTTGTGATAATTAGTTATTCTCTTTGTGTAAGTTACTCTCTTTATGAGAATTTGGTTCTTTCTGTGTCTAAGAACAAATCCTCTGTGTGAGGTCTCTCTGTGTGAGAGTAAGGATTTCTCTGTGTGAGAATCCAAATTCTCTGTGTGAGGTATCTCTGTGTGAGATTGTATTCACTTCCCTGTGTGGGAATTATAGTGAATATTGGTGTTGGTGTGGCTGGATGTACCCAAGTTTTGAGGAACCAGGGTAAAATCCTTGTGTTTGTGATTGTTATTGTTGAGCACTCTGTTTAATTTCTGCTGCTTATTGTGTTTTAATTTTGGTAATTTTTAATTAAGCACTTTGCTTGCCGTTACACTATTCACCCCCTCTAGTGTGTATGTAGCCCCGCAGGGTCCTTTACAAGTGGAAGTATGTGAAATTACATCATGTGTTATATCTCACAGATAGTGAGAGTATGACCGAAATGCACTTGGCCATTTCAGGCCAAGTGGGAGATATAAGTTGGTTATGGCCTGATATGGCCAAATCAACTAGTAACCGACCCGATACTCGGTTGAGGATTTTCCTCAACCGAGAGACCGAGTCTCACATGATCGTTGAGGAAATCATGGGTCGGTTGAGGAAAATCCGGGGGGGGGGTTGTGGGATGGAAGATATGGCGATAGCCCTATAAATAGAGGAGGGAGTTTCTCTTCTTCGGTATCAAAAGAATTTCAACTTTCAGCCATATCTGGAATCCCTAACAAAATTTCTCTCTCTTTTCTCTCATTGGTATCAAAGCAAATTTCTAGATCTGCGTCTTACTGCCCCATACCATGGGCGATTGTCAAGTTGTTTCCTATACTTTGTGTAAGTGGAGATGAAATCAGAAGGTAGATCAAGTCACTCATACACCCTCTATGACAATAGAATAACACAATCCCTCGTGTCAGGTCAAGTGATAGGTCAACAAGTATATATTAAGTCCAATCATATGAAAGTCTGTCTATGTCCATATTCATTTCTGTGCAGCTCTATGATAGCATAATATGCCCATATAATCTACTAAATCATGCAAAAAATCCTCTGAAGTTCCATAATGAGTGCCAAGTCAACAAACAAACCCTGTTATGACATCTAATATGTCTATATTTACTATTTTAATCGGTCAAAATTACATAAGATTTAATTCAAAAATTTTAACAGCTATCATTTTAACTAAATATAAATGTATTTAAGCATGATACCATTTTCTATGGCTGAGATATATTTTTAACAATAATTTTAAAAAATTTAACTAATTTTTCAAGTAAAAATGAATTATTGTTAAATAAAAGTAGAGACATAAATTTATTATCTAGGAATCTGCATGTTGGATTCTGATGAATAAAGTATCAAAACATTTTCCTTGAATGGTACAATCACATTATTGTTATGAATCAACTACTAAGGAGGAGCCCACAGCCCTTTATTTATAGCCAAACGGGGAGAATACAAACATGGGCTATATTGATATGGGCCTATCTCTAAGATAGCCCAGAATCTTAACCAACTCCGGTTTATAACTGTTCACAACACTCCCCCTTATCCAGCCATAGGTGTGGACTCTGCTCGTGAATACTTCGGGATTTTGAGCATAGAAAAGTCTCACATGGGGTGGATACTTCGGGATCCTGAGTTGGTGAGATTTGCCTCGTTAAAACCTTTAGCTATGAAAAACCCTGTGGGAAAACCAATAGTTAAGGGAAAAGAATACAAACTCTCCCTAAATCCCCCCGATCTGTACAAGCTCTCAACCTTTCAGATCTCTTAGGCATCTCATTCCAATCTTCTGTACAAGCTTCCTAAAAGTGGCAGTAGGAAGGGCTTTAGTGAACAAGTCTGCCAAATTGTCACATGATTGCACTTGTCTGATGTCAATCTTGCCATCTCTCTATAGCTCGTGCGTCCAGAAGAACTTTGGTGAAATGTGCTTTGTTCTGTCGCCTTTGATGAAGCCACCTCGTAGCTAAGCTTGCAAGCAGCATTGTCCTCGAACATTGTAGTAGGTTCGAGATCTTCAGTCTTCAGTCTGGTAGTTGACAGGATGTGGTGGACAACTGAGCGTAACCATATGCATTCTCTGCTTGCTTCATGGATGGCAATTATCTCTGAGTGATTGGATGAGGTCGTCGTCAAGGTTTGCTTGATGGATCTCTAGAAAATGGATGTCCCTCCACGGGTAAACACATACCATGTCTGTGACTTTGCATTGTGGGGATCAGACAAATAACCTGCATCAGTATATCCAGCAAGTGTGGATGATATTCCATTTTTGTAGAAGAATCCCAGATCTGTAGACCCTTGGAGGTAGCGCTGAAGGTGCTTAACCCCGGTCCAGTGGCACTGTGTGTGTGCTGCACTGTATCTGGCTAACAAATTTACTGCGAGCGCTATGTCGGGACGCGTGCAGTTTGCCAGATATAAGAGTGCTCCGATGGCACTTAGATAAGGGACTTCTAGACCAAGTATATCCTCCCCCTCTTTCAGCGGCCGGAAGGGGTCTTTATATGCATCCAAAGATCGTACCACCATAGGTGTACTAAGTGGATGGCATTGGTCCATGTGGAATCTCTGCAACATTTTCTTCGTATATGTGGTTTGATGTAATAGGATTCCATCTTTTAGATGTTCAATCTATAAGCCAAGGCAGAATTTTATTTTGCATATGTCTTTCATTTCGAATTCTTTTGTTAGGCTTACAGATATCTCAGCGATTTGTTCAGTAGATCCAATGAGATTCAAATCGTCTACGTGGACAGCGATTATTATGAATCCTTTTCCCTTTGTTCTTATGAAGATACAATGGTAGACTTCATTGTTATTGAATCCTTGTTTAAAAAGTAATTCGCTGATTCTTTTGTCCCACATCCTTCCTGATTGTTTGAGACTATACAGTGATCTTTGTAGCTTAACAGAGTAGACGTCCCGAGGTTTATCTTTTAGTTCAGCATGCATTCAAAAGCCATCAGGAAGTTTCATGTATATCTCCTTGTCGAGATTACCGTATAGATATGCAGTCACAACATCTATTAGCTGCATATCTAAGCCTTCCTTTGCTGTTAAGCTTATCAGGAATCTGAAGGTGATCGCATCCATGTCCGAGGAGTATGTTTCGTCATATTCAATACCCGGTCTTTGGAAAAATCCTTGTGCTACAAGTCTTGCTTTGTAGCGTGCGATCTCATTATTTTCATTTCTTTTTCTTACGAATACCCATTTGTATCCCACAGGTTTGACACCGGTAGGTGTCTGGACTATTTGTCCAAAGACTTTGTGTTTGTAAAGCGAGTCCAGCTCAGCTTCTATTGCTTGATTCCACTTTGGCTAGTCATTTCTACGTTTGCATTCAGCAACGGAATGTGGATCATGACCATCATCACTTCCGGCGACGTGAATAGCAATGTGAAATGCGAAGTCATCGTCGACGACTGTACTCTTTCTGTTCAATACCTCCCCTGTATGTACATAATTTAATGATATTTCAGCTTCTCTCGACAGTTCCTCTGCAGTGGATTCCGGAAGGGGAGAGGGTATGGACACGAGCTCATTTCTCTGTGGGGGTATCGTCCCAAGGTCTCCGGATATTTTTCCTTTTCTTGGATTTTTATCCTTGGAGCCTGGTGGTCTGCCTCTTTTCTGTTGAGGTGCAGCCACTTCTGCTGCTGGTGGATTTCATCCATTCTTTGGGGTGTCAATCCTAGATGGAGTATTTGCAGCAGGGATGTGTGATTTGACAATCTTCTGGATGTCATAAATGAGTCTAGTAATCTATGAACGGTGTTCTGGATGTGTAAGATCTTCAGGATCTCATCATCATATTGTTTTGTTACCGGATCATAGTGGGTCAAGCTTTTTGTATCCCATGTTAACATTTGCTTCGTGCTAGACTTTTCAACGTCTAGGCCCATTTTGAGGAAATATGTCTCATCAAAGTCACAGTCTTCAAGATGTGCCTTAAAAGCATCCCACGTTTGGGTTCTAGGTATCTTATAATGGAGGGTGAGTCAAACCTTACATAAATACCTAGGCGACATGGAGGGCCTATCTTGGTCCTCTGGGGTGGTGCGATGGGGATATAAACTGTGCAGCTAATAAATTCTCAGGTGAGAAATGTTCGGCGACGTTCCATATGCAAGTTGCATTGGAGAGAGACTCTGACCTCCTAAGTGTATTATTCTTATTAATGATGCATCATGTAGAATTGCATGTCCCCATGCATCCACCGGCAACTGGGATTTCATTAGCCATGGACGTGCAATCTATTGGAGTCTTTTAATTAGCAACTCGGCTAACCCGTTCTGGGTGTGAACATGCGGCACCGGATGTTCAATTTCTATTCCCGTTGCCTGTCAGTATTCTTGAAATGATTGGGAGGTGAATTCCCCCGCATTATCCAGAGGTATTTTCTTTATTTGGTTGTCTAGAAAATGCACCTGCAACTTTATAATTTGTGCCATAAGCTTTGGAAAAGCTAAGTTGCGGGTCGAGAGTAGACACACATACGAATATTTCGAAGATGCATCAATCAGTACCATAGAGTACCGAAAAGGCCCACTAGGGGTGGATGGGTCCACATATGTCTCTGGGTATTCTTTCGAGAAAGCTTGGAGACTCGATATCCACTTTAAGTGGTGATGGCCTCGTTATTAATTTACCCTTGAAGTAGGATACATAAGGGAATTCTACCTTCTGAAGAATCTTCTATTTATTCATGTTATGCCCATGAGATTGTGATAAGATGCAGCGCATCATCACAGATCCAGGGTGGCCAAGTCTATCGTGCCAAAGTATAAAATTTTGGCTGATGTCGGGCACTTCAGGTGCTCCGTTGAGTTAGCTTCCTCTCTCTGAATCTTTGTATGATAGGGGCCTGTTGAAAGGCTCTCAAAGCGTTCAAGTATGGTTTTTACTCCATTTTCTTGAGACGTTGCATACAGTAATTCATTCTCTTTTACATTTGCTGTTTCCAAGTGGAATCCGTTCAGACGGATATTTTTGAAACTTAGTAAGTTTCGTTTGGAATTCAAAGAGTATAATGCATATTTAATTTTAATTTCTGTTCCTTTGGGAAGCAATAATTTTGCATTCCCAGACCCTTCAATTATATCCGATGGCCTTGAAATTGTATTTACATGGCTCTTATACGGTATAATGCTATGAAAATAGCATTTATGCTGAAGGATTGTATGAGTCGAAGCACTGTCTACCAAGCAGTCATGAGAGCATTCCATCTAAAAAGATAACATTTGCATTCAGAAACTAAATTTTATTCAAAGGAAATCAAATTACATAAAAAGCTCTCATAAGATAGTTGTTCTGAAAATAAAATGCTAAGATAAATGTAGTAGGCTAATCAAGCATGTCCTCTGATTCGAAGTCTGTTGCTGTGAACTTGACTGCATTATTTGAAGCCACCAGGTTTGTTTCAGCATTCTTTTTCTTGCTTTGTTTATACAGCTTATGGAGATGCAGTGGGGTCTGGCACACTCTGGACCAGTGGCCTTTCATGCCACAGCTGTGACACTGGTCTTCCGAATCCCTCTTGGGTGGGGGTGCATCATTTTTCTTGTTCTCATTTCTGCGCCAGATGAACTTACGCTTTCCTTCATTCTTTCGCTGCTGTACTTGGACCTTGGCTCTTTTGTGTTGTCCCCCTTTCTGTTGTCTTTTTTTGCTTTTATTATCTCTCTTCTTTTTGAAGGAAGAGGTATAATGAGCTTCTGGTAGAGGGACAGTGCCAGGAGGGTGCATGTTGTGAGTGGCGAGAAGAAGCTCTCTGTTTTCTTCGGCAATGAGTAAACATGACAGCAGCTTAGAATACTAGGTGAACTTGCATTCACGGTATTGCTGCATAAGTATCACATCTTTTTCATGGAAAAACATATACGTCTTTTCCAGCAGGCGATCTTCTGAGACTTTCTCACCACACAACTTCAGGCGTGAGATGATACTAAAAAGTGATGAGTTATACTCAGCAATGAACTTAAAGTCCTGCAGTCTCAGGTGCTCCCACTCATATCGTGCCCTTGGGAGTATAACATATCTCTGATGTTTATACCTATCCTCAAGGGCGGTCCACAGCTCAAGTGGATCTTCGACCGTAAGGTATTCAGCCTCTAAGGTCTTGTCCACATGGCAGTGAATATAGATAATGGCTTGCTCCTTTTCTATATCGCTAACATTTTCTTTTTCTGTTACAGCACCAATGAGGGACTTTGCCCGCAGGTGAAACTTCATATCTAGCTGACAACTCAGATAGTTTCTACCTGATGCATCCAACACTTTGAAATTGACGCTTGCAATTTTAGCCATTTATCTAGCAGAGCACAAATATGCCTGAATTAATATTTTAATCAAAGAAACATTTTTATGTGGAGGTAATATTTAATGAGAAGCTAAATGCGTGGATCGGCCAGTCCCACATAAAAAGAGTCCAAAGTCCATACAGTCCATATTACACAATTTGCAGCTTAAAAGGAAAATACAACTTTGGAAATCCCGTGGGTCCCATATAATATCGCAGCTTCAATTGTGGCCTCCTCTCCATGAAAATTGGTCTTGTCTTTGACATTTACATAAATTCCTCACTACAATTTCTCTCAAATATAAAAGAAAAGTGCGGAAAATAAAATGTGGGACTTAAACAGCCGATCCAAAAACCGCATTTAACCATTCATGCAGAAATATTGTACTCATCAACATTTTCATTCATAGACATCGCAGGCAGTTATATTCGCATAAAGATAAAGAATTGAATCACTTAATAATTATTGGACCACTGGGCAACGTCATACACCGTTAGGTTAGGTGACTAACGGCAGAGCAGTCGCAGGATCTTGCTAATTATTATGCTTAAACATAATGCACAACCACGCATACAATATCCACAGAATAAGCCAGTGATGTAAAGCATGTATAGATGATTTTACAGAAGAAATCATTTGATGCAAGGGTTGTTAAAATTGGGTTTAATCAACGAATTTGAAGAAGAGCCCAAATGTGACATGTTCTATGTAAAAGGGAAAAAGTTTTCCTTTTTAAATTTTTTCCCATAAGAACCCAAAAAGTCTCCTGTTTTTACATGAATTTTTAAGTCGCCAAAAATGCCATTTTATACAATATTTAGCCCAAAAAGCCTTTTTCGTAGCTTTTATCTTTGTTCCCCCCAAAAAAAATTTCGAAAAATGGAAGTCAACTGCGGGGCTGGAGCCCGCAGTACGGCTGCGGGCTTCAGGCCCGCAATCAAAAGAGAAAAAAATTTGCCTGTGGTCCTGAGGCCCGCAGACTGCCTGTGGGCTTCAGGCCCGTTAAGCTGTTTTCCATTTTTTTGTTGAATTTGGGATTCAGGCCCAAGGAAGGTAGGGGCAACGGCTAGGGTTAACCGCCCCCGTCCCTGGGTTACCGTCAGACGGCGGCCGGGGGGGTTTTTGGGCGGAGCCGCCCCCCTGCAGGGGGGACAACAACGTCGCAGCCGCTGCCCCCCTGCAGGGGGAGTGGCGGTGTCGCAGCGCCGCCCCCCTTCGGGGGGGATGGCGACGACGCAGTTGCCGCCCCCTGCAGGGGGAGCGGCGATGAGACGGCCGCACCCCCCCCCCCTTTGGGGGGGTTGATCGCAGCGACGCGAGAAGCCACACCCACCCCCCTCGGGGGGTTGATCGCGGGGGCGACGGGCCGCACTCCCCTTCAAGGGGGAGGGGGGTTCGCTTCGCAGTGGCGGCAAGGCCGCGCCCCCCCCCCCCCCTTTGGGGGGTTTCGCTTCGCAACGGCGGCAAGGCCGAGCGCCGCAATGGGTTTGGGGGAAAATTTGGTTTTTAGACGAGCAAGTTTGTCGTTTTCAGGCGATAAGCAAATCCCCATATCGATCTTGCGAGATCTATGGATAGATCAATCATATGTATGATAAAAACAATGTTTTAGCGGGTTTTATCTCTATATCCGTCCTCTGGATATAGTGACGGTTGAACGAAGCCATACGCAGATGACAGCGCCCGATTGAGGAAGCCTTGCACCGCGCGCGTGGTTCTCCCATCTCTCTTCGCCTTTGCAATGGAAAAAATTTTGTGGAAAATTTTAGAGGCTCGTGCTTATAACGTGTTATGAATCAACTACTGGGGGAGGAGCACACATCCCTTTATTTATAGCCAAACGGGGAGAATACAAACATGGGCTACATTGATATGAGCATATCTCTAAGATCGCCCAGAATCGTAACCAACTCCGGTTTATAACCGTTCACAACAATTATATATTTGTATTTCAGTTTTCACGATTTTCAATAGCAATTAACTATTTTTCAAAATTAAAAATAAGTAACAGTAATAAAAAATAAAATTATCCGTAAAATACTTGTCAGACTATGACGCTCAAGATACTAGAACACTCTCGTCAAATGTAGATTTTTTTTTGTAATTTTTATTTATTTTTAAAATAATTTTCCACTTTTTCTTTTCTTTTTCTTATGTCTTTTTCTTTTTCTTTTTTCTTTTCTCTCTCATCCTCATTTTTTTATTCTCCCGACTCTATGTTGCAAAGGGAGAGAGCGGTGGAATGGTCTTGAGAAGTTGATGGTGATGATGTTATTGAAGGTAGTGGTGGTGGTGATGATGATGAAGGAAAAGAGAATGGACGGGAGGTGGTCGGGATTAGGTCGCCAATGGCTCCGGTTTCGGAGCCGATGGACGACAATGATGCATGAACGGGAAGTGAACAAAGATATGAGAGAGGATGTATGTGCGCTAAGAGGGGGGAAAGGGATAGGGCTATTTATAAGTTTAATAAATTATTAAACTAATAATTAACTAATTTATTGTTTAAATTAAATTATTAATTGGTGGTGGTGATAGAAATGTGAAAGGCATGAGCTGCAACAGGGTTTTTATTTTGTTATTATTTAATGTTGTGAGTTGAGAGAGGCTTTTGGCCTCCATCCCCTCATCATCTCACCATTTACTCCCCACTAACTTAGTGGGGAGTCACTTGGACTTCAAAGGTGAATGAATATATAGAGAGCCATGACTTATGTCATGGCTACTCTTGATTTTAGAGATTAGTTTACACACTTCTTCCAATCTCTTTCTCAACACGTTATCAGCACTTCGCTCTAAAAAAAAGTTGAGCCATAAAATTTCTTCCCCACAAATTTCTCTTTCTTGCGAAGGAATCTTGTAGTTGCGGCAAAGCTATTGCAACTATTGGTGCGACGACGATCGGTTGATTACCTTCGCGGTATAGCAGGAGCGGGGATTATATTTTTCTATCTACGGATTTTATTTGTTCTTCCCTAGATCATTGATCTAGAGGTAAAATTCTAATCCCGTAGATATTGATTATTACATATATATGTTGATTGTATTACTCAAATCAACATAACAAATTAGAACAAATTAATATCTCCCATTTTTTCCCCTGAAGGGGATCCACGCACAATTCCATTTTTCCCCCTCCTCCTAATTGTCGCAACCCCACGGAAGGGGAGCCTTATCTTGACGGTTGTCTGGCCGCGGGAAATCGAAGCCCCCCCAACGTGGTTGTAAACTGATGATTACTTATTTATATTGTTTACAACCACCAAGATCACATTTCTTATCAGCACTTTATGTTATACTGATCATTACTTATTATCAATTTACTTATTTATACGTGGTTTCAAATTATGAGAAATAAGTAATAGTGATGAACAGTTTATGTTGGCTGTAAATGTGGTTATCTGGACGCGGCGTTGAACATCAATTTATGTTGGACATGGGGGGAGCCTTATATTAACGCACTTTTGCAACCATAGCGTCGCCCCCTCTGTCGGGGGCTCCGGACCCCCCCCCCCCTTGGGGGGGCTCATCTCCGCTCCCCCCTTGTCTGGGGGGCTCCTCCCAATGCCCCTTGCCCTGTCGGCGTTGGGGGCCTGAGCCGTCACCCCCCCTTGGGGGCCTTCCGTTGCTCAAATCGTAGGGGGGTTTGGATTTTCGTAGATAAAAATGAGATGAGGAGACACATTCTGTTATTCAGGGTCTGAGGGACCTTTCAAATTCCCTTAAAAATTTGTTTGAATGCTTCTTTTCAATTAATTTTTTTAAACATTTGGGCCTGCAGCCCAATTCTTACTAAAAAATTAATTGGGTTGTTTATTGGGCCAGAAGCCTAGTTTATAAAAATGATAATATGTTTTATAGGCCCGCAGCCCCATTCAGATCAATAATTCATTTTATCTTCTAATTTAGGCCTGAAGCCTACTACATAAAATTAACTATTTTTGTCTGGTTATTTGGGCCAGAAGCCCAGATAATTTAAATTGCTAATTAAAATGATTTTCATTTTGCTTATGGGCCTACATCCCATATTAGAATAATAATTAATTTTGTGTTCTAATTTGGGCCTGAAGCCCAGTTTATAACAATGATAATTAGTTTCATGGGCCAGTAGCCCCATTCATATTAATAATTAATTTTGACTTCTAAATTGGGCCAGAAGCCCAGTTAACCCAATTGCAAAATTAATATGTTAATTAAATTTTTGCAAATGGGCCTGCAGCCCAAATATTAATAATATATTAATTTTGTTATTTTTTTCCTTTGGGGCCAGAAGCCTAGTTAATAAAAGTGCTTATTAAAATGATTAATATTTTACTTATGGGCCTGCAGCCCCAATCAAAATATTAATTTATTTTAATTTCTAGTTTTGGGCCTGACGCCCAGTTTGTCAAATTGCTAAAATTATGTTAAATATCACTCTTGCATTATTATTAATTTATGGAATATTAGAACTTTTCAAAATATAATCATCTTAAGGATCCTGAGACCGCTCTGCCGTTAGTAAACTAACCTAACGGTGTATGACGTCTCCCCGTGGTCCGAGAGATTATTATATTTTATAGTCTATTTTTCCATATTATATATGTCTGTGTTATATACATGCGTGGTTGTTTCTTTTGTGCCTGTAGCATATTATAAACTGTGTGGATGTTTATATAAGCTAAAATGTGATTTTTGGGATCGGCCATTTTGATACCCTTTAAATTCCTTGCAATTTTATTTTCTTTTTGAGAGAATTTGTAAGTGAGGATTAAATGTATTAATGTCAAAGACCGGTGTACCGACAAATGAAGACGAAGACGAAAATTGGAAAATATAGGGACCCATTCTGGGTTTCCAAATTGTATTTTTCTTTTCTTTATGGATTGTATATTCGGACTTTGGACTTTGTATTTCCTTGGGTATCTGGCCGATCCCCACATTTTACTTATTTTATTTTTTATGCATGAATTTCAATTTTAATTAATTCATGCTTGTTTTAAATTGCATAAATAAATGGCAAAATTGGCAAGCATCGATTTCGAGGTCCTTGATTCTGCAGGGAAAAATTACCTGAGTTGGCGAGTGGACCTGAAGTTCCACTTGCGTTCGATGGCCCTCCTTGGCTCCATTTTTGCTCCTTCATCGGCCCCAGCAGCGGCTGATGCTTCTGCTACATCTAGCAGCAGCACTCCTACCACTGTCTCCGATGTAGATAAGGCGAAAGCCATAATCTACATTAGGAAACATAAATCGGACCTTAAAGGCCGAATACTTAACGGTAGAGGACCCAAAGGAACTGTAGACAGCGCTGGAGGCATGGTATAAACATCAAATTGATGTTATATTACCGCGTGCCAGTTATGAGTGGGAAAACCTCAGGCTTCAGGACTATAAGTCCGTCGCTAAGTATAATTCTGCACTTCATAACATCACCTCACGCCTGAAGTTGTGCGATGAAGAAGTGACAGAGCAACACATGTTGGAAAAGACATTTACCTCGTTTCACGAGAAAGATGCAATCCTCATGTAGTAGTATCGTGAACGCAACTTCACGAAATTCTCTGAGCTGATATCATGCCTACTTAGGGCATAGCAGAATCGAGATTTACTGCTCGCCACTCATAATTTACGTCGAGCTGACACTTCACATATCCCTGAAGCCCACCACGTTTCCCCCCAGAAGTGGAAAAACAAACGGACGGCTAAAAATAACAAAGGAAAAGCTGTGATGAAGAATGGACGAGGAACATCACCCCTTTCTAACAACAACAATAAGGGAAAGAGAAACTTCACATTGAAGCAAAAGAACACTGACCAAGTGTCACTTCCTAAGAAGAACTGGGAGGATAAATACCATCGATGTGGCATGACTGGACATTGGTCCAGAAACTGCCGCACTCCTCGCCACCTCCAGGAACTGTATCAGGCGAGCCAGAAGTCTCTGCCCGAAACAAACTTGGTGGCTGTTCAGCCGCCGAAGATGTTTACTGCAAAAGACTTTGAGAACGACGACCTTCTCGATTAAGCTTCATCTTTTATCTATGCATTTAAAATTCAATATTGCTTCGTCTTTAATTTGCTTAAGTACGAACTTTTATTTTGAATGTCTTTTTTCATTGACTTAAATAAAATTTCGTTTTAATTATAGATGAAGTATGGAATATTGTGGACAGTGCCTCGTTGCACTGGTGTAGCATTGATATTGCTCCCACACACAACGAGACTATAAGATGCAAACTTCTCCCCTTAAACATATAGGAAATTTCCAATTTTCAAGTATATTTCGTTTAAACGAACATAACTTGAACACTGTGGATAATAAATATTGAATATCAATATATAAATCGTCAAGAGGATGGCCAGAAGCCCATCTACTTACGATTTCATTGGCCCCCGTCGGGCCCCTATAATTACAGATATTCATCCTATAGAAAGCCAACTTGACTGAGCACCAGAAGTGCCTTTCATTGTCATAGTTTTTATGGCAAAATGGACTTGGTCATCCTGGATCAGCGATGATGGACGCATCATCAAATGAATCCATTGGAGAACCTGAAGATTCTTCAAAAGGTTGAGTTTCCTTGTCACCCTTTGTCATAAAGGAAAACTAATAGAGAAACCTTCCCTCCTGAAAGTGGGATTAGAGTCTCCTGGCTTCATTGAGAGAATACATGGTGACCTTTACGGGCCTATTCACCCCGCAAGTGGCCCATTTTCGGAACTTTATTACTGTACTGATATATGCATCTACTAGATGGTCTTTTGTGTGCCTTTATATTCACTCGCAACCTAGCTTTCTAAAAAGCTTATATTGTGGGTGAATTTCCTACACAAATCATTCAAGACTTCTGCCAGGCAACTGACATTGAAATTAAACATCCTGCAGCATGTTCAAACTCATAATGGGTTAGCAGAGTCTCTGGTAAAGAGACTCCAATGGATTTCACGTCCATTGTAAAATCGTAGTTGCCTATTGATGTTTAGGGACCATCACACTGCATTCCGCATCGCTTATCACGATACGGCCCGCTTGTTGCCATATCTTATTGTTGATGCTGCTTGCTTATGGTTTACCACCAAGTCTTGATAAATGTGAATTTGATGAGCAAAATCTCATTGAAATAGGCACGCAGTCTAAGGAAGCCTGAAGCTTCTGAGACCATATCATGGGACACAAAAGTACTCATCTCGTTATGATCCGCATACTTTTTCTGTGTGAAGTTGAGATCCAGAAGATCCTTCACATTCAGACTAAAGTAAATCAATTGACGAATAAATTTGCGGACAACCAGAAGATTGTTCGTTCACACGTCCCTGTTGCCAACACGCCAGCTAGGATTGACATTCTCAAAGATGTATGCAATCCACCGGCAGCAGAATTGGCTTTACCTCAATTGAAAAGAGGACGCCTGCCAGGTTCACAATATAAAATTCCTCAAAAGAGGAAGATTCCTGGATATATCAAAATGATCCAACCACAGGATGCTGAGCTCAGACCAGCAACCTCTCCCCTCCTAATTTCCCCTGCAGAGGAAACAACAGGAGAAACATCATTATTTTACGTACGTACTGGAGAGGTACTGGATAGATATAGCACAGTCGTCGTCGTCGGTTTTGCTTTCGCTATTGCCGTTCACGTCGCTGAATACGACGATGCCGTCTACCCACTTTTCTATAGCGTAAACGCATAGAATGGCCAAAGTGGGACGAGGCAATAAGAGTAGAGCTGGACTCACTCTTGAAAAGCAAAGTCTTTGGACCATTAGTCCATACACCTGAATGTGTAAATACCTGTGGAATATAATTCGGATCTCATAAAGACATTGAAATGAAGGAAATGTGATCATTTTCCTACTACGCCTACACTTCTCTGAAAAAACCAATACATGCAGCTCATGGAAGTTGTGACTGCATATATATACGGCAATATAGATATAGAGATCTATATAAAACTTCCAGAAGGGTATACTCTACCCCCAGAGATGAAAGATAGACGTAAAAACGTCTTCTCCATAAAGGCTACAAAGATCATTAGTTGATCTTAAGCAATATTCTGCCTGGGTATCTTTTTCGAAAGATCGTTGACAGAATTTGTGATATTCCCCGTGTATGTGGTCGACTTAAAGCTGGTAGGATCTCCTGCAGAGACCATTTAGACATCAGATAACTTTAAGCATACCTTGGAAATGAAAAACCTAGGTATAACAAGGTATTATCTCGGCTTATATATTTAACACCTTAGTAGTGGAACCCTTTAATATCCTTCATACACCTGGAGTTTATGAAGAATGATGTCCACTTGCATCCTATTAAAAATGGATGCTTATTTATGACACCTTCCAGTAACTGTAAGAGGGGGAGGACATCCTAGGTCCCGAAGAGCCTAGCTCTCCTGAAGAGCCTAGCTCTAGTGTACTTGTTACACTTCTTTATCTGGCCAACTGCACGTGTCTTTGATAGAACGTCTGCAGCAAAGTTGTTAACCAGATATAGTGTTGCCCTGGAGAGCACCACTAAACCAAGGATAAGCTGCTTCTGCGCAACTTCCAAGGGTCATGTAATATATATCGCATATGCAGGTTTAAATATCATCGCGATGACTAAAACACAAAAGGCCGTCCATCTCCCAAATATCTACACATCATCCTCCAATGTCTACATCTTCTGAGAAGCTCATCATCCAAGAAGCAAGTATTTTAAACGCTCAGCCAGGTCCAGCAGTACCTTGCAGGCACACAGAAGACTGATTCAAAGAATACTTTAGTGGAGTCGTCTACCAACTTCGAAGAGTATTCCACTCCAGAGCGCCACTACTTTCCAATAGCCGCTAGATGAATAAACTTGTATAGATAAGTGATGACTGTATTTGCTTTCAGAACATGATGGATGTATAGACAAATAGGAGATGATTGTATAGATACAAAGGAAATCTGTAAGCCTGAAACTTGTACAGATCAGGGGGAGTCCCTCAATAGTTGTACTCTTTTCCCTTAAGCTGCTGGTTTTTCCCACTGGGTTTTCCACAGCTAAGGTTTTAACGAGGCAACCACAGTGGCTCTGGATCCAGAAGTATCCACCCCATTAGCATACTGAATCCTGAAGTATTCATATGCTTAAACCAAGGTAATGGAGAGATGATGGGGAGTGTTGTGAGTTGAGAGAGGCTTTTGGCCTCCATCCCCTCATCATCTCACCATTTACTCCACACTAACTTAGTGGGGAGTCACTTGGACTTCAAAGGTGAATGAATATATAGAGAGCCATGACTTATGTCATGGCTACTCTTGATTTTAGAGATTAGTTTACACACTTCTTCCAATCTCTTTCTCAACATTTAATTATTTTTTATTTCTTTTAAATTTATCATGTATAGGCAATGAAATGGTTTTCAAAAAAATTCATTAAAAATTACCATAAATTTGAATAATAATAATAATAATTTTTGTTCAAATTACAGAATGGCATGTTTTGAAGCCAAATTTGTTAATGTGTTTTGGGATGTGGGTTTTGGGTCGTTCCGGCCCCTGAAAAATAATTAAAATTCACCAAAATTATTTAAAAATCATAAAATTATTTTAAATTAATTCAAATTATTTTAATAATATTACAATATAACATATGTATTTCCAGAGTATCACATAGCTTTGTTTAAGACAGGGCCTCAACGTGTATATGACATCCATTTAACACTGGAAATCTACCTTGTATGGGAAATTTAAATAATATTTTTCTCACTGTTGGAACCAGACGCAAAGAAACGTGCGGTGCATTAAATTTGTATCGTGTTTAGGTTTTAGAATGCAAACATTGGACCAAACTGTGCCTATCATCAAGTGAAACAGTGAAAAGTCATCTTCATACATCTTCAGTAGGAGAAATTTATTCGATTTTCACACTTTCCTCGTAGTTAGTTGTGTAAATTGTGAATGACATTTTCCAAGCCGGAAGCGTGGAGTCAGTGAAGTTGATTGGAAATCTAATTGGGCCCTGCGTAAACAAAAAGCACAAGGAGCTTTGTTAGTGTATGTTACATCATAGCACTATGGCACTGCCTTGGGAGCGCCACGAGAAACACGAGAACTGGGGCAGGAGAAACACGAGCTACAACAAAAAGATACAGCGATGCATTCACCAAGACAAGCCGTTCTTTCATTAATGAATACACTCCCACTCAAATCTTCTTCTGTATCTACTTATTGTATGTTCTTCTGTATCTACTTATTGTCCTCTGCTCGGTGGGCCCCGATAAACAGCCCTTGCCAGATGGGCCTTGACTGGGATCAAATTCCCAACCCAACCCATCCGTAGCAAACATGGGCACATTAGACAAGCAATCCCACAACAAAAGCCTAAAGCATTTGTAAGAAACTACCAGATAGCACCATCCCCAAACCATTCTCACCAATTCATACAAGGCTTCGGCCTCAAAACAACAATAGGGGAAAAAGATTGCAGCTGAGGAGATCCAGAACCAGTAAATTACAGAAAGAATCATGCCGCCACTAAAGCCCCAGTCCCATGCACACAAGAACCAGCTACACAAACAAGAAGAAAAAGAGAGAGAGCTACAGCTTGTGAAATTTCCCATCCCCACTTCAATTGAAACAATTAGATACATGTAAGACGACAACAAGAACAAACGGAGACCTTGGACACTTGAGGCCACCACCCTGCCGTTTTTATCCCCTTTCATTTCACGCCGATGATATTTTGAATATTATATCTATTGCCCTTCCCTTGGGGGTGCCATCCCGAGTCCAGTGACAGGTGATGTTTTGTCAAGAATGTCCGGGGAGATTTCCCAGCTTCCGCTTCTCCTGCCCCAGCTCGAGTGTCGTACCTCAGCTCTAGAAACGGGAAGTTGTGATTCCAAACGTGAAACAAGTTCCGACTCAGAGACAACGCTGTGCATACCGTTACTGTTTCTCCCACCCAATTCATCAACCTCTCCAGACGTGCGGCGTCGGGATATCTTCAACAACTCTCCACCAATCTCGAGATCATCTTCTACTTTGGACCGTGGCTCGCTAGTTGACTCGGATTCAGGCTCCCTGGGAGCATGACTATTAGGCGGAGGCCTTGGGGCTTCCTCCTGTACATATGCACGGAACTTGTTTCTAGATGGCTTTACGCGTGTGCAAAAAACTTCTAAGAAGTTGTTCAGGCAACCTCGATCATAGACGTTGGGTCTGTTGTCCGCTCTATACCGGAAATTCTCATATGTTGTCTGAAGAACAGTGAAAATGCAAGTGTTGGTACACAAAAAAATAACATTACATAAAACAAAGAAGCTGGTCGCAATTTTTGGGATGAAGTCGATGATGATGATGATGATGATGATGATGATGATGATGATGATGATAACATAAAGGACAACCGTCAAAGTAAGAACAACACTCGGATATCTATTTATCAACTACGCTGCAACTACCATTGTAATCATAATTTGAGCCCTCTTTCATTATAATGGACTTCACTGTGATGCATAAGTCAAACTTGACAACCTCCACAAACTATGTGACCAATGTTTTAGTAGTACGAATCATTAACCAGAATGAAGCCTGTGTTGCTGGCAAATTTGCAGGTAATGCCACACTATAAGAAGGTTGAGACTAATGTATTTCCAAGAAAATGTGGAAAATAGAAGGGGTGAAACTAACTAAGGATATGATACATACACGGCTCATTTCAATAGGCCGCAAATCCCAAAAAGAATGATATAATCTCACAGGTTGAAGAAGTTCAAAAGAATCGTGAAAAGCTTAAAAAATCCCTGGATAAGTTTCATAATAAAGTGACATGTGATTCATTTTCACTGTTCACATAATAAGATACTCAAATGAAAATATCCTTAAAAAAATATTCTGTTCAATGATTTAGGTTTTATTCTCAATCACAATGCTACAAGAGATGTACACCAGTCCAGAAAGCGAAGAAGTACAATTAAGGATCACCTTAACGCAAACCAGATGTGTCAAGGATCTTGCACCACATGCAACTATAAGTACATGCTTCATGCAAGGCTTAGATTATATCAAACTAAATGGCTCATTAAATTTACAAACACACCAAAAGAAATAAGATGCACCAGACAAATGCCTCCAATTACCTAGTATTCCAAAATTTAAGCAATAGGTTTGTTTCACCGCGGAAGCACAGTACTTCAAACATTTGATTAATAATTAAATCTGCCAACTATAAACTTAATGGGTTTTCAGATATTAGCTTGGTTCCCTAAATAATGACTTGCAATTTACTCTCCTAAATAAACCAAGTTGTTAGAGTGTAAACTTATTGTTCAAAAATAAAGAATATTCCTTTAAAGTTAACAAAAATATGAAATTCCCTTTATAAATTTCTCTATATTCCTTTAAAGTTAACAAAAATATGAAATCCCCGTTATAACTCTCTTCTTCCCATCCTCTTCCTTTTACTCTTCTCACCCCCTCTTCGATTCAACTCATGACATAGGCCTCAACTAATCCGCCAACCCCCATCTTGACCCCCTCCCCCCCCCCCAAAAAAAAAACAAAACAAAACAAAACAAAACAACACACACACACACACACAACAACAAAAAACCCAAAAATAACACCAAAAAACAAAAAACAAAAAACCCTAACCCAATCCCTCTCATCCCGCCTCTCATGCCTCAAGAAATCCTTTCCAACCCCCAACTTTCTCTTCTCTTTTCTCCTTTCAACCTCTCAACCCCATCACCATCACCACCTCCTCAAATCTAACCCTAACCTAACCTGATTTGATGCGGATCTAGATTTGTCCTTAAACCAAAAGGTTTAATCCGAGTATGATTAGTATCTAGCCAAACCCGAACCAAATTTTGAATGAAAACCATTAAGAGAAACAATTTTCAAATAGATTAATGGATTTAGGTACCAACTAACAAACCATATTAAATGGAGGACCAACATTGAAATAGAAAAATTTTTGAGAGATAATATCTAAAAACCATATAAGAAATAGCATCTTCATATAACTTAGCATATGAGCATAGGGTTGTAGATCAAGCTGAAAGGGCCGAGCTTTAGGCTGTTCATGTTTTCATTGAGCCTAAATTTTTGTTCAATCATGGTTCAGTTAATAAATATCACGCTTAAGCAAGCTTTCGATGAGCTTGAGCCAAGCCTACAACTTTCCCAAACCTTAAAATAGTTAGGTGCAACGATTTTTGAAAGCAAAAAAATATGTTATTTGTGTTAACTATTATTAGAAAGAGAATTATATAATTGTGTTCATTTATCTAATCGACTTATAATTGTGTTCATTTATCTAATCGACTTAAAATTATGTTCAAGATTGGCTTGTTTGGGCAATTAGGTTACCAAAAGAGTTTAAGCGAGTTAACACGGAGCCGACTCGAGCCAAGCATTGATCCTCTTGAGCGTATTTACAGCACTACATTATAATCTTATTGCAAATTGAGTATTGATTCGACATAAATGAGCCAAGCTCGAATATTAACGTAACCCGAACCTATTCGTGCCGGGCTTGGGGAGAACCACCCTCCAGCATTGTGCTTGTTTGTTTGTTTATGTTATCCAACATAATTTTATGTTCAAGTAATTATGTTCAAGTTTGTTTCGTTTAGTTGTTGAACGAACACAAACGAACTCTTATCAAGTAAACTTCAGCCAAGCGTCAAGCTTTCCAATCTTTTTAAGCCCTACATGGGGGAGGAGGATGGTGATGGTTGCAATTGCGGTAATACAAATTGCAATTAGAATTTAGGCACAAGCAAAAAAGGGTGGGGAAAAAGTAAAGGAAGAAGGAAGGAAAGAAGACAAATAGTAAACTAGTTGACTTATGAACGCTCAATAGTTAAGAAAGAAAGAAATCCCCATAAGAGTTCCATTCCCAGAAAATTGTATTTTAGTCCATGGAGTTCCATTTAATTACTTTTGGTCCAAAGTTTCACAAAAAAACCAAAATATAATTCCTTTTGCAAAAATAAATTTACAATATAACAACAAAGTTAATAATTATAATTACATATTGTCTTAATCAAAAGCTGAATCATGCAATTTTGCAGAAAGGCCCCCAAACACTAGAATTTGTATATTCATGGAGAAAATGTCATATATATTTTTAATGTGTAAAAATATTACGAGCCTTGATGAAACAAAAGCGAGCAGCTTTTTTAAGATTTAGGGATTATTTGACATCTATTTGACATATGATAACGTGAAACTAATTCTAAGATACAAATTTTTATTATTTTAGGAATCTGGGTGACAAGTAACATGTTATAGTTGACTGTTACGAGTGGAGCATAATTTTTCACACGAATAATTTTTATACAAAATTTATGATTGAAACATAATGTTGCATTAATTATTGTAAATAGCAAAAAAAGTTTGGGAAAGTTAGTGTAAATATTTACCTTAATCAAGATATGCAAAATCATGAATCAAACGTATTATTTTCGGACTTAAATGATTATATATATTTCATAATGTGCATGAAAATATTAGTCGAGTTTGAAATGGTTTATTTCAAGAGCTACTTTAAAATGAAAAATATCAAAAAATGTGATTATCATGAGCATGCTATATCCATTATGATAATGGTGTAAATTCTTAAGAAATTACGCATTTCATCTGCAGATACAGACGTTGTCACTTTATGCTCATCAAATGATTTGAGTTTGTGTATAACAAAAAATAAAAAGTAACTGATATAAGCATATTTGTCTGGACATGTTTATAAAAAATAAAAAATAATCAGAAAGACTTATGTACCTTCAAACCCTCAAAATTTTGCTATGTAATAACTTGTCTAATGTATAAGTCTGCCATATGGTATTGAGTTTACCTGTGTATAATGGCCTTCAAGAGGGTGTTGACACTATGCCAATGGTGGGGGCCATCCCTAGAGTCTTACATCTATATATGCAAATTGGCCTCCGGGCAACATATGGCAAGGATTGATACACTGTCCCCAAGTGACTTTCGATTGATTTATTAATTTATTGATGCGATTGCATATTTCCATGCTACTGGACATAATCAGTAGCCTTAGTTGGATACTTGATAGTGTTTGCAAATTTAAACAAAACAAGTAAATAACAGACTTATGCTTGCTATATAAACAAAGGAGAAGAATTTTATTGTTGCTCTGGTCATTTTTTATGTATATCTTGACACGTCATAACGTCTTTTGCATATTCTGCTTCTTTACTATACAATTAATACACTTCAAGAAGTAATACTATTAAATTACATATTTCACTAATTTTGGTGGTGAAAAAATTTGCCTAATCAACTAGTGAGAAATTTTGTACTCATTGAGCCATGTAGCTCACCCCATGATATTTCTTTAAAATCATTTCTGATGCCACTTAGCATGTAGTCTGATGATGGTGAGTGCAGTAGAAGATGATGACCGAGTGGAGTCTTAAATTTTTTTTACTACTACACTAGGTTACTAGTGAGATGTTTTGTTTTCAAAACTTATTGTATGATATTTTTGGTTAGATATCTGGGTTGTATTAACTTTGCTCTAAACTTTCTTAAAGATGTTATCCGGATCTTGTGTGTTTTGCTAAACATCAAGCAAGGACCATTGAAGCTTGGCATGTGTACGGGTTCATTCTTGTATGCGCGTCGTCAATGTTACGCACCCCCACTTGCTTAAGCTCTTTAAGTCTTCTGTTGCGGGGTTGGGGTGTTACAGTAAGGTGGTATTTATGTCTGTCTAGTATTTAGAACCACCATAAATAAGCAGTTCAAGTGTTCAAGGCACCAAGGTTTGCATAATCAAAACACAGAGTACCTTATCAAAAGAAACAACTTTGTAAACCAAAAAGGAGATAATAAAATAAAAGTCCATGTTATGAAACTGACCTGGTTGGTACCAATGAGATATAAGTGAAACCCAGTGAGGCCACCGACAAACCATAGAGAAATAAAACAAAATAACATCAGTATCACAGATGCAGGGGAGTGTTTCATTGCTTTCCAAACTGTGGGGTAATCACCATCCATGAGAAATTTGATGTACAATGCGCACATTACGAACACATATATGCAGAGAAGAGTTGATGATGACACAAAGAAGAAAAAGTACCGATAGTTTCTCTGCACGAAAATTAAAGTCTCAATATAAGCCTATTAACAGATTGTCATGTGATATATCAAAGCATAATGTATAAACAATGAAAATTTTGCAGCTGAAGTGGCTTATTCTTCTTATTCTTAGAAAATGAGTGAAATATCAAACATACAAGTATTAGACTCAAACAGTACATGAAGCAGAGATTAAAATCATCCAGAACATACATATTATAAAACTGAAGGAGAAATTTCAATCACACATTCTAAAATTACACAGAATATGATGAAAAGAAACAGCTTGTGCCATCAAAACTAATATATATAGTCCCCATAAAGTAACACAACAATTTCATATCCGTAGTGAGATATAGCAGTATGTGATTCTCGGCCATAACACGTAGTCAACCAAAGACCAAAAGGAAAAGAAGCAAGGTAAGAAAGGGATGGTGAGAAGAGAGGAGAGGAGAAAAAACAATTAAAATATTTGAATGGGGCGTCGCCCCTGCCATCGCTGATGTGGTCTGTGGTTGTCACTGCAGACATTGAGGAAGCGGGATGTAAAGGGGGGGTTGGTTTTCATATCCTTCTGCCTCTTCCATTGTTTCTTTAGCCTATGAGCTGCTGCACAATGATAGAGGCACCTGTGCAGCACGAGACAAGCCATACCATGTGGCCAGGGGCCACATCTGATTACGTGCTAGCAAAATCCTTAATTCTAGACGATTTGATATTTCCAACTCCGGTAATTTTAGATTTAAAAGAAAAATAAGTGCTTCCCTGTGAAAATATAAACATGGGAATTTGCTCCATCAACGACTTCAGAACTAGATTTGAAAATCAGAACCAGCCTGCATGATTATGGCCTTTAGGTCACAAGATTTGGAGCGCAAAAAATTAAATAAATGAATAAGACAAAAAAGACAAAAACAATTATGTATGTTAATGATGGACTCATCACGTACTCTAGGCGGCGCACCAAGGGGACATCCGGCTCAACCAAATGACTCACGGACGTGCTCGCACCTTTTGCATTATTTTCTTTATTTTATTATAAAAAGGGCAAACTTGTAATTTGTTATTTTCGGAAAAGAGGGATATATGGGAGGGTGCGGCGGCCGGCCCTAGGGGGCGAATTATTGATATTGAGTGATTTCTAGGGAAGAGTGCGGACGTCCTCTTAACGGCGTCTTGGGGGGTGTTTGCCACTTACAATTGTAGCCAAAGTTATCTTTTTTTATCTCTATTTTTCATCTATAAAGTTCAGATTTGATTCAGATCTATCAATTTGGTATCAGAGCGTCTACGATCCATGGCGGCGTCAACAATGAATAAATATTGAAGTGAAGCGGGGGATAAGAAGAGCAGAAGAGCAATGGAGATATCGAAGAGTTGAAGAAAACCGTAGCAGAAAACTGCGAGTCGATCGCAAAGTTGACGACTTCCGTGGATCGACTCGCGGCTAAACAAGATAGATCTGACAAATCCCTCGCACATATCCTCTTCCAACTTTCAACCTCAACGAGAGGATTGGAAACGGGGACACGAACCCTAGTTCTTCAAAAAAGGTCCCACCTTTGGAGAAGAGGAAGGATGAAGATCTGTGGAAGAGCAAGGAGGTCGGAGGATCTCGCCGCGGCAACGAGGGAGGTCGACAGAACCCCCAGAACCACCCCAAGGGTCGGTCGACCCCTACCGAGGGCGAGGGCCATCGCCCTGCCCAGGGCGACAACCGGCAGGGCCGGCCGAACCCTGCCGGCCATCGACAGGGTCAGGCAGGGTTACCAGCCGAACCCTGTCGGCCATCGACAGGGTCGGTCGACCCTGCCCGACCCACTGGAAGGCCCGTCGAGCCTCCGACAGCCCCAGCAGGGTGTAGCGACCCCCTGGCAACCACCAGGGGGCTTTGGCGAGCAGGGGACCCGTCGACCTGGTCCTTCGAGGCTTCCGTCGCAACGTCAGAGGCGCGAGCAGTTTCAGGGGGGCATGAGTTCTCTAGACATATACAGGAGGAGGTTTACCACTACGGAGATGGAGGGGGCAGAAATAATTTTGACGAATGCGTGGGAGCCTACGGTGGTGACTTTGGTGCTGGTGAAGGGTGGGAAGACTATGGGGGCCATACAGGAGGTCTGCGAGGGGACTACGGTGACCGCGGTGGAGGGACACATGGAGGGTATGAGACACAGAATGAGAGAAGGCAACATTTTCACCAGCACAGGCGTGCAGATGAGAGGCTAGACCAGGGGCATTTTGGGGGTGATGGCAGAGCAAGGAAGCTGAAGATACCCGTGTTCGAGGGAGAGAACCCGCGTGTGGCTTTTTCGGGCAGAGATGTACTTCACTGCGTATCACATGACGGATGCCCAGAAGTTGGAGGCAGCAGCCATATGTATGGAGTGAAGAGCCTTAGGGTGGTATCAGTGGAAGGAGAAGAGGCACCATTTTCGCAGCTGGGAGGAGCTTAAGGATCTCATTTTGGAGAGGTTTCGAGATTCCCACCTGGGGAACCTTCACGAGCAGTTATTTGCTCTCAGGCAGGACGGACCGGTGAGAGAGTATATTGAGAAGTTTGAGACAGTGTCAGGGCAATTGCACGGAGTCACCGATGAGTCACTGGAGGGCACATTCATGAAGGGCTTGAAGCCCATTATTCGTTCAGGGATTCGACCATACATGCTCAAGGGGCTGACGGAGGTCATGGAGATGGCACAGATGGTCGAGGACGTCCAGACCGAGGAGAGGCGGGTGAGGAGCGGATACGGTGGACAGGTGCAGCGTGGGGCCTCAGCCATGACAGAGGGCGAAGGCCCCCACTGGGATAAATCAGGCTGGCAAGGAGAAGGCCGGTGAGAGAGACAGTGCGCCACCAGCTGGAGGGCAGTTCAGGAGGATGGCTACTGGATCACTCCAGTGCTTCAGGTACTACGGACCCTCTGCCATCCTGTCTGACGTGGAGATGAGAGAGAAGCGTCAAAAGGGGCTCTGCTTCAGGTGTGACGAGCGGTTTACCCCAGGCCATAGGTGCGCAGGACGCAAGTTGCATGTACTGCTGCTGGAGGATGTGGATGTGGATGTTGAGAACAAGGCCATTGAGAACACGGATGACCGTCAGTTAGATGTAGTGGAGGTCTCCCTTAACTCTGTGGTTGGGTTCACCCCGAATCATACCATGACGTGGAGGGAGCATATCGGTGATCAGGCGGTAACAGTTCTCATCGACAATAGGACGACCCATAATTTCATCTCCAGGAGGGTAGTAGAGCTGCAGGGACTGCAGCTGGACGACATTGGCACTTTTAGTGTGATGACGGGAACCGACAAAGGAGAGTAGCAGGGGATTGTGCCGAGGACTGGTGCTGACATTACAGGGGATACAAATATTAGCATATTTCTTGCCTCTAGATCTGGGCAGCACAAATGTCATTCTGAGCATGACTTGGCTGCAGATGTTGGGGGAGATGAAGGTGAACTGGAAATTTCTCAGGATAGAGTTCCAAAAAAAGGGGAGAGCAGTGTTGTTGCAGGGGGACCCCAGTCTTTGCAGTGTACTGGTCTCCCTGAAGACCATAGTACGGGCCATCCAGACGGAGGAAGTAGGTTTCTTGATGGAGCTGCACACGATGACAGGAGAGGGAGGTGCTGACGCAGGTAGGAAGCAGCCGGTCCCACGAGAGGTGCTGACAATGCTGGAGCAGTTTGGAGATGTCTTTCAGGAGCCTCGGGGTCTTTCGCCACCGAAGGACCACGAGCACGTCATAGTGTTGCGCGAAGGGATGTCCCCTATCAGTGTTCGGCCCTATCACTACCCCCAGATACAGAAAGATGAAATAAAGAGGATGGTGACAGAGATGGTTCAGGAGGGGATCATCCAGCCCAGTGTGAGTCCCTTCTTCAGTCCGGTGTTGGTGAAAAAGAAGAATGTAAGCTGGCGCTTTTGCGTGGATTACAGGGCGCTGAACAAGGAAACTGTGCCAGACAAGTTTTCCATACCGGTGATTGATGAGCTCCTCGATGAGTTACATGGGTCAACCATAGTTTCAAAGATAGACCTAAAATCTGGCTACCATCATATCAGAATGAGGAAGGAGGACATCACCAAGACAGCCTTCAGGACCCATGAAGGCCACTATAAGTTCCTAGTCATGCCCTTCGGCTTGACTAATGCCCCAGCTACGTTTCAGGCACTGATGAACAAGGTATCGCGTCCCTACCTGAGGAGATTCGTACTTGTATTCTTTGACGATATCCTGATATACAGCCACACGATGGAAGAGCATTTGGATCATTTGCAGGTGGTGTTCCAGGAGTTGCAGTACCACCAGCTGTATGAAAATCGAAAGAAGTGTTTATTTGGACAGCCTCAGGTAGAGTACTTGTGCCATGTGGTGTCCTCATAGGGGGTGGCTGCAAACAGGGCGAAGATTGCAGCAATGTTAGACTGGCCGCCCACCACTCTCAGGGGGTTGAGTGGGTTCTTAGGCCACACATGATACTACATGAGGTTTGTAGAGAGGTATGGGATGATCGCATGGCCACTAACGGAGTTGTTGAAGAAGGATCAGTTCGTGTGGCCACTAACGGGTACGGGACGACACTTGCTTTTGAGGCCTTGAAGAAGGCCATGACGACCGTACCGGTGTTGGCATTACCTGACTTCTCGAGGACTTTTGTGGTGGATGCTGATGCCTCGGGACATGGACTATGGGTACTGATGCAGGATCAATGCACTATTGCTTACTGCAGCCAGGTGTTGACAGCGAGGACCAGATTGAAGTCAGTGTATGAGAGAGAGCTGATGGCTATAGTCCTGACTATTATGAAGTTGAGGCCATACTTGCTGAGGAGATGCTTCCTCGTGCGCACAGATCAGAGGAGTCTCAAGTACCTGTTGGAGCCGCGCATGGTGGCAGAGGAGCACCAGAAATGGCTATAGAAGTTGATGAGGTACAGATTCGAGATAGAATATCGCCCAGGACTGGAAAATAAGGCAGCCGACGCTCTGTCACGGAGAGATGAGGATGTTCAGTTGGCGGCGATATCGGTTTCAGTACAGGACTGGGAGCCACTGCAGAGGGAAGTCGAGGAGGACCAAGAGCTGGCAGACATTAGAGCGGCACTCTTACAACGATTATCAGATCACACAGGCTATTCCTTGCAGGAGGGGAGATTTTTGTATTGGGGACGCCTAGTGATACCGAGGTCTTTCATCCACATTCTAGCCATATTACAGGAGTTTCATTGCAGTGACGTGGACGAGCATTCTGGCATCCTTAAGACATACCAAAGACTGGCTAGAGAGGTGTATTGGTGTGGGATGAAGGAGGTGGCCAAGATGGTAGTTGAGTGTGACGTGTGCCAGAGTCACAAATATATGGCAATATCCCCAGGAGGTTTACTACAGCCAATGTCCTTGCCAAAGCAAGTCTGGAGGACCTTTCCATGGACTTTATTGACGAGTTGCATAAGTCGGGGGATTCACGGTGATATTTGTTGTGGTAAATTGCCTCAGCAAATATGTGCATTTCATAACGCTCAGGCACCCTTACAGCGTAGTTTCGGTGGCAGAGGTGTTTGTGAGGGAGGTGATCCGCTTACATGGACCACCAAAGTCCATTGTCTCTGATAGGTACAAGGTCTTTTTGAGCAGGTACTGGCAGGAGCTCTTCAAATTGCAGGGGCAGTTCTGAGACGTAGTAACGCCTACCATCTCCAGACCGACGGCCAGACAAAGGTCGTCAACATGAGCATAGAGACTTATTTGCGGTGTTTCGTCTCAAATAGCCCGAAGGATTGGACACATTGGCTGGCGTGGGCAGAATACTGGTATAACACCTCATATCACACGGCGTCTCAAACGACACCTTTCAGGATTTTGTATGGTTGGGAACCCCATCTGCTGCACTATAGGCAGGAGACAACTCCTGTGTCAGATGTGGAGTAGTACTTAGCAGAGAAGACCAGGATTTTGGAGGAGCTGAAGCTCCATTTGGCTAGAGCTCAGCAGGTCATGAAGGCAGGGGCTGACTTACATCGTCGAGATGTCCAGTTTGACGTAAGGAACATGATCTATCTGAAACTGTGTCCATACAGACATAAATCCCCAGCTCATCGAATGAATAAGAAGCTCTCCCCAGGTATTTCGGCCCTTTTGAGGTGGAGGCCAAGGTGGGCCCAGTAGCTTATCGATTGAAGTTGTCCCCGGGATCGATCATCCATCATGTGTTTCACGTATCCCATCTGCGTCAAGCGATTGGTGAGCATACTCCATTTCTGGAGACACTGACAGAAGACATGAAAGTCTTATTGGAGCCTGTGGAGTTGAAGGCGGTGCGCAAGTGAGGGACTAAAGAGCATGAGGTATTGATGCGTTGGAGGGGCTTACCAGAGCATGAGAGCACCTGGGAGTTGGTAAGCGTCATGAAGCAGCAGTTTCCAGATTTCCACCTTGAGGACAAGATGGCTCTTTTGGAGTGGAGTAGTGATGGGCTCATCACGTACTCTAGGCGGCACGCCAAGGGGACATCCGGCTCAACCAAGTGACTCAGGAACGTGCTCGCACCTTTTGCATTATTTTCTTTATTTTATTATAAAAGGGTCAAACTTGTACTTTGTTATTTTGGGAAAAGAGGGATATATGGGAGGGTGCGGCGGCCGGCCCTAGGGGCGAATTATTGATATCTTGAGTGATTTCTAGGAAAGAATGCGGACGTCCTCTTAACGGCGTCTTGGGAGGGTGGTTGCCCCTTACAATTGTGGCCAAAGTTATCTTTTTATCTCTATTTTTCATCTATAAAGTTCAGATTTGCTTCAGATCTATCAGTTAACTACCCTTAGCAACAGTTCAAGATGGAAGCCAAGCTTAAATTTCAATGCATGGATTTAGTCAAATTTATGGATTTAGACAAATTTATGAAGGACTCCTAAATGAAAGATATCCACGAGGACCGTTGACCAATAAGGATGCCTACAGTTCCAAAAGTATATACACGATTACATAATAGGGATGTGTGAAAATATGAGTTGGCACAAAGCAAATAACTAGATGAACAGCCCATCTGCTTCAATACATAATAGAGGCTTAATATGGCATGCACAAACAAAAATAGAAAAAAAAAGGTTTGAAATTTCAGTTTTGGTCTCGGTATGAGCCAGTAGTTTGCCATATCTTATCGGTTGTATTAGAAGGATCAAGAAACATGTATTAGACAGATCAGACCTTAGGTAGGTGGATGTTAGTTTGCTAGTAGAGCTTCACCTTCAAGGATTCAATTAGGGCTCCATCGATCTATGGATTATCTTCATGATCTAGAACATTGTTCTCTCTAACCCACTTTATCAAGGGCTCGTTTCTATGAAAAAAATATCATCTAAATCCATAGTTAAATTTCAGCTTGTTTTTGCTACAAAATTCTATCTTAGCGTATATCTAGATTCGATGTACCATGTGATGTTAAAAATATTATCCAGGTACAAATCACGTCTAAATTATTATATCCATGTTCAATGGGCTTATTGTATGTATGGGTGTGTCTATATATATATATATATATATATATATATATATATATATATATATATATATATATATATATATATATATATATAAAGCATGAAGAATTTGAATTTTATCCCAGTAGGACAAGTGACTAGGACATATGGGGTTATGACTAGGATAAGGACTTGATGACTAAGACTGTGATAAGTTTTGGGGGGAAATTGTGGGGAGATTTGAAAATTATGTGGGGACTTAAATTTTGTGGGGAAACTTAAATTTGGGGGGAAACTTGAAATTTTGGGGGAACCTTGAAATTTGGGGATGAAATTTGTAGGAGGGGTTAAATAAACCGTGCCCTATGGGCACGGGTAAAGACTAGTATATATATATTGGAGAATATGCTTTGCATCTTTATTGATTCTAAGTAAAATGTACAGGGCTCCGTGGAGGAAGAAGGATGCTCGAGAGGTGAGGTGATAGCACAGGCGCCATCACCCCCAACCCAATCAAGCACCTTCCGCTATCCAACTAGAGTCAAAGAATAACAAGAATACATGAATACATGATATGCCAAATGCATACTCACTCAAGCAGCCCCCAATTTGAAGGAGGGCCCTGATCGTCCTCACGATCCCAACTTACATTCCTCAAGGCAATTCTGACATCATCAGCAATATTTTCAAAAAGAAGCGTCTTCCTCTGGCCACTGTTCTCAAAGATTCTCCTATTCCGCTCTCTCCAAATGTGCCAAGTCATCACAGCCAACACAGTCCTAGCCAACCTTCCCACGCTGCCCTTTTTGAACTGGGAAAGAATCAGATCACCCACACCGGAAATGGTAGATGGCAAAGAAGAATTAACCCCCATTTTAAGGAAGCTCCTGTGAAGGAGATAGTTAGTATAGCTGCATTCAAAAAATAGATGATCCATATTTTCAAGCGCATTATCATCACATAAAACACAAGAAGGTGAAGTAGGCACTCCCCATTGTACGAGATTGTCCCGGGTGAGAAGTTTCCCGTGAAAAGCCCGTAGCAGAGTAATAGCCATCTTGGGGACATGTCCCTGGAACAGACCACCTTATAGTAGGGGAAGAGGGGCTTTATAACCCGCGACCCATCCCAAGCATTTTGAAGTGTAGGAGACTTAGTAACCCAAGACCACGAATCGCTGCCAGTAGTCAAGATCACCATATCAATAAGCCGTCGAACAGGAAGAAGGGAGCTGCTATCGACCCATCCCTCAGAAGTCCAGTAATCACTGATCACTCTCCTTTCCTCCCCCTCCGGGATATTATAAGTGTCACAGAGGGGACCGCAAGGGAGCCAATTATCATACCAAAAAAGTGTGGAGGTGCCGTCTCGAACATTGCGTTTAATAAGTTTTTTGGTATGCTCACGACATTGAAGAATAAATTTCCAAGTTCCAGAGTGCATAGGGTGAGCTTTGACTTGCATCAAACCGGAGTTGCTGAGATACTGATTCCTCATATGAGAGGCCCATATACCTTTATGCGTGAGCATGCGCCATGATAGTTTAACCCCGTATGCAATATTGAGCTCAGAGAGATTTCTGATCCCCACTCCCCCTTCCTGTTTGGGGACACAAACATCATCCCAAGCCCAGAGATGGTTCTTCCCCCAGATAAACTTTCTGCATATGGAATTAAGAGAGCGAAGAACAGACGGGGGCATTCGAAAGGCCTGCATCCAAAAACTAATCATGCCATATATAACAGATCTGACAAGCTCAATACGGCCGGCTATGGATAATAACGAAGATGACCACCCATGTAATCTACTCTTGCATTTATCAATCAGGCGCCCATACATGGAAGCATTAGGATACTTAGGAGTCAGCGGGAGACCCAGATACGTGGATAGAGACTGCACACGTCGAATACCTAGAGTATCAGCAAGGCTGCCAGGCCCCTTGGCCCCCTTACTAAAAATACCAGCACTTTTAGTCCAGTTAACCTCAAGGCCAGTGAAAGCCTTGAACTCATTGAGAAGATTCTTAAGCCCCTCGAAAGATTTAGAATTAGCCCGACAAAAGACCAACAAATCATCAGCAAAAAGCAGGTGAGTGACAGCTCCCACTCTATGCATGGGCATGATGTTATTCATAGCGTTGGCCCTGTCCATGAGCAGGGAGAAAGCCTCCATAACAATTACAAAAAGATACGGGGATAAAGGGTCCCCCTGCCTCAGCCCCCTATTAGACATTTGACAGCGATTTTTGAATCCTAGGGCTGACTAGGACAAGCTGACTAGGACAAACTGGTTGATAAAAGACGGTCTGGATTTAATCTTGCTGAATCGATGGTTGAGATTAAACTTTGGGATGATAAGTTTGTATCTTTTCTCTCTGACATATTCAAATTCTAACATGGTACCAGAGCATTCTGAGCCAAAAAAAACCCCTAATATAATCCCAATTCCTTCCTAAAATTAATGTTAATCTGTTGCCTCCTACCAACAAAGACTCACAAACCCTATCCACTTATAATCTCTCACACCCCTCAAAGTTCAGCCCAAACTTCATCATTGGACTCGCCATCGACGTCTGACGTTGCTAGTGACATCAAAGGTCCGACGTCTCTGTTGCCATCTCCGGTGACCATGCCTGCAACAGTTAATGATCATGTCTACATGCCAAATCTCATCAAACTCAATTTTAATCTCTGACAAGACCTCTGACCTCTGGTGACCATTGTGGCAACGAAAACAGGGTTGTTTTAGCGTTGTTCTTCAATGTTGACTGCACCAACGACCTCCATCAACTTCTCGTCTGTTGTGTTCCTCCACTACTCATCATTGTCGACATCAATCTCTGTTGTCGCTACTGTTGACCATAAAATCCACCTCCCTCCTTCCCACGTTCATCAACCATGAGAGGCTAAAAGTAAGTTATGGGATGATTCTAGTCTTTTGCTAGAGAATACATATTCACATAGACGATTGGACATGAAGCTCGTTTACTTGATCGCTACCATGCCACACATTGTATTTATTGTTGGGATATTTGGCCGATTCATGAATAAGTCTAGAGATTCTCATTGGAAAACAGCGTTGAGGATTATAAAGTAAGTATCCCTCGGAAGGGGCTGTTTTTATAATAGACATAGGCACCTGAGTATTGAAGCATATTCTAATTCTAGTAATACAGATAACCGACAGGGTATGAAATGTACTTATGGCTATTGTACTTATGTTGAATGAAACTAAATGACGTAAAGAAGCAAGAAACAAAATGTTATGTCCAGGTCAAGTGCAAAAGAAAACTACAGGCTATGACCCATACAATGACCCATACAGAATGCAAAATAATTTAGCTTAAGATATTACTTTGGTAGCTTGATTTAATACGATAAGCTGATGCCAGTGTTCAGTGGCAATTAGGCTGCGATCTATATAGCAAATAATCTTGTCTTCCATGAAATGACTAAACATATAGAAGCGGACTGTCATTTCTTCATAGATGCAAATCCTAATAAGCTGATTTACACTCCTTTTTGCTTCTTCAGCTAATCAGTTGACTGACATATTTACCAAACCAGTCGGTACTTTCTCGTCTATTTATAACAAGCTGTGCATAATAACTATCTATATACTACAATTTAAGGAGTGTAAAATAGGTTCAGATTCAATGCACCATGTGATATTAGAAATATTATCAAGGTAGATTGAACCACGCGTCAAAATCCTTATGTCCATGTTCAATATACCATGTACTTATTGTAATATATACATACACACACATACACACACGCAAGCGCGTGCGCAATACATACATGCAATACATGCAATACATGCAATGCATGCAAATCAATGAACAAGGTAGAAGGATGTATCTTTTCTCTCTAACATCTTCAAATTCCAACCACCTCATATAACCGAAACAGCCAAATAATATATGTATCCCGATGAAACTTGAAGACCTTCACCCAGACCTAATCGGGGTCTGTTTTGCATCTTCCCCTATAAAACATATCCAAAATACTTACTTGTATGAACTGATTTTCAAGTCTTGGTTTTACTTGTTAAAAGAGATTCTTTTAAGTTTCACATAACAAACCCCTTTCGGATCTCATCTTGTAATATTTGCTGTCAAATAAATGTCCTGTTATTGATTGGCTCCAAATGAATCATATTGGCATGCTTGAATTCCGATTGATCCCAACAATACGAGTTGATATTGGTTGACTCAAACAATGGAAAAGACTAACCTAGAAAAGAACACAGCTGAATTACATGCTCTGCGCAAGGATCTCAACTTGTATAAGCATAAAGAGAAACTAAATTGGCCCTGCAAGGAGAAAATATAGTACTGTCAACAGTTGGTATATTACGACGAAATCAACGAGTTAACTGGCCAGCTTAGTTGGTAAGATTCGTCAAATTATGTTCTTCAATAAATGTACCATGTCAAATGGTTAGGTCTGTAGTCGTTCTTCTAGCTTCTAGGTCAATAAGACTTGTGGTAAGCCACTATTACTATAGTCTGACCAAGTACTTTTGACACTAGCTTTGAGAGCATTTACACTGAATTCACACATGAGCATAAATTTAGGTAAATAGTTCATGATGCAGGATCGACTAGAATTCTGCTCAATACCTGTCTTGATGGGAGAAACGCTTGGAAAGAATTTGGAGGTAAACTTTTTTAATAAACGAGGATGAATCAAACAGGCAAGTTAGAATACAACTAAACAAAAGAAATTTTAGGTCATAATGCTTGAGTCAGTAAACCAAATATTGTCATTATGACTGTTCATGGAAACAAGGTGAGAAAATTGATTTTATGTCACCAACATGTACAAGTACGTGCTAAGCTTTTTCTGGGTGCTGCTTGCAGCATGACTGTGCAACTGTTTGACCAATATTGGTAATAGGCTTGGTTGTACCAAATGTTGTTATAAAACGTATATTATTGGTTGTTGAGCAACATTAGTTACTGCTTGTGGTTCACCGATGATAATGTAGCTATCATAGTTAGCAGTTCGAAGAATTACCTAAACTAGCCTAGGTTCTATTTTGCACTCTGTTCTGAACTTTCCTGGGGCACTGGATCAATGTATTTTGGCTGTACTGCTGGAGATACACCATCCATCCAATTTTATTGTCAATTATGTACAGGAAGTAATAATGGATCAGATGATCCATCAATCAAACCAAGTACCATAAATTTTCTCACTCATGCCAATTATGGATACAGGAATATAACTGCATGGTGATTGGCCCAAGTTGAATTAGTTAATATGATATTGAAAAATTAAAGGGATGAAAACTTAGGTCGGACAAATAAGTTTAAGAAATGAGTATATGAATAAAGTTGAAGCGAATTTTTCTTTGAATCAGGAAAGTAGAGAGAGCATGAGAAGAGGTTAAATTTTCAGGTATGATATGCTGAATAAAGGGAAGAAGAGATTGTTGAGTATTGGACTCCCCGGATTTGGTTTTGGATGATGAGCAAACATAAATAAATCGTGAACTAATACTTTGTGAGCGCAGTTATGGAGATCGTCGCCAAATTCACGTGAACATCCAAAGCGACGTCTCAAGACTTCTCAAAGCACGTATTCATATGCCTAAAGCTTCGTTGAAGCTTTTGGACCAACTTTGAAGTCATGAAGATTCGATCGAAGCGTTTGAAGACGGTTTGTCTAGATTTATATTTAGTCTTCTAGCTTTGTTATTTAGAATGTTAAGTCTTGAGTAGGTATTATCATTTAATCTTCATATCGCTCCTATCTTAGAGCTAGGATCTTAGTAGAAGTCCATTCAAACTTTTCCGAAGCATCGCGCTTCGATTCGGGACTTCTTGTGCATGTTAGTTGGTTCAAGAAGAAGAACCAACCGACTAGATGGTGATCTAGTCGGTCGAAAAAACTTCTTGGACCGACTAGTTTGTCTCCCAAATTCTAAGCTCTTTACTGTTCACCGTTAGTCGGTCTTAGTTGACTCACCGACCAACTAGTTGGTGAACTAGTCGGTCAGTGATGCTTCTTAGACCGACTAGTTGAGCTTTCCCTGTACATGCCTAGTTACTGTTTATCGTTAGTCGGTCTAAGAACGTTTGGTGACCGACTAGTTGATGATCTACTCGGTCAACATTTGTTCTTGGACCGACTAAATCAATTTGTATTCAGATTAATAGTTTTTGACTCTTAGTCGGTCTAAGTTAACTGACCGACCGACTAGTTGAGAAACTAGTCGGTCGGAAAGTCTTCTTGGACCAACTAGTTGTCTAGGTCTGAAATTTCATCTGTTCACTGTTCATCCTTTAGTCGGTTCATGTTGTTTCACCGACCGACTAGTTGATGAACTAGTCGGTCAGTGGTTGTTCTTTGACCGACTAATTGCCCCAGATTTCCAACCGTTGGGAGATGACCTAGCTCGATTTTGTGGGACCCTATAAATACGAAGCTTGGTCATTTCTCTCAAGGTTAGAGCTGCTATTGAGAGCCTTATTCAGATTGAAAGAGTTAGAGATTGAAACTCATTTCCAAAGCTCTCTTCCTCACAAGAAATCATTCTCTCCCTCATTTGTGATCTAGAATCCATCTTGAGATAACTTTGTTCTTGTTGAGCCATCCAAGCTATTGCTTGATTCAAGTCTCCTACTCATTCCTAGGCACCCATTGCTGCTCATATTGGTGGTGCTAGGTCTTGGTGACTTCTCCTTCCTCAAATCCCTCCTTGCCCTAATTTGGTAAGAATACTCAAGGTATAGGGTTTGTGGTAAGTTGTTTATTTCATATAAACTCTTTTATTGCTATTGATTCTCTCGGTTGTGAGAGAAGGTTGTGATCCCGGGTTGTGGGATTCACTATTGCTATTGATTGTATGATTTGATCTTGTGAAGGTTTTTCACAAGGTATTCATAGTGGAAATCTTGGGTTACAGTTTCTAACCTAAGTATCCGGAGGGGATCCGGGTGTTCTGGGACGTAGGATCACCGGGTACAAGTCGGGGAGACTTGGGTGGATCCGAACCCATCATATCAATTGTTAGCATTGAATATTTGTTGTTGTCTATATTAGCTTCCGCATTTGTTGGTAGTAGTTTGCACGATTATTAGGAATTATACTCCTTGTTATTTTTCAAGTACTATTCACCCCCCCCCCTCTAGTACTTGTGCAGTAGCTTTCAGGGCATTACAGAGATGATATTAGCTAAGATGATTTCTCTCTAGAAATAAAAGACAGAAAAAAGACACAACAATCTTTATACCATATCCACAGGGTTTAGGGGTTATGAATCATCTGTTGTGTCTTTATTTTCATTTTCATTTTCATTTTTAAAGCAAATATTGGTATTCAATTCCCTTTTAAAATATGGATACGGATATGTTAGTGGAGAAACATACAATATATCTGAATAAGTAGCCAAATTTACCAACTATGTCTGAGTGTAAATATATCTCAAGTACACGCATCACGTATGGCCTGATATAATATCTTGGTTTAGGGAAAAACGACATGCGAAAGCGATTTTATATACTGTTAAAGTTTTTAAATAAAAGAACAAATTAATTAACAGAAATAACCAGAGTCATCAAATATCATACGATATACGAGTTATATCGTCCGATGCGGTATTTATCAAAATCAATATACAGCTGTGGGGGGGATATGTTAGGACTTTTGGTGGAATAAAAATATGATTTTTAAGGGGTAGGATGTATTTTGTGGATGAAAGGTGAGATTTTTATGGGTGAAAAGAGGGGATTTGGGGGAAAACAAAGAAAAAGGGGATTTTAATTGATTTTCAGATCTAAAATAAACAAGATAACTTGCATCAATTCGAGAAGAGACACGCTCCTAGTTTTCAATTCGAGAAGAAAGCCTAAGGACTCCGGGTGATGTTTGTGGACACCTTGGACTAGGGTTTTCACGAATAGAATCATACATGCCCCCATCCCTAGCCGGCCCTAGCTATAAATAAAAGAAAAATTACAGATTTGCAGAATTTACGAAAAACCCCCCTAAATCTAAAAATTCCTAAAATGTCCTTGTTGCCACAAAATCCAGAACGCATCATTACTCCGCCCCTAAAGAACCACCTTATCCTCAAGGTGGTTCGTGAAGTGCATGGACGGGCTATTCCAAGTGCAGGTGCTCTTGATTCTCCTCGCCAGCCTCCAGCTCTACCACGCCCTCCACATCCTCCTCATTCACTATCAATATCTGCAAGGTACAGTCACCACACATGTGCCCCGGCGAAACCTTTTCATCACACTTGAAGCATAATCCATTGGCACGCTTTTCTCGTATCTCAACCTCTGTCACCCGCTGTATTTGCCCCCCTGGTCGTGCCTCAACATCCTTCTCCTTGATGGCCACTCCCCTACCTGTGACCGATGCTCCCCCTGTGGCTGTCTTCTGTCCCCTACAGGTTCATGTCCCCACAAAAGACCTCACGCATATCGGGCTCTCCTCTCCTCTGCCAGTCTGTCATCTACCATTCTCGCGAGGTTTATCCGATCTAACAAATCCGTGGGCTTCTGGATCCTCAGCTCTGATCTGATGGTGTGCTTCAGCCCCTTCATAAAACAACCCTCCAGGGACTCTCCTGACACCCCATGGACTCGGCATGCTAGCATCTCAAACTTTTTTATGCACACTCTGACTGTCTCATCCTGCCTCAAAGCATATAGCTTCTCATATGTGTCGACCGCCTGCACATCCCCGAAGCGATCCAATAGGCGCGTCGTGAAATCCTCCGAAGGGCAAAAAGACCGATGTTGCTGTGTCCACCGGTACCACGATAGTGTCTCTCCCTCCAGGAAGACCCCAACTGCCCTCAGCCACTATGTCTCCCGAATCATTGATTCCTCGAAATACCGCTCTACCCAGTATAGCCGCCCGTCTGGGTCGTCCGCCTCAAAATGGGCATCTTCAGCTTCCTAACCATGTTCTCTGCGATAACTCCTCCGGGTGCACATCTCCCCTGCTGATAGTCATGGTGTCGTGGTGGATGGTGAGCAGGTATGTCATAGCCATAGTCTCCAGTCGGGCCCCGATCTTCTCCATCAATTCCATCCCAAGCATCCCAAGTAGCTTCCCCCCAGTCAACTCCTCCATCAAAAAAGTTCCATCGGTCATCCTCGTAGTATCAGTGGTAGTCTTCGAACTCCGCATCAAGCCCTGGAGGTCTTCCTCCGTAGAAATCGGCGCCAAATTTCCCCTGGGGACCCTCAAACCCTTCTCCAAAGTCTCGTCGCTGTCCATGCCCCCTCTGTGGGGCTGTCGGGGGCTCAAAATGTGCCCGACGGCCCATCTGCTGCTGCTTGGGGCCATGGCGGGCCGTCGGTGGCCTGGCAGGGCCCTGGCGAACAACCAAGGGCCCATGCGCCCCCTGGCAAGCCGCTAATGGCTTGCACGCCTCCTGTCAAACCGCCAGGGGCCCGCGGCTATACTGGCGAGGCCGCTTGGTGGTTGTTGCCACGGAATTTCGGCCTCTCGTTCGCTTCCTCGGTTGTCGTAGAACCCTTGTTGTGCCTCCTCGCCTCGATTGAAATCATGTTCCTCGTCGTCCGTCACCAGATCTGCATCCAAGAGAAGCCCTTCGCGAAAAAGGTCAACTTTCTCCTTCCCATTCGCCAAAAATCTCCTCTTTTGCTCAGGATCAAAGGGTTCGGCTTGATTTGAGTCCAAGTTCTTGGAGATCGCGTCAAATTTCTGATTTATGGCTTCCATGAATTTATATCTAATCCAATTGATCGTTTACGCCAAGGTTTTAGGTCTCGGTTTCGGTTTCGCTCTACTTAAAATTTGGGTTTCGGTTTCGGTATCGTCCGTTTCGGTGGTTTCGGAAGTAAGTTTCGGTTTCGTCCGTATCAATAATTTTAAATACTTAAATACCTATCAAATATATTTTTTACAAGTTCCACATTTTGTGAAATATATAAAAATATATTACAACTTTTTTGCTATATATATTTTGCTATATATATTACAGGGAAAGAAAGAATGGCAAATTTGTAAATAGCATGGTCTGTATACGGAGCAAAAAGATCTGTTCGCATAGCAATCTCCTAAAATATCTAAGTGCTGCTTCTCACATTACACACATTACGCATTTTGCTAAACCCACCTCTTTTATTTACAAGTTTGACATGCTTTTAAAATAAATATCTGAGACTTTGGGAGTTCTATCTCTCCCCAATCGTTCGATAGACTGAAGGGAGGGAGGGCGGGCACGCAGGATGGCGGCGGGAGGGCGGGAGGGCGGCGGTGGACGAGGGATCAGGTAAGTCCCACTATCTCTACTCTTCCTCTACTTCTTCCACTTCTTTTTCTTTTTTCTCTGATAATGAGATTTTGGTAGGGTTGGAGACTAGCGGCGAGCGAGGAGCTCAGGTAAGTCCATGTTCTCTATTCTTCTTCTCCTTCTTTCGTTTTGTTTTCTTGTTCTTTTTTTTGGATTTTTTTTTCTTCTTCTTATTCGATAATGAGATTTTTTTCTTCTTCTTCATCGGGTCAGTCCCCCTATCTCGCTGGAGTTGACCGAAACCAACCAGGTTTCGGCCAGTACCAGTCGAAACCGGCCGAAACTGGGCAGTTTCGGCCGATACCGACCGATACCGAGAAACGATAGGGGGTTTCGGATCGGTCCCCTCCGAGACCGATCCGAAACGGCCGAAACCTCTTGGTTTCGGCCGAAACCTCAATCCTTGGTTTACGCCCTTCTTGATCCATTGGATCTCGCCTTCAATCTTCTCCACCTTCTCTTTCAACGAGTCGATCCGATCCTTAACTCTCGTGGTCGCCATGGATCGAACGCTCCGATACCAATTTGTTACGATCTAGGGCTTTTGGTGGAATAAAAATATGGTTTTTAAGGGGTAAGATGGATTTTGTGGATGAAAGGTGGGATTTTAAGGGTGAAAAGAGGGGATTTGTGAGGGAAATCAAAGAAAAAGGGATTTTTTTTATTGATTTTTAGATCTAAAATAAACAAGCTAACTTGTCTTAATTCGAGAAGAGACACTCTACTAGCTTTCAATTCGAGAAGAAAACCTAAAAATTCCAGGGTGATGTCTGTGGACGCCTTGGACTATGGTTTTCACAAATAGAATCAAGCATGCTCCCATCCCTAGCCGGCCCTATCTATAAATAAAAGAAATTTACAGAATTTATGAAAAAAAAACCCCCCTAAAATCTGAAAATTCCTAACATGCCGGCCACAAAATCCAGAACGCATCAGAATACTTATTACAGATGTGCTTCTCTTATTGTATGATATGATATGTATGGCGTGATACGATATGAACAAATTGGGCTGATAATTTTCTGGCCTCACTAACAAGTTGGAACCCTTCGAAAGGTTTCAAATATTTTTTTCCTTTAAACTTTTACAGTGTAAGATCCCTCAAGTGACGTTGTTGTTGTTTCTCATTGCTGAAACTCCTTATATCCCCAACCAACTCTCCAAATCCAACACTATGGCTCCTCACCAAGAGGTCACCACTGATCATTGGGCATCTGCAATGCTCCCTGAGAAGAGGAAGAAAGTATAGTTCTTGGAGGTGATGAACCAATGGTTAAAGATGACTGATTCATGCTAAATTAGCTTTTTTTGTCTTTTGGGAGTGGTTTATGGAATTGGTGTATATGCTTTAGTAATTTAAATCTTGCGAAACAATTTATGCATTAAAGTATTTAAGTTACTTTTGTGTTTATGTTTTGTTTAGGATGGTTGAGCTTGAAAATATCTAGGTTCATAGTCATGTTTGGCATACCTATATAGTATCGAACTACTCATAACCCGTGCCCTAGGAGGCATGATTCATTTAAAATATTCACCCCTCAAAATATTGATTTTTCTGATTTTAAACGAACAATAATTAAAGCGCAATAAGTTTTATTCAATTCCCTCCAAAAAATTTAGTTTCCCATAGAAATTTGATGAGGACGCACCTGGGCCCACACCCCCTAAAGCCGCAAGCCCGCCGATGCCTCCGTTGGTGACTTACGTGCGGCGCAGGAGACGTGGGGACACCACGTAGTGGGATCCAGGGGTATTCTAGTCTTTTCAGACTAGATTAGTAAATCCACTTTTCTATTTATTTAGGGCTAGCCGCCTTTCGTATTTTCTTTATGCTTATTTGTGAAGTACAACTAGGTATCCTTTGTGAAGGTGATTTAGGCTTTTATTCCGTTCATTTAAAAGCTAGGAGAGAGAATCTCCTCTTCAAAGAGATCCAACTATCTTTGTTCTTCATTATAATCTTATAAAAATTCCACATTTTTCATATTTTTCCACTTTTAAATCTGATCTGATTGATCGATCTATCGGATCGTATCAAATTGGTATCAGAGCAGTGAGATCCAATGGCGACGAGCACGAGATCGAAGGCGGATGTCGTAGATGAGAAGGTTCAAGGGCTACGAGAAGAATTCAACCGGGAGATCGAGGGGTTGAAGAAATCCATAGGAGATTCAATCAAAGATCACGCTCATTCACAAGAAGACATCCAGATAGAACTCCGGGCCATGAGGAGGGAAGCCGCACAGACAGGACGTGATCTCCAAGGATTAAAAGAAGCCACTTCAGATCTGAAATTTTTGAGGCCACGACGTCAATTTCGGTGATGATGGAGATGTTACAAACCGTAACGGCCGGAAAAAGAGGAGATCGGGACAAGGAGATCCAAAGGGAGGAGATACAAGGGGAAACCTCGCTCGAATCAGCAACCCTGGGTCAATCAGGGACGGCGACAGCTCCGACAAGCTGCCCCAGGCCGACGAAGCAGGCAACAGGGCCGACCGGCCCTGTTCATCAGGCGACAGGCCCGACATGGCCTGCGATCTCATCGGTAGGCCCCATCTGACCTGGGGGCACTTCGGCAGAGCCTTCCGGGCTCGCGACAGGCCCGACAGGGCCTGCGGCGGCAGCGGCAGGCCATCCCAGGCCTGCCACAGCAATTGCACCCCCTCACGGGGGGTGCGGGAGGAGGCACGCCCCCTTTTCGAGGGTGCGGCAGGCTGGGCGGACCCCTGCGGGGGTACCGCAAGTTCCGCAGCCCCAATTTGGGGTGTGGCGGGCTTCGGCCCCACCCAAGGAGTGGCGTCGAGGCACGGTGGAGGAGGATGGGGTGAACGCCGCCATAGGAGCCCCAGCGAGCCAATTCTGGAGACCGATGACTTTTCCACAAGGACCGAGACCAGTGGTCGAACCCAGAAAGATTTTTGAGGGCTGCCCGGGGCGTGGGCAAGGTCCGAAGGCTATTTGGGAGGCCGAACAGCACCTGTCCAGCCGTACAGAGGGGACGGAGGGGCCACTTTTGCGCGACCGCCGGAGTTCCAGGTTACCACTACCAGACTGAGGCTTGGGAGAGGCCTGGTTGGCCTGAGGAGATGTACGGAGAGGATGGTGGAGAACCGGAAGAGGCGCTTGGTGGAGGTTTGGTCTGGGGAGGTGGTCGAGGCAGATATGGGGGGCAACAGGCTGACATCAATGCGGATCGACTGCTGATGAAGCTACAGATGCCCATCTTTGATGGCACAGATCCTGATGGATGGATCTACCGGACGGAGCGCTACTTCCAGATAATGAGGTTGACAGAGGATGATGTCTTGAGGGCCATCGGGATCTATTTCGAGGGTAAGACCCTGGCATGGTACCGATGGAAGGTGGCGCAGACCCCTTTTCGCACTTGGGAGGAGCTGTCGGCACAGATCGTTGATCGATTTCAGGAGACCACGGGGGAGACTTCTATGAGCAGTTGTCGGCTCTGAGGCAGGCGGGGACGGTGAGAGACTATGTGGAGAAGTATGAGATGCTGAACAGCAGGGCGAAGGTGGTGACGGATGAGGTCATGATCGGGAACTTCTTGAGGGGGTTGAAACCCTCTATACGGGCGGAGTTGCGGATGCAGAGCCCGGGGACCTTGGAGGATGTCCTACGCCTGGCCCACAAGGCGGAGGAGAAGCATGCGGAGGAGAGGAGGATACGGGAAACTTGGGGGATTCACAATCCCCGCCCAGCACCAACAGCAGCACCGAGGGCCCCTACAGGAGCACCTGAGGCTGGAGGAGAGGCACGGCCAGCTACGTTGGGGCCACGGCTGACAGGGGCGGAGGTTCGAGAGAAGAGAGCAAAAGGACTGTGTTTTCGCTGTGATGAGCGGTTTACCCCAGTCATCGTTGTGCGAGTAGGCTGCTGCAGATCACCATTGTGCTAGATGAGGAGGGCTATGTTGCTGAGGGGTATGAGACCGAGGAGGCCGTAGAGGAAGAGAAATCCCATTTGGATGTAGCGGAGGTATCCCTAAACTCCATGGTAGGTTTTACACCGAACCATACCACGAAGTTGACAGGGCGGTTGGACGACACTGCAGTGACGGTGCTTATAGACAGTGGGGCCGCCCACACCTTCATTTCTAGGCAGTTGGTGGATCGTCATGGGTTACGGCTAAGCACTTTGGAGAAGTTTACGGTCCTGCTAGGTATAGGGAGGACGGAGGAGAGCAGTGGGATGTGCAATGGACTGTGCCTGACCTTGCAGGGGGTGCAGATCATGGAGGACTCTTGCCCCTAGAGTTGGGCAATGTTGATGTGATTTTAGGGGTGCAGTGTCTGAAGGGGTTGGGCGAGGTCAAGGTAAATTGGAAACAGCTCAAGATGGAGTATCAGGCGGGGGACCGCACAGTGGTTTTGACAGGAGACCATAGGCTCTGTTTTTCCTTAGTGGCTTTCAAAGCCATATCACGCGCCCTGCGGAGAGCAGAAGAGGGGTTTCTGGTGGAGTGCCGACGTATGGTGACAGAGGGTGAGGCACCGCAGGAGGAGACCCCAGCCGAGGTGGAGCAGCTGATGGAGCGATATCATGAGGTCTTTCAGGAGCCGCAGGGATTACCACATGTCCGGGGGCACGAGCATGCGATAGTGTTGCGTGAGGGGGCAGCACGAGTAAGATACGACCTTATAGGTATTCGCATGTGTAGAAGGACGAGATAGAACGGATGGTACGGGAGATGATGCAAGCAGGGGTGATTCAGCCCTGTGTTAGCCCGTTCTCTAGCTCGGTGTTACTAGTGAAAAAGGACGGAAGCTGGCGTTTCTGCGTGGACTGCCGAGCACTAAATAAGGAAATTGTCCCCGACAAGTTTCCTATTCCAGTGATCGATGAGCTGTTGGACGAGCTTCACGGGGCATCGGTCTTTTCGAAGATCGATCTGATGTCGGGATACCACCAGATACTGATGAGGCCAGAGGATGTGCCGAAGACGGGGGTTCGCACACACGAAGGGCATTACGAGTTCATGGTCATGCCTTTCGGCTTGACCAATGCTCCCTCTACCTTTCAGGCCTTGATGAACAAGGTGTTTCAGCTATTCCTGCGGAGATTCATACTGGTGTCCTTCGACGACATACTCATCTACAGCAGGACGATGACAGAGCACCTTGGGCACCTGGAGATGGATTTTTAGGAGTTGTTGGCACATCGACTATATGCAAACCAGAAGAAGTGCAAGTTCGGGCAGAGACAGATAGAGTATTTGGGGCATGTAGTTTCAGAGGTAGGAGTGGCAGCTGACCGATCGAAGATAGAGTCCATGTTAGACCGGCCACTGCCTACGACGTTGAGGGCGCTACGGGGCTTTCTGGGGCTGACCGGATATTACAGGAAGTTCGTGAAGGGATATAGCACTATAGCTTGGCCCCTTACCGAACAGTTGAAGAAGGATGCATTCAGTTGGGGGAGGAACCGACCAAGGAGTTTGAGACCTTGAAGGTAGCGATGACCACGACACCGGTGCTGGCTCTACCGGATTTCAGTGTACCATTTGTAGTAGAGACAGATGCTTCCGGTTATGGCTTGGGAGCAGTGTTGATGCAAAGGGGACGGCCAGTGGCTTATTTCAGCTAGGTGCTATCAGCCAAAGCACGACTGAAGTCTGTATAAGAGTGGGAACTGATGGCGATTGTCTTGGCAGTGCAGAAGTGGCGGTCGTATCTGTTGGGGAGGGACTTCGTGGTCAGGACGGACCAGCGTAGTCTCAAGTATTTATTAGAGCAGCGGTTGGTCACAGAGGAGCACCAGAGGTGATTGTCCAAGCTATTGGGTACCGGCTTACTATTGAGTACAGGCCAGGGTTGGAGAATAAGGCTACCGATGCCTTGTCAGGCAGAGGGGAGGACATCAGTGTGAGAGCCCTGTCTTTACCTATATGGTTAGGATGGGGAGCCGATGATACACGAGGCAGAGGGAGACCCCGAGCTGAGGAAGATCTGTGAGTCAGTACATAGCGGAGTAGGAGGACCGGAGGGGTACTCGGTGGAGGGATGGAGGCTACTGTATCATGGCAGGTTGGTGTTACCGCAGACATCAACATTCATACCGGTCTTGTTTCAGGAGTTTCATAGCTCAGGGGTGGGTGGCCACTCAGGGGTGCAGCAGACTTATATGAGGATGGCTCGGGAGGTATATTGGCCAGGGATGAGAAAGATGATTGCTCGTTTGGTAACTGCGTGTGATGTCTGCCAGCGTCATAAGTACATGGCCATGGCACCAGCAGGGTTGTTGCAGCCGCTGGCCTTACCAGAGCAGGTGTGGGAGGTCACTATGGATTTCATTGATGGCCTACCGAGGTCAGATGGGTTTACGGTGATATTCGTGGTGGTGGATCGGTTGAGTAAGTATGCTCATTTCCTACCGTTGAATCATCCTTACACAGTAGTATCGGTGGCGAGCGCTTTTACTCGAGAGGTGATACGACTGCATGGAGTGCCCAAGTCTATAGTTTCTAACAGGGATAAGGTCTTCTTGAGTGGGTTCTTGTAGGAACTGTTCAGGATTCAGGTCACGGTGTTGAAGAAGAGTACTGTACAGCCTACCGCCCTCAGACAGACGGCCAGACCGAGGTGGTGAACCGCAGCATAGAGACCTATCTGCGGTGTTTTGATTCAGAGACGCCCCGACAATGGCACAGGTGGTTAGCATGGCCGAGTATTGGTACAACACCTCGTACCATTCGGCGGCAGGTACGACACTGTTTCGGGTCCTATACGGGCACAACCCGCCCTCTTTGCTTCGCTTTGGGGACAGGCAGACCCCAGTGTCACAGGTAGAAGAGTATATGGAGGCGAGGGATAGCTTGTTGGAGGAGCTAAAGAAACATCTATTAATAGCGCTGCAGGTGATGAAGAATAGGGCCGATGGACATCGTCGGGACGTACACTTCCAGGAGGGAGATATGGTATATCTGAAGCTGAGGCTCTATTGGCAGAAGTCTTTAGCCAGGAGGATGAATGAGAAGTTAGCGGCCCGATAATACGGACCCTTTGAGATAGAAGCCAAGATTGGTCAGGTCACCTACAGGTTGAGGCTGCCACCTACGGCGACGATCCATCCGGTGTTTCATGTGTCGCATCTACGGAAAGCCATTAGGGAGCAGACAGCAGCGCCCACGCTACCACCCACGTTGACCGAGGACATGAAGGTGATGCTAGAGTCGTTGGAGGTTCGTGCAGTACGACAGGACCCGAGGGGCGCAAGAAGGTGCTGATACACTGGGCGGGATTGCCGGACTGCGATGTCACATGGGAGGCGTACGACGTGATCCAGGAACAGTTTCTAGACTTCCACCTTGAGGACAATGTGGTACTTTTAGGGGGTGTATTGATGCAGACGCACCTGGGCCCGCACCCCCTAAAGCCACTAGCCCGTCGATGCCTCCGTTGGTGACTTACGTGCGGCGCAGGAGACGTGGGGACACCGCGTAATGGGATCCAGGGGTATTCTAGTCTTTTCAGGCTAGATTAGTAAATCCCCTTTTCTATTTATTTAAGGCTAGCCGCCTTTTGTATTTTCTTTATGCTTATTTGTGAAGAACTAGGTATCCTTTGTGAAGGTGATTTAAGCTTTTATTCCGTTTATTTAAAATCTAGGAGAGAGGATCTCCTCTTCAAAGAGATCCAACTATCTTCGTTCTTCATTATAATCTTATAAAAATTCCACCTTTTTCATATTTTTCCACTTTTAAATCTGATTTGATTGATCGGTCTACCGGATAGTATCAAAATTCTTCCTAAAAAATTAGTTCTCACAAAATTTAGTTCCCTCCAGATTTAATTCCCCGACATGTTAGGGTTCTTGCCAAAATTTTCACAAGCTCTCATCCTACCCATTGATTCCTTAAGATTCAATCACATCCACCTTTCTAATCACCCTTTTGTCCTAATCAAAATTTTCACAAAAACATCCTTCATTTGTATAATATATTTTGCATGATCTCCTTGGATTATATGTTCTATGTTTAAATTTTTCCATATTTTCTGTGATATATTTAATTATATGCCAAATTTGCTTAATTATTGCAGAGGATGAACATGTGTTAGAAAAGGATATAGATGAAATACACAATACGATAACCAATGGTTTAAATATCAAAAATTGGTATCGTATCGAATGGCTAATTTTCATATTGGATATCAAATATCGGGGGATATATCACTGGTTATATCGGGGATACGCGTCAATATCAGATTGCTCATATGTCATATCCGACAGTATAAATATACAAATTTTATTAACTAAAGAGTATTTTATAATATCATAAATATCTATGTTTCTTTATATTACCAAAATATCACTAATATGATCAAATAAAGTTTCAATTATGAGTTAAATAACCACTATCACTAACATATGATGTACTACTATAAATTAACAAAATATTAAATTTTGAAATATTGCATAAATAGAAAATGAATTTAAAATTTACAAGAAAAAGTGACCTACCCCACATTCTTTAACATGCTCATTCTTCGCTTCACTCTTGCAGTCAATATCTTCTGTAGATGAATCAGAGGATGAACCTAAAGCTTCCTACTCAAACATTTGCTTCTTCCCCTTTCCATTACCAGGTGAGAGCACAGCTCCTCAAGACAGGGCACAAGAGTCCAAGGCAATCAGATAACGTAGGAACCGGATGAGAATGAGAAGCAGCCGCAGTCGTGGAAAAGAAGAAAGAAAGAAGGAAGACGAAGAAGAAAGAAGAAGCTGCCACGAAGAAGAATAAGAAAGAATAAGAAGAAAGAGCGACAGCAGCCGTGAAGAAGAAAAAGTTGTGGCGGCGGCGGCAGATGAAAGAAGAAGACGAAAAAGAAGAAAAGGAAGAAAAAGTAGAAGAAATATCTCAAAATATATGGAACAAATCTAGAATTCAGTAGAAAATCAAAAAAACTTACATTTTCCCTCGAATTGCCTCTAATTTCCGTCGATTTTACAAAGAATGGAATATATCCCAATTTCACCGCGCAAACAAAGTGTTTTTTGTAGGTTCAATGAGATGAAGGGGCAAGGGTAAACGACATCTACAAAATAATATAAAGAAGTGGATTTGGGTCGATTCAATCCAAAAACCCATTTTATAAAAAAAATTTAAACTCTGCAATGAACAGTATGAGCCGAAACTGGCCAATAAATCAGCTGTATCGGCCGATAAATTGACTGATACGATCCGGGGATCGAATCAATCAAATCGATATATTTTAAAGAGGAAAAATGTAAAAAGAGGATTTTTATAGATAAGAAATGCGAAGAACTACAGATAAAGTTGGGTTTCCTTCGAGACGAAACTCTATCTCCTAGCTTTGAATGTCGGATCAAAGCCTAAGAACCTTCTCAATGATGCCTAAAGAGTTTCTTCACAAATCAAGCATAAAATAAAATAAAGACGGCTAGCCCTAATTTATAGAAAAGTGGGGAATTACTAATCTAGTCTAAAATGACTAGAATACCCCCTAACTAACCCTCCTACGTGCTACCGCGCCTCCTACGGCGCACGTAAGTGACTAAAGGTGGGTGGGTCCCCCCTAGGTAGCCGTCGGCCTCTGGGGAAACCGGGTGCGGGCTCGGGTCCGCATCAATACCCCCCCTAAAAGAGCCACCTTGTCCTCAAGGTGGAAGTAGGGAAACTGCTCCTGGATCACTCTATAGGCCTCCCATGTCGCATCACAATCTGGTAGCCCGGCCCAGTGTATCAGCACCTCCCTCTGCCCACGCGGTCCCTGTCGAACAGCCCGAACCTCCAGTGGCTCCAGCATCACCTCCATCTCCTCAGTAAGTGTAGGCGGTAGGGTAGAGGACACCGTCTGCTCCCCGATGGCTCGTCGAAGCTGCGACACATGAAAAACCGGGTGTATCGTCGTAGTCGATGGCAACCTCAGCCGGTAAGCCACCTGGCCAATCTTGGCCGCAATCTCAAAAGGCCCATAGAATCTCGCTGATAGCTTCTCATTCCGCCTCCTCGCTAGTGATCTCTGTCGGTAAGGTCTCAGCTTCAGATAGACCATGTCACCCTCCTGTAAGTGCACATCCCGCCGATGCCCATCCGCCCTAGCCTTCATCACCTGCTGAGCTCGTAACAAATGCTTCTTCAGCTCCTCCATAATGCTCTCCGCTCCCTCATATAGTCCTCTACCTGGGAGACAGGTGTCTGTCGTTCCCCAAATCGAAGTAGCTCTGGTGGGTCCCTGCCATATAGTACCCGAAAGGGGGTCGTACCTGCTGCTGAGTGGTACGAAGTATTGTACCAATACTCCGCCCAAGCTAACCACCGATACCACTGTCGTGGTGTCTCCGACGCGAAGCACCGCAGATATGTCTCGATGCTGCGGTTCACTACCTCCGTCTGCCCGTCGGTCTGAGGGTGATATGTGGTACTCCTCTTCAGCACTGTACCCTGGACACGAAATATCTCCTGCCAAAACCCACTCAGGAAAACCTGATCTCTGTCGGTGACGATGGAGACTGGGATCCCATGTAACCGTATGACCTCTCTGGTGAAGGCTGCAGCCACTGAAACGGCCGTGTACGGATGTTTCAACGGTATAAAATGGGCGTACTTGCTCAACCTATCCACCACAACAAAAATCACGGAGTACCCCTCTGACCTGGGTAGCCCGTCTATGAAATCCATCGTCACCTCCTCCCAGACCCGCTCCGGTAGTGCTAAGGGCTGCAAAAGTCCGACTGGCGCCATGGCCATGTACTTGTGACGCTGGCACACGTCACAAGCAGCAACCAAATGTGCTATCGCTCTCCGCATACCAGGCCAGTAAACCTCCCGGGACATTCTCATATACGTCTGCTGCACCCCGGAATGTCCCCCAACCACCGAACTGTGGAACTCCTGAAATAATGCGGGTATGAAGGTGGACGCCCGCGGCAATACCAACCGCCCCTGATATAATAGTCTCCGACCCTCTAGTGAGTAACCCTGTGGGGCCTCCCCGCCTCCCTGCAGCTGCTCGCGAATCAGTCTCAACTCCGGATCGGCCTCAGCCTCCTGCAACATGGGCTCACTGTCTATCCATACCGGCAACGAGAGTGCTCTCAAGTGCACCCCCTCCTCTCTGCGTGATAAGGCGTCTGCCGCCTTATTCTCCAATCCCGGCCTGTACTCAATGACGAATCTGTACCCCACCAGCTTGGATAGCCAGCGCTGGTGCTCCTCTGTCACCAACCTCTGCTCCAATAGATACTTCAAACTGCGCTGGTCGGTCCTGACCACGAACTCCATGCCCATCAGATACGGCCGCCACTTCTGGATCGCCAACACAATAGCCATCAGCTCCCTCTCGTATACAGACTTCAGCCGTGCTCTAGCTGAAAGCACCTGGCTGAAGTAGGCTATCGGCCTCCCTAGCTGCATAAGGACCGCCCCCAATCCTACTCCTGACGCATCAGTCTCCACCACGAATGTGATGCTAAAGTCAGGCAACGCCAAGACTGGTGCTGTGGTCATCACCTCCTTCAAGGCCTCAAAGGCCTTGGCCGCTGCCTCTCCCCACTGGAACCCATCCTTCTTCAGCTGATCTGTCAGTGGCCCTGCAATGGTGCTGTATCCCCTCACGAATTTCCGGTAGTAACCTGTCAGCCCGAGAAATCCTCGTAGTGCCCTCAGAGTGGTGGGTACCGGCCAGTCTAACATCGCCTCTATCTTCGCCCGATCTGCTGCTACCCCGGCGGCCGACACCACATGTCCCAAGTACTCTATCTGCCTCTGACCGAAACTGCACTTCTTTCGGTTGGCATACAGCTGATGCCTCAGTAACTCTCGGAACACCACCTCCAAATGGCCCACGTGCTCCCCCATAGTCCTGCTGTAGACCAGAATGTCGTCGAAGAAGACGAGTATGAATCTCCTCAGGAACGGCCAGAAGACGTCGTTCATCAACGCCTGGAATGTAGAAGGAGCATTCGTCAAGCCAAACGGCATGACGGGAAACTCATGGTGGCCCTCGTGGGTACGAAATGCTGTCTTCGGCACATCCTCTGGCCTCATCAGGATCTGGTGATACCCCGCCTTCAGATCAATCTTGGAGAACACCACTGCTCCATGCAGCTCATCTAGCAGCTCGTCTATGACAGGGATAGGAAACCTGTCAGCCACTGTCTCCTTGTTCAGTGCCCGGTAGTCTACACAGAAGCGCCAACTCCCGTCCTTCTTCTTCACCAAAAGGACCGGGCTCGAAAATGGGCTAACGCTGGGCTGTATCACCCCCGCCTGTAACATCTCCCCGACCATCCGCTCAATCTCATCCTTCTGCACGTGGGGGTAGCGGTAAGGACGCACACTCACCGGTGCAGCGCCATCCCTCAGGACTATCGCATGCTCGTGCCCTCTCTCTGGTGGTAGCCCATGTGGGTCCTGAAAGACCTCCTGGTACTGTCCCAACACCTGCTCCACCTCCTCGGGAACCCCTACCTGCGACTCCTGCTCTGCCCCTGCTAATCGGCACTCCACCAAGTACCCCTCCCCCTCTCTCCGTAAGGCTCGAGTGATGGCCTTGAATGCCACCATCGATAAACATAGGGTCGGGTCCCCAGTGAGCACCACTATCCGCTCTCCCTCCTCGAACTCCATCCTGAGTCGCTTCCAATTCACCCGCATGTCCCCCAGTTTCTTCAGCCACTGTACGCCCAGGATGATGTCAACATTGCCCAGCTCCAGGGGTAGGAAATCCTCCATGATCTGTACTCCCTGCAAGGTCAGGCACAGACCCTTGCAGAGCCCCTTGCTCTCCTCCATCTTCCCTGTCTCCAGCAGCACGGTAAACTTCTCCTGCGTACTCAGCTGCAGCTCATGTCTCTCCACTATCCGGTTGGAGATGAAGTTGTGGGTGGCCCCACTGTCGGTCAGCACCGTCACAGCCGTGTCGCCTAGCTGCCCCGTCAACTTCATGGTGTGGTTCGGAGTGAACCCCACCACAGAGTTTAGGGACACCTCCGCGAAGTCTAGGTGAGACTTCTCCTCCTCTACTGGTGTCTCCTGCTCTGATACCAATTTGATACGATCCGGGGATCGAATCAATCAAATCGATATATTTTAAAGAGGAAAAATGTAAAAAGAGGATTTTTATAGATAAGAAATGTGAAGAACTACAGATAAAGTTGGATATCCTTCGAGACGAAACCCTATCTCCTAGCTTTGAATGTCGGATCAAAGCCTAAGAACCTTCTCAATGATGCCTAAAGAGTTTCTTCACAAATCAAGCATAAAATAAAATAAAGACGGCTAGCCCTAATTTATAGAAAAGTGGGGAATTACTAATCTAGTCTAAAATGACTAGAATACCCCCTAACTAACCCTCCTACGTGCTACCGCGCCTCCTACGGCGCACGTAAGTGACTAAAGGTGGGTGGGTCCCCCCTAGGTAGCCGCCGGCCTCTGGGGAAACCGGGTGCGGGCTCGGGTCCGCATCATTGACATATCAGGTTTATTTTAAAAACCCAACATTTATATCGGTATCGAACCGGATTGGGTCTAACACCAATGTATCAGCCGATATTTAAATAAATAATGGTAACTACAGAAAATGATATGAGATATATGACGATATAACGACTTCGATAATAACACATCATTTGCTCTTGTTTATTAGTCATATTCACTAATACCTGAGCAATATACAACCAATGTTTTAACCCAATCAGAATATATTCATATTCAAATAATGCAGTACCTATATCCAGTCCACAATCAATCTGTACGTGCCTTCAACAGTGTTAGGCACATGTATCCTACTTAACGATGCACTTTGTTAAGGTCAAACTCCGTCCAATTACTGTACAATCATGTACCTTTTCACTATCCATCCAATGGTTTCTCCTATAGCAATCGTACAAAATTTTCCCTTCTAAACTTTTAGATGAATGTAAGGATCATTTTGAATGATAGAATGCATATTAAAGAGGAGCAGAATTTTCAAAAAACCATGTAACAATTAAGAGATAGACAAAATGCCAGTGGAACGGGAACCTCTCACTAGTTTTTGGAATTCAACACGTACAACCATCAAACCAGAGACCAAAGCAGGTCTTGACAAAACAAAAAGTATCATGGTACATCGACCTTCCCTAAAGCGTTGTAGACTTGCTTTTGATTTCGAACCATTCATTTTTTGATCCGGGCCCCTGGTATTTGGAAACTGCTTGTATCCATCCCAAACTTCACACAAATCCGGTGATAAAGGATGTTAAGTCTATTATTTGTCATTTGTGGCACAATGGTTCTTGTGGATTGTTGAAAAATATGTTACATAAAATGTTGAACTTATTGTTCAACATTTGTGAACATGACACAATGTGTACTTATGAAATGTTGAACATTGTGTCGTAAGAAATGTTGAACTTGCTGTTCTAACATCTGAAGATCTGTCATCGTGGACTTTCTATGTAGCTGTTTGAATTACGACTATTGAGGATAAGGCCTCGTCGTTATAGATTTGGAGTTATTGGAGATAAGGAGTTATCGTGTCTATTGAACAGATTCGGATCTTCTCCTTCTGTGCGGATCAGGTGGTTCTCGTGGTTATATTTGTTGAAGCCTTTGTAGAATGGTTAAGGATTTTTGTTCTGCTTCAGATCTGTTTGTCTGCTGAGATCTCTTCTTAACTGATCTATCTCGCCTAGCTGCGCTCGGTGTTGTTCGGTAAATCCTCAGTGATTTTACCGGAGCAATTGTTGATTAACAACTTAACAACTTTGTAGAGTGAGCGATGTAAAGTTGGATGTTGGTTTGGCGTGGATGCATCGCTTTTGGTAGATCATCTTTTGTAAAAGTGATATCAAACTCCGGGAGGAGGCTGACGACTACGGAGGTAGGGGATCAAGGGAGTTGATCTTGGTCAGTATTGCAAAGGGATCTTGCACGCAAGGGGATCTTGCGCAAATTACTCCACGGGGTTGATTGAGATCAACCCTTGCGATTTGTATTGAGGGGGAGTGTGTTTCCCCTAGTATCAAATAGTATTGGTGATTGTAATTATCATTATTTTTAGTGGGGTAATTTGAATTTCTGGGCAAGGCCCCGCAGATGTAGGTATGTGCACCGAACTGCGTTACCAATGACCATGTGTCATGCTGTGTTGATTATTATTATTCCCATGTGTTTACTATTTTGGATTGCGTACTAAACTACAATTAGTATCAGAGCAGGTCATCCGCATTCTTTGTTTGTCAAAGGGGGTGTGATTCTGCTGTTTGAGTACGTCAACCATGAACACGAAGGAAGGAGCTTCTGTGACTCGGCCTCCGCTGCTCACTGGCACTAATTATACGTATTGGAAATCTCGAATGCGCGCATTCATCAAATCGCTTGATGAGAAGGCTTGGGTGGCCACTATTGAAGGCTGGACTCCTCCTACTGTTGATGACAAGAAGGGAAATGAATCTCTCAAGCCAGCCCAAGACTGGAGTCTCGAGGAAGAACGTGCGGCACTGGGAAATTCGAAGGCTGTGAATGCAATTTTCACCGATGTTGATGAAGAACAGTTCAAATTGATCTCTACTTGCGAAGTTGCGAAGGAAGCATGGGACATCCTCCAAAACATACATGAAGGGACAAGCACTGTAAGAGCATCTAAACTTCAAATTCTGGCTTCTCAATTTGAAAATCTTAGGATGAACGATGATGAATCCGTGTCTGAATTCAATGGAAGACTACGTGATATAGCTAATCAGGCTTTTCAATTGGGAAAGAAGTACTCTCAAAAGAAATTAGTGGAGAAAACTCTGAGATCGCTAACTGAAAAATTTTCAGCCAAAATTGCTGCTATCGAAGAAGTTAGGAATACATCTAATATGAGATTGGATGAATTGATGGGGTCCCTTCAAACCTTTGAGATGAATTTGAATCAAAATAAAAGGGATAAAGGAGTGGCTCTAAAGGTGGAAGCTACTGATGTTTCGCATGAAGGGAATGACACTAATCTTGAAGACGACATAGCATTGTTAACAAAACTTTAGTAAAATGATGAGGAAAATAGGAAGTAGGGGTCAGAACTTCAGAAATGTTAGCAAGGAAGCTCGTCCTAATATCTCTCCTGCGGGTAGAGGTAACAACCACCCTATACAGAAGTATGAATCAAAGAATAGAGGCAAGGGAATTCAGTGCAGAGAGTGTGAAGGATTTGGACATATACAAGCCGAATGTGCGAACACTATCAAGAAACAAAAAGGAAAATCGCTGGCAAGTTCCTGGAGTGATGAAGAGTCAGAAGGGTGTACTGGAGACGAGGATATTGTCAGCAATTATGTTGCTTTTATGGCCATTATGAATGGTCAGCATACTGATGACATCACTAGCAATGTTGGACCTAGTGTGGGCACAACTCGCACCATGTTGGAAGATAAATGTAAGAATGTCAAGAAGAATGTTATAACATTTAGTGTAACATCGGACAGTGAGTCAACTTCTGATACGGGTGAGGATGAGGAAGTTGACGAAGTTGATATTCGATCTGCATATCAAACCATGTTTGCAAATTGGATGAAGATCTGTGAGATAAACAAGTCCTTGAAGATAGAAAATACTAGACTAAAAGGTGAAAGGGAAGAGGCTATAACTCAACTAGTAGAGATCAAGCTAGATTTCAGAAATCTAGAAGGACAACTCAGGAGAACACTGCTTAGAGCCGAGAAGGCAGAGAGTGTTCTTAACAAATGGAACTCTGGTAAGACTAAGCTTGATGACATTCTAAGCATGGGGAAAGTATCCGGAGATCGTACGGGCGTAGGGTTCAATAGAGGAGGCAATCTTCAGTTAACCAAGGAAGTACATGTTCGAACTGTCAAGAGTCAGAACAACAACAAGCACTTCAAGCAGGGAGTCAAAAGGATGAACACAAAAAGAGTACTACACTCAGGCACTTGGTGTGTAATTACTGTCAATGCAAAGGTCGCACTGAGAATAGGTGTTTCAGTCGTATGAGACATCAACGTGAAGGAAGAAACACAGGACATCCAGAAAAAAGGCTCGTGAAGAAATGGGTAAGGAAGTCAAGTATTCACAATCTAGTTGCCTACACCTCCATGGTTGCCTTCTCGGAAAATACGTGGTATTTCGACAGCAGCTGTTCCCGACATATGACAGGAAATCTAGGTCTTCTTTCAGAGTACACTACAGGCAATAAAGGACATGTTACTTTTGGTGATGGCCAGAGAAGCAAAGTCATAGTGAAGGGAGAGCTGAAGATGACTGGATCTGTTACTCTGAAGGATGTCATGCATGTTCAAGACTTAAAGGCTAACCTGATTAGTATAAGTCAATTATGTGATCAAGGGTTGTTTGTTCAGTTCACTAAGGACGAGTGTGTTGTACTGAATGAAGCTGGGATTAACATTCTAACTAGGAAACGATCGGCTGACAACTGCTATCTTCTTCAGGAAGCTAACAGTTGTCTCACTGCTAGTGTTGAAGTCTCCAAACAATGGCATCAAAAACTTGGTCACGTTAACTACAAAACTTTGATGGAAATTACCAAAGTCGGAGCCGTTCTGGGATTCCTGTCTTGTCCAAGAAAATAGAAGGGGTCTGCGGTCCCTGTCAACAGGGAAAACAGAAGAGAACTAGTCATAAACAACTTCAGACCATCACCACCTCTAAGAACATGGAGCTGCTACACATGGATCTGATAGGACCCACAACGGAGGTCAGCATGGGAGGTAAGAAATACATTTTTGTTTGTGTTGATGACTTCTCTCGTTTCACTTGGGTAGATTTTCTCAAAGAAAAGTCAGATGCCTTCAATGCCTTCAAGAAGCTCTGCACCCGCCTTCAGACAGAGAGAGGAGTTACTATTAGAAAAATTATCAGAATTCGCAGTGACCATGGTAAGGAGTTTGAAAATCACTTGTTTGCTGATTTCTGTGGAGCAGAGGGAATACGACATGAGTTTTCTGCGCCTAAGACTCCTCAACAGAATGGAATTGTTGAGAGGAAGAATCGCACTCTACAGGAGATGGCTCGCGTAATGTTGAACGTCAGAAAAGTCAGTACTAAATGGTGGGCCGAAGCGATCAACACTGCTTGCTACACCATAAATAGAGTGTATCTGAGACCCAGAACGGAGAAAACTCCCTACGAGATCTGGAAAGGTAAAAACCCCAATGTTTCTTACTTTCATGTATTTGGTAGCAAGTGTTACATTTTGCAGGACCGAACTTCTAAGGGAAAGTTCGATGCTAAGAGTGATAAAGGGACATTTCTCGGATACTCTATTACGAGTCGTGCTTTCAGGGTTCTGAACCATCGCACTGATGTTTTGATGGAGTCAATCAATGTTGTTGATGATTTCGAGCAGGGTGAAGTTGTTATTCATGTGGGGCCTGGTTCTCAAGTAGAGATTAATGAAGAGGATGAAAATGTTGAACAAAATGTTACAACATTTGATTCAACACAAGTGAGTACCGATCAGAATGGTACTTCTCAGGGAACAGCATCCGTTGAGGAATCATAATCAGATGGAAATGAAGTTCATTCCTCGCGAGGGATTACAAAAGTTATGCGAAATCATCCTCCTGAACTTGTCATTGGGAATGTTGAAGATGGTCTTCGCACTAGAGGCACTAGTCAGGTAAATTATCGTGATCTTGCTGGATATATTTGTTTTTTATCCAGTGTTGAACCCAAGAATGTTAAAGAAGCTTTACTTGATGACTTCTGGGTGATGGCTATGCAAGAGGAGCTGAATCAATTTCAGCGTAATGACGTCTGGAGTCTTGTTGAGAGACCAAAAGGGATGAATGTCATTGGAACTAAGTTTTCAAGAATAAAACAGATGAAAAAGGGAATGTCACTCATAACAAAGCTCGTCTGGTAGCTCAGGGATACACGCAGATCGAGGGAATTGACTTTGATGAGACCTTTGCTCCGGTGGCCCGCTTGGAATCTATTAGATTACTTCTCGTCGTGGCATGTAGTTTCAATTTCAAGCTTCATCAGATGGACGTGAAAAGTGCCTTTCTAAATGGGATTTTAAATGAGGAGGTATATGTTGAACAGCCAAAGGGATTTGAAGACCCATTCTTGCCTAACCATGTCTATCGGTTGAAGAAAGCTCTTTATGAACTCAAGCAAGCTCCTAGAGCTTGGTATGAGAGACTGACCAGATACCTTCTTAAAAAGGGTTATGAGCGAGGGGGAGCAGACAAGACATTGTTTGTGCAGAGAACCAGATCAGCAATCATAATTGCACAGATTTATGTTGACGACATAGTCTTTGGATCTACATCACCGCAACTGGTTCGTGAATTTATCGATCTTATGCAAAAAGAGTTTGAAATGAGTATGGTCGGTGAGTTAAATATGTTTCTTGGTCTTCAAGTTAAACAATCTAGCGATGGGTTGTTTATATCTCAGAGTAAGTACGCAAAGAATCTTGTTAAAAGGTTCGGTCTTGAGAAAGCCCGTCAAGTTTGCACTCCTATGGCTACTACTGAAAAGCTCTCGAAGGATGGTGATGGAAAACAAGTTGAGGTTACTCTGTACAGGAGCATGATAGGAAGCCTATTGTATTTGACATCGAGTAGACCTGACATCAGTTTCAGTGTTGGGGTGTGTGCCCGTTATCAAGCCTGTCCTAAGGAATCTCATATCACGGCTGTGAAACGTATAATCAGGTATATAAGTGGAACAGCTGACTATGGCATCTGGTACTCCAAAGATACCAACACTCTTTTATCAGGGTATAGTGATGCTGATTGGGCAGGTAATGCTGATGATAGAAAGAGTGCCACAGGAGGGTGTTTTTACGTCGGAAACAACTTAGTCTCCTAGTATAGTAAAAAGCAGAATTCGATTTCATTGTCAATAGCTGAGGCAGAATATATTGCAGCAGGGAGCTGTTGTACTCAACTCCTGTGGATGAAACAAATGCTGACTGATTATGGTGTTGATCAAGATGTCTTGACCATTCTGTGTGACAACCAGAGTGCTATAAACATTTCCAAGAATCCTATTCAACATTCAAGGACCAAACATATCGACATTCGACATCATTTCATCATAGAGCTGGTTGAAAAGAAGGTGCTCGTCATGGAATATATAGATACTATCAGTCAGTTGGCTGACATTTTTACAAAACCCTTGGATTCAAGTAGATTTGAGGAGTTACAACAAGCTCTTGGGCTGTGTCCTGTCTAATGTTGGTCTTATTGTTGCACATAATGTTGGACACAATGTTGTACATTATGTAGCAACTCTGAAAGGGGTCTTGGCGCTTTTTATAAATATTGTCTGTAGTCTATTTTCTTCCCTCGGCATTTATATCTCTACTTTGGTTATCTCGGTGCTTATCATTTCATTTGATCGTTTCAAGAAAAAGGAAGGGCTGTTCTGTGAAAGCTAGGGTTCTTGATTCTTGTTTCTTCGTCAAAGGATTTCTTGCCATTCTTGCAAAAATGGGTCGTGCTCGAAATGAAAAACACTCCCCAAATCCTCGTCGCTCTGCCCGTCAAGCTGCACTGCCTCAGCAGGTTCATGTCTCATCTTCATCCTCTCGTTTCAAACGGAAAGGGATTATTCATCGCGCTCCTAGGGCATCATCTGCTGGTATTTCATCTACTTCCTCATCTCCGTTGTCATCTGGCAACATGCAACCAGGGTCTATCTTGAATTTGGTTATGGTACCTTTTTCCCCAATTATTGTTGACTCTTGCTCTCGGATTAAGCCTCAAATGTCATTCTCTGAAGAAGATGAACCGTTTCCTCGTCTGGTAACTGTGGAAGACTGGTTTTGGTATCTTCGCCGAACTGATCGCAAATTGAATGTTTCTTGGATGGATTTATCTAAAACGTGTTTTGGTTCTGTCCATCTTAAAGATGTGGCTGGTAAATTAATTAGTGTGAGAGTTCCTTTTGATGATCTGGTTGTGCTAAAGACTTGAAATCCTCCTGAGCCTTCTGTAAAAATTTCTGATATTGTAGTGTTGGATGATTCTGACTCAGAGCCTCCCTTGACTGGAGATGATGGCCTGGATATTGGTGAAGGAGCTGATGGTCCTAGAAGAGACATCGACATTGAAGGTGCTGATGATTTGGATATTGGTGAAGGATCATCTTTTCAAGCTGTTCCTGATACTGCACAAAATGCTGATTGTCATAGCGACATGAGTATTTCTGATACGTCTGATGCTGGGATGTCGGCTCCTCAGGATGTTATTCATAATGACTTTCACTCTATGGATGAGAGTGATGTTAATTTGAGTTCTAAAGGGAAGAAGGATGGGGTTGACATAGAATTAGAAACAGATGCATCAAAAGTTGTTGATGATCCTATTCCAGTAATGATGTCCTCTGATCAGGTAGATATGAGTGTTCCTCCTGCTGGGCAGACCACTTCTCTGGGTGAAAATGTCGAACTCTCTCCTAATGTTGGAACTAATGTCAGATCTACTGCATGTGCTCAAGAAGAGGATCCCATGATGAATGCTGCTCCAAGTATGGATCCTTTTGTGTCTCACCCTCGCAGATCTAGATCTGGGTCCCTCAAGCGCAAAGCTTCATCCAGATCTTGCAGGATTTCCCCTTCTAAGATACTCAAGAAATCTGGTGGTTCAGGTTCCTTCTCCCCTTCTGCTGGGTCTGAAACTAGGGCTATATCCAACAAATTTTTTGATCAGTCTTGCCAGAATCGATGGGCTGTCTACTCTGAGCGGTCCATCTTTGGTGAAAAGTCTCTTGTTGTCTCATCTTTTAAACAGACCCACTTCCTAGTCTTTCTCAAGGACATTGATCTCTTCCAAGCAGCAAGCTGCTTTAAGACTTTTTACCCTATATTGGTCCGAGAATTTTACTGCAACCTCTTCAAGTCCTCTGCGGATTCTACTTCAAAATGGGGCTTTAGGACTTTTATTCTGGGCAAGATTATTCCGTTCTCCCCTGATATCATCAACAAATTACTTAAGTGCAAGATTTACTGGATGACATGTTGGTGCTTCAGAGGGCTGTCAAAACTGTCGATCGGCTGGATATGCTTGAAAGTCAGAGAGTTCTTCTTCATGCTCAGAGGGTTTTTCTCCAGGAAAGGATTGTTCAGCTCCAAGCTAAAGTGTCTTCTAACAAGGTATAACCTTTGGCTTTTGGTGTCACAAAGGGGGAGATAGTGTTTGTGCGGTGATATGTTGTTGGTGTTTCTATTGTCTCATCTGGTGATATGATTGTGGTGTGATCTGAAACTTCTGGAACATCTTGGGGGGAGTTATTTTTTGTTGTATGAGCTACCTGTTGAAGTACAGTAGTATCTCTGATGTTCTTATTATTGACTGGTACATCTTCTTCTCGACCTCGTCTCTTCAGTCTGTTTTATGCATATGATGATGTCAGATCTTTTACAGTTTGATTGTGCCACTAAAAGCCAAAGGGGGAGATTGTTAAGTCTATTATTTGTCATTTGTGGCACAATGGTTCTTGTGGATTGTTGAAAAATATGTTACATGAAATGTTGAACTTATTGTTCAACATTTGTGAACATGACACAATGTGTACTTATGAAATGTTGAACATTGTGACGTAAGAAATGTTGAACTTGCTGTTCTAACATCTGAAGATCTGTCATCGTGGACTTTCTATGTAGCTGTTTGAATTACGACTGTTGAGGATAAGACCTCGTCGTTATAGATTTGGAGTTATTGGAGATAAGGAGTTATCGTGTTTATTGAACAGATTCGGATCTTCTCCTTCTGTGCGGATCAGGTGGTTCTCGTGGTTATATTTGTTGAAGCCTTTGTAGAATGGTTAAGGATTTTTGTTCTGCTTCAGATCTGTTTGTCTGCTGAGATCTCTTCTTAACTGATCTATCTCGCCTAGCTGCGCTCGGTGTTGTTCGGTAAATCCTCAGTGATTTTACCGGAGGAATTGTTGATTAACAACTTAACAACTTTGTAGAGTGAGCGATGTAAAGTTGGATGTTGGTTTGGCGTGGAGGTATCGCTTTTGGTAGATCAGCTTTTGTAAAAGTGATATCAAACTCCGGGAGGAGGCTGACGACTACGGAGGTAGGGGATCAAGAGAGTTGATCTTGGTCAGTATTGCAAGGGGATCTTGCACGCAAGGGGATCTTGCGCAAATTACTCCACGGGGTTGATTGAGATCAACCCTTGCGATTTGTATTGAGTGGGAGTGTGTTTCCCCTAGTATCAAATAGTATTGGTGATTGTAATTATCATTATTTTTAGTGGGGTAATTTGAATTTCTGGTCGAGGCCCCGCAGATGTAGGTGTGCGCACCGAACTGCGTTACCAATGACCATGTGGCATACTGTGTTGATTATTATTATTCCCATGTGTTTACTATTTTGGATTGCGTACTAAACTACAAAGGAAATTCAAGGCTTCCCGCCTTCAACAATAGATGATACATGTTCTTTCTGCCTTTGCTCATCAAGGAAAAGGGCCCGATATCCTGGGCAATACATTGATAACCCGGATCACTTACTCCGTCTCACCCAGTGTACTACCATCGGCCCCCTACTAGGCAACATCTACCTACACAAGCTCGATCAGGAGATAGGGAGGATCTAAGAAAATGAATCGAACTTCTAAATGAAATTTAAGAATTTCAAGCAACCAAAGGAAGCTTCTAGAAAAGAAGTGTCACGTGTTCTTCTGATTTACTTTAAAATTCTAACATGCTATGTTAATCTCGTAGAAAAAGCGGGATCTGAAAAGGGAACCTCAAAAACATAAAGTTTTTTTATACAACATATGGAAGAAAATTTCGGTTTGTGGTGAAAAAGTATATTTGAGAGGCACCTGTATCATATGAAGGATATTCCACAGATATTCAAAGTCGCTGAATTATCTATTAGTATTAATTATGCAAATTAAAAAAGGGTGCATGCAACAATCAACATGCATCAAGATTTCGCAAGATGTATCCTAGTAACATTGTCAATTTTCATATACTATATATTGTTCAAAGTCCATCAACAAAAACAACAAAACCTTAAATCAGATATCTGTGGGGTTAGACACAGGAACTACATGCCCTATTGGGAGCAAGATCCTTAGCTTGAAACATACCACATGCTTTTTTAACTACCTGAATCCATCTCTGTAGCAAGATGCTGTCACCTGGGACATGCAAAACCATGTCACCTTATTCTACTTTTCATCATCAATTGAGGCTAACTTTAACTTCTTGCAAAATCATATACCACAAATGCCATAATGAAAAATCATATGCAAAAAGCTTGATGGTACTATGAAAGATGCAACTTACCAAATTACATGCATGCATGAACTAAAAAAAATCTGAAAATTGCATGAAACTAGACTTTCATTAACATTTACAATATTCATATACTAACTGTAAGAAGTAATGACATTGCCGTAAACCAACAAAAAAACATATGCAATAAATTTTTATACCATATGTTATTTTATTTATTTATTTTTGGCCAGACTATGCATATGTCATTGATGAAGTAGAAAACATTAAGTTGCAAAGCTGATTCTGATCCAGAACTAAAGTATAATATATGCTCATGAACCCTAATAAATCTCAACATCCATAGGGGGAAAAATCATAAACCTGCATGTGTGTGTGTAAAGTTAAAAATAAGGTCAAGTAGAATACCAGTCCAATGCATTGCCCAACCCAGGGGCAGTGATGATCAAACCTTTCCACACAGTTATTGCAAATTGAACAATGAGAACACCGTGGAGGACGATAAAGCATGCAAGTATCACAGTATTTTACTTTAACAGACAAGCCATTAACCATCACTTCTTTGGTACGAGGAAACTGCAGGCTTGGTGTGTGTCTTCCCCCTTCAAATGGAGCTGAAGTATCATAAGAGAACTCTTCCTCAGGAGGATGTGCAGCACGTGGAATAATACCAGGATCTCGAGCTGAAGTAAAGAGCAGCAGCACCAGTACCTACACAATTACTCCTATGTAAGTACAAATAAAACTAATGTTTGTGTAGTATCAGGGAAATTCAGGAATTAGGGAAGAAAAGGACCATTTATGCCAAATCAAACAGGCATTTTTTTTAAATCCAGACTCACCTAGCCGGCTAAAACTGGTTATACTGCAAACATGCTATTGCACTAACAAAAAATGTTCCGAATAATTGAATTAGGTACAAGAACCCTTGATTTATAGTTTGAAGCTGTAAGCCTGCAAATGTGTCCTTATAAAAGATGTATAATGTATTGACAAATTTATTCGCAGATACTACGCCCCTGCATCATAGTTGATAGGTTGAATATTACTTTAGCCAATAGTAATCCTGATTTTTTTACAGGTTCAACGCCTTCATTGCAAATAAAATGACAACATAGTTCACGATTGCCCCTACCTTTCCTCTCTGATATTTTACTTGAACCAGTAATATAGCATGAGTGTGCTAATGAACGGACTTCCATGCAATAAAAAGGTTTAGTGTGTATACTTATTTCTTTCCTAGATTTACCACTTACCAGTTATTAATCAACCAATGAATTGCCACTAAATATAATAAGCCTATCTCAGTAAGTTCAGAGCAGAAACGCGAGGTGCTTTATATTAATAAGGTGAAAGAAGATAGCAAGTGAATGTAACGTGCTGAGTTTCAGTTTTTCTTTTTTCTTTTTACATTTAAGAAAGGCAGAAGCACGGGCCCACTACCTCACATGACCTGTGTTTTTAAAAGGTAATGAGGCGGATGCAGCCTCTACCCTCTAGGACTTCCCATAAATGGATTATGTGCCCAAATATGGGCCATGTGTTTACAAACAGGCTGGGCTGGTTTTTTGCGGGACCGCCGCGGGGGGGGGGGGGGGGGGGGGGGGGGGGGGGTTGGGGGTGTGTGTGTGTGTGTGTCATCGTTGGTGTGTAATGCGGCCATCAGAAACTTCCAGTGGACATTTCTGTCACCTGCCAGTATCTCCCATTTCCCTGCCTCGCCAATTGCCACCATTTATTGCTTGCCACCGTTTCAACCCTCTCCTTAGGGTGGTAGCAATGGAGGATCAACACAGTAAGGCTCATGTGGACACAAATAATGCAGTAACAACAGCAATGATGGCAAGGCATGGAGATTGTTTCTTTCTACTGTTTCTTCCATCCACATATCAATTTGCTTTTTTTTTCTTTTTAATCTTCCTCTTCAAACATGGGCGATGGCATCTATGCACCCACCTAGGCAGCCCTTAGTCTCCCCTGTTGCAGTTTTTTTTTAAATCATGCCGAAATCCCTGCACTTTACAACTAGGGCAGGCTTTAGTGACTTGGTTATATTTTGACTCAAACTGTATTAATTTCAACATTTCTTGAGTAAGTTAACTTTTCTATGGTGCCAATTTTATTTAAACATATAGACAGCTTACTTGAAGTCCAGATTCAGTTTTAGTTATACTATTTGAAAATGTAATACAATAATGTTAATAATATAGTCTATGGAAACAGGGACAATTTGAAATGAATGGCCCGCCATTATCGGATATGGAGCCCTCGTAAATCTTAAAAGCTCAAAAAATTGTGTTTCAGATTCAGAGCCATACAAGCTCTAAATAAAATCTAAAGATTGTGTATCAGACACTGCCGAACCACATGTTGCTTAAACAAGCATATAATGGATTTCCTAACCTAAGCATAAATATATATAATATCGACTGAAGCTAAACATCACCATAAGTCAGTAAGGCATAAGTATGTTAATATCATGAAGTACTCAACATGTAGCCTGCATATGTTCAAAATACACTCTTATTATCATTGGCATTGGCTCTTTGACTCGATCACGGCACATTGATAAGGATCCAATTCGGATTTCGGTTTGAGGCTATTTTAGATTTTATTTGAGATATTTCTATTTTTTAATAGTTGAGTGTTTACCGCTAGTTTGAGTCTTTTAATTATTTTGAATCTTTTAGTTATTTTGATCTTTTAGTCTAACATCGGATGCATTAGGATAAGAGTCGCATTATAAGCTTAAATAAAAGCATAAACTTATTTTATTTTTAAGAGTGAATAGAATTTGAGAAAATTGATGTAAGTTTGTGTTTGCTAATTTAACTCTTGCATTGAAGTGCAAAAGTGCGAGAGTGAGCTTGGTTGCCGGAGAGTGACACCAAAAAATCTCCTCAAGTGAGTCGGTGATCGTCAAATGTTCAGAGTGAGGCCCGAAATTTTATCAATACCCTAAATAGTTTCCCCTAAATCCTTAATTTTCTTCTTATTTTAAGTTCCCATCACAATTTCTCTTCCATCACGCGTCATATTTGGTATTACAGCCCCCAAAATCCTGAAAAAAATTTCCTTTCTTCTTTCTTCTCCATCATCATTCTTTTTTTCTTCAAATTATGTTTTAGATTAAAAATCAAAAAAGTGAGAAGAAAAAAGAATCAAAAAATTCGGAAAAAGAGAAGAAATCAAAAAAAATTACCATACATCTTCCCTGCACCGACGCCCCATTCAAACCCTAACCCTAAGCCATCACTACACGTCTTCGCCACTGTCACCCCCGTCATTGTTGTCTTCACCATCGCCACCATCTCAAGCTTCGAACGTCCCTGTTGTCACCCTCAGCTACCATCGACATCCTCAACATTGAGTTTCACAGTTGTCGTCGTCTCCGATATCAGTAACCCACACCAACCACACCAATAGTTGTGTGTCACCTTAGGGTGAGCAAATCACATCCCACCTTGATGAGAAGTGTTGGTAAAATCAACTGATTTCGTCGTCAACGTCGTCTACTACAAAACCGGCTCCGACAATCCGTTTCCATCGTCAAGCCGCGCTGACGCGTCATACCAATCTCATGCCGTCGACACTATTCAACGATTTAATCATGAGCCAATCAAACCGCAGCCAAACCAACACCGTTCATTGGCTCAACCCGAGCCAACCACATTAAAGGGAAGCCAACCTGAGCCAATTGAGATGTTGACCCATTCAACTGCTGAAACCAGCTGTTAACTGCTCGCAGTCGTTGCTACAATGCGGCTTCATAATTTCTGAGATTTTCATCAGATTTTCCGTATTTATGCAATATTTCAACGTAATCTATGCGTATTTTGACGATTTTTCATATGTTTCGAGCTTTTAACGTGAATTCTCGGCCTTATTATATGAGTCAAATTTCTACTAGCTCTAGAAACCTTATGCATTGCATCAAAGTTGATCTTCACTCCAGTTAACCTCTAATCTGATTAAATCTATAGTTACTAACTTTCAAAAAAATCGATTTAATTTTATTCAAATTAGTTGATTTCATTAATAATTACATCATTTTCTAGTCTCTATTTATGTGTTGCATCAACACACTTAAAGACTGCATTTTCAGCCATAAAATTTGGATCCAAAGATTTTATTTTATTTATTTGCATAATTAGTGAACGCATATAATTTGTATTAAAAAATATTACATCAGCATTCGTATGATTACCTCACATTGCATGATGTTATGTAGTAGCAAAACCTTAGGATTTGATATGGAAGGTAACTAGTCATAACTCATGACCATAAGTCATGGTGCATTTAAAATATTCCCTTGAAAATTTTCAACCCCTTCAAAATTTATCCCCTCAAAAAAATTCAGCCTCATTCAAAATATTCTACTCCCAAAATTTAACCTCATACAAAATCCCCCCTAAAAATTTAGGGCCACCTTCAAAAAATTCCACCAACAAAAAATTTTAACATTCAAACTAAAATATAGTTCTTCCAAAAAATTTAGTTCCAAATTCATTAGTTCTTTTTTAAAATTTAATTACCTCCAGATTTAGTTTCCTATAAAATTTAGTTCCCTCCAGATTTAGTTGCATTCATATTTAGTTCCCTCGAAAATTTAAAATTTTAATACCCACAAAAATTTAGTTTCCTCTAAAATTTGAAAGTTTGGTTTCCAAAAAAGATTTATTTCCCTCCAAATTTAGTTCCCCTAAAAGTTTAGGATTTTTCCTCCAAAACTTTCACAAACTCTCAACAAATATATTGATTCCTTAAGAGTCAATCGCAATCGTCCTATCCACCATTTTATCCTAGTCAGCAACCACATTCAAAACCATCCCTCAATTGTATAATAAATTCAATAAATAAGATAAAAATCAACTTCAAACGATATACCAAATACCAAAAGCTGACAAAAACCAAAATGGTGATCGCCTAAAAACATTAGAAAACAAGTTGACAGAAGAATAAAATTTTGAGACTGAAGCACAATGCACATTTGACGATGAACTTGATAACAGAATGATTAAAAATAGGAATAATAGATATTAAAATAATAGAAGACAAGATGACAATTTTGATGATAACTTTAGATGAGAAAACATCACATGATATATTAGGATAGATGCTTCCAATTTTGATTGAACATATAATCCTCGGACATTCTCAAATGGCTAGCAGAGATGGAACATTTATTCGAATAGTGTCAGTTATCAACCGAATGAATAGTTTAATTTCAAAATTAATATGGCCAGACAAAAAAATTTGGATATCATGAAGAGGCAACGAGAGAAAGGATCTAAGACCTATGCAGAAATGGAATGAAATAAAAATCAAAATCAAAGAAAAATATATACATCGTACCTATGGAAATCACCCCTTAAAACAACTACATAACCTACGTTAAAGAACCATGATTATGGAAATGTACATGACTAAGATCAATGATCAATTTGTTAGGAATGAACTACAAGAACATCCTTGATACACCCTTACTAGGCTTCATTTTGAGTTGAGAGCATATATTAGGCGTGAGACGCTTCCCCAGATTGTAAATAATGTGCAACAAGTGTTCGATCAAACCTTAAATTTGGAATCTATAAGAACCCTCCAAGACATAAAGCCTACTTTTAAAGCCGGAGAGCAACCTAAACAACCAAATGATAGAATGATTAAATCTGATATTATTGCTGCTAGGGGGTAAATGGCAATGCTAGGATTGGAGAACCCTTATAATAAAACCATAAAATGATGTAATATTTCAAATGTCAAGGTTTTGACCATTTTGCTAGTTAGTACGTCAATAGATTCTCAATTGTAGAAGATGTTAATAATGGGGATGGATTAATCAAGGAAGACTACATTCCACCTACTAATGCTAGTGAGAGAGATGATTTAAAGGAATCTGACACTCACTTACATGTCATTAGGGGCCTAGCTACCACACATAAAAGTATGAAAAATTAGTGAAGGATAAATGTTTTCATTACATATGTCAAAATTAGAGACATGATTCCTCAAGATTCATATCTATTAGATTTTTAAAATTAGAAAAAATTTCGCAAACTCTCATCCTATTTATTGATTCCTCAAGATTCAATCATCAATTGGATAATAGATTCAATAAATAGGATAAAAAATCAACTTCAAAAGGTATACCAAATACTTAAAGCTAACAAAAACCAAAAGGGTGATCGCCTAAAAACCTTAGAAAACAAGTTGACAAAGAATAAAATTTTGAGAATGAAGCACAATGCACATTTGACAATGAACTAGATAACAGAATGATTAAAAATAGAAACAATAGATAATAAAATAATAAAAGACAAAATGACAATTTTGAGGATAAACTTTAAATGAGAAAACATCCCATGATATATTAGGATATATGCTTCCCATTTTGATGAAACATATAATCCTCGGACATTATCAGATGGCTAGCGGAGCTGGAACATTTATTCAAATAGTGTCGATTATCAACCGAATGAAAAGTTTAATTTGTTACTTTAAAATTAATAATGTCGGCCAAAAAATTTGGATATCAACGGAGTAACGAGAGAGTGTATCTAAGACCTATGCAGACATGGAATGAAATAAAAATCAAACTCAAACAAAAATATATACCTCGTACTTATGGAAATCACCCCTTAAAACAACTAAATAACCTACGTTAAAGAACCATGATTATGGAAATGTACATGACTAAGATCAATGACCTATTTGTTAGGCTAACAAATCAACTACAAAAACATCCTCGATACATCCTTATTAGGCTTCATTTTGATTTGAGAGCATATATTAGGCATGAGATGCTTCTCCACAAGGTAAATAATGTGGAACAAGTGTTCAATCAAACCTTAAATTTGGAATCCATAAGAACCCGCGTATACATAAAGCCCATTATTAAAGCCGGAGAGCAACCTAAACAACCAAATGATAGAATGATTAAATCTGATATTATTGCTACTAAGGAGATAAATGGCATAATAGGATTGGAGAACAATTATAATAAAACCATAAGATGATGTAATATTTCAAATGTCATGGTTTTGACCATTTTGCTAGTTAGTCCATCAAGAGATTCTTAATTGTAGGAGAGGCTAATAATGAGGAAGGATTAATCGAGGAATACATTCCACCTGAGAATGCTAGTGAGAAAGATGATTTAAAGGAATCTAACACTCATGTACATGTCATTAGGGTCTAGCTACCACACACAAGAGTAAGAAAAATTGGTGAAGGATAAATGTTTCTTTACATAAGTCAAAATTAAAGATAGATCTTTTGAAATGATGATTGACGGATGTAGTTGTACAAATTCAATTGACAAATTAGCTATGAAAAAGGTGATTAAAAATCGAACCTCACCTAAAACCTTACAACATTACATAGGTTGATGATAACTCTTATTCTGTTACCCAATATTATCTAGAACCTATCAAGTTTTTGAGCTATCTAGGTATAGCATATGGTATGATATTGTACCAATGGATACTCCATAAATTTTGCTAGGTAAGCATTAATGGTACAATTTAAATGTTACATATTTTAAGAGAACCAACATATATACGTTTATATTTGGAGAAAAAACAATTATGTTGATCCCGTGTAGACCCAAGAGCATAATTGAGAATCAAAAGAATCGACTGATCGATAGTAAGCTACTAACTCATATACATCATCATGTGAACCTAAGTTTCTCAGAATTCAGCTTTGATCTTATCCCTAATGCATTTCGTAAGTATTTTGCATATGATTTAAGATCTTTGCATCTTGAAACTTATGAAATTCTTACAATTAACAATGACACTCACACATCTATCGTAGAATCAAATAAAAATTTGCGATAATTTACCGTTATAGACAATGAAATGATTAGAGCTTGTCCAAAGAAATCTGTCCTAGAACTCATGAGGTTATGCATGCATCATACAGGTTCTTGACGTGCTATGCCGAGTGATGATCTCGATACAACTGAGTCAAATATCTCATGCAAGCTTGAGGATAAATATTATTGATACTTTGCATGTGTCGTCATGGAGCTGATCGTGCTGTTCAACCTGGTTGTGCTATTTCTATCATCATTCACTAAGTGGTGAAGCTCTTAAACTGGGGGAATAATGAGGATTCAATTTGGATTCGAGATTGAGTCTTTTTTAAATTTTATTTGAGATATTTCTAGTGTTGTTTTATTTTAAGTTGAGTATTTTATAATAGTTTAAGTCTTTTGAGTCTTACAATTATTTGAAGTTTGAGTCTTTTAGTTATTTTGAGTCTTTAAGTATTTCGCTCTTTTAATCCCATATTGGATACATTACAATAAGAGTCAAGTTGTAGACCTATATCAAAGGCTCAAACTTATTTATTAATTTAAGAAACTTGATGTCAATTGTGTTTGCCAAAATTAAATCTTTTGCAATGGAATACGGGAGTGGACATGGTTGCATTACAATAAGAGTCAAGTTGTAGACCTATATAAAAGGCTCAAACTTGTTTATTTTTAAAAATGAAAAGAATTTAAGAAACTTGATGTCAATTGTGTTTGTCAAAATTAAATCTTTTGCAATGGAATGCGGGAGTGGACATGGTTGATTGGGCGTGAGATCCAAAAAAACTCTCCACATATAAGACACGTAAGTCGGTGATCGTCAAATCTTCGAAATTCAATGCCCAAAAGTTTATCAAATCCCAAAATATTTTTCACTATAGTCCTAAACTCCTAATTTTGTTCATCCCCAAATCCACCATCATAATTTTCATCTACTGTCCAACGTCACATATACTCCTACTTTCAATATGATTGATGCATGTAAATAGTACGATGAAATGAGCAACGACGATGAGGAACAAACATCATTTCAGGCATGGACGAGGAGGGCAGGTAAGAAGACATCGATGATCACCCCAATAACCATGACCTCTTCAACCGCATTCCCATAACTGTCGTCAAAGAAGATGACGAAGAAGAGGACGAAGAGGATAAAAAGGTATAGTTGCTAATAGATAATAAAGAAAAAGTCGGATGATCACCCCCCCACTAACCCAAATAATGATGCCAACGCAAGTGAGAATGATGGTTAAAATGAGGGTAATAAGTCCAGTGAGGGGGATTAAAAATGACAAAGATGATGATGGCTCAACTGACAATGACACTTACAATGTGGGAGACAACTCAATGACGATAACGACGATGATGACGATGACGTATGCATAGTAATTATGGGAGAAAACTTTGATGAATGAACTCAATCGGATAATCCAAGAGTTCTCTTCTAATGAGAGATGAAGAATAATACAAATTTTAAACCATGATGGAGATATTGTTGGATAGACATCCTGCAGTGGCCCAGGACGGATCAAGTGTCCAAATCAATTCAGCCCTCATTTTGTTTTGATTCCATTTTCAGTTAACAAAAATTTTGGTATCAGAGTTCTGAACAAAGCCAAAATTAGCATTAGTCTTAACAATCTTGATAGCACTCTTGGTTTATATTTCAGTTGCATACAGATGACAAGCAACAAGCAATTCAACGAGTCATTTTATGCCATTTTTACGGTTTTGAGGTGTGACAGTAAAGCTAGTAAAGCTGGTTTACAAAAAGGCACATTAATAGTTATTGTTATGGTTTTGAGGTGTGACAGTAAAGCTAATAAAGCTGGTTTACAAAAAGGCACATTAATCTTATGGATTTGCAATTCAGTCCAAACTCTACGAATCTACCCAGAAAGAAACTGATTATTTTATAAAAATCTAGAAAAAAATTGCAGATTAGGCCATAACAATTGGTAATTTGCAAATATGGTCTTTCTCAGGGAAAAAAATTATGTAATTTTCCATAACTATTTTCCTAGCATGTCTATTTGTAGTAATGGTATTATTAGACTATCGGGACTTTTTTACAAAACAGCTTTATTGATACTAACTCTACCATCACACTCCAAAAACATAACAATGATAATAATAAAAGGGCCAATGCCAATTGGCCACATTCTCATAAACAAGAGGATTGTGCAGCCTATTAACCAGCACATGCATCAATATTCAATAAGATAGACCGCAAACTATTAAATCACATGCCTAAACAAACTATGCATTTTAATATAATGTCCACTTGCTCAAAATATCATTATTGATCGGCATTCATAACATGTATTACAAGAAATCAATCCATGCTCGATTCCAAACCCAAAACATCAAAATAAGTAGCTATATCTAGCAACATCGGACTAACCACCCCAAGAAGCTACACTACTTCAGGTCCTTAAAAGCTACTTACAAGATCCTCCAAGTAGCTACATAGATAGCATCTAAACCACATAGACCTGTAAAATTTTGGATGAGCTTAATGCTCAATAAGTGAACAATGCAAGGCAGATTAAGTTTTCAAATCATATAATAGAGATAATAACAATATGACAACTGCAACATGTACTGTAAGAAGATTGATTGAATATGACATGTGAAGTAATTGTTCTTCTAAACAAGATATTTCCGTAAATTGTGGGAGTCGCTTTATAAGTCAAGCCCCAAAACCATAAAATGATAATTATAATACTGAGACAAATAAAGTGACTCCCAAGATTTCTTGTCATTTGTTGTCTCCATGCCTACGATATATAAACCATGAGTGCTTTTAAGATTGCCAGGTTAAGATCGGTTATAGCTATATTAAGAAATCACATACTAGGGAGGTTTGTTCACGGAAAAGGAAATCAAAACAAAGGAGAGCTTAATTTCTTCAGCCACCTCTTCATCCACCCTAGGCCGTTGCAGGATATCTATCCGAATGAAACAGACTCTCAAATTATACAGCTAAGCTCATTAAATGAACCACCCCTTCCCTAATTTATATCCATAGGTCTCGTCATCATTGTTGTCGTCGCTTGATTTATTGTCATCGCCCTCCTTGTAAATGTCATCGTCAGTTAAGCTATCGTTGCCCTCCTTGTAAATGTCATCGTCAGTTAAGCTACCATCACCCTGCTCACTGTCCCCGTCCCTCTTATTGTAAGAGTCGTTGTCACTTGAATCGTCACCATCATCATTTATGTTATTGTGATTATCATCATTTATGTTATTGGATTGATCATCGGGCCCTTCTTCAGGATCTCCCTCCACATAATTCTTGCCTTTGCCCTCTTCCTCGTCATCCTCACTGATGATAGGTTCGGGAATGGTTTGAAAAAGGTCAAGGTTATTGGTGTGATCATATGGATCTGCTTCCCCCATCCTCCTCGCGTTGTCCAAAAAATGTCCATTTGTTCATCATCATCGTTGCTCGCTTCACCATCTGGCTTCTTTTTTAATCATGCCCATAACCTATCCCCACATTTTACCACTAAGGCAGGCTTTGGTGACTTGGTTATATTTTGACTCAAAATTGTTTTTCCCCGTCTCTTGTGTAAGGTATCTTCACTTAGTTACCAAGTTTATTTACACCTATAGAAAGTTTAGTTAAAGTCCAAAGTCAATTTTTGTTATTATAACTAAAAATGCAATACTCAAACATCTTGTTCAATTGTTCAAAAAAACAATGAAGTTGATTACAACCTATGAAACATGACCACTTCGAAATGAATGACATGCTTTTATTGGACAAAATGCCAAATACTGAAACATGCATGAGATGTATAAGATACTCTACAATAGTACTGGATTTTAAAAGCTCAAAAATTCATTCCTGCCTGGAAATAAAATCTAAAGATTACGTGTCAGGCACTACCAAGTCATGTGTTGCTTAAACAAACATAAAAAGGATCTCCTTAACTAAGTGTATCGTATATAAAGCATCAGTGAAACATAAACATCACCATAAGTAGGTTAGATATAGATTATTATTTTTTGTTTGCTCTTGTCACTTCCCTAAGGATCTTTTTTCATTGAAATTTTATATTCGTTTTTGTTTCATTTTTAAGTGATCACATCCTAATCATTATAGGATCTAATGTGTATTCTTATATTTTATACACACACCATTTGCACATATACATGGTTTTATTGTCATATCCCTATGTCTTATTTTTCAAAACCACCTTGTCTCAAGTGTCCATGTCATGTTCTGTGTCCTGTCTGTGTGCTCTATAAATTAGAATGAATGTTAAAAGATAACAATCTACCCACATGACATAACAAATACAATAAAAAGACACCACAATCTAAAAATGTAACCGGATCAAATTGGAATACCATTACATGCATTTAATAAATAGGTGTGTCATAATTGTGCATGCATGCATATACTTCAGTACATATGCACAAAAATGTTTGGAAAACTAACATAGATAGTGAATGCTATGGCAACCACCAACACTGCATATCCAGCATCGTAGGCAGTAAACCTATGAATCAGATGTCTTGCAACAAATACACAGAATAACACAACAGGAACCACTATGAGTGAAATAGTGATGAGCAATGACCGAGCATCAGGTCCGAATATCAACCTCCCACTGCATATAAATACCTGCGAAGAGGAACAAACTGTCAATTGTATGCTATAGTACAGAAGCAATCAAGAAGTATACTGAACATATACAAAATAACCCACCATGAGTTAAGTTATGAGTTACAAGAACATTCTGTTAGTTCTGTGTGACATATCTGGCACTACTGAACCCTATTCCGCAATATGCAAATGCAATTCAAGTAAATGGGCATATATATAGAAATTTTCGCAAGCAAACAGTTCGCACGGATTATTCCGTGCGAAAATGTTTTTATTTTTTTTGAATTTTTTTCAAAAAAAATTCTTCCTTTCACTTCATGTATTTATACACCTCTCAAAAATGGGTGAAAATAATAAGATTTGACCCTCAATGAAGCCATTACAAAAATTTCTAGTGTTCTGAAACCGTTAAATTTTTGTAATGGGTGAATCAATGCTCAAACCCCTCTAGGGTTCACCCATTATTTTCATAGCATTATATAATTGTATGGATTGAGCATCACCAAAAAATTTGCAAAATAAATTTTTTAAATTCCTAAAATTAATTCACATGGACATCAGGTGGGAAATTTTCGCACCAAATTATCACCATATATATAAGCAAATCATGATACAAAGAATCATGATTGCAATGGCAGAGAATTTCAGTCCTGACCATTAGATTTTACGCCGATGCCCTTAGCATCCTTAAGCAACAAATAAATGATTGAAAGCTCTGTAGATAGTCCATCCATTTAGTGGTCATCTTCAAGCAAGCAACCTTTGGGGGGGATGTCGATTGGTAATGAATCATGATAACTAGAAACTATTAGTAGCTCATGAGAACAAACATGATTCCCGGTTTCCACCATACAAGAGCTATGGATTTAACCATTCCCCTAAGTGTCTATGTTTATGAAGTTCAGAGTAATTTGTACTAAAAATAACCACGTACTATTGACATTGTGTGACTAACGACCCCTACCTATGCTATTAGGGCAAACACCCCATGACTTAACGATAAAGATTAACCTTTAAAACTTAACTCTTTTCCCTTGTTGACCATTCTCCTATTGTCGTTGATCTTTCTCATGCTCCCTCTCTCCTCTCTGATCTCACATCTCTTTTGTGCTCCCATCTCTTTTGTGCCCTCTCATGCACCCTCACTCTTCTCACCCCTTTTTCATCCATCTCTTCTATCAGATCTCTCCCCAACATTTCTCTCATGCTTTCACTCCTCTCTTCTCTGTCATCTCTTTTGTGCGCTCTCATACACTCCCTCTTTTGTCTTCTCTCTACTCTCTCTCTACTCCCTCTCTCCTCTCTCTTCTTTTCTTTCTCTCATCTCTCCACTATCTCACTCACATATACAATGTATGATATGGATAGAGTGGAAGAGAACACCAACTAACATCTTGATGAGCTTAGGGATGTAAACTGATTCAAATTATCCAATTCGGGTCCGCATGTGAATATGGATATCAAAATTTTCTATCTGATGGATATCAATTGGTATTGTAAGATTAGATTTTTTTAGACATGAATCCAGATAATTGATATGGCAATAATATACTAAACACATAATTCAGTTATACTTGATCACATGTATCCATAATCATGTATCCAAATATATTTGATGCTTAAATTAGCTTGAAGCTGACACATAATAGAGTTGCTATGTTTTGTACTCATTTTATCCATAAAACTAAATTCAATATGCATCATTTATACAAAATATAGTCATTCGTCCATCCCTGATCTATATCCATATCCATTTTTATGTTAATGGATAGTAAAATTTTCTTTTTGCACGTTATTCATATCCACATCCATATTAGATAAATCGCTTTGGATGTGAATATGATAAAATACATATCTCGTCCATATCCAAACCATTCACATTTTTCTAGCTGAGTTTGTTGGAGAAGAGACCATCGTTGCATGTGTTTAGGGTATCAAAGGAGAGTTGACGATGATCCTCAGGGGGATGGTTGGGTGGGCCCCTTAGAGGCAATGAGGAGCGAGAAGAGAGAAAAGAGAGCATGAGAGGAGTAATAGAGAGAGAGAGAGAGCATGGCTACAAAAGGATGATGAAGAAGAAAGGCAAAAGCAGGAGGAAATTTTAATCTTTAACGGTTTTAAATTCTTATTGTTAAGTCAATAAGCCAAGAGGTGTTCATGCAAATAACATAAATGAGGAGACATAGTTACACAGTGTCAATAATATCATCAGTGTCGGTAGATTTAGTCATTTAGCAGAAAGTTTATCATCATGAGCATTTGCCAAATTGCTATATTTTTAAGCTAACATTTGATTATTACAGCTTAGAAGTGATATTTGCATTATAATTTAGATAGGATCATTGCATCAATCGTGCAAGAGTCCATATTGTATCTGCTCAATACAGGAAATTCAGTTTGTGGAGTTACACTTATGCTAAATGTCTAGGCACATCATATTTCCTTACTTGGAGGTTCTCTTGTTGACGGATCAGTAATTTACAATATATGATTTTGATAAGGACTACGACTACTACCTGTCCCGTTTTACTTTCATGCTGCGTTACTTCCTGTTGTGTTACTCTGTTATAACCACAGCATGCTAATCAACCAGTAAACTGTTGTGTAATAGAACCTCAGCATGCTAATCAACCAGTAAATCGTTGTTTAAAGTTCGGTGCACTTGCAGTAAAGTCTAACCCTTCTTGTAGACTTTACCTGACGTACAGTTCCTTTCTCTTGGGTGCTATACGTCAGGTGTTCAGCCAGAGTTCGTGGACGAGGCAGACTCACTGGAGTACGAGGAGCCGAGGACGTCGACCCAGAGTACGTGTTTGACAAGGACCAGACCTTGAGGTCTTTTAGTCGTCACTTTCAGAGGTTACTACTTTCAGTTTGCTTGTAGATAGTTTGTTGCCACGCTTAGGCTTCTTTTTAGACTTTTTACTTGTTGGATATTATATCTCTAATTTAATGAATGCAACTTCCTTTCTGTACTTTCTGTTGTTACGAACTATATTAAGGCAAGAACCTGAAAATCTTTTAAAATAGTACCCCTACAGACGCTTATTAAGTCCGAGCTCTTCAGCTCCGGCCTAAGCGGCCTTAGTCACGTTTCGCCTCCGTCGTTTTGGGAAGCGGGACGTGACAGGTTTTAGTGGTGGCTCATGCAGGTCTTGCAAAAGTTCGGAACAATAAAAGTACCGTATTCATTTAATATCCACGTACAAGTCAAAAGGTTAATCTCAAGGACCATGCGAGATAGATGGCAATGGGGGCAATAGTTAAAGATTCATGGCATGCTTCAGTTTGTAGTGCATTTATGGGTATGCGGTATGCTACATTGCATCTTTTAATGGTATGTAGCACAAAAGGGAAGGCTCATTCAGATTAAGCATTTGGATCATAATCCACTTGGCAGTACTTCAATAAATATGTGTCTTGCTTGTGTGATTTGGAAAAGAGACATATAGACATTTGACGATAGGTAAACCTTCATACCTATAAGCAAGCTCTAATACCAGGCCTATTCAAAAAATATAAAGCAAAATACTTTTAGTTAAGAACATGTTCACAATTATATCAATGCTTCAAAGTTCAAAGATTCCAAACTCAAACTTCAAAACCAGTGTTACCTAATAACCCCCATTAAGAAAAGACAAAATGCAGTGCTCTTCAGATGTATCCTAGGTCACTGGACTCATGTAGCGTATTGGGAAAGCATCATGAAGTAGGAGCCAAGAAAAAGAAGTGTCTTAGAGTCCCAGAAAGATGCATGCAAAAGTGATGTCAACATGAAATCGAAAAATTGTCAGTAAAATATGAGCCTGACTCTACACACTTGATTAGTTCCTAGTATTCAGCATTAAAAGCATGAATGTCCATGGTAAAACAACTCTAGGGCTCATGGATAGGGTGATTTTAATGTATGCACAATAGGAGGAACCAGAGGCACTTGCATTTCCTTTTCCAAATGTAATGTAATTTCTCATTCATTCCGCGAGATGACACAAGAAGTTTGTAAACAGAGTTTCTGTTTAACATTTATGGTTATGTGCTCATGAAGCTCTCGACATTTCCAAATCGGACAGTTCAGTTTTTTATATCCACAAATCTTGCATATCTTAGCATATAAGGACCAGTAGGACATGCTAAAGCTAGTGTCATCATGCACATGTCTCTCTTCGATGAATATGTCGACAATGTTAATATGAAGTTTCACAACTTTACAACCATAAACAATCAAATGCCATCAAAACAAACACAAACAAAGGCCAAACCCTGTCAGTTCCAAAAATCTTAAACCCTCAACTGGAAACTCCACCCACCCCCTATTGGGGATATGTCATGTATTATGCATGGATATGCATGTTGTGTTTGAATTTGTATCATACTTGATTAGTTTGTATCAAATACATATACAAGGGCATTTCGATAACTTCGATAATTGTGTATGTGTAAGTGTCTATAAATGTCTCTTGTAAGTGTATATATGGTAAATAGAAAGAGTGTGAGAGGATTCTCAGCTTGTTGTTTAGCTAAGGGGTAATCCCGGTTGTGAGCTGAGGTGAGAGCGCTATAACTTTCTTGAGTGAATAGAACCTATTCTCTCCAAATCTCTCCTTGTTAGTGTGATTGATCTTCATGTGCTCATTGTGTGTGTATGCATGTAATGTACACGAGTTGAAACCTCTGATTCCCTGCACCCCCCCCCCCCCCCCCCCCCCCCCCCCCCCCCCCCAAAAGTCACAACTCATATACAAAATAAACACAGCCCACAAGCTTTAAAGCAGTAAACTTCAGTAAAGATGGCAGATCAAATGCTAAGAACCATCACGAATTGAAACAATCACAACCACCCATATGCTCCATCCCACCCAGCAAACAAGTTAAACATTCACAGCGCAAAAACTGAGAGATTCACACAAAGCAAGATGCCAAGTTCCCCAAAACGATCAAGTTAAGGGGTTACTCAACTTCGACACAGACCGATTGACACAAACTCAGGTGCTAGATCCCACTAAAACAACCTCAAATAACAAAAATTGAAGCCGCAAATCCTTACATTGCTCCCTTTCCAAGCTTCATAGACTCGCTTGTCCATTGAGAAATCGAACCCCTAGTCGAACTACGCCGGAAGAGAATCGAAGATTTGGAACTCGCACATCTTTCTTCGGGCCCTTCCAATCAGCAAGAGCAATTTGGCGTGGCTCGAAATTCGGAAAGAGAATAAAAAATAAATTAGGGTTTTTCTTTCTTTGGGGTTTATTTTTTCCGAAATTTTTCAATCCCAATAGGCAGTTAAGAACGGGGGGTTTTCGCAGCACATGTGCTGGCAGTACTGAGTAAAACTCAAATAAAGCAGCTGATAAACCCCAAAAGGACTAGAATTTAAAGTAACCCATAGTTTCACCCCTTACAGACGTATGGGTCCATATTGATTAAGTGTCTCTTTTGTGAGATTTTTGTTGTAAATAGCTATATGTCAGGGGTCTTCAAGCACACTACTCTTCCTTAAGACAAACACTTCTAAATATACTACATATATTTTCCGAATTATTAAACACACTATTTTTTCAAATTTATTCCGGGTTTACCCATTTCCGCTTCCTCCTCACACTGTCGCATTCTTCCCTCACTTTCAACTCCTTCCGTCGCATCCTCTCTCGGGCCCCATCCACATCTACTGTCCCATCTTGCAAGTCCTTCGCCAGCGAGTCAATTAAATCCAAAAAAATCCATATAATTTAATCAAACCTACCAAACATGAAACCTAAAAAAAATATGTTAAAATCAATTAAAATCTTTAAAAGCATGCTCAAACTTTCATGACCGATCGATATTTGTGACTCTCAGTTATATAACCCCTAACATGAAATATGGTGTTAGGAGATATAACCCCAACGTTATAAATAAATTTTCAAAAAACCGACATAGACGCTTGGGCCTATAACACAAATCCATTTGCTCAAGTTTTGAAATCCCAATCTAAAATCATCATCCGTTTCGTGTTGGTGGGAAGAGGTTGCAGATGAGTATAAAAATGAGGATGCAGCGATCTTAGTATGAATATGATGAGGAGGAGGAGAGCATGAAAGGGGGTGACGACAACAGCAACATCAGGAGGCAGCAACGGAGGCAGCAACAAAGGCAGCGAATATGTGAGAAACGTGTAGTTAGAATAGAAAATGGTAGAATCAATGTTAAAAATGCCAGACTTGTAAATAAAATGGGAAATTTTATACACATCGACATAATTGCTTTGCGCACACACCACTTTACAACACACACGCCTAATTTGTTTTATAACTCAATTTTTTTACTTAACACACACATCCATATCCTCAAATTACCACACATGATATTCTTATTTCTCTCTGAAAAAATCCAAACATCGCCATCGCCACCTCCTTAAAACGTATTTGGATGTTGATAACGAAGCATCATTAGAGATGGATGATAGACTGGGACGAATCATTGACCAGACTTCGTCAACTGTGTAGAAAGTGTATGCTCGAACAAATAGGATGTAGTTATAAGTCTGGCCATCTTGCACCGTAATCTCTAGAGGTCGTCGTTGATGTTGAAGATGCCATGGCCCAAAAAAGCTATTAAGATGAACGTGGATGTCTTTCTAATGGAATTTGTCGAAGCACAGGTTTGAGCATGTACTTGACATTATCGAGGCTAGCAATGATGGTGTTGCCAATGATGTGGATGTTGTTGGGGATCATGTAGATGGCAAGCAAACCCTAAATAGAGGGTTGAATAGTGTTATCTGAAATAATTGCAAATTAAAATCTAAACCATCTATGTATGCCTAAGATTTCAACTAGTGTTATCTAACTTCGATCTTAATCGACAAACTCAAATACTTGCAATAGAAAGTTAGTGCACATCAAAATTAAAGCACAATGCAAGTAAAGAGAGATAGAGATATAGATAATGGACAAGGCAACTCAAATACTACACACCTAGTTCCATTGCATCTTGGGTTGAATGATAAGATGTGTATATGGTACCATGCATTTTAATATAAAATGTTAATTCATTATTGTCTTTTGGTTGTAGACATGGCAAAAAGTTTTTATGTCATGGAGAATGGAAAACAACCTGGCGTATACTGGACTTGGGAAGAATGCAAGGCACAAGTTCATGGATTTCTCAATGCCGTATGCAAAGGGTTTAGACTTTTGAAGATGCAATTGCGTATTGAAATAGACAGATCGATCAAGGTCATCCAATTCTGCAGCCTCACAGCACGTCAACACCATTGGAGCACACAAGTTCATGGATTTCCCAATGCCGTAAACAAAGGGTTTCAAACTTTTGAAGATGCAATTGCCTATTGAATAGACAGATCAATCAATGTCAACCAAGTCTGCAGCCTCACAGCACGTCAACACCATTGGAGCATCGTCGACGACCAACGAACAATCAATGCACGTCAACATGTTGGAGGATCGTATACGACGGACGAACAATCTGTTGGATCCTGTGGATGGCAAACAACACTAGAAGGGGGTTGAATAGTGTTGTATAAAATAAACTTTTTCTTTCTTAATAGATTAGCACAATTCAAAGTCTTCTAATATTTTCTAAGAAACCAAGTAGAGTGATCTACGCTTGGTTCTTAATCAACTTAATCAATCTTCAAAATCAAGTCAGAGATAAATATCTTCTGGTAGTCAACTCCCTATAAGCAGTAGTTGACACCCAGAGGGAAATTAAGCACAGCTGAGTAAATGAAATACTTAATGAAGATATATAAAATTACACAGAAGTATAAGAGAGAAGTAGATACAAAAATTGATCTTTGCAATATATGAGTTACAAGAATAATATTCAACAAACAAAAGAATTATAAGAATAACAAAGTAAATGAGAATTGCTTGCAGAGATAAATGATCAAACGCAGATAAGCAAACGCAGACACAAGGATTTTTATCCTGGTTCCCCACAACCTTGGGTACGTCTAGTCCCCGACCAATCCGGTACGAGATTTCCACTATCTGCCTTGGCAAATACAAGCACCTAACTTCACTTGTTAGGATTTCCAACAATCTAGCCTTAACCAGGATTTCCAACTGCAACACCTAGACTTGTCTAGGGTTTCCAACAACAACACCCTTACAACAAAGGGCAAACACAAAGAGAAAAGCGATATCCAACTCACCACAATTGTTTGGTGGAGATTGGATTTACACCCAAATTTTATAGCCAATAGTAATAGACAACTATGTGTATTAGTGGCTTGATAGAATAAGATTTTAGATCACACAAAGATACGAATGAAGTCTTTGTGATCTAAATCAAATGTTTTTCAAAATCCTTTTGAATAAAATCAGAGAGTAAGTAATATGGATTTTGAAAAAAAATAGCCAAATAAAAATTCGATCTTCAGAAAATAATATCTCAATGAAATAAAAAATCAACAATGTAAAAACAGACTTGGCTAATAGAAAATGATATCTGAGAATTTGAGAACGTTTAGAACTTTTGCGCAAGAGAATTTTGATTTTAAGAGTTGTGTTTTTCTTTCAAAGAAATAGTCCTCTATTTATAGGTGAAAATGAAGATTCAAAATTCAAATTCATTTGACTTTTGCCCCGAGAATCATGGGAACACTAAATTAGAGATTTGTCAAAAGTCAGGTCAAACGTCAAATTTCGACAGCTGGTAGTCGACTCCCTGGGATTGGTAGTCCCCAGGGTGTTTCAGGAGAAATTAATTCTCAGCTCGTAGTCGACCCCCACTCATTGGTAGTCGACTCCCAGAGGAGTTTCTGCTGAGACACGGCTAGTAGGTCATGTAGTTAGCTCCAATGTGTAATGGAGTTTCACTACGAAAATGCAAAGCGACTAGCAAAAGCTCTCAATAACTTTGAAAATGATTTTAAAAGTATTGAAAATGTTTATCTTCGAAATCATTTGTGTGTGTGTTGTCTATACGTTTGGCTTTAACATAACCCTAAGAAGGACACAACTCATACACTGTAGACTAGGACACGTCTTCGGAGGCTTGATCAACTGATGATGATGTAGATGTGAGCTTCTCTTGAGCTTCTGTTCCATTTAAGCTTTGAGCTTCATCATCGATCTAGCAACGTTCGTCCTTGTCTATTGAGCGTAGATTGCGCTTCTCTTGAGTATGCCTAAAGCTTTTCATTTGTCGTACAACCTGCACACTTAGTCGTAGTGTAGTTAGTACACTAAGCTTCGTTTGGTGTGCTCATCATCAAAATCACTTGGGGTGGAATTGAATTTCCATCACTCTCCCCCCTTTTGATGATGACACCGAAATGAAAAATGAAGTAAGTTGACATAATAATATGAAAATAAAAATAAAATTTACTCCCCCTGCTTTGATGCGGTTCTCCCCCTGCATCGAAGCCGTTAGCAAAACAATACATTCATTTTTGCATTTATACACTTTCTCCCCCTTGTCATCAACAAAAAAATTAATGACATATATTTTTAACAAATGAATCATCCAAGTTGTAATAAGAATTTTGACAGAGAGGAATTCAATTACCATTCCTGCAAAAAATATGTTAGCATATGATCAACTAATGTTTTATCAGAATATATCAGATAAGTTTATACGTAAGCATAGTAATGTAGCAAGCATAACACCATAGTATAGTTATTACAGACCGGTAGTTTTGAGATCAAAAAAGGAAACCATTGTTATGAAACAATAGTTTTTAAAACCAAGTGTTTATGAAATCAAGGATGACCGCCGTTCTTCTTTAATTCCTTGATCTCGCCAAGGATCATGCCAAGTGTCTCTTTGGTCATCTTGTTGCTTTTCACCACGAATTCCTTGAGATCATCTACTTTCTTGTTGAGGTCTTCAAACCCTCTTTCTTGGGATATCTTCAGCTTTCCAATTTTCTTCAAGAGCATATATTGAAGTTCAATGATGTAGGCTGGTGTCTCCTCGTCTTCTTCTTCTTCTTTGCTATCTTTTTCTTCTCCTTCTTCTTCTTCATCAGAACCTGCAACAGTTGGTTTCTTGCCCTTTCTTGAGGATGATGATCCTCCTTCAGCAGCAAGCTATTCATCCTACCGAGATCATGAACATCAAAAATGCGTGCCGGATCCAGAATTGTGGTTTTATTATCCAGGGGCACATTATAGCCAATAAACAGGATGGTAAGATAATGGCAGTGGGCAAGTGTAGATGAAGGTCGGTCAGAAGAAGCAGATGCAAGGATGGGGTCCATGATGACTTTGGCCCAATTGACACGAATGTTCTCTAGCATTGCATAGATGCACTTAGCCTGTTTCTCAGATAGTACGAAGTGACTTTCAGATTTTTGGGTTATATTGTATGACAATATATTTGCGAGGATTCTTCCTGGATAGCGAAGATCGCTACAAGGAAGTTTTTTTGGGAAATGTTTTCCAGGCAAATACATTCTCTCTAAAATATTTTCATCAGTCATTTCTATATTATCTAGTAACACACCAGTGTACGGAATTCCTAGGGCTTCTCCTGAAGATTTTACGGTTATGGCAAGTTTAGCGTCAAGCACTTTGGTTATAAACCTACTCTTAGCAAGGTCATAATCTATATTGGCATAGAAAAGATGGACCAGTCTGGGATAGCAGAAATACATGTTTTCAGCAGAGAATAGGTTCGCCAAATTTTGAAATTCTAGAATGCTGTCAATGCCATAATTTTCTACATGATCAAGTTTTACGTATCTTTCATGGAGAATAGGTTGCTTGGAAATTTAACAAAGTGTTCATAGGTAGTGCTTTTGAATATATAATGCAAGATGGTTTCTTTCTCAGTGATGGATTCAGTTGTGACCTTCATCTTCTTTGAAGCCATTTTCTTGAAAGGCATCTAGATAGAGTAAAACTTACTTACACAACTCGATATGCAAGAATATATAAGAGCATTCAAAAAAGTGAGGTAAGATTGATGAGAAGAATTTTTACCTTGAGAGAATGATGAAACCAATTGATGAGAGGAGGTAGATGATCAAGAGAACTCCAAGTGCCAAGGGAAATTTTTCAAGAGGGCGAGAGCATGGGGTAGTCGGCTACCTTAGGGTTTTACTATGGGGGTTTTAACCAAGAGGTGAAAGGAGATGAGGGATAGGGGCCATTGGATCAAAAGATGGGTGGTTGAGATCAATTTTTGGCTTATTGGGTTTAAGTTGCCTTTGGATGCAAACCCATTAACTCAATGGAACCCAATAGGAGTTAGAAAAAAAAACAAGCCAAACCCAGAAATCCGCACAGCCGCTGGTAGTCGACTCCTTTATGTAGGTAGTCGACTCCCTACTGGGCTGAGTCGTTTTCTCATCCCGAGGGGTTTTGGTCCAAGACTGAGTGCGTTTCTGAACAAGAAGTGTTTTATAAATATAACGCAAACATTTATACTCATATAAAAAATTATTTAATCATTTAAGTATGTTTTTTGCAGAGTAAAGAAAACTTTTGATGCTGATCCAGTTATCAAGCTTTGGATCTAGTTTCTCCTCTTCGTTTCCTTAGAGTACCTGAAAGATAGACGTTTATGGTACTCTTTGCTTCTAAGTCCAGAGGGTTAGTCTTTAGGAAACCAAACCCAGTATGGTTTAGTTCCTTCATGAAAGATATATTTATAATTTTTGCTTAAATGAACTTGCTTAATAAAGCTTGCAGCGTACCTTTTCTTTCTTTGATCGGACACGTTCTTTGGTACCCAGATTCTCAGAAAATTATTGTTAGAATGATGCATCCTAGTATGCTTAACCCGTTTCTTAGTATGATTTGAATCATATCCGAGTCCGGTTTTGCTAGATGAGGCTTTTTAATTATCTTTTAAATTATCTAGCTTCCCTTTTCCTTTGTTGAAATTTTCAATAATTTTCATCGTAGCGTCGTATTTATCTTTGACAGATACGAGAAGATTATTCAAATTCTCAACCTTTTCATTTACAGAAAGAATGTCTTTCTGCAACGAGCTATTCTTTTCTTTAAGAAGGCTATTCTCCTTAATAACTTCTTCTTTTTCTTTAACATCCTTTTTAATATTTCTAAGTGTTCTTCTATGTTCTTTTATGAGCTTTTCATGCATTTTGCATTGCTCCTTATATGCTCCACTATAATCCATGTCTTCATCATCACTTGATGACGAATCATTATCACTAGATGAATCATGATGCGTACTTACCTTAGACGATGTGGAAGCCATTAAGCACATGTGTGCTGTTTCTCTTCTTTCATCGTTGTCGTCTGCTGAGGATTCGTCAGATGAAGAGACGTCGCTTTGGTCAAATACTGCGTAAGCTTCCTTCTTTGGTCGTCGGAATTTGTTTCTTCCATTGTTTCTCTTTTCATTGCTATCTTGGTTCTTCCCACGATCTCTGGAATCACGATTGTTTCTTTCCAACGGACAGTCTCTTTTGACGTGCCCTGGTTTATTGCAACCAAAACAAATAATATCGTTAGTAGGTCTAAAAGAGCGTTTACCATACTTACTTGTGATGAACTCTTTAAAGTTCTTTGAGATGAAGGCAGTATGGTCTTCTTTGTCCGTGTAGTCGGAATCTTCTTCTTGAGCTTTAAAAGCGAGATTCTTCCTCTTTGGTTTTTCTTCGATCATCTTATCTTCTTCAAGATCAATCTCATACGCCATAAGATTTTCCATTAGTTCTTCGATGGTAAGATCTTTTACGTTATGAGCTTTTCGGATGGCCGTTGTCTTTCCCTTCCATTCGGGTCGGAGAGATCTCAGTATTTTCATCACCTGCTCGTATTCGAAAAGTTTCTTCCCTAATCTTGCGAGCTCATTTGTAATGTTAGTAAACCGAGTATTCACATCGGTGATACTCTCTCCTTCTTCCATTTTAAAAGATTCGAATTTAGAATGTAAAACATTTATGCGGGATTCCTTTACCTTTTCAGTTCCCTCGTGGCTTACATGAAGAGTGTGACATATTTGATGTGCTGTCTCGCATTGGGAGACTCGATTGAACTCATTTCTGGTTACAGCGCAAAATAGTGCATTCATTGCCTTTGCATTTAGATTTGCTCTCTTCTTGTCATCGACTGACCACTTCCCAAATTCAACTTCGGTGGGTGCGATGTACGGAGTTTTAGTGACAGTCCATGCTTCGATGTCCAATGACTCCGGGTGAGTCTTCATTCGGATCTTCCAGCTAGCATAGTTCGTTCCGTTGAACAATGGTGGTCACATGGTATTAAGTCATTCAGAATGGAAAGATGTTGACGCCATCACCTTTAAAGCCTTGCTCTGATACCAAGTGTTGGATCTTGTGGATGGAAAACAACACTAGAAGGGGGGTTGAATAGTGTTGTATAAAATAAACTTTTTCTTTCTTAATAGATTAGCACAATTCAAAGACTTCTAATGTTGCCTAAGAAACCAAGTAGAGTGATCTACGCTTGGTTCTTAATCAACTTAATCAATCTTCAAAATCAAGTCAGAGATAAATATCTTCTGGTAGTCGACTCCCTATGAGCAGTAGTCGACTCCCAGAGGGAAATTAAGCACAGCTGAGTAAATGAAATACTTAATGAAGTTATATAAAATTACACAGAAGTATAAGAGAGAAGTAGATACAAAAATTGATCTTTGCAATATATGAGTTACAAGAATAATATTCAACAAACAAAAGAATTATAAGAATAACAAAGTAAATGAGAATTGCTTGCAGAGATAAATGATCAAACGCAGATAAGCAAACACATACACAAGGATTTTTATCCTGGTTCCCCACAACCTTGGGTACGTCCAGTCCCCGACCAATCCGGTACGAGATTTCCACTATCTGCCTTGGCAAATACAAGCACCTAACTTCATTTGTTAGGATTTCCAACAATCTAGCCTTAACCAGGATCTCCAACCGCAACACCTAGACTTGTCTAGGGTTTCCAACAACAACATCCTTATAACAAAGGGCAAACACAAAGAGAAAAGCGATATCCAACTCACCACAATTATTTGGTGGAGATTGGATTTACACCGTAATTCTATAGCCAATAGTAATAGACAACTATGTGTATTAGTGGCTTGATGGAATACGATTTTAGATCACACAAAGATACGAATGAAGTCTTTGTGATCTAAATCAAATGTTTTTCAAAATCCTTTTGAATAAAATCAGAGAGTAAGTAATATGGATTTTGAAAAAAAATAGCCAAATAAAAATTCGATCTTCAGAAAATAATATCTCAATGAAATAAAAAATCAACAATGTAAAAACAGACTTGGCTAATAGAAAATGAGAGCTGAGAATTTGAGAACGTTTAGAACTTTTGCGCAAGAGAATTTTGATTTCAAGAGTTGTGTTTTTCTTTCAAAGAAATAGTCCTCTATTTATAGGTGAAAATGAAGAATTCAAAATTCAAATTCATTTGACTTTTGCCCCGAGAATCATGGGAACACTAAATTAGAGATTTGTCAAAAGTCAGGTCAAACGTCAAATTTCGACAGCTGGTAGTCGACTCCCTGGGATTGGTAGTCCCTAGGGTGTTTCAGGAGAAATTAATTCTCAGCTGGTAGTCGACTCCCACTCCTTGGTAGTCGACTCCCAGAGGAGTTTCTGCTGAGACACGGCTAGTAGGTCATGTAGTTAGCTCCAGGGTGTAATGGAGTTTCACTACGAAAATGTAAAGCGACTAGCAAAAGCTCTCAATAACTTTGAAAATGATTTTAAAAGTATTGAAAATGTTTATCTTCGAAATCATTTGTGTGTGTGTGTGTTGTCTATACGTTTGGCTTTAACATAACCCTAAGAAGGACACAACTCACACACTGTAGACTAGGACACGTCTTCGGAGGCTTGATTAACTGATGATGATGTAGATGTGAGCTTCTCTTGAGCTTATGTTCCATTTAAGCTTTGAGCTTCATCATCGATCTAGCAACGTTCGTCCTTGTCTATTGAGCGTAGATTGCGCTTCTCTTGAGTATGCCTAAAGCTTTTCATTTGTCGTACAACCTGCACACTTAGCCGTAGTGTAGTTAGTACACTAAGCTTCATTTGGTGTGCTCATCATCAAAATCACTTGGGGTGGAATTCAATTTCCATCACAATCCTTTTCAAGTGCAAGTGCAATATGATTATTTTCTGTATTTTCTTTTTTGTTGTATTTTATCTTTTTTAGTCATCACTGTTGTGTGTGTTTGCGTTGTTGGAATTGTGGTTATGGTTTATCGGGGTAAAAACAAGTAACTATTGTTACTTATTTTATCAGTTGTTGATTATGTTCTGAGATGCAATTTATGTTGTATAATGGAATTTTTGCAATTTATGAAATGTGTTGTAATTTATGTTGTATGATGTAAATTATGTTGCATGATAGAATCTGTGTTGGCTGAAGGAATTTATGATGAATGATGGACTCTATGATATCTGTTGCAATTTATGAAATGTGTTGCAATTTATGAAATGTTTGGTAGGTTGTGTTGTATGATGGAAATTATGATGTTTGATGGAATCTGTGTTGGCTGAAGGAATTTGTGATGTACGATGGAATCTGTGACGTCTGTTGCAATCTGTTGCAATTTATGTTCTAGGTGGCAGGTTATGTTGTCTGAATGAATTAAGGTGTATGATGGAATCTGTGTTGGTTGAAGGAATTTATTCTGTTTGATGGAATCTATGATGTGTGTTGCAATTTATGTAATCTGTTCCAATTTATATTCTGGATGGCAACTTATGTTGTCTGAAGGAATTTATGTTGTATGATGGAATCTGTATGACTGAATGAATTTATGATGTATGATGGAATCTGTGATGTCTGTTGCAATTTATGTACTTTGTTCCAATTTATGTTCTGGGCGGCAGCTTATGTTGTCGGAAGGAATTTATGTTGTACGATGGAATCTGTGTTGGCTGAAGGAATGTATGATGTATGATGAAATTTGTGCTGTCTGTGTTGAGAGATGTATGCCCTCGAGGCAATTTATCTATGCAAAACATCTTGTTTATGAATGAAAGTATGCTTTTTGGTATCAATTGTCTAAGCATTTCTGTGATAATGTTTTCATTATATTACTTAGATAATTTCCTTAGACTCACAGTAAGGTCATACACGTATCTAGAAAGAAATCTCGGTTATGAGAAGCGTCTGACCGATAGGAGCTTGATTCTTAAAACGTTCATGGTCATATATGCGTCGAGAAGCGGATATCGGCATATCGAACATACCATTGTGTCTTTGTCTTGATGATCTCATAATCATTCGACCTGACGAAGTTGGAGTCCAGACACATGTGCTCATTGGAGAATGAGTCCACTGAACGACCCAATAAAGAGCTATCAAATGGTTAACATTAACTAAACTGTCATTAATAATTCTCTAGCGATGATAGGTAAGTTGATCCTTAAGACTTGAGGTCATTGTACGAACGTGTGTGTGAACGGTGTCACTTAGATCTATGATCTAGCCTTGAGTTTTCACTCGCTTAAAGGTCTTAGGTTGGGTGACATTTGAAGCATACGAGGTAAGTAGTGATCAAGATATGATTTGTCTCTTCCGTTCATGGGAAGTTAGTGTCGCAGGCTCAGTACGGTTCTTGGTAAAAACCTTGGCTAAGGTGTGTTGTATGAAGTACAACATGTATATACCAACGGCCGAATGATGCTGACCAGTGCTAGCTAGTAGGGTTGACAGTTTACCATACCCTAGGCTATGTAGTGACATAGTTATGACGAAGGGACTAAAACTGCGGTATTCATCATGGACACAGTCAGAATGATCCCGACGACACTTTAGTCAATGGGTTAATCACGTAATTATGATGCCGAAATAGGATCGACACATGCTGCTCGTGGTCACAGTCGTCTAGGGTTTCGAGCCGTAACATGTAGTAGGGTCAGACTGTAGGGTCTCACACCAAGTAGGATTTACGTCTTAGTAATAGGAAGAATGTAAAGAGGAATGCATCTGATGCATTGTAATAATTTAACTCACAAATAAGTTGTGAGATTAAATGTGTTTAGCATTGGAAACTTTACATATAATGTATAATTAATACTTGGTATTAAGGTAACAATGAGGCATATGATATAAGGGGACTTCCTGAGGAAACCACAGGAAGAAACCGCGGTTAAATCGGAGCTAAAACGAGCCAGAAATGCAAAAACAACAAAGCAAAGGAATTTAGAGGGATAGCGGTATGACCCGCGCCTGGCGGGTCTGACCCACCAGGAGATAGCGGGTCTGATCTACAACGCATGCCGCATGGGGCCCGTGCGTGTTGCTTGCAGGCGTCGCCCAGAATGGGCGCACGCCACGCGTCGCGTGCAGATCGCACCACATGGCGCGATTTGCATGCTCTAAGGCGTGTGCCCAGTTTTTTCCTCGCGATGCGTGCATTTGCTATTTTGTGCGTAAATCCGATTTTGGAATTTTTTTCGACATTTGAAAGCTCAAATGATATTGAAATTGAACGCCATTTTTTCCTATACGATCGTTGTCTCGAGATCTTCGATTTGATATATTATTTCAAGGTCGAAGCTCAGAAATGGATTTATGGTTAAGTTAAGAAGTTTGGACTTCTATAAAATTAAACATTAAATCTCATATGAATAGTCCCACATTGCTCGTAGCAGAGGAGGAGGGGCCGGCCCCTATATAAATAAGGGGCAGCCCTCCTCATTGAAGCTCGCACCAAGTCTCCGATTCGAGAAGCTCTAAAATTTTTTGATCACGCTCGATCTAAGACTTAGAATTATTCACTCCTCTTAAAATTCTTCGATTCTCCGTTTGAGTCCTATCAACGAGGAGGTTTGGATCTGATCCAAAGTCTTTGACGTGGATTGCACTCAAGTGAAACTTTATTCGGCGAGTGATTGGCTTAAAGGCACGGTGTTGGCTCACTTCGAGTGGTCCAATCTTGGAGGCGTGGAGGTGGCATGCTTCGGGGAGCGAAAGAAAGTTGCTGAAAACGACGCTTCATATTCTGCGGAAACGAAGTTCCGGGTAAGTCATTTTTCATGCTTTCATATATTGTTGTAGTAGTTTAGATCTATCTTTGGGGTTGGTCAGACCCACTACAAGAAAGTAGATTTTCATGGCTGGGGGTTTACTTATTCCTTAGGTCTATCATTAAATAGTATAATGGTTTTTTCTGCTGCATGTTTACTGCTTCTATCGTCCGTCCGACGTAGGATATGCATATATTTATGCCCTGAGTGTCCTTCCAAACCCAACATTGGTATCAGAGCCATATCTACCATGATCTAATTCTGCAAATGATATGATATGCATATAATGTTTATTAGAAACATGTAATAATTATGCGATAATTATTAAAAAATTGCAGTTACTTAATTTTAAGTGATAATCTTAAGTTGCTAGTTTTAATGGTTATGTCAATTCTTGTTCTTATTTGATAACACTAGAAAACCTTTTTTTGGTTAGCCATTAAAAGCTGTATAATAATTATAAGATAATTTTGGATTGCTGCGCTATGATTTAAACTTGTTTAAATGTCTAATACATGATTATGATATCACGTTAAATTTCATTCCTTATAGCTGATAAGGACTTAATAAAAGTTATTAACCAATCCTAATAATTTCGAATTTTAGGATTCACCTAGTTGCTAGGATCAACTTGTTTTAATGAAGCCATTTTAATCGATGTTAACACATATAAATAATTCAAATCTTTAAAGGATCATGATTCGGTTTAGCGTTTTTTGAGTAGTGTTGTGGATCGCCCTAGCTCGACTGTAGATAGTGATCCTTGTTGGATCCCGTGGATGGCAAACAACACTAGAAGGGGGGTTGAATAAAAACTTTTTTGCAAATTAACAACACAAAGAACAACTTCCCTTCCAATGTTGCCTAAGGAACAAAGTAGAGCGATCTACACTTGGTCCTTAATCAACACGATGATCTCTAAATAAAATGAGATGATATATCAACGATGAAGATCAAAAGAATAACAACAATAAAATAGATCTAACAGCAGAATGAAGTATAGACTTGCGATAATAAAGTTAATGAGCAAGAATAGATTAACACATGATTGCAAATGACATATACTTAAACAATAAATACATTAACATAAAGTAAATGACAATAAACAATCACAGAAAATTCACACAGAAAGACACGAGATTTTATCCGGGTTCCCCACCTAGGTAAATCCAGTCCCCAACCGTCACATATCGAGATTAAATCCACTATTTCCTTATCAATACAATTACGTAGCTTCACTCACTAGGATTTCCAACCACCTAGTCTCAACTAGGATTTACAACACCACCACCTAGCCTTAGCTAGTATTTCCAACACACTTATCTCCAAGGGACTCAAAGTAAGTGACGTGCGTTTATATTTCATATATTTGCGCACGTTTTCTTCCGTGTTTTTCCGTATTTTACCGCTGTCTTATATTCGTTTTCTCGTGTTTTCTTGTTTTCTTTCACTTTTCCGTGTTTTCCGTATTTTTCAGGAGTTTACTGGCATATGGGGCATAAAACGATGATATCGCAAGTCCCCGGAGCAACGGGAGGAGTCACGCGTGATCCAGGGGGTCAAACGACGAAGATAGCATATTTCTGCCCCTCACCCGATCGGTTGATCATCTTCAACCGATCGGGTGATGCACGCGTGCACCACCCGGACGCAGCTTGGAGCTCACGAGAAGTCAACCGGTCGGTTCGCAGGTCGGTTCAAAAGTCCCAAGTCTCTGGATTTCTACTGTAATTGACAACCGATCGGGTGACCTTCACCCAATCGGTTCACATGTAGCTGAATCTCCAGAGCCAAGACACGGTCAGCTCAACCGGCCTCCTCACCCGACGGCACCAAGATCCAACCGGTCACATTCACAAGTCAACCGACCGGGTGAAGATGACCGGGTGAAGTTCCGCATCGTGCTGTAAATCTGTGAAGCGGGTCACCCGATCGGTTGACTTGTCAACAGATCGGGTGATGTCATTTTCCATATATAGAACCCTAGGTTTTCCAGAAACGGGAGTTGGTTATTTTTTACTGTTTTCTTCATTTTGTGACGGCTGTAATTTCCCAGTTTTTGTAAGTTTTCGGATCTTTGTGAAACTTTAGTATTATCTTAATTGCTTTACTACCATTGCATTGCTATTATCAGATCATGATTTTTTACGGTCGATTTCTGTTTAGATCGCTTTTTCCTAAATATGTGTGAGTAGTTCCCGAATCTGGGATTTTGGTGGAAACCCCTTCGTGGGTTCTCCCCGATGCATCCATAGGGTTAGAAAATCGATAGGGATTAGGAATCTAACGGTTACGCGGGGTGTTTCATTGTCATCGGTGGGAAAAAGACCGCCTTTGACCGTCGGGCCAAGGGGGAATAAACTTGGCGGTTGACTCCCTAGCCATAGCTCACGCCCTTAGCGTAGACGCCGAATCCTAGCGCGCGGGAGCAGCAGGATGAGACGTTGGGAGTTATCGTTGCGAGCTTAGTGCTCCTGGAGTCGATCAGTGTTAATGGACACGGGAGTGCCCACTGATCGAACGCGGAAAGTCCGGCTTATCATCCTGGGCACCGACCGGAATATCGGGCCCATGGGACGCCGGTACCACTTTCAGAGGCAACGTCTCACCATTAGACCCTAATTCCGATTGCTATCCTACCCGTAGGCCGTATCGGCGAGAATCGCACGATGGGGTGGAAACCAAAGTCCCGGGTTTTTCCTTTATATTGTCTATACTTTGCATTCCATTTACCGTGACAAACCCTCATTTGATCTGGGCTAGCTCCCCCATAGGGTGAATTTGATCCTCTTTGACACAAGCACATCCACGCCTCCCTGAGTTCGACTCCCAAGCCACACTACAACACCGTGCGCTTGCGGTTACAAATATTTAAATCTCACGCCCCCGATCTTATCGTTGCACACATCGAGAACACGCAGCAACAACAACAAAATAAAGCTTGACCGCCCCCAGTTTTTGTTGTTGCTACGTGTTCTTGATGTGTGCAACGATAAGATCGGGTGCGTGAGATTTAAATATTTTTAACCGCAAGCGCACGGTGTTGTAGTGTGGCTTGGGGGTCGAACTCAGGGAGGCGTGGATGTGCTTGTATCAAAGAGGATCAAATTCACCCCATGGGCGAGCTAGCCCGGATTAAATGAGGGTTTGTCACGGTAAATGGAATGCAAAGTATAGACAATATAAAGGAAAAACCCGGGACTTTGGTTTCCTCCCCATCGTGCGATTCTTGCCGATACGGCTGGTCGGCCCCGGATATACACCCGGAGAGCGATTGTAGTTTTACCGCAAGCGCACGGTCAAGTGGCGAGTGGGTATCGAACACGAGGAGGTGGTGTTGGCTTCAATCTATCCTAGGTTGGCTTGACTACGAATGTCTTATTGATGGAGATGGTTATGAAATGATGTAATGGAAATGGTGGTGGATGTCGGTGTCGGTGATAAAGAAGTCGGTCAAATATCGATTCCAATTTAATACAATAAAAGAGTCTAGAGCTAGGAAATCCCCACTACGGGTCGTCATACATCATTGTAAATAGTGAATCTCAATTTTACTAGGCTTGTGTTGAGGTGAACTATTCATAACTGAATAGAGAACCAAGCTCACGCTCTCGCGCTATTACCGGTCTATAGCAACCCTAGGATAGGGTCCAATCTCTTGCAAACCCTAGCCTAAGCCGCTAGCATTAGGATCGACATCATCGTTCAATCGCCCCTCGAGCCCACTCTCGTGCAAACTCGAGTTACGATCTAGGTTGTGATAGTTCGTATTCGTCCAATCTCTTACAAACGAATATGGGTATAGATTTATAATAAAAATCCTAGCTTTGGTCCAATCTCTTGCAAACCAAGTCTAGAGAATCTCGATTATAAACCTAAATCGAATATCTAGGCCTTCCAATCGATTAGAATCCAATCTCTTGCAAACCCCAATCGATGGAAATTCCTAGCTATCCGTAATAAATCAATCACAACCTAACCCCTTTAGCAATTCTAGCAACATATGAAACCATTCATCACAAATCTGAAATTAGATCCATAGGGTTCATCCCCATGCCCTAGAACATCAAATCTACTTAAGCATAGCAACAACGATATAGGAATCAATAAAAACCATAGATTGCATACAAAAAGATATCAAATCAAAGATTCAAATAAGAAGAACAATGATACTTAGCTTTGATGAAAAATTCCGATCCAAATACAAGCTTTTTGATCCAAAAGGGGGCCTAGGGCATGGCCTAACCTCTAAAATAATCCTAAGAAAACATATGGGAACCTTCTTCTCTAATGGTGGCTACAAACCTCTTATATAGCCCCCCAAGACCCTAGCAAATAACCCTAGAAAACCCCCCAAAATCGTGCCCAAAACAGCCCAAACCGCAACTTAAAATCTGGGCACAGGCCGCACTCGGCCGAGTGGCACATGTGACTCGGCCGAGTGGAAATTCCAGCACTGCAGCATCAACTTGCAGAAATTCTCCAGATTTCATCCGACCTCTGATTTGCACGTTCTTGGCGGCGTTGGAACCGTCATGAAGTCTACTATCCATAAAAAATATGAGAAAAATACTTTTATTGCTGTAATGATAGCAGATTTCAAAAGAGTGGGAGGCTGTCTGAAAATCTGGGCGCTGCGTGTCCTCGGCATCACTCGGCCGAGCGGCAAATGTCACTCGGCCGAGGGGCTTTTGGTACTCGGCCGAGTCGGAGCTCGTAGTCGACTGACGGATTACAGTAAGTCTGGTCTTTTGGATGCCGTCGTTCGTGTGCCACTCGGGCGAGTGGTGTCTCCATACGCGGTCGAGTGGGATGTCGTCACTCGGCCGAGTGCACGCTAATCTTTAAGTAATTGTGTGTCCGATCTGGCCGGCCGAGCGGGCTTCTTTGATCGGTCGAGTGACTCCTTCACTCGGCCGAGTGGCATGCTGAAAATGCCCAATCTTCTCCGTTTCTCCTCCTCGTCGCTCCTATGAAGTTCCTTCTTCTTCCACTCATCCTCCATCGCTGATAAATCTGCAAATGAGCCGTGGGCGACACTCCAAAGTGGGTGCAAATCCTCTTGATCTCAAAATTTCTCCAAATCGCTCCATATCTCCTAAAATACGACAAAAACAAGAAATAGTGAAAAGCATCGCAATATTGTCGAATAATCGTGAAAAACGCGATATGGGCGATCAAAATGGCATGCAAACATGTAGAAAAAAGGTGTAAAATATGGACCGATCAAAATCCCCCAAGCTTACCTCTTACTCGTCCTCGAGGAAGATAAGTAGAGAGACGAACTCGGGAGATGAAAACAAAGGAAATGAAATGAAATGAAAGAAAAAGGAATACGAAGTGGAAGGGGTCGCTAGATTATTCTCTCAGATCTCAAGCCATAAGCTACACATCACGATAACTTGGAAAATACGAATCACATGCTATAAGGATTTCAAATCTTACTTAGACATGGTACTTGCAAGCTTTTGAGAACAATAAGAGGGACTCTCTAAATTCATACAATCAATTCATATACACATCACACATTGTTGAATATTGGACTCCCCGGATTTGGTTTTGATGATGAGCAAACATAAATAATCCATGAACTAACAATTTGTGAGCGCAGTTTTGGAGATCGTCGCCAATTTCATGAGAACATTCAAAGCGACATCTCAACACTTCCCAAAGCTCGTATTCATGCCTAAAGCTTCATTGAAGCTCTTGCGCCGTTTTGGAAGTTATGAAGATTCAATCGAAGCTCTCGAAGACCGTTTATTAAGGTTTTATTTATAGTCTTTTAGCTTCGATATATAGAATGTTAAGCCTTGAGTATATCTTACGTTTCTATCTTCATTACGCTCATTTCGTAGCTCTAGGATCCTTGCACAAGTTCATTCTAACTTCCTCGAAGCATCGCGCTTCGATTCGGACTTTATTGTGCATGTTAGTTGGTACAAGAACAAGTACTGACCGACTAGATGGTGATCTAGTCGGTCGGCAACTCTTCTTGGACCGACTAGTTTGATTCCTTAATTTCTTGGACTTTACTGTTTACAGTTAGTCGGTCTACGTTGACTCACCGACCGACTAGTTTGTGAACTAGTCGGTCAGTGATGCTTCTTTGACCGACTAGTTGTGACTTACTGTTCATACTAAAATTCTCCTAAGCTACTGTTTATCGTTAGTCGGTCTAAGAACGTTTGGTGACCGACTAGTTGACAATCTAGTCGGTCAACTTTTGTTCTTGGACCGACTAAGTCAACTTGTGTTCAGACTATTTCATTTTGCCTCTTAGTCGGTCTACGTTCACTGACTGACCGACTAGTTGTGAAACTAGTCGGTCAGAAAGTCTTCTTGGACCGACTAGATTTCTAGGTCTGAAATTCTATCTCTTCTCAGATCTTCACTTAGTCGGTCCATGCTGTTTGACTGACCGACTAATTGATGAACTAGTCGGTCAGTGATTGTTCTTTGACTGACTAATTCTCACAGATTTCTATCCGTTGGAGAATGACCTAACTTGTTTTTATGGGACCCTATAAATACGAACCTAGGTCATTTCTATCTAGGTTAGAGCTTCCATTCAGAGATTCATTGAGATCAAAAGAGATAGCCTTTCTCACTAAAATCTAAAGCTCTCTTCCTCACAAGAAACCCATTCTCTCTCATTTCTAGATCTAGAATCCATCTAGAGAGAAGGTTGTTCTTGGTGACCTCTTCAAGCTATTGCTTGATCCAAGTCTCCAAATCATCCCTAGGCACCGATTGCTGGTCATTTCCTTGGTGCTAGGTCTTGGTGACTTCATCTTCCTCAAATCCTTCATTTCACCATTTGGGTAAGAAAAACTCAAGGTATAGGATTTTGTGGTAAGATTGTTTATTTCATATTAAACTCTTTAATATTGCTTTGTGATTCTCTCGGTTGTGAGAGAAGGTTGTGATCCCGGGTTGTGGGATTCACGTTTGCTATTGCATGTATGATTTGATCTTGTAAAGGTTTTTCACAAGATATTCATAGTGGAAATCTTGAGTTAGGGTTTCTAACTCAAGTATCCGGAGGGGATCCGGGTGGTTGGGACGTAGGATCACCGGGAACAAGTCGGGGAGACTTGGGTGGATCCGAACCCATTAACATCATTTGTTAGCTTTGTCATTTTTGTTGTTGTCATTCAATTTAAGCTTCCGCAAATTGATTTGGTAGTTGTTTGCAATTTAATTTGGAATTATACTCCTTATTATTTTAAAGTACTATTCACCCCCCCTCTAGTACTTGTGCAGTAGCTGGTAGGGCATTACATTTGGTATCAGAGCCAGATACTTAGCTATGTCTGCCAACGACAACAAGACCGTGCCTCCACCTTCCAACTATGACACCTTTAGGAACCGTGAAGGAGCATCTTCGGTGATGGAAGGACATTCCTCTACGAGGCCTCCATTCTTCAACGGTACCAACTATGGGTATTGGAAATGCCGGATGGAAACCTTCCTCCGGAGTGCATCCTTATGGAGGACTACAATGAAGGAATACATCGAACCCAAAGAAGAAGACTTTGAGAAATGGACTACCGCGGAGGTCGCCGCGGAGGTAAGCAATGCCAAGGCAATGAACGCCTTGCAATGCGCTTTGGAGCCCGAGGATTTCAATAAGATATGCACATGTAAGAGTGCATATCAAATTTGGAACTCCCTCCTCATACTTCATGAAGGGACGAGTAGGGTAAGAGACTCTAAACTCGTAGTCGTAAACAAAGATTACGAAATGTTTCATATGCAACGGGGCGAGAAGATGAAAGAATATTACGCTCACTTCGTTTACATAATAAACGAGTTAGAGGCCCTCGGCAAGTCCTACACTCAAAAGGAGAAGTGCTCAAAGCTTATTGAAGGACTTCCCTCTTCTTGGGAAAAACGTACCTTCGCCATCGAGGAAGGTAATGACATGAACAAATATACCGTAGTTCAACTAATGGGTACTTTGATGTCATACGAGGTACGCAAAGATAGCAAGGTGAAGTTACAAGAAAAGATGAAGTCATATTTGAACCTAGATGCGCCTAAGAAAAAGGCGATTGCATTCAGGGCGGCTTCATCCACCTCTACCGATGATGAGGACTCGGAAGAAGAAATGGACATGGAATCCATTGCACTCATGGCAAAGAAGTTCAATCGCTTCTTCCGAAAGGGTAACTTCAAACAAAAATCTAAGTTTACTTCTACTAACGCCTCTCCACCTTTGTGCTTTAAATGCAATAAGCCGGGACACATCAAAGCGGATTGTCCTCAAAACAAGCAAAAGGAGAAGTGGAAGGCGCCGAAGTTCGACAAGTCAAAGAAGTACAAAAAGGGGTACAAAAAGGGACTTGTCGGAGCAACATTCACCGACTCCGAGGATTCCTCAAGCGGAGAGTCGGATGATGAGAAAGTGGAGCAAGCGCACATGTGCTTCATGGTAAGAGAGGAGCATGATCAAGGATCTTCCTCCTCCGATGATAGCGACGACGAAGGCGATGATGTAACTATGGATGAACTTAGGGATGCTAACTCTCATTTATGGTCTAAATACACAAAATTAGTAAATCGATATACTAAAGTGAAAGATGACCTAGCTAGCATTCAAACCTCGCCTAAGACTATCATCACCAACAACGATACCGTTGTTGAAGAGTTAAGAAATGAGATTGTCAATCTCAAATCTAAACTTGAACATGTTAGCATTGACGATCCGGAAGAACATAGGATAGCTGATTTAACTTCTCAAAACTCGACTTTGAGTATTGAGAACGAGAATCTTAAATCTCGTGTTTATGTGCTCACATCGCAAGTATCCACATTAGATATTTCTATGCGTTCTCTCAAAGAGAAATATGAGAACACATTAGGCCGAATCAATAGATTCAATAAGGGTAAGGACCATTTGGATAAAATCCTAAGTGACTTACTTCCGGCCAATCACCACATTGGTTTGGGGTATACGATGGGATGTCCATCCAAAGCGGCCACTACTTTTGTTAGGCCAACTTCCGGTGACTGTACGAGTGGTAGCAAACACTCTATTGGTAGTTCATCTACCAATGGTGCTTCCACCTCGTCCACACCCTCTTTTGGAAAGAAACCCACTTTGGGTGGACCTCCAAAGAAGGGGCATGCTTATATGTACACAAATACCGTGCCACGTAGGAACACACATCCTACTCCACCATCTCACACATATGATGATTTCTATGCTACACGTTCACGGGCACGTGCACACCATGTGAGACACCCTCACGCACGTGTTCCCACACATGCATATGTTCACCCACAACATCATATGAATAATTCTCGTCGTGCACCATTCCATCATGTTCCGTATGCCTATCCACGTCATGCATCACGTAGAAACCAACAACGCATGCATGCACCCAATAGGATGATGGCTCCCAAAATTTTCACTATTTGGAGCCCAAAGGACGCAAGCATGGATGAAAAACAAGAATATATGAATGCTTATTTTTCGGATGTTGTGCATAGTAGAGATTATGTGGGGAAGTCAAAGTCCAATTGGACTTGGCTTCCAAAGGTCTAACTTTTGAGGACCCAATGACCTTGGGTACCATGATATGAAAGTTTCTATCTTTAGGTACTCAAGGAAAAGAAAAAGAAGAGGAGCAACAAATTTAAATTTAGCTCCAAAGGGAATTGGATACTCGATAGCGGGTGTTCAAAACACATGACGGGTGACGCTCAATTGCTCTCCGGAGTGGTTCCCATTGCAAATAGAAATCGCGTCGTATTTGGAGGCAACGAGAGCAGAACCATCGTCGGTGTTGGTAAAGTGGGTAACCCTTCTAAACCCTTAATTAGTGATGTCTATCTAGTTAATGGTTTAAATCATAATCTTATTTCAATAAGTCAACTTTGTGACAAAGGTTACAAAGTTAGCTTTGCGAAAGGATTGTGTCATATTTCAAATGATAATACTAAATTATTATTTTCCGGCACATGCCATAAAGATATTTATATTTTGGATCTGCCTAAGTCATATGAACAATGTCTCGTTGCCAACACAAGTGAACAACACTTATGGCATCGACGCTTTGGACATGTGAACTTTGGAACACTTTATAAGCTTTCGAAATTAAGTTCCATTAAAGGTTTTCCGAAGCTCGTTTTCGAAAAGAAAAGTTTTTGTGATTCTTGTCAACGTGGCAAGCTTCCTAAATCTTCATTTAAACCTAAGAAAAGCATTTCTACGAAACGGCCACTAGAGCTATTACATCTAGATTTATTTGGGCCAACTAGAGTTGCTTCCTTAGGAAATGCAAGATATGGACTAGTCATCGTTGATGATTATTCAAGATTTACATGGGTATTTTTCTTATGTAATAAAAATGAAGCTTTTGAAAACTTCACAATATTTGTGAAGAAAGTACAAAATCTCATCGGAATCACCATTGTCACTATTCGTAGTGATCATGGGGGTGAATTTGAGAATGAGTCTTTCTCAAATTTTTGTGATGATCTTGGAATTACTCACACGTTTTCTTTCCCTCGCGCACCTCCTCAAAATGGTGTTGTTGAGAGGAAGAATAGAACGCTTGTGGAGTGTGCTCGCACTATGCTCGAAGATAGTCAACTTGGCTATCAATTTTGGGCGGAAGCGGTACACACCGCTTGTTATGTGTTTAATAGAATACTTTTGAGGCCCGGCACCAAACAAACTTGCTATGAATTGTTGTTTGGTAGATTGCCTCAAGTTAAACATTTTCGTGTTTTCGGCGCAAAATGTTTCATTAAAAACACATATGATAATTTGGACAAGTTTGATCCGAGATCGGATGAGGGGATATTTGTTGGGTATTCCTCACGTAGCAAAGCCTACCGGATATACAACAAAAGATCCTCTACGATCGAGGAATCACTTCATGCCTCTTTTAATGAGAATTTTACTAATTCTAGAATTTCAAATGATAATGATTCTATGGATGTTTTATGTGATTCATTTGAAAATTCTAAGTCTATTGATTCAATTGATTCTATTGAGACTAACCCGACTAATGAAGTTGTTGAGAATGTGCCTAGTGATCAAGGTATTCCCAAGCGGCTTCATACCGTTCGCGACCATCCCCATGAGCAAGTTATTGGCAATATTAATGATAGTGTCAAGAAGAGATCTCAAGTCCACCACTTCGCCAATTGTGCCTTTGCCTCATCGATAGAGCCAAAGAATATCGTTGAAGCGTGCGAAGATAGTGCTTGGATCCTTGCCATGGAGGAGGAACTCATTCAATTCGAGAGGAATGAGGTATGGGAGCTTGTTCCTTTGCCATCGAAGAACCACACCGTCATAGGGACAAAGTGGATCTTCAAGAACAAAACCGACGAAAATCAAGTCGTCGTCCAGAACAAAGCTCGGTTAGTAGCTCAAGGCTATCGCCAAGAGGAAGGTATCGATTTCGAAGAATCCTTCGCTCCGGTAGCCAGATTAGAATCAATTAGACTTTTATTGTCTTATGCATGCCATAAAAATTTTAAGTTATTTCAAATGGATGTTAAAAGTGCATTTTTAAACGGAGATGTCGTTGAGGAAGTTTACGTTTCTCAACCTCCGGGCTTCATAAATGAAAAATTTCCAAATCACGTTTTTAAACTAAAGAAAGCTCTTTATGGTTTGAGACAAGCTCCTCGAGCTTGGTATGATCGCCTAAAGAATTTTCTTTTGGATTTGAATTTTAAAATGGGCGAAGCCGATTCTACACTTTTTGTTAAGCATGCGAATAATGATATTTTATTAGTTCAAATTTATGTTGATGATATCATTTTCGGTGCTACTAACTTCACTCTTTGCGAAGAGTTTTCTAATGTTATGAAGGACCAATTTGAGATGAGCCACATGGGCGAACTCAAATATTTCTTAGGTCTCCAAATTCGCCAATTGAACGATGCAATCTTCATCCACCAAACGAAGTATACGGTGGAGTTGCTTAAGCGATTTGGAATGGAAAGTGCTTCCGAGAAAAAAACTCCAATGAGCACGACTACGCATCTTGACAAGGATACGGGCGGTAAGGATGTAGACATTCATCTATATCGAGGTATGATAGGTAGTTTACTTTATCTTACCGCAAGTAGACCCGATATTATGTTTGCCGTATGTGTATGTGCTCGTTATCAGTCTCAACCTAAGGAGTCTCACTTAGTAGCGGTAAAGCGTATTTTCCGTTATCTAAGTTACACTTTAGATTTTGGATTACTTTATCCGAAATCTAGCACGTATGAGTTAGTCTCATACAGTGATGCCGATTATGCGGGATGCAAATCCGACAGGAAAAGTACTAGTGGCACTTGCCATTTTCTAGGAAATTCTCTTGTCTCTTGGTTTTCCAAGAAGCAAAATTCCGTATCACTTTCAACCACCGAGGCGGAATATATTGCCGCCGGTGCCGCTTGTGCCCAGGTTCTTTGGATGAGACACACATTGAAGGATTTTGGTATTCACTGTGATACTAGCCCTATCATGGTGGATAACCAAAGTGCTATCTGTCTTTCAAAGAATCCGGTGCACCATTCCCGATCAAAACACATAGATGTCCGACACCATTTCTTAGATGATCATGTTGCTAAAAAGGACATCATATTAGTGTACGTTGAAACCCAAAAGCAAATCGCCGATATTTTCACGAAACCCCTAAAGGAGGACTCCTTTGTGCGGTTGCGTCGAGAATTGGGGATTATGGGTGAATCCGAGATATAGGATTCATATTTCATCCAATTATCTTGCATGCTATTATATTTTGCGATATTTCATTCATGCTAGATTTATTGAATTTTTGGGAATTTTATGTGATATGTTTGAATTTATGATCGAATTCGTATTTCAATGTCGTATTTAAGATTTCGACGTTTTATGGGGTAATTTAGATGACTAATGAGAGTGTTAAGATGTTTCATCCAAGTGGTTTGTGAAGAGAAATCAATTATCAATTTTTGGACTCTTCTAGTCGGTTTCAGTTCATTTGTCAACCGATTAGATGCTCATCTAGTCGGTCAGCAAATGAACTCAGACCGACTAGATCAAGCTTTCTTATAACTCTTTTCATTTCCTTTCTTTAGTCGGTCACATTACATTTACCGACCGACTAGATTGAAAACTAGTCGGTCAGTGAGTATACTGCGACCGACTAAATCTTGCCCTAAAAATCACTGTTTGCCTCTGTTTCGACTTAGTCGGTTCAAGCTCATTGACCGACCGACTAGATCGTAATCTAGTCAGTCAGTGCTTGAACTGTGACCGACTAAGTGTGTTAGGGCATTTGTGTCTTTTCCAGATCTCGACCGACTTATACTCATTTCAGTCGACTAAATCTCATTTTAGTCGGTCTCTTTCACAGCTCAGCCCGAAAACCCCAAACCCCCTCCGAGCCTCTTCATCTTCCCGTCGACTCCGGCCTGTTCTCCGGCCATCGCCGCCGTCCGCCGCCATCGCCTCCTCCTCCTAGGTATCTCCCTCCTCCTCCTAGGTCGATTCCTACTCTAGGGTTTGATTTAGATCTCTCTCTAGCTTCTAGGGTTTCGGATTTCTAGAAGTGTGTTAGGGTTTGGTGTTTGATCTCTAGGGTCTGTGCTTTGGTGTTTGTTCTAATCATCGTTTGGTTGTGCTCTCCGTGCTATGGCAAAGACAAGAATTCCTATCGCCTCTTCTGGGGCTTCACCTATGTCTATAGGGCCTTCCGACCCTAGGAATCCCCCTAAGCCTAAACGTCGTGCCAAATCAACCCAAGCATCTCTGTCTTCGCCTCCTCTGAAGAAGCAGAGGACGGCGACCGTAAAACCCCGTAAATCTAAGACCAAGAAGGCCATTCTCCACTCACCATCTACTCCTCCCGATTCCGACACTGAATTTATCCCTGAGGATGCGCCTAGCACTAAGGAACCCACTCCTCCACTTCGTCCTAGGACTCGCCAGCCAAAGGGAAAGGGCCCAATGCCAGCGGGGGGTGTTGACATATCGTTGTGTCGCGATGACCCTCTGTGTCTCGCGGCCTACAACCGTATTGAACACTGCCCGATGTTATTGGAGCACTACGTCCAGTTTTCTGATTTCCTTGGCTTAGCTGACCTACTCTCCTATAGTGGTCTCCTTGATTATCTCCGATTCGACCCCAAGGCCAATCCCAAACCATATCCTCGCCTAGTGAAATTGTTCTATGCCAATCGCGTTCGAGGCCAGTACGATGTCAGTCACTCCATTGAGACTATTGTCTTGGGAACTCCTATAGTTCTCACGGCAGAAATCTTGGGGGAGATTCTTGGCTGTTCGTCGTGTGGTCTCCTTCCTTCGGACATTTACGTCGACGATATTTCATCCTTGGATCAGTCAGTTCTCTCAGATATCTTCCAGGTTATCCCCTCCGCATTCATTGGTGTTCCATCGAAATCTTTCAAACCGAATGCGTGGGTCCTTAACCTGATCTTGAAGTCTTGCCTACTACCTAAGTATGGATCATCTTCACTCCCATCCCAGCCGTTCTTGAAATTGATCTACGCTCTTTTCTTGGGGTGCGAGATTAATTGGGCTCGCGTGATACTCGATAAGATGGACTCTTTCGAGTGTATACGCAAGACCAATAAATCTGCGCATATTCCATACCCTTGCCTGTTGACCCTCGTGTTTCGTCATTTCCGAGTCCCTCTCCCTCCTGACGATGAGCGTCCCTTGGGTACTCCTCTAAACGCGACGGCTGTGAAGAAATCTCTAGCGGCGCTTCGTCACGTGCAGAGGTCTACCGCATCTGCTTCCCAGTCTACTCCGTCAGCTGCTGCAGCCCCCGCTCCTCCTGCCACTTTAGACGATGTCGTACGCCTACTTCGTCAGCACGACTCCCGTTTGGCTCGTACTGAGGAGGTAGTCTGCCGTATGGCTCGCATGATGGGGATTGATCTTCCTCCTTCAGTCTCTGAGGCCGAGGAGATGGACGATGAGGAACTTGACGAGCTTGTCACTTCCTTAGCCCGTGGCGATGAGGCCACTGCTGCTGCTGCTGCTACTACTTCAGCTCCTGGAGATGGCACCACTTCCGGTGCTCCAGAGACTTCTGCTTCAGCACTTCAGACTTCTGAGCCTGCTGCTGACCCTGTTGCCGAGCCTGCTGATACTCCTGTTGACACATCTGCCGTCGAGCCCGTCGTTGACGTCTCGACTCCTGCCCCGACGATTCCATCTGTTGAGACACCTCTTCTCCCTGCAGAGCCTGAGTCCACTCCGTCGACTGGACCCACGGACACTGCAGATCCAGCCACTTCCTCGTGATCGTTGTTCCGAGGACTCTCCACTACGCTTTGGATGATATATCTTAGTGAGAGTATTTTGGGTTAGGATAGAGTATGAGGGTTATGATATTTTGATGTATTTTGGAGTTTTCTGGATGTCGCTTGGATATTTTGATGTGTTGTATTTTGATGTACTCTGGATATTGATGATGATGTTATATTTTGATGTAGACGATGATGTAGTTCTTTTTGATGTTTATATAGATGATGTGTTGCACTTGATGTGATGTACATTTTTATATTTGATATCTTTTTGGATGTACTCAACATGTTATCATTTCTATATATACATCGATGTTCATGTTGTGATATTTACTTCGTCGTGCACATTAATTCTCATTCAATGTCCTTGCAATGTGATTTCGTCGCTCGATGCTTAAATGCTTGGTTAAATAGATGGAAATTCTATAATTATATTGAATTGTTTTCCATGCACAAATTTAGACAAGATTATTGAATATTGGAGAGTATGTTTCTTTATTCAAGAAATAAATAATTATTTGGTATTTTTGATGATTTTGATTATTTTTTTGATAATGGATATTTTGGCACACCTTGTTTTGATTTCCACATTTTTCCCTTGGTGTCAATTTGGTCCATCGTCATTGTCTACGACTCCCGATGTTGGATTTTCCATTTCCTAGTTGTTGTCGTTGTATGCCCCCCATTTTTGGGATAATGCCAAAGGGGGAGAGATAATGATAATAAATAGCGCAAATGAAAATTTAACTCAATTTCCAAGAATCTAGTTTGATATGTTAGATTCAGGGGGAGTTAAGATATATATAAGGATTTTCAAAATCCGATATTTCAAAAATCGATTCTCTTTATTTATCTTACTCGTCTGCTTGATGCAATTCATATATATTCATTTTGGAATTAACGTGTCATCAATGCAGGGGGAGTAAGTATTTTACATTTGAATCATTATTTTTGATTATTATTTATGTTGGTTTGTCATCACCAAAAAGGGGGAGAATGTTGAATATTGGACTCCCCGGATTTGGTTTTGATGATGAGCAAACATAAATAATCCATGAACTAACAATTTGTGAGCGCAGTTTTGGAGATCGTCGCCAATTTCATGAGAATATTCAAAGCGACATCTCAACACTTCCCAAAGCTCGTATTCATGCCTAAAGCTTCGTTGAAGCTCTTGCGCCGTTTTGGAAGTTATGAAGATTCAATCGAAGCTCTCGAAGACCGTTTATTAAGGTTTTATTTATAGTCTTTTAGCTTCGATATATAGAATGTTAAGCCTTGAGTATATCTTACGTTTCTATCTTCATTACGCTCATTTCGTAGCTCTAGGATCCTTGCACAAGTTCATTCTAACTTCCTCGAAGCATCGCGCTTCGGTTCGGACTTTATTGTGCATGTTAATTGGTACAAGAACAAGTGCTGACCGACTAGATGGTGATCTAATCGGTCGGCAACTCTTCTTGGACCGACTAGTTTGATTCCTTAATTTCTTGGACTTAACTGTTTACAGTTAGTCGGTCTACGTTGACTCACCGACCGACTAGTTTGTGAACTAGTCGGTCAGTGATGCTTCTTTGACCGACTAGTTGTGACTTACTGTTCATACTAAAATTCTCCTAAGCTACTGTTTATCGTTAGTCGGTCTAAGAACGTTTGGTGACCGACTAGTTGACAATCTAGTCGGTCAACTTTTGTTCTTGGACCGACTAAGTCAACTTGTGTTCAGACTATTTCATTTTGCCTCTTAGTCGGTCTACGTTCACTGACTGACCGACTAGTTGTGAAACTAGTCGGTCAGAAAGTCTTCTTGGACCGACTAGATTTCTAGGTCTGAAATTCTATCTCTTCTCAGATCTTCACTTAGTCGGTCCATGCTGTTTGACTGACCGACTAGTTGATGAACTAGTCGGTCAGTGATTGTTCTTTGACCGACTAATTCTCACAGATTTCTATCCGTTGGAGAATGACCTAACTTGTTTTTATGGGACCCTATAAATACGAACCTAGGTCATTTCTATCTAGGTTAGAGCTTCCATTCAGAGATTCATTGAGATCAAAAGAGATAGCCTTTCTCACTAAAATCTAAAGCTCTCTTCCTCACAAGAAACCCATTCTCTCTCATTTCTAGATCTAGAATCCATCTAGAGAGAAGGTTGTTCTTGGTGAGCTCTTCAAGCTATTGCTTGATCCAAGTCTCCAAATCATCCCTAGGCACCGATTGCTGGTCATTTCCTTGGTGCTAGATCTTGGTGACTTCATCTTCCTCAAATCCTTCATTTCACCATTTGGGTAAGAAAAACTCAAGGTATATGATTTTGTGGTAAGATTGTTTATTTCATATTAAACTCTTTAATATTGCTTTGTGATTCTCTCGGTTGTGAGAGAAGGTTGTGATCCCGGGTTGTGGGATTCACGTTTGCTATTGCATGTATGATTTGATCTTGTGAAGGTTTTTCACAAGATATTCATAGTGGAAATCTTGAGTTAGGGTTTCTAACTCAAGTATCCGGAGGGGATCCGGGTGGTTGGGACGTAGGATCACCGGGAACAAGTCGGGGAGACTTGGGTGGATCCGAACCCATTAACATCATTTGTTAGCTTTGTCATTTTTGTTGTTGTCATTCAATTTAAGCTTCCGCAAATTGATTTGGTAGTTGTTTGCAATTTAATTTGGAATTATACTCCTTATTATTTTAAAGTACTATTCACCCCCCTCTAGTACTTGTGCAGTAGCTGGTAGGGCATTACACACATTTCATAGAATTTAATATACAAATGTTGGCGATGCACTTTTCAATCAAAAGTTATAAATGAAGCATATAAGATACACACCAAGCATGCAATAGAAAATAGAATAAGAGTCATGGCATTCACATATTTCTTTCAAATCATGAAAAATCTCCATATCTAATATATTTTTGCAAAGTCGAAGCATTATCGAATATTCCCATTCATGCACGTCTCCACTCTAATGTCATACTCACTCATATGGTCAAATGAATTCACCCTCCCCCCAAGCTTAGCTTGAGGCATCACATCTAAAGGAATATGATAGTGAAAATGGGAGTTTTGCCTTGGCTTTCCCAAGTATTTTGTGGCTCCAATAATGAGATAGAGAAATATTTTTTATTTTGGACTTTGTTTCTCATTTTTCTTCTTGGATTTTTGTAGGAGCTATGTGATTTGTAATTTTGGATTTTGGCTCCTTTTTGGCTTTTTGGACTTTTTGGAGCAACCTTTTTCTTTTGTAGGGATGTTTGGGAAATAGATGCGATATAAGTAGCTTTAGGAGGCAAACTCAAGTGACATGTAGAGAATAAAAAGATATATGTGGAGAAAGAAATAATGTAGCACTCGGTTCACTCTAAGATGTGCACGAACGGTTCAATAAAATAATAATTCAACTAAAACTCATATGTAAGCATGGATATTTTCAATCATCTCAATAAAAAGTGAAGTCAAGCGGTAAAGCGCACAATCATATCAAGCATGCATCAGAAGGCGAATGAGACAATAAGGCAGATGCTTCCGTTATACAATTGATGCGTGAATCTTGGTGCACTTCCAACAAAAGCATACTAAGCACTAATCCATACATTCAGCTTCAATTAATTATTATGCATTCACTTAGAGGAATCATCAAAAGAAATAGATTTGCAAGCATATGTGAATAGCAAGGCTATGGAATACTCTAAGTAGCATGGCAATGAATAATAAGCATCGTGATGGTTTCTAAGGCAATAAGAGATATCATCATACGAAATTTATCTAGCGGAAGGAGAGAAAAGGAAAATAAAGAAAGAAAAATAAAAAAGATGAAAGAAAAGAAAATCAAGCACACAATATGATGCATGAGCACACATAAAAGGAAAATAAGATGAAAAAAATCAAAAAGATGAAGCAAAATTTTTGAAAAATTCTAAAATTCCTAAAATAAAGTCAAAATGCAACTAATGCATCTAAATGGCATGGAAATGCACTCCCCCAAGCTTAAACTTCACATTGTCCTCAATGTGATCATAGTGGAAGAATACGAGGAACAAAGATAATAATAGGGGGGTGAATGAAAAATAATGAAATGAATGACATGAAATCCTAATGCAACTACATGCACATGCTGTAACGACCGCTGTCTGGTTGTACGTATTTTTTTGTGCATATGTTGTTTTTGTGAGCGTATATTCGTATTAGCCTTCATTATTGTTTTTCCGTAGCTCGGACGCGTGACCGGACCCCGTAATCACGATCCCCTCCGAGGCGCGATCGCCCCGGTACCTTCCGTTTGATTTTTGGACGTTGGGGACGCAAATTTATAATAACCTATTATTATTATTATATTAATATATATTGATTTATAACTATTCAAATCTGAGTGGGGTAAACAAAACGTTTTCAAAAAAAAAGAATAAGGGGAAGTGGAATCGAAACTGTAATTATTTTGTTAACATCCTAAACTTGTTATAACAAAAAAAAACAATGCCTAGGTACCATGTCTATAACTTGCATTAGTCAGTCATCATGCGGTTGTCTTTTCTTAAGCAAACAAATCAAATTTAAAAAAAACAGATCCTAACCCCCCAACTTATTTGTTTCCCTTGACCCGTTCTCTCCCCACCCACGTGAAATCGCCCCCACTCTTTTCAACAAAAAAAACAAACCTAACCTAGGAGAACCCGAAGGCTAAAATTGTTGGCAGCCGCCTATACCCTATTTTTCTCCAGGCAAGCTGAACGAAACCCAGGCCCCATGTTATAAAAGAACCCTAGTTTTATCATTTAACCTATTTGCAGCCTACCCCTACTTTCGTAACGCCCTACCCTCATCATCGAGCAGCCGCCGCCCTAGGCTTTAGCCCCACGGCCTGCCCTTCCACCATCCTCCTCCTCCTTCTCCGAGCTCACCCCCAGCTACACATTCCGCAGCCACCGTGCAACCAAAGCCTGCTCCTCCAAGCTCCCTAGGCCGAGTTCTCCTCTCCATCTCCACGGCCACAGCAAGCTCCCACAGGCCAACACAACTCTCACGGCCTCTCTCCACGCAAGAAAACCCCCACAGGCCGAGATCTCACCCCGCAGCCTCCTTCTTCACGCGAGTAGCCTCTCCCCGTCGCTGATCGCCGCATGGACCCAACAGAACAGATCCGCGCACTCGGGAGCCGCCCATAACCGTTCTTCTTCCCTCCCGAAGCTTTTACGCCGCTGTTCCGGGACTCGACGCGTCGCCGTCGCTGTTGACGTCATCCGATCTCTCGCTTCACTTCAGGTTAGTAGATCTACCCTTTAATAACTCATAACCCCCACCGTAAAGTAGTAAACTTAATAAAACTGGGTGATTAGACGTCGTAGGAGTACTTTTGTAATCTGACCTGAACTGAAAAACGCCATTTCTGATTTTATACTCTATCAAAACAGCAAACCAAACCCTCCACAGCGTAGTACTCGTCGAGACGATTCCAACGACACTAAGAACGTCAAAAACAGGCAAGTATATGATTTGATATGATTTTTCGAAGTTTCGGCACTTTTACGCCGCTTTCACGTATTGCTGAATAACTTTAAAATTAGGCGTGAAATGACGTGAGAAACTGACACTATGACGATCAGGACAAAATTTGGGATCCAATGGTATATCATATGATATACCTTAATTTTAATCAATTCTGAGAAAAAAATAGTTTCTGTAGCAAATCCAATGAGAACTCGTGCTCGTCATTATTTGGAAATTGCTATTTAAATCGTTCAAACCTCTTTTACTATGTAGAACTGTCACAAAAGTGTAATAATGATAACGGTAATTTCAGTGAGTCTTGACATGTCTAACAAAATGGACATCGTGAATATTGTGCGCCTCGAAGGCGGTATCGTGATATCGTGATGTCGTGTGAGTCGACTAGGCCGGCTCGTGTTCCGGCAAAACTTTTGGGTGGGGTTAGGGTTGAGCGGCCACTAGGCGTATGAAAGGTACTCTCCTCAAGAGCACCATCCGCACGCGGTGGGTTAGCGTCAATCACGGTAAGCCCCCGTGAGAGGAACGACCTTCTCATCACGACCTACAGGCGTGAACCCTAGATTAGAATACTAACACTTGACATGAAAACTTGAACGCTAACTTGGTCATCTTGAAATTGAAATGAACTCAGAGGAATCTTAACTTTAAACTTGTAACCGTCTAGAACTGCATGTTAGAATTGTTCGTTCTGTTTCCTTAAAATTGTACAATATTAAACTGATGCAGTCGCTTTCTTAAATTTTTAATGCTTCTTAAATTCATATCACTTGTATATCTTGCCTTGGGATGCTAATCTTTTCTTACAGACCTTGCTGACATACATTCATGTTTGTGGATGTACGTCAGGTTCAGAGCTTGAGTACCAGGAGGACCCGTACGAGACGCCAAATTTGGAGAGTCGAGCCTTTTTCCGTCCCTACTTGGAGTTTTAGCTTTAGTACCTTGTAGTAGGATTAGTGTTTTGTTGTAGTCTCTTTTGGCCATGCTGAGGCCCTGTTGTCTTATTTCTTGTACGAACAAATCTGGAAGTGCTCTTTTAAATTAATGAAATGTTTCCTGATTGTTCTGATACGCAAATGCAAGGACCTCTTCTGTGTTTTTATCACAGACGCTTATTGAACTCGAGCTTCACCGCTCCAGTTCAAGCGGACCGCGTAACGCTCTCGCTTCCGGTGTCTTTTGGGAAGCGGGGCGTTACAGGTTTTAGTGGTGGCCCATGCAGGTCCTGTAATTGTAAAATTCAGAACAATGAGAACACTTTTCATTAGCCAAGACATCCAGAATTAGTTCGTACGCAAAATTACTTGAATACCTTGATTCAGCACGATAGGAAACCCAATACCAGGATAATATGAATAGTTAGGTAGACGCTCGTGCTCGTTAGTTAGACACCCTTGTCGCAACTTAGTATTATCTCAGGAGTCACCCTAGCGATTGATCATCCGGCTCTGACCATATTATATTTCGTTTGTCGTTCGCTTAGATTTATCGAATCTAGGGCCCAACCGGACGTAGCGATCGTCACCGTGCAAGTCGAACCTGAGACGCCTGCAATGAGTAGACTTCGAAGCGGAAGATGTTCCAGACTTATATATAAGATCTCGATCGTGATTCTCAACGACCTCGGTTTCCCTATCGCAGTCTAGTTCGTTGTGGAACCATAGTGCTAAATCTTAGTCGACCCAATGATTGTTTTCCTCCTGATCTTATTTCTCTAATCATTACCTCCAATGTTAATGATCGTAGAAAGCCATCGTAGCGTATTTACAGAGTTACTTCCTAGTTGCCCTTACGTTTCGGTTGTAGAACCTATTTCTTGTCCCCGACTCACATAAACTCTTCGGGTCCACCATCTTTACCCTTGAACCTCCCATTGCAGGTCCAATGTCTTCTAAAAAAATATATTTTCAATACATTCTTTTATCGAATTCTTCACCAAGATTAAAATCCTTTCGAAAACTTTTACTTAGATTCTCCTACACTCCAGTCGACGTAAACCCAATCTCGATTATGAAACACTTCGGACGCGACCTTTAGTTGCTATCTTATAACGATTTTCTAACATACATCTTCCGCACTTCTATTTTCATAACTACTTTGTTTTCCTCATGTGATGAGTTTCTTTTTTTAAAACCTTATTTCTAATTCGCTAGTTCAAAATACCATCTCCTTTTCTTACTAACAGATCTCAGAACAATCATACATGCATACTTTTAAAATACGTTCCTAAGTTAAATAGAATTTCAAAATCCTGTGTGTTAGTTTTATAATCATTGTCTTCAAATATTTTAAGAAAAGAAAATTTTCTGTTTTCTTTTTACAAGCCTATTTTTCATTTGCAAAACGAGCACTACGACACTATGCCCATAGTACTCTTCACCTATTATTTAACTAATCATATTTTACGTTTTAAATAATACCGTATGCTCGCTACTTTACGTAAGTGATAACGATGTCATTATTTTTTCGCATATCCTTATCTTCTTAATTATTTAATTATTCATAAATATTTTATGTCACCCAACCAAACTACTCTCTTATCCATCTCCCATTTGGAACCGTCCATCACAACATTAACTCGTTGCCTCGTTCAACTCGGAATCCTACCCTATTACTTAGTTATCAGATTGGTGCTTATCATTGCTTAGTTAGACCTTTAGCATTGATTGTAGTGTAGTTGTGGTGCATGTATATAAATAGTGGGTGTGGACCCGTGTGTGTGAATCTTTAAGTACCATTTAGGTATAAGTGTGTTTACCCTTAATGTATTAGTTTGGTGTGATTGTCTATTGGGTCTTATGTGCATGTACAGTAATATGTGATATATATGCATATAATCGAGTATAAAGTAGCAAGTGTTATATTTCTAATTAGGCGAGTGATTAGCTATATCACTATATGAATATCTGTACATATTAGATTTGGTTTTGGCTAGTTACTAGGGGTATATATCTTAGTCGTACTTGTTAATGGTTGAAATTGTATGCTAGTACAGAAATATGCGAGTTAAGTGTATGATAATAGGTGTACGTATAGTTATGTGTGCAGATTTATTGTGTGATTTATATGTTAGAATGCCTGGCGTGTACTCGTGCGTGTATATGTATGTGGTTAGTTATAGGTGTGTATGTAAATATATATTGTATGGACAAGCTGTGTGTTTTATATATAGTAGGATTGCTATAGTTACCCCTACGGGATGATGTATGAGCATGTGTATAGCAGGAAGTATTTATACTCGTATGTTTGTGACTACATATATGAATGTATGTAATGTTATACCAGCCCTATGTAAACTACCATGGTTGTGAATACCGGTGCGTATATATAACTGTTCTATATAGATATGAGGTAGGCGTGTGGTAGTGTGAGTATGTATATGTGTGTAAAATGAATGTATGTATAAGTATTTGAAATTGTGTGATATATGAATAGGTATATGCATATGGATGTATATTGTCTCATTATAATGTGTGTATGATTGGGGTAAATGACCTTAGTGTCTAAGTCCACTCACCCCTACGTCGGCCTATTTAAGGAAGTCTGAGGACGGACTTGACCTTAAGATGGGTAGATTACGATGACCCTAGTACTATGAGTAAGGCGTATATAAATCTGTGTTGGGTGTAAGGTAATACGTGCATGTATATATGTGTAGTGATATGTACTATAATGTGTATGTGGTAATATGCGGTATGTAAAAGTGGTTGTACGATTGAAGTGTTAATTGACTAAGAATAATTGTATTTATGTGTTAGTGGTATATGTAAGTGACATATGGTACTATATCATTATAGATAGTGAGTGTATAAGATGTATGATAATGTATTGTGTGTTAGTAATGATGTGAGTGTGCAAGGTGGCGGCGTACTTACAACTAGTAAATTGATGTGGTGGTGTAGTAAAGTGTTACTATTCACCCGAGTATAATATCAGTTGGATTATATTTATAGGATGCTATTATATTGGACGTATTATGTTAATTTGTAATTGGTAATGCATGTACGTGTGTTGTTACTACTATTAGCCTGGACGTTGGTTAAGGTTATCGGTAGCAATACTATTAGTGATGTTACTAGTATTAGTAATACTATTTGGATAGGGTATGATAGTTAGTTATGGCGTGTATGCTTTAGAAGAGGAGATACGAGCGTTACCCCTTACGTTTTCCCCGTATCTTAGCCGATAAGATTCCGAGGACGGAATCGTTCTTAAGGTGGGTATGATGTAACGACCGCTGTCTGGTTGTACGTATTTTTTGTGTGCATATGTTGTTTTTGTGAGCGTATATTCGTATTAGCCTTCATTATTATTTTTCCGTAGCTCGGACGCGTGACCGGACCCCGTAATCACGATCCCCTCCAAGGCGCGATCGCCCCGGTACCTTCCGTTTGATTTTTGGACGTTGGGGGCGCAAATTTATAATAACCTATTATTATTATTATATTAATATATATATATATATATTGATTTATAACTATTCAAATCTGAGTGGGGTAAACAAAACGTTTTCAAAAAAAAGAATAAGGGGAAGTGGAATCGAAACTGTATTTATTTTGTTAACATCCTAAACTTGTTATAACAAAAAAAACAATGCCTAGGTACCATGTCTATAACTTGCATTAGGCAGTCATCATGCGGTTGTCTTTTCTTAAGCAAACAAATCAAATTTAAAAAAAAACAGATCTGAACTCCCCAACTTATTTGTTTCCCTTGACCCGTTCTCTCCCCACCCACGTGAAATCGCCCCCACTCTTTTCAACAAAAAAAACAAACAAACCTAACCTAGGAGAACCCGAAGGCTAAAATTATTGGCAGCTGCCTATACCCTATTTTTCTCCGGGCAAGCTGAACGAAACCCAGGCCCCATGTTATAAAAGAACCCTAGTTTTATCATTTAACCTACTCACAGCCTACCCCTACTTTCGCAATGCCCTACCCTCATCATCGAGCAGCCGCCGCCCTAGGCTTTAGCCCCACGGCCTGCACTTCCACCGTCCTCCTCCTCCTTCTCCGAGCTCACCCCCCAGCTACACATTCCGCAGCCACCGTGCAACCAAAGCCTGCTCCTCCAAGCTCCCTAGGCCGAGTTCTCCTCTCCATCTCCACGGCCACAGCAAGCTCCCACAGGCCAACACAACTCTCACGGCCTCTCTCCACGCAAGAAAACCCCCACAGGCTGAGATCTCACCCCGCAGCCTCCTTCTTCACGCGAGTAGCATCTCCCCGTCGCTGATCGCCGCGTGGACCCAACAGAACAGATCCGCGCACTTGGGAGCCGCCCACAACCGTTCTTCTTCCCTCCCGAAGCTTTTACGCCGCTGTTCCGGGACTCGACGCGTCGCCGTCGCCGTTGACGTCATCCGATCTCTCGCTTCACTTCAGGTTAGTAGATCTACCCTTTAATAACTCATAACCCCCACCGTAAAGTAGTAAACTTAATAAAACTGGGTGATTAGACGTCGTAGGAGTACTTTTGTAATCTGACCTGAACTGAAAAACACCATTTCTGATTTTATACTCTGTCAAAACAGCAAACCAAACCCTCCACGGCATAGTACTCGTCGAGACGATTCCCACGACACCAAGAACGTCAAAAACAGGCAAGTATATGATTTGATATGATTTTTCGAAGTTTCGGCACTTTTACGCCGCTTTCACGTATTGCTGAATAACTTTAAAATTAGGAGTGAAATGACGTGAGAAACTGACACTATGACGATCAGGACAAAATTTGGGATCCAACGGTATATCATATGATATACCTTAATTTTAATCAATTATGAGAAAAAAATAGTTTCTGTAGCAAATCCAATGAGAACTCGTGCTCGTCATTATTTGGAAATTGCTATTTAAATCGTTCAAACCTCTTTTACTGTGTAGAACTGTCACAAAAGTGTAATAATGATAACGGTAATTTCAGCAAGTCTTGACATGCCTAACAAAATGGACATCATGAATATTGTGCGCCTCGAAGGCGGTATCGTGATATCGTGATGTCGTGTGAGTCGACTAGGCCGGCTCGTGTTCCGGCAAAACTTTTGGGTGGGGTTAGGGTTGAGCGGCCACTAGGCGTATGAAAGGTACTCTCCTCAAGAGCACCATCCGCACGCGGTGGGTTAGCGTCAATCACGGTAAGCCCCCGTGAGAGGAACGACCTTCTCATCACGACCTACAGGCGTGAACCCTAGATTAGAATACTAACACTTGACATGAAAACTTGAACGCTAACTTGGTCATCTTGAAATTGAAATGAACTCAGAGGAATCTTAACTTTAAACTTGTAACCGTCTAGAACTGCATGTTAGAATTGTTCGTTCTGTTTCCTTAAAATTGTACAATATTAAACTGCTGCAGTCGCTTTCTTAAATTTTTAATGCTTCTTAAATTCATATCACTTGTATATCTTGCCTTGGGATGCTAATCTTTTCTTGCAGACCTTGCTGACATACATTCATGTTTGTGGATGTATGTCAGGTTCAGAGCTTGAGTACCAGGAGGACCCGTACGAGACGCCAGATTTGGAGAGTCGAGCCTTTTTCCGTCCCTACTTGGAGTTTTAGCTTTAGTACCTTGTAGTAGGATTAGTGTTTTGTTGTAGTCTCTTTTGGCCATGCTGAGGCCCTGTTGTCTTATTTCTTGTACGAACAAATCTGGAAGTGCTCTTTTAAATTAATGAAATGTTTCCTGATTGTTCTGATACGCAAATGCAAGGACCTCTTCTGTGTTTTTATCACAGACGCTTATTGAACTCGAGCTTCACCGCTCCAGTTCAAGCGGACCGCGTAACGCTCTCGCTTCCGGTGTATTTTGGGAAGCGGGGCGTTACACATGCAATGATGCATGAGAGCGCTTTCCCCCAAGCTTATACCAAACAATCCTATTCAAATGACTCGATCAATAAAATCACGATTTTGCTAAGCGTGATCAAGTCAAACAAATAAGAAAGTGAGGTTTCACTTGAAAGAAATGCTCGATGGTGGTGAGCAAAAATGATGTGACACATCAAAATATTAAGGGGGCAATTAATATTTATAGTGGATTTGGGGTGTAAAAATTTTTGTTGCCGTCATATGAGGTGATATTTATTCAATCAAATCTATACGGTCCTCTCACTGTCGAGAGGGTTCGTGTTTATTTAAAGCATAAAATTTTCTACACTACTGGATTGATATCACCTATAGAAAAAGGCGGATCCAGTATCTTTGCCGGTGCATGCAACTGCTCCAACTGCTCCTTCCGTGGCTCTGCTAGACGCGTATGTCCACGGACTCCATCAGATTCCAGCAATGCGGCTTCCAGCATCTCTCCAAGGACTCCACCTGTACCCTGCAAGAGATAAGCCACATCAATCTGATGTGGATAATTCTTCCCAAAAATAAATGTATTCCAAAGAGGGTCATCAACATAAGTATTTAAAATTAAAAACGGTTGACAACACTTCCCTGGAAATAAATCTCTACTCTCGTATACCACGTCGATCAACTCCTCGTTGTTCGCCTCAGGTTGTTCAGATAGCTTTGGCATATAAGAGTGGGTTTCATCAGGCAACTCCTCATCATCATCAGACTTATCCCATCGCACCTCCTGATCATAATCAATAGCATCCATGGGTGCTAATTCCTCGCTCTCCTCCTCGTATACGTCCCATCGTACCTCTTGATCATATGTACGTGAATCCTGCAAAAGGTGCAATGAGTCGTTTAAAGCTGAATCATAGCAAGCATCATACACGGGAGGGGAATCAAATATAAAGGGCGAGGGAGTAAAGAGATCTCCCTGAAGGGGAGCCATAAGCTCTGTGGGATTGTCCTCGGTGTCAGTGGAAGGGTGGGCCTCTGAGGGATGCTCAACCTCTGTAGAAAGTAGAGGTGGCTGTGGTAGCTCGAAAGGAGGAGGGTAATGCTTGGGATCCTCATGAATGGCTGTGTACTCGTCCCAATGCACGGCCTCCTTGCTGACAAGCTCTGGCTCCGCATGTAAGGCCTCCTCAAAAGCAAGCTCTGGCTCATGTGGGTGGCAAGGGGGAGCGACGATGGCACAAGCTGACTCTCCCCCAAGCTGAACGTGGACATCCTCCTCAGGCTCCTCAGGTATAGAAGGCAATGTAAACGTCATCATCTCCTTTTCATGCCTCCTTCTTTGTTTCTGTCCTGGAGCTCGAGGCACCCGATTGCATGGCTTGGCCTCCTCAATAGTAGGTGCAGGTGGCTCTATGGGCTCATGTATCTTGACCGCGGTATAAAAGTGGGTCTTGTGCCCCTCATCTAGAGCATAGACTCCATCATCAATTGTGCCTGTGGAAGAGATACAATGAGTAATAAAGTTTTGAATTTTGAGCTCAAAAGGTTCACCTGCCGTTATTGTCAATGGACCGGTTTCTCGAACTACGTCAACAATGTTTCTCAATAGGTCCATATTTGTGTCCTCCTTTGGCAACTCAGATGTCTCTATTTGTGGAGTGTTGATGGTGTAAAGGTGGATATGATCACCTTCAATTGAAGCATACACTCCATCTATGATAGTACCTGCACCAGAGACATTAGCCATAACAAAATCGATGAATATTGGGTCGTATGGTTTACTTACCGTAACGGTTAGTGAACCGGTAGATCGAGCATCATCTATCATTTGCTCCAAGGCTGCTGCCAACTGTAGATCAGTGAACTTTCCCACTTGTATCTTCTTCAGAAACTCACGTGAGGGTCCCTTTAGCCTTCTAGTGAAGATATCAAATAGCGTGGAGTCATTTCACTCATGGTCTGACTCCATCTGGAACATTCCTAACATTCCTTCAAACCTAGACAAGGCTTCCCTGAAGGATTCTCCATCAGCCTGATAGAATGTAGTGAGATACATATAGGATTGTATAGAGCCCGCTCGCATTTTCTTTGGAAGCACCATCGCTGCATCAACTGTACCTGATCAAGCAAAGTAAACAACCTGGAAAAGACGTCAGTGGTACAAAGAGAGATAAAGATAATAATAGTAGCAGGTGGTGGGAAAAAAAATCTCTCTCAATGTTTTTTTGTTTTTTGTTTTTTAATGTAGTCTAATCAACCTAATTGTGACAAATTGGCACCCGACGGAAAACACCTCCCCGGCAACGGCGCCAAAAACTTGGTCGGCCCCGGATATACACCCGGAGAGCGATTGTAGTTTTACCGCAAGCGCACGGTCAAGTGGCGAGCGTGTATCGAACACGAGGAGGTGGTGTTGGCTCCAATCTATCCTAGGTTGGCTCGACTACGAATGTCTTATTGGTGGAGATGGTTATGAAATGATGTAATGGAAATGGTGGTGGATGTCGGTGTCGGTGATAAAGAAGTCGGTCAAATATCGATTCAAATTTAATACAATAAAAGAGTCTAGAGCTAGGGAATCCCCACTATGGATCGTCATACATCATTGTAAATAGTGAATCTCAATATTACTAGGCTTGTGTTGAGGTGAACTAGTCGTAACTGAATAGAGAACCAAGCTCACGCTCTCGCGCTATTGCCGGTCTATAGCAACCCTAGGATAGGGTCCAATCTCTTGCAAACCCTAGCCTAAGCCGCTAGCATTAGGATCGACATCATCGTTCAATCGCCCCTCGAGCCCACTCTCGTGCAAAATCGAGTTACGATCTAGGTTGTGATAGTTCGTATTCGTCCAATCTCTTGCAAACGAATATGGGTATAGATTTATAATAAAAATCCTAGCTTTGGTCCAATCTTTTGCAAACCAAGTCTAGAGAATCTCGATTATAAACCTAAATCGAATATTAAGGCCTTCCAATCGATTAGAATCCAATCTCTTGCAAACCCCAATCGATGGAAATTCCTAGCTATCCGTAATAAATCAATCACAACCTAACCCATTTAGCAATTCTAGCAACATATGAAACCATTCATCACAAATCTGAAATTAGATCCATAGGGTTCATCCACATGCCCTAGAACATCAAATCTACTCAAGCATAGCAACAACGATATAGGAATCAATAAAAACCATAGATTGCATACAAAAAGATATCAAATCAAAGATTCAAATAAGAAGAACAATGATACTTAGCTTTGATGAAAAATTCCGATCTAAATACAAGCTTTTTGATCCAAGAGGGGGCCTAGGGCATGGCCTAACCTCTAAAATAATCCTAAGAAAACATATGGGAACCTCCTTCTCTAATGGCGGCTACAAACCTCTTATATAGCCCCCCAAAACCCTAGCAAATAACCCTAGAAAACCCCACAAAATCGTGCCCAAAAACAGCCCAAACCGCAACTTAAAATCTGGGCCCAGGCCGCACTCGGCCGAGTGGAAATTCCAGCACTGCAGCATCAACTTGCAGAAATTCTCCAGATTTCATCCGACCTCCGATTTGCACGTTCTTGGCGGCGTTGGAACCGTCATGAAGTCTACTATACATAAAAAATATGAGAAAAATACTTTGATTGCTGTAATGATAGAAGATTTCAAAAGAGTGGGAGGCTGTATGAAAATCTGGGCGCTGCGTGTCCTCGGCATCACTCGGCCGAGCGGTAAATGTCACTCGGCTGAGGGGCTTTTGGTACTCGGCCGAGTCGGAGCTCGTAGTCGACTGACAGATTACAGTAAGTCTGGTCTTTTGGATGCCGTCATTCGTGTGCCACTCGGGCGAGTGGTGTCTCCATACGCGGTCGAGTGGGATGTCGTCACTCGGCCGAGTGCACACTAATCTTCAAGTAATTGCGTGTCCGATCTGGCCGGCCGAGCGGGCTTCTTTGCTTGGTCGAGTGACTCCTTCACTCGACCGAGTGGCATGCTGAAAATGCCCAATCTTCACCGTTTCTCCTCCTCGTCGCTCCTATGAAGTTCCTTCTTCTTCCACTCATCCTCCATCGCTGATAAATCTGCAAATGAGCCGTGGGCGACACTCCAAAGTGGGTGCAAATCCTCTTGATCTTAAAATTGCTCCAAATCGCTCCATATCTCCTAAAATACGACAAAAACAAGAAATAGTGAAAAGCATCGCAATATTGTCGAATAATCGTGAAAAACGCGATATGGGCGATCAAAATGGCATGCAAACATGCAGAAAAAAGGTGTAAAATATGGACCAATCAACAGCCTACGGGTAGGATAGCGATCGGAATTAGGGTCTAATGGTGAGACGTTGCCTCTGAAAGTGGTACCGGCGTCCCATGGGCCCGATATTCCGGTCGGTGCCCAGGATGATACGCCGGACTTCCCGGGTTCGATCAGTGGGCACTCCCGTATCCATTAACACTGATCGACTCCGGGAGCACTAAGCTCGCAACGATAACTCCCAATGTCTCATCCTGCCGCTCCCGCGCGCTAGGATTCGGCGTCTACGCTAAGGGCGTGAGCTATGGCTAGGGAGTCAACCGCCAAGTTTATCCCCCCTTGGCCCGACGGTCAAAGGCGGTCTTTTTCCCACCGATGACAATGAAACACCCCGCGTAACCGTTAGATTCCTAATCCCTATCGATTTCCTAACCCTATGGATGCATCGGGGAGAACCCATGAAGGGGTTTCCACCAAAATCCCAGATTCGGGAACTACTCACACATATTTAGGAAAAAGCGATCTAAACAGAAATCGACCGTAAAAATCATGATCCGACAATAGAAATGCAATGGTAGTAAAGCAATTAAGATAATACTATAGTTTCACAAAGATCCGAAAACTTACAAAAACTGGGAAATTACAGCCGTCACAAAATGAAGAAAACAGTAAAAAATAACCAACTCCCGTTTCTGGAAAACCTAGGGTTCTATATATAGAAAACGACATCACCCGATCGGTTGACAAGTCAACCGATCAGGTGACCCGCTTCACAGATTTACAGCGCGATGCGGAACTTCACCCGGTCATCTTCACCCGGTCGGTTGACATATGAATGTGACCGGTTGGATCTTGGTGCCGTCGGGTGAGGAGGCCGGTTGAGCTGACCGTGTCTTGGCTCTGGAGATTAAGCTACAGGTGAACCGATAGGGTGAAGGTCACCCGATCGGTTGGCAATTACAGTAGAAATCCAGAGACTTGGGACTTTTGAACCGGCCTGCGAACCGACCGGTTGACTTCTCGTGAGCTCCAAGCTGCGTCCGGGTGGTGCACGCGTGCATCACCCGATCGGTTGAAGATGATCAACCTATCGGGTGAGGGGCAAAAATATGCTATCTTCGTCGTTTGACCCCCTGGATCACGTGTGACTCCTCCCGTTGCTCCGGGGACTTGCGATATCATCGTTTTATGCCCCATATGCCAGTAAACTCCTGAAAAATACGGAAAACACGGAAAAGTGAAAGAAAACAAGAAAACACGAGAAAACGAATATAAGACGTCGGTAAAATACGGAAAAACACGGAAGATAACGTGCGCAAATATATGAAATATAAACGCACGTCAAAATCCCCCAAGCTGAACTCTTCCTCGTCCTCGAGGAAGACGAGTGAGAGTAGGAGCTCGGAGAGGAAAAATAGAGAGAAAGAGAGAAAAAGAAAATTCTAAATCCTAGATCGCCCGTCAGGGCCAACAAAATCAAAAACGACACACCAAGCAAGCAAACGCCAAATCACATCACTAAACCAAGGAGTACGAGTCCAGACAAGTGCCGTGGGCCCACGCGGTGAAGCGCGAGTGAGTGTGGTCGTGCGCTAGTAGACGGTGTCACTATCTACGATGTGCGATAAAGCTCGATATACAAAAATCCAGGGAATGACCCAAATATCGATTCAAATTGAATAAAGCGGTGAATATATAGTTCAAGCATGCATGAGAATAGAGAGAGAATCGAAACATATCATGCGTCAGGGACTCCACAACTAGGGTTAAGGAGATCACCACACTAAAGCCTATATAATAGCTAAAAAGTTCCTAAGCCAAGTGTTTTCGAAACCGATGGGGGTTGAGATGATGTGGAGAAGAACACTCGGTGCAAATTCTCGCCTTCCCTTTATTCTCGGCAAGTAGGAAAAGATATTCACATGGGAATTTTTTTGGGTTTTGGGTATTTGTAATTTTTTTGGATTTTTGGCTATACAATTTTTTTTCTTTCATTTCTTTTCTCTTCTTTTTGGGTTTTTCTTTTCTTTTCTCTTTTTTTGGATTTTTGGGTTTTTTGGCTATACACATGTGTACTCTCCCAAGTGGGAGAACGGTACACGACGAGGGGATTTGCACCAAGTAAAACAAAAAAGAAGTCGGAATCTAAACACTTGGGCAAAGGAAACTATTCTCGCTAAATAGAGCATGGGCTAAATGGGTTATCCTAGTCCCTAATTGTGGAATCCTGACACATGCGAAATGAAGCATACGATATATATATAATCATGCATACAGAAACAGGCAAGAGAAGCAAATACCGCATTATTCATATCGACGCGTGATAATCTAGGGGTCATTCCTGGACAGGTATATAAAGTAAAATCACAAAGCAGAAGCACACCAAACAGCTAGGCACGACGCACGACTCACAAAAAGCTAAGTGGACCCACGATGCGTGAAATGCAAGAGGACTCGATATCCTAGGGTTAGTGAATGTGATTATCGATGCTATGCTAGGTGTGTGTGATTTTGTGGCAATTCATCATAGGGTTCATCTCTAGGAGAAAGCGATAAAAAGAAGAAAAGAAAAAGGAAAAGAAAAAGGCGGAGAAAAACGACTCAAATAACAAGAAAAACGACTCAAACGACGCTCGAAGTGCGACTCCCCCAAGCTGAAACTTGCATTGCCCTCAATGCAATAGAATTAAATACGGGAGGGCAATGAAAATGGGGGGGGGGAATACGCACAGACATAAAAACATACGAAAGAAAAGAAAATCATACAAACGAAAATGAAAATAAGGAATAAAGATAAAAAGCACACCACGCGACATAAAAACAGAAAAGAAGAATAAAATAAAGAGAGAAAATCACACGACACGACAAATAAACAAACACACAAAGAAAAACAAAACACGACAACACACCCAAAAATTTGACTTCCCCTAAGCTAGACATGACAATGCTAGCACAATGCTATGATCATGAAAATGCAGGGATATGCAAGGGGGGGGGGGGGGGGTCAATCGGAGTCGCTAGCGGTAGAATGGTAGGGAGACGGCGAAGAAGGTGGCGAATAATGGTAGAAGGAATCCTCCGAGGACGAAGAAGAGGGTGTGCAAATAGGAGAAGGAGGAGCAACAGGCTGGGCTACCGGAGGGTCGGGATATATCGGTGGATCGTGGTGGATAATGGTGGGACGGGGTGGACCAACACACGGGTGCCAATCGGGAGGGTCTGTGGGTGGGAAGTGAACGAGCGAAGCGTACCAAGGATCAGGGTAGAATTCCCAGGGTAGGTGTGTAAGGTGTAAGGGGAAATGCTCCGGAGATGAAGGTGGGAGGATGGCAAAAGGAGTGTAGGCAGGACTATAGAGGTAGGCAGCACGATCCTCCCCAAAACGAGTAAGCATACCGATAGAGATCAGGTAGTCACGGTCGATACGGCTACGTCCCGGGACAATAGGGAGGTCGGAGGGCATCCTCAAGACACAACTGACAATAGGAGTGATAATTCCCCCACAGTAGATAGAGCCCGAAACGGCGCGGATGACGGATAAGAGCTCATGGACGATCCAATGGGCGGTGTTTATGGGCAAAGGGATAGTGCCATAGATCCGGTCATGGGACATGGCATATAGAAAGAGCAGCTCGTCCCGAGACACCGCGGATACATCAACGCGAGCGAAAATGGTGTTGGCAAGAAAGCAGTGGGCGAAACGGTAGCAAGGGTGTATGATGTAGGAGGCGAGGGCTACCGCTAGAAAGGAGGTATATCAGGTGAACCGTTGCCAAACACCATCAACCCGGAAGTGAGAAAAGACGTCAGATCGATCATGAGTAGAGCATTCAACACGGAAATCGGGGTTGGGGAAGTGTAGAATGTTGTTAAGCGTGTCGAAACTCATGGAAAAATCACAATTGAAGGCACGAAAGGTGAAACCATGATCGGACACCTCGAGAGAGCTGAGGAACTCAAGTGTGAGATTCCGGTGTGTATTGGCTTGGGTCCGCAAAAGATAATCGCAACCTATGAAGCGAAAAAGTGCACAGACGCCCCTAAAGAGTCCAAGGGAATGTAGGGTGGGGAAGTCGGCGAAAAGAGTAGGTCACATAGGGCGATGAAGGAGGGCTTGTAAGCGATCGGATTGCTCCTCAGACGTAGGGTTTATGCCGAGGAAAGATGGGGAAAAGGGGCCGTACAGGGGATGTCTGCGTAATGATGAGGCTATTTCCTTTCCTTTTCCGGACATGGGGATGACTCAGTGAAGAATGATGGGGCGCGATATGGTGTCTATGAAGATGATGAAGCAGATAAAGGGTGCAAACCCAAACTCAGGATATTTCAAAAAAATGAAATGAAGGTGAATAGTGGAAAGAGTTTACCCATCAATGTTGCAAGAACAAGCACCCGAAAGACCCCACGCAATATAAGGAAGCAATTTGGGAAGCCGCCGCTCGCTGATCCGACAAGAATCAAAATTTTCAAAAATTTGGGGGTTAGGGTTAGGGTTTGGATGTTTTGATGAGGGAATGTTGATGATGGTGAGGTTGCGAGGGTGGGGAAGTATGGAAATGAGTGTGGGTGAAGATCTAGGGGCAGTAGGTTGGATGGAGGAGGTCTATTCGACAGTTGGAGGGTGGGAGATCGCGTGAAGGGGATTTGGGGGTCGGGTGGAGGATATCGTGCGACAGGGGTAATTATAGGGACGAAAATGAACCGATCGGGTGACCTGCTACTCTTCTTCAGCAGCCGTCCGAGTCGGATAAAAGGAATATTTTCCTACTTGCCGAGAATAAAGGGAAGGCGAGAATTTGCACCGAGTGTTCTTCTCCACATCATCTCAACCCCCATCGTTTTCGAAAACAATTGGCTTAGGAACTTTTTAGTTATTATCTAGGCTATAGTGTGGTGATTTTCTTGTCCCTAGCTGTGGAGTCCCCGATGCATGATACGCTTCTATTCTTATACTCTTCTCATGCATGCTTGAGCTAATATTCACCGCAATTTCAAATTGAATCGATATTTGGGTCTTTCTTTGGGTATGTGTATATGGAGCTTTATTGCACGATGTAGATAGTGACACCGTCTACTAGCACACGACCACACTCACTCGCGCTTCACCGTGGGGGCCTACGACACTTGTTTGGACTCACATTCCTTGGTTTAGTGTTGTGTTTTGTTGTATGCTTGCTTAGTGTGGCATGTTTGATTTTGTTGGCTCTGACGGGCGATCTAGTATATAGAGTTCTCTTTTTCTCTCCTTCTCTCTATTTTCCCTCTCCGAGCTCCTACTCTCACTTGTCTTCCTCGAGGACGAGGAAGAGTTCAGCTTGGGGGATTTTGACGTGCGTTTATATTTCATATATTTGGGCACGTTTTCTTCCGTGTTTTTCCGTATTTTCTGCCGTCTTGTATTCGTATTCTCGTTTTTCTTGTTTTCTTTCACGTTTCCGTGTTTTTCGTATTTTGCAGGAATTTTCCAGCATTTGGGACATAAAACGACGATATCATGAGTCCCCGGAGCAACGGGAGGAGCCGCGCGTGATCCATAGGGTCAAACGACGAAGATCGCTATTTCTCAGCCCTCAACCGATCGGGTGGACCAGCCACCCGGTCGGTTGACGCACGCGTATCCGACCCGGACGGCTGCTGAAGAAGAGTAGCAGCTCACCCGATCGGTTCATTGATCGGGTGAAGCGACGAAACTCTCTGTCTTTTTGGATGTAATTCCAACCGATCGGGTGACTTATCACCCGATCGGTTCATTTGTAGCCGCAACTCCTCATTTGGTGAACTGACGGCGCCACCCGATCGCCTCAGCGTCCGGTTGAAGATCTTCAAAGCTCTCACCCGATCGGTTGACCCATCAACCGATCGGGTGGCGATTTTTCTGCGGGTTCTGGACCCGAACCGCTAGGGTTTCTTTGGGGGCTATTAATACACGATGTTGGCCGAATGTTGGTTTTTCTTCTTGAGTTTTTAGGGCTTTTGCCCCTTTCTCTTGTGAGCTTTAGGTTAGTTTAGATTAGGTCTTTTGGTTAATAAATCTTGTATTGGATTGAGGATTCAAACTCAAGGTAAGTATTTCTTTCTCTTGTTTTCTATTATTTGTGTTGTATTTGCTTTGCTCAATGATGAATATTTGTATGTCTTTTGTGTTGTTTGTTTATATGTTTTTCATCATTGAGTAGTATTAATGAACCCTAATACGGGTTAGGGTAGGATTGATGCTTGGAAAATTACATTTGGCTTGGTTGCATGGCATGTGTTCGATGAAATGTGTCAATGGGGATTTCTAGCAATCTGGGTCCAATTCGTATGGCAACACACTAGTTGTGTTGGGGATTGGGGTCCGGTGTCTTGTCCAGTCAAGATCCGCTTCGATGTATTGCTAGAAATCACATTCGACCTATTTGGCCATTAGGGTTACGCGGGGGTGTTTCATTGTCATTGGCGGGAGAAAGACCGCCTCTGACCGTCGGGCCAAGGAGGAATAAACTTGGCGGTTGACTCCCTAGCCATAGCTCAAGCCCCTAGTGTAGACATCGAGTCCTCATGCGTGGGAACGGCTTGGACAAAATGTTGGGAGTTATCATTGTGGCCTTAATGCTCCCGGTTGCGGAAGGTGTTAATGGACATGGGAATGCCCACCGTCCGGAACCGGGTAGGCCTAGCGTACTAGGCACCGACCGGAATATCGGGCCATGGACACTAGGTACCACCTTTTGGGGCAATGTCTCACCCTGGATCAAGTCAAATGCCAAGTGTCATGAATGCTCTAGCCCGTGTTAGCAGGGATTCACTTCGTGTCTTTTTCATTTCTTTCTTTTATTTCCACACTTCCACCCACATCATCCACGTAGCTAGCACACAACCTAGGCGAGGCTAGTAGCCATTCAAGCCATCCACCTCCCTGAGTTCGATAAACCCGCACCCTACACTACCCGTGCACTTGCGGTAAAACGACACCGCGCCCAAACCGTAAACGGGGCGCCGGTCAGTAAGATCAGATCCAATTCACCACAATAAATTAGTGGAGATTGGTTTTACACCCAATAATTCCATAGCCAAGAAGAATGTTCAATTGTGCTCTATGTGGCTAAAGAATTAATTTTTTCTTTGATCACACAAAGAATATTAGTTGATTCAATGTGATCAAGAAACTTTGTTGTTTTAAAATCCTTTTAAGAATATTCAAAAATGAAGTAGAAAGGATTTGAAAAACAACTTGTAATAGCCACATAAGAGAAGATAGAAAAATAAGCACAAGAATAAGATCAGAATTTACAAACTGTTGGCTATGAAAAACTTGAGAGAGATGAGAAATTAGAGAGCTTGAATGCTTTGATAGAATGTTGAATTTTGCTCATGAATAATAGGTGTAGAAAAGGGTTTCAATGGCTCTCTATTTATATGGCTAAAAATGAATTCAAATAATGTCAAAAACGTTTGACTTTTGCCCCAAAACGGCTACAAAACAGATTCAATGAATCTGGCCGTCGATAGCTGGTAGTCGACTCCCAACTTTGGTAGTCGACTCTCATAGCAATTTCTGAGAAAATCTGCTATGACGGGTAGTCGACTCCCAGAGCAGTTTTCTGAGAAAATCTGCTACTGACAGGTAGTCAACTCCTGGGTGTTTTGAAGTTGACTCCTCCTTGAAAAGTGATTTTCTCAAGAAGTTTGCTCTCATATCTTTGAAAATAAGTTTATATAATAATATCATGAATTTTAAAACCATTTTCAAAATCTTTTTGTGTGTGCGCATATTCTTTCTTGGCTTTGACACAGTCTTAAGAAAAATGAAAACAACTCGAACACTAGTCACTATGAAGAACTTGAAGCCATGGATGAGCTTGAGCTTGTTGCATGTGCTTCACTGAATTTGTGCTCCTCTTTAGCTTGAGCTTGAGCACGGTCTTTGAGTTCATCTTAGAGCTCCTCTTGTGCTTAAACTAAAGCTTCAGAATTTAGACATGGAATGCGAGCTCAGTCCTTCTTCATCTTCTATGTGTCTAATTATAGTTCTTCTCGGAATATTTTTCGAGCTTCAATTAGATTGTTGCACAACCTACACACTTAAGCAATAATTAGTACACAACAACATTTGGTGTGATCATCATCAAAACTACTTGAGGTGTGACTAGATTTCCCAACAATCCTGGCCTAGCAAATCCTTGGCCGTGTTCCGCTGAACCAAGGGTGCGAATTATTATTATATGAAACCGTCGATTAAATCTAGTCTAATACGTTAAAAATACTTTTTAAGATTAACCGTAGCCCTCCTTTGTTTTTGGATTAGGAGACTAAAAGACACCTGTTATAGTTGTTAAGTCTCCTCAAGCTATGACATGTCTCTTTTAGAAACCAACTCCATAATGCATGTGATATAGTCTGGTCTTAACCCAATCTGCCACGACGGGTCTCCTCGAGTGTCGGCATAAGTTAAGGTTAGACATGAAAACAAGGGTTCGACTAGACTAGTCATTATGGGTTGTTGAGTCTCCTCAAGATCATAAATGACTGGGGGCAAAAACCTATAAGGAGTCACATGTGATGTGATCGATGAAGAGTTTGTCTACCAACTACAGAGCCGATCAATTTGTTAAGTCTCCTCAAGGTTGTGAAGCTTAGGGTGGTTGGGTCCCTCTCTCACAAAATGTTAAATTTTCATGAATTTGTTCATTAATTATGGCTTAATCTGTTCATTAAAATAGTGTGAGGATATAATTAGATATAAACCATTCTATTTATATTAATTTGAACATATGCTAAGTTAGGGTGTTCTATGTTTTGCAGCATGAGATTTGAGTCTGAAATTATCCAAGAAAAGAATATGCAAACTGGTAAGGACTTGAAGAGAAATATAAATTTTCTAGAGAAGAAGAAAAGTCATAAGGATGCCTTAACTTCAATGGTAATGGTTATACAAAGTGTAATTCTTTCCGTAACTTCTAATGCATGGGTATTAGATATTGAAGTGAGTTCTCACATCTGTAATAGTTTACAGGATTTGAGAACTGGAAGTTTAAGAAAGAAAGAGGTTGTCCTACAAGTCGGTAACAGAGCAAGTGTTGTTGCTGAAGCCGTATGGGACATCCGACACACCTTGGTGAATGGCGCCACTTTGTTTTTGAAACAATGCTTCTACATTTCGAGTTTCCTGTGAAATATAATTTCCGTTTCGACCTTGACCAAAGACAATTACACCTTTACCATTGGTAGAGATGTTATGAACATTTTCTTTGATGGAAAGCTGCAAGGATTTGGAACGTTGAATAATAGTGTGTACACTTCGTCTAATGATATTGTATTAAATGTTCATACAAGAAAACGTAAGGAATCAAGTTATAATGAAACCTACATTTGGCACTGTAGACTAGGCCATATCGGAGAGAAGAGACTCAGTAAGTTACATAAAGAGGGGTCTTTGGGCCTCTCGAATTATGAGTCATTTGACACTTGCGAGTCTTGCCTCAAAGGTAAGATGGCCAAAACTCCTTTTGCATGTTATGTGGAGAGAATTAGTGAACTCTTGGATCTTGTACATTCGGATGTATGTGGACCCATGTCAACTTTGGCCAAAGAAGGATATTCATACTTTGCTACATTCACAGATGATCACTCAAGGTTTGGACACGTGTTCTTGATGAAACACAAATCTGACACTTTTGAGCGATTCAAAGAATATCGTATCGAAGTAGAAAAACAAACATGTAAAAGTATTAAAATCCTTCGATCAGATCGAGGAGGTAAATACTTAAGCCATGATTTCCTTACGTATCTAAAGGAGAATGGAATTCTCCATCAGGTCATGCCTTAAATCCATGCCTAAGACACCATATGAGATATGGAATGGTAAGAAACCTAACCTTAATCATACCATATGAGATATGGAATGGTAAGAAACCTAACCTTAATCATCTTAAGGTATGAGGATGTCATGCTTATGTCAAGAGGCTTAATCCAGATAAATTGGAGGATAGATCTGTCATGTGCAGATTCATAGGATATCCAAGTCATTCAACTGGATACATTTTCTATCACCAGGAGCAACAAAATCTTATTGTCTCCCAACATGCCACCTTTTTAGAAAAGGAGTTTCTTGAGAAGGAATCCAATGGCAAAGTGATAGAATTAGATGAATCTACACATGAACATGAAACGGAACTATTAGGAGAGGCAGAGCCTGATATTTGTTGGATCATGTGGATGGCAAACAACACTAGAAGATGGGGTTGAATAATGTTGTACAAATAATAAACTTCTTCATTCGTTAATAATAATACAAATAAAACCCTTCTAATGTTGCCTAAGAAACCAAGTAGAGTGATCTAGCTTAGTTCTTAATCAACAATACAATCTCATAGAAATTATGAGAGAAATAAGATTACAATCAAATAAGAGATCTTTACACAGAGATCTTTACACAGCGGAATATAAAAAGAATGAAATTTGCAATTATTTAAATAAAGAATTACAAAGATACAATATCGATAAATAAATAAAGAATGCTTGCTCGGATAGATAATCACAGACACATAAAATCAATGGAGAGACAAAAGATTTTTATCCTGGTTCTCTGTAACTTAGGTACATCCAGTTCCCGACCAATCCGGTACGAGATTACCTAACTTCACTTGTTAGTATTTTCCAACGACTTAGCCTTAACCAGGATTTCCAACCACCTAGACTTGTCTAGGATTTACACCGTCTCTTACAACAAAGGGAAATCCACAAAGAACCAAACTTTCCAATTCACCACAATATTGGTGAAGATTGGATTACACCCGAAATTCTATAGCCAAAGTAAAATATTGCAATTTGTGCGTTACGTGGCTAAAAGAATTTTAAATCGATCTTTAGATTACACAAAGAATATAAGATGATTCGTTGTGATCTAGATCGCTAGTTTTCAAAATCCTTTCAAGAATAAAAAAATTAAAGAAAAATGATTTTAAAAACAACTTTTAAAAATAGCCAAAGTAAAATATAGATCTCAAAAACAATTTCAGAATAAGAACAAAGATCCGAATTTAGAACAGAATTGGCTATTAGCTTTGAGAGCAAAAGAGCGACGAGAGATTTTTGGAACAGAATTTAGCTCAATAGAATATAGAGAGATTGGTGAGTAAAATGATCTCATTGAGGCTCCTATTTATAGAGTTTCAAAAGAATTTCGAAACTCGAAAATGATTGACTTTCAGTCCAATCAGAAAAGGAAATGGAGAGAAATCTGGAAGCAGAATCGTAGAAGAAAACAACAGCTGGTAGTCGACTCACTGATGAGGTAGTCGACTCCCAGAGAATTTTAGTAGAAATTCTGCTTTCAGCTGGTAGTCGACTCCCTCATCTGGTAGTCGACTCCCAGAGCATTTTCCATTGAAACTCAGCTAGCAAGATGTGTAATCAACTCTTGGGTGCTTGAAGGTTGACTACTGGAATTTAAATGACTAGCTAATGCTCTCAAGAGTTTTTAAAAAGATTTAAAAATATTTTACTTTAAAAACATTTTGTGTGTGCACGCAATATTTACTTGGCTTTAACATAGTCCTAAAGAAACCAACTCACGCACTACGCTAAGACGAGACTTTCAGGAAGCCGATCAAACGTTTGAAGTAGATGCGCGCTTCTCTTGAATTTGATCTCCTTCTTCATTAAGCTTGAGCACTTGCATGAGCTTCATCATTAAGCTATACTTGTGCTTGATGTAGAGGTTGCAAATTCGTCTCTCTCTTCTGAGTGTGGTTGGGCTTCTTCAGAATATGTATAAAGCTATCAATCGCACAACCTGCACATCTTAAGTTGTAGTGTAATTAGTACACTAACATCATTTGGTGTGTTCATCGTCAAAACCACTTAGGGGTGGGATTCGATTTCCCATCACTCTCCCCCTTTTGATGATGACACCCAAATTAAAAATAGAATGAATAGTTTGCTCAATAAAATAACGAGTAAGATATCTTACTCCCCCTACTTAGATGAGGTACTCTCCCTGCGTCAAAGCCGGTTAGCATAACAACATATTCATTCACATTTTTGCATTTACCCCATTTTCTCCCCTTGTCATCAATAAAAAAGGATGACAAATGAGTTAAAGGAGATTAATCTACAGTTAATTATTTTTCTCCCATTATATCCAAATCTCGACGAAATTTTGAAAATACATCCTTTTGCAAGGGCTTCGTGAGAATATCTGCACCTTGATGTTCAGAGGGTACTTATTTAAGTTCAACATCCTTTTTGACACAATGATCATCTATGAATCTGTGTCTAATATCTATAAGTTTTGTTCTAGGATGAAGAACAGAGTTTTTAGTGAGATTAATAGTGCTTTTATTATCACAATAAATTACGCATGTAGATGTATTAATACCCTAATCTACTAGGACTTGTCTCATCCAAAGCCCTTGAGCACAAGCGAGTCCGTCAGCTATATATTCTACCTCAGTAGTTGATAGTGAGACTGAACTTTGATTTTTGCTAAACCACGAAACAAAGGAATGTCCAAGAAAATGACATGTTCCACTTGTACTTTTTCTAGTGGCTTTACAACCAGCATAATCTGAGTCACTATAGGAAGTTAAATCATATGTGCTACCTTTGACATAAAACAATCCAAAGTCAGAAGTGGTTTTAAGATATCTAAATATGTATTTTACTGTTTTAAGGTGTGATTCCCAAGGATCACATTGAAATCTAGCACAAGCACATACACTAAACATTATATCGGGTCGGCTTGCAGTTACGTATAGCAAAGAATCGATCATACCTCGATATGTTTTCTGATAGACCTTTTTACCTGTTTCATCTTTATCTAAAGATGTTGATGTAGCAATCAGTATATTCTTCCTTGATGCAGTCTCCATCCCGAACCTTTTGATTAGATCTTTGGCATACTTCGGTTGATGAATGAAGGTTCCTACTTTTGCTTGTTTAATTTGTAGTCTGAGGAAGTATGTAAGCTCGCCCATATGGCTCATTTCGAATTCTTCATGCATTAACTTAGCAGACTCTTGGCAAAGATCTTCGTTAGTAGATCCAAAAATAATATCGTCTACATAAATTTGAATAAGAATGATATTATCTCGAATTTTCTTAATAAATAATGTAGTATATATTTTTCCAACTTTATATCCTGAGTCGATTAAGAATTTTCTCAATCTTTCATACCAAGCTCTTGGTGCTTGTTTTAGGCCATATAATGCTTTATTTAGCTTATACACATGTTCAATTTTCTTATCATGTTCAAAGCCAGGAGGTTGTTCAACATAAACTTCCTCCTTTATATAACCATTTAAGAATGCACTTTTTACATCCATTTAGTACAATTCAAAAATTTTATATGATGTGAATGCAAGTAACATCCTAATGGATTCTAGTCTAGCAACATGAGCGAAAGTTTCGTCGAAATCAATATCTTCTTCTTGTGAATATCCTTGTGCCACTAACCTTGCCTTATTTCTTACCACTTTTCCATCTTCGTCTAGTTTGTTTCGGTACACCTATTTTGTGCCGATGACTGGATGATCTTCTGGTCTGGAAACTAACTTCCATACCTGATTTCTCTCAAAGTGTAGATGTTCTTCTTGCATGGCTTCAATCCATGCTTCATCTGCAAAAGCCTCATCTACCTTTTTGGGCTCAATGTTAGAAACAAAAGCAACATGTGACATGTGTTCTATTTGTGATCTAGTTTTAACACCTGCATCAATATCACCAATAACTTGGGCGTGTGTGGGTGATGTGTAACTTCAGGAAAAGATTTCGGTAAAGAATTTGAAGTGTTTACATCAGAAATAGGTGCACCATTAGTAATAGGTACACTATCATCATCAATATTAATGCGAGCATTATCAGAGAGAGATTCATCAAACGTTACATGCATAGTTTCAATAATGGTTTCGGTATATTTGTTGTAGATTCTATATGCTTTACTATGCAAAGAGTAACCGATAAATATGACTTCATCCGCTTTGGAGTCAAATTTATCTAGGTTGTCTTTGGTGTTTAGAATATAGCATTTACAACCAGAGACTTTGAAATAAGATACTTTCGGAATGCGTTGGAGCAATAATTCATAAGGAGTCTTTTTAAAAGGTTTTCTTATTAAAATTTTTTTTCGAATATAGCACGCTGTTGCTACAGCTTTCGCCCAAAAATATTTTGGAAGGTTGCTCGCACGCAACATTGTTCGTGCACACTGTTGGAGTGTTCTATTTTTCCTTTCAACTACCCCATTTTGAGGAGCAGCTCTAGGAAAAGCAAAAGTATGAGAGATGCCTCGTTTTACACAAAATCTTTTGAAATGTTCGTTTTCAAATTCACCGCCGTGATCACTTCTTAAGGAAACAACTTTCCAAGAGTATAATCGTTCAATTCATTTAAAAAATGTTTTAAACTCACGAAAGGCATGATTCTTATGAACTAAGAATAATACCTACGTGTATCATGTGAAATCATCAACTATGACAAATACGTATCTAGAGTCATAAAGAGATGGAGTTCTAGTCGGGCCAAACAAGTCCATATGGAGTAGTTCAAGTGGACTATTCGAACTAAGAGCTCCAATACTCTTAAATGTACTTTTATGCATTTTGCCAAATTGACATGAGTCACATACTTTATCTAATTTAAAATTCAATTTTGGAAGTCCAAGCACCAACTCTTTCATAGATATCTTACTCATGTTTTTGATGTTTATATGACCAAAACGTCTGTGCCATAGCAACAGGTCATTTGTTGAAACGATCAAGCAAACATTTGAATCATAATCATTTAATCTAAGCACATAAATATTTTCTACTCGCTTACCTTTAACAAGAATGGTTTCCATATCTTTATCATAAACTAAGCAAGCATCAAGAGTAAAAATAATTTTCAAACCTTTATCGCATAATTGGCTTATGCTTATCAAGTTGTACTTTAACCCGCTTACCAAGCTGACATCTTTGATGAGTAGCTTCAAAGGATTGCCGATGTTACTTATGTCGATAAACTTACCTTTCTTATTGTCGCCAAAGGTTACGGTTTCTCCATCGTACATTTTTAAAGAGCTAAGCAATTTGGCGTTCCGTGTCATGTGTGCGAAGCATCCGCTATCCATTATCCACATGTCCTGAAAGAAAATAACTGAGCGTATTTGGTACCCATTTATGATTGGGTCCGACTTGTTAGAATAATTTTTATCTATTTATATAATCTAATTATTGGGTATCAAAGAGATATACATGAAGCACGAGGATACCCTTATAGATGCATATATGTAAGAATCATTTACTGGAAACCCAAATTCTATTTGAATTTGATTTCCTATGCATACTATTTAACATGGTGGAAATAAAAATGTTCTTTTCTTGATTACTCAAATATCTTGGCAACCAAACAGTATTATTTCTGGCGAATCTATTTGAGACATGTACATGATGTACATTATGTGTGACATAATTGTGACGAGGAACATTGTGATGGTGGGTATTATAATGAACATTATGCTTAGCATTTTTGCCATAAACAGAAGCATATTGTTTCACATCCTTGTGCACAATATTTTGAACAGATTTATCATATGAAGTGGATGCATTTGTACAAGATAAAGTAGCTTTCACATTTGGTTTGTTCTTAACCTTTTCAAGTCGTAGAACAAGTTCTTCATGTTTGAGCTTACTTGAAACTATATCATTTATGAGAATATTGAACTTATCACTTAAAGTAGAGACATATAAAACATGTTCAGCTTTCAAAGTATCACGATCACAAACTAATTTATCATACTTAATTTTCAACTCTTTATGATCATTACAACAATGTTTTATAGACTCATATTCATTATCAAGAGAGTCAAATTTATTCTTGAGATTATCATGTTCCTCATGCAAATTTTTATGTTTTTTGTCCAAGGTTCTGTGTTTCCTTGTCAATCTTTCATACTCTTTATAGATATTTTCATTTGCGCTAGCAATATCAAAATCATTTTCCTCATCGGAACTGGAATCACTAACCTCATTTTTGTTGTCTTGACGAGCCATCATGCATATTTCTTCTCCAAACTCTTCATCATTAGATTTGATTGTCTCATGGGTGATTGAATCAAATTTGAATTAGATCTGAATCTTTCATCCGATACGTTGAGAATTTGGTGTGCGGTATCTGCCTCTTCTACAATTCTAACATCTTATCAATTAAACCAATATAAATTAGATGTATTACCTTTATGTTTCTAAAGTAGGCTTCTTCTTGATCCGGATTCCATTTGAGTTTGCGGCATGGTTGGAATCTCATATGTTTCTCTAAGGAATCTCGTGTACTTCAGATCTTTTGCCTTTAGGAAGATCTCCATTCTTCTTCTCCATTGAGAATAGAAGTTGCCGTCGAAGATTGGTGGTTTATGGATACTGTACTCGGGAGGACAGAATGTTGTTGATGCCATCGCCTTTGACCTTGCTCTGATACCAAGTGTCGAATCCTGTGGATGGTAAATAACACTAGAAGGGGGGTTGAATAGTGTTGTACAAATAATAAACTTTTTCATTCATTAATAATAATACAAATAAAACCCTTCTAATGTTGCCGAAGAAACCTAGTAGAGTGATCTATGCTTGGTTCTAAATCAACAATATAATCTCACAGAAATTATGAGAGAAATAAGATTACAATCAAATAAGAGATCTTTACACAGAGATCTTTACAAAGCGGAATAGGAAAAGAATGAACTTTGCAATTATATAAATAAAGAATTACAAAGATACAGTATCGATAAATAAATAAAAGAATGCTTGCTCAGATAGATAATCACAGACATAGAAAATCAACGCAGAGACAAAATATTTTTATCCTGGTTCCCCACAACTTGGGTACGTCCAGTCCCCGACCAATCCGGTACAAGATTAATCCACTATTGCCTTGGCAATACAATTACCTAACTTCACTTGTTAGGATTTTCCAACGACTTACCTTAACCAGGATTTCCAACCACCTAGACTTGTCTAGGATTTACACCGTCCCTTACAACAAAGGGGACTCCACAAAGAACCAAAGTTTCCAATTCACCATAATATTGGTGGAGATTGGATTACACCCGAAATTCTATAGCCAAAGTAAAATATTGTAATTTGTGCGTTACGTGGCTAAAAGAATTTTAAATCGATCTTTAGATCACACAAAAAATATAAGATGATTCTATTGGATCTGGATCCTAGCCTAGATGGGTGTGAATAGGCTAAATATTCTCGCGCAACCCACAAGATATCACACGCGGTTAAAAACACAAGCAGAGGAAATAAAATGCAAGCACAGAATACACAGCAGATTTACCCTGGTTCGGTCGTAGCAACGACCTACTCCAGCCCCCAAGCAAATACTAGCATTAATATGTTCCTTCTGTACACCTACAATGGGGTCCTAGCTCCAACTCCCCACTTAGACTATACCACACTCAACAAAGTGCAGAACCATATCAACCAAGTAAATGCGTATCTTGACTGCAACAACACGTCAAGATGCTCTTGTTTAGCCTCAACCAGACAAGTCCCCAAATAGTCCCAAATATGGTAAAAAGTTTTACCTATGAAGATCTAGCTAACAACTACACAAAATAATAAACAACAAAGTTTAGAAAGTTCAGTTTGTGTAGAGCGTGGTCTTCGTCAATCCGCACAGGCCAGAAGTCGTCTGGCAAGATGTAGTAGTCTCCTTAGCAACGACAACTCAAGTTAAACTCAAGTTACGTCAATGAACTCTCTAAAAGTTACAGCCTTGCACTTGAATGTTGTGGCATGCACAAGACGTGGCCTTTAATTGCAACTTGGGTCTTCAACAAATTCACTCTGTACCCTGTGCTCTTCAACAAGTCACGGCCTGGAGCTTCAACAAATTCACTCTGTCACGACCTGGAGCTTCTCCAATGAATGCACAAAGTCACCGCCTGGAGCTTCTCTCTTTCAATTATTGAGGCATGCACATGTTTTTGTGTGGATAAATAAGTTCGGCAGCCTTTGTTTTCTTTGATTCGTTCCCTTGTGCACATGGAGGCTTTAGAAAGAGTCGGCAGCACATGGTTGTCTATTGGCCGCAAAACTTGGACATGTGGTTCTCGTTTTGTGCTTGCACAATCAAAGAAAATAAGTGTTGTTAAATAAACTTAAAGAAGGAGTAACCATGGCTCATAGCCATGGTTCTCTATATATTCATATCCATGAAATACCAAAGGTCCACACTACTAAGTAGTGGGGAGTAATGGAGGGATAGAGAGGTGGGGAGGCCAAAAGCCTCCCTCACTCATAACACTCCCCCTTATCCATCCATTTCTTTGGTCTTAGCGTATAAAGCTAAGTGGGTGGATACTTCTGGATCCAGAGTAATCGTGTTTGCCTCGTTAAAACCTAAGCTGTGGAAAACCCAGTGGGAAAAACCAACAGCTTAAGGGAAAAAGAGTACAACCCACAGGTTACTCCCCCCGAACCATACAAGCTTCAGGCTTGTAGATATCCTATGTATCTATACACCAATATCCTAAGTATCTATACATCTTCCACGAAATTCCAAAAAGAAAAACCACTCATCTATACAAGTTGCACTCGTATCTGGAAGCCGCTGAAACAAAAGGGGGCTCTGACGTGGTATGCTCTGCGAAACTTGGCAGATGGCTACATGTCTGTAGACTTTGACCCAGTCGTCACTGTATCTGCAAGGTACTGTAGGACCTGGTTGTGCATATATTCGATTTGATTCTTGGATGATGAGCTTCTCGGAATAGAAATTTGAGGTAGACTTAGGATGATGCTGTGTATATCTTCAGGAAATGGTTGTTCATTTTGTGCGTAGTCATCATAATGATCTTTAACCTGCATATGCAAATATATTTCCATGGTTTCTGATCCTTGACCCTTGGAGAGCGCAGAAGATATGTATCCATGGTCCAGTGTTGCGCTACAGGCACTGCACTGTATCTGGCTAACAGCTTTACTGCAAACATTCTATAAAGACACGTGTAGTTGGCCAGATAAAGGAGTTGGGTACTTCAGGACCTAGGATATTCTCCCCCTCTTCCAGCTAGGGGAAAAGGTCTTCAATATGCATCCAGACACCCAGTTGGTGTATATAGTGGAATGCAATTGTACATGTTTCTTCATCAACTTCGGGTTAATGAAGTTCTCATCTGCAGGATGATGAGTCATCTTCAGGATGATGTTTTCATCTTCTGGTTGATTATTCATCTTCTGGATGATTATTTCATCTTCAGTATGATGGTATAATCATAAGGATGATATTTTCACATTCGAGATGTACAGTCATCTTCAGGATGATGTTATCGTGTACAGAATGAGTATTTCATCTTTAGGATGATAGTTTCATCTTCAGGATGATGGTATTATCTTCAGGATGTACATTCATCTTCAGGATGATGGTATCATCTACAGAATGAGTATTTCATCTTCAGGATGATGGTATCATCTTCTGGATGATGGTTTCATCTTCGGGATGATAATTCATCTTCGGGATGATAATTCATCTTCAGTATGATGGTCTCATCTTCAGTATGATGGTCTCATCTTCAGGATGATGGTTTCATCTTCGGGATGATGGTTTCATCTTCGGGATGATTATTCATCTTCGGGATGATGGTTTCATCTTCAGGATGATAGTCTCATCTTCAGTATGATGGTCTCATCTTCAGGATGATGGTTTCATCTTCGGGATGATGGTTTCATCTTCGGGATGATTATTCATCTTCGGGATGATGGTTTCATCTTCAGGATGATAGTCTCATCTTCAAGATGATGATTTCATCTTCAGGATGGTAATTGGTAAGGGTATGTGTCACAACATCCATAGCAACATAGCCTAAAATTTTCTTTGCCAATCGTGTGGTTTTCGCCATATGACCAGAGAGCCTGATGCATCAATTTAAATAATTTTGTAAGTGAGTTAAGCTCATCTTACATGGTTACTTCCTGGTTTCTGCGAAATAAACCTTTAAGCTATAGCGTTGTGCTTATAGCATACGATTTTATTTATTTATACAATACTCGGCAACCCACAGGTTTGATATCTTTTGATATCAGGACTTCAGGTCCAAACACTTCACATTTCATAAGTGAGTCCAGCTCAACTTATTATTGCCTCGTTCCACATAATTTGGCCAAATTTCTGCGTTTGCTTCAGGAAACGGAGATTGGGAACGGCATCAATGGCAAAATGAAATGTGAGTAATTGTCGACAAGTGTGTTTTATCCAAATACCTCTCCGTATACGTACATTATTCAATTTATTCCAGATTCATCTCTTCTGGAGGTTCTGGAAAGGAAGAGGATATGGAGATGAGGTCACTTTCCTGTGGTGGTATTGTTTTAGGGTCTCCAGGAGTTATTTCTCGTTTTGGAGCCTCGTGGTATGTCCTCTCATCCGTTGAGGATATCCACTTCTGCTACTGGTGGATTGCATCCATTATATTTGGTATGCCAATTCTAGCTGGATTTTTAGTAGCAGGGATGTGTGAATTTGACAATATTTATATTGTCAGTAGCTATGTCTGATAACTGTTTAACAGTTTCATAAGTGTGGATCTTCAGGATCTCATCACTATGCATGATAATCAGATCATATGTATTAATATTTTAAATGGTCAAATTGAGCTTCAGGCTCATGGATGATTATAGTATTTTTGTTAAACCTAATACTGGGGAATTAAGGTTATGAAGGATCTTCGGGATCACATCAAGTCTTTAAAAGAGGGCCCATCAATGCACGTCTTAGGAGAAGTGATTTTAAATGCTTCCCCTGTTTAGAGTGCTCGGAATCTATTTATCTGGGGTAATTACTTTCGATAAATAGTTCTGTATTATGATGGTCTATAGTGGTGATATGGGGATGTATACTCATCATGGCGCCATCGATAAGATGTGCTCTAAACGCTTCCCCGTTAGGGGTTCTCGGAAACTGTTTATAGGAGGTGATCAGGCTCATATAAATAGGTTCTAAGGAGGCGTTGTGATGGTTTGCATGTTCCCACACGATCACCTACAACTGGATTTTTAATGGATAAGTAATCCGTTTGAATCATTTTGATGATTTATATATAACCCATTTCTGGGTGTGAACACAAAACTTCAGGGTGTTCAATTTTCTTCCAGTTGTTAAATATAATTTATTTCCCAGTGTTATCCACAAAAAATCCGCAATAAGCTCGACTTCAACGAAATCGAGCAAAGAACTGGGGATATGAACCCGCCAAGGCACAATCTATAAGATGTGCAGTAATGCCTCCCCCGTTTGGGGATCTCAGAATATATTCATACAGGATGGTTAATCCCGATGAATAAGTTCCACTGTGTCATTTTTTAGGGTTGTATGAGGGTAAGTAACAGCCCAACCAATATCCCAGTAAGGTAACATGTCCGTTGTGATTAATAATAATCTGGACTGCGATTGGATAACAAAGGTTTGATTATGACCATTTTAAGAGGATATATAGATGAGTACACTAATGTACATCATCGGCCCTATTAGGGAGTGAAAAAGTTTAACTTTTATCCCTAAAATACTCTCAAGAGACCAAGAGGTCTTCATAATTTAATGATGATAGTAAAATATATCATATAAATTCTATTAGAGGAAGTATCGAGATTCAATATCCACGTGAAGTGGAGATGTTCTCGTAATCATTTTTCCCGTTTAATGGGATAATGAAAATGTCACCATATTTGAAGAAACTTATAGTTCTTTGTTTATATAAGATTGGTAAATGATGTTTTGCATCAATAACAATCCAAGGTGGCATATTATATCGTGCCAAAAGTAAGATTTGGACGAAAGAGAGCACTACAGGTGTTCCTTTATCTTCATATGTTTGAATTTATTTGGGAAAAAGCTTCTGGCTTTATTGATTTTTAATATTTGAGAGTACGGGCGTATCCTTATATAGAGTATTCAGGCTTTGTAAAGCTTGAACCTCAAGTAGACGTCCCAAAAAATAATTATCTTCTGGATAAAAGTAAGGGTGAAATGCTTTTTAAAGCATACGTCCGATGCTATTTTTGAAAAATACTCACTAATAACTATGGTCTGGTACACGATTAAATTTTATTTTCATAAATTTATTTGTCCTCGTAGAATATCTATGTACACAAAATAGGTAGATCGACAAACGTCGTCTAGACTAGATAAGTACATATATTTTCAATGGCATAATCTAATGACCTATCATATTACAAAAGCAATATTGGACATTTCAGAACTTCTGGGTCTGATATAGGTCTGACATTGATTATTCCAAGTAGAGGTATATCATATCTTCCCTTCTATATTTATGTCCAGGACATTATAAGTCATGGTCTTCCCCCTTTTTAAGTATTCCACTAATCTAATTTATGACAGACTTTTCAAAGTTCATGTGAATGTTCTAGTATGGTCTTCAGGCCATGTTATTGAGTCATTCTGGATTTATGTGGATAGAAGAACATGAATACTGGGAGTTAAGATACGTTGGTGCGAAAAATTTAGTTCTCACTTTTATGCATGCACGACTTCAGGCGCGTGCATTATGCAAGGCTATATTCAAGAATCTTACCTAGTAACGTGAGTGTACTCAATAAATTAGCGGATTTATGGCATCTTCGGGTGCGCCTAATATTATATATTAAAATAGATATGATATATCTATTTACTGCGAAGTACGCATCATTTAGACATATGTCCAGAAGATGGAAGCATTAATGGTCATTCCAACGTATTTTATTTGGTTAGAAGGTTATTGACATTCTATTTGAACTTCAGGTTCATTTGTCAATGTAGATATGATTTATAAAATTTTTATTTTGAAAAATTATTATTGTACCAGAATCATAGTTTGAGTACAAAAGCATGAATAAATCATGCAAATAGCAATTAAACATGTAGTTCATATATATTACAAGCAACAACATATGCAAAAATTATGAAACTACTAGATATAACATGCATACGATGTATTTTCAACATAACAAGCAATTTATATAAAAATCACATTTAATAATTACTTGGACCACGGGGAAACGTCACTACCCGTGTTACGCCTATTTGACCGAGACCCCAAAAGACACGAGCCCAGGAGCCCGACTACTGGTCGAAGGCCCACCTGCATCCTCAAGCCCATTCAACAAAGGCCCTGTAAGGGATCTTCTCGAATGTCGATCCGACCCGGCCCCGATAACCCGCTGGACACTCACCCACTCCTGCGAAAACCGTTCCCCCGAACGCGCGACCACTAAATGGCGGTAATGGGGAGGTGCTGGAATGGCGAAGAGAGCGGCGGCGAGGGGGCGGATTGATGGGGCACGATCGAGGGCGGGCGTGGGACGTGGGCCAGAGGAAATCACGCATGGAGCTCTACAAAAGGGCTCGGAGGACGACGAAGAAAAGGACCGCATCTCAGGTAACAAAACCTAAGGTACTCCATCAACGACCTCGTTCCCCCAATTCATCTCCTTCCTCCCCCGCTCGCGCCGAGAGACGCCGTTACGATCTCCTCACGAGTCGAACCGTCTCCGCCGGGCCTCCTTTCTCAGATCACTATCTGACTTAGGCATCGGAGGGGATTTGGCCGGAACCAAGGTCCGGCCCCCTGACGAGCGTTCTCGTCTACGCAGGTGGACAGCTGATCAACGGGCCGAGGCTACCCCTCGCCCCTCTCCGACCACTCGATCGACTGGATAGTGAGGCTTCCCCTCACCGTCAGCCTGCCGAGGCCGAGCACGCCCCGCCGAGGCCGAGCGTCTTAGTCGGGTCCGAGACTCCCCCTCGCCGCCCGTCGGCCGTGCGTCTACCCGGGCGACTGAGGCTACCCCTCGTCCCCCTTCCAGCCGAGGCCGAGCACGTCTGTCCGAGGCCGAGCGTCTCAACCAGGGCCGAGGCTTCCCCTCGCCCCAACTGCACCAATTCGAAGCCCCCCAAGGGACCCAAAGCGGGCCCCTTGACCACGTTGACCGGGTTCTCCACGGTCAACGCTTTGTAGTGAGAAAACACTCTGAAACATCTGGCGCCGTCTGTGGAAACCTGAAAATCATCCCACAAAGCAGAAAACCACACCAACAATGGCACGAGCCTGCAACGGAAGGAAGCGCATGCCCCCCATCCCGGAGGAGGGGAATGACGCATCGAATGGCAACCCCGAGGACATGCCCGTCGGCGACCACCATGCCCTCTCAACCGAAGAGACCGGCGGCTCAGAACTGGCCACGCAAGAACAACTCCGCGCCCTGGCTCAGGAGACCAACGCAAGCCTCCAGACGTTGGTCACGACGGTGCAGCAACTCGTCGGCCCGGCGCCGCCCAACAGGGGCACGTTGGACGATGGCCATCGATGGACCGGGGATCCCCCGCACTTGCGGTCTGCCGTGGTCGACGACCACGGGGCCCAGAAACCGAACACGGAGCGTCGGTTCACGCTGTCCGGCTCTCGTCAGGCGAGGTCACGCGCCTCCTCACCCTATCGTGAAAGGAGCCGAAGAGAGACCGAAGGGACGGACGGCGAATCGAGGACGACATCGTCTCGTCGATCACGGTCGTCCTGCCACAGGAGAAGCGAACGACACCACTCGAGAGACCGATCACGGCGGAGCAGGAGCTCCCGCAGGAGGAGTCGGGAGCGTCGGGGCAGCCCGACCCCCAGTGTGGCGAAGGCTGCGGAGCCAGCCCCGCTGGCGCCGGTGCTACCTCCACCCCCGATCGATCCAGAGGCAGGCGAGTATCGCATCCCCGGAGGCATCCACGGAGACCGGTGTCCCTTATCACAGAGAATAACCGACGCACGGGTCCCCTCTCGATTCAGGATCCCGGTGCTGGGAAAGTACGACGGAATAGGAGACCCGGCACACCACGTGATGGACTATGAGGGGGACATGGCCTTCCAGGGAGCTGACGATGACCTGCTTTGCCGGGGCTTCTATTCTACTCTCAGGGGAGCGGCGAGGATCTGGTACCACAGCCTGCCCGGCCGCTCCATCGACAGTTTCGAACAACTCGCCCAGTTGTTCTGCAAACAGTTCATGGCGGGGAGGCTGATCAAACCTGGTGCTGAACATCTGTTCAACATAGTGCAAGGCCCGGCCGAGCCACTCCGACAGTTCATGCGCCGCTTCAATGCAGAAAGGCTGAACGTGAACAACCCACCCGACCTGGTGGTCCAGACGGCCCTTAAGAAAGGACTTCGCCACAGGGGCCTCAAGAAGTCCCTACACAACGACCCCCCGAAGGACCTCCCCGGGATCATGGCAAGGGCCGAACGCTTCATGCTGACCGAGGAGGCCTTGGCCGAGGATGCAGGAAAAGCCGCTCGAGGGACCAAGCGCGGCGACGGCGGACGAGTTAGCCCCGAAGGGTACCGGACCGAGAAGAGGCAGAGGAACAGGCAGCGGGGAGAAAGCGCGAGGGACATCACCCCGGACGCCATTCTCGCCCAAGTACAGAAGGAAGAGCGAGCTGATCGCCCCCCACCGAAGGCTAAAAGAGGCGGGAAGAACAGGGAGAAGTACTGCAAGTACCACAAGGACGATGGTCATGACACAGAAGATTGCTGACATTTGAAAAAGGACATTGAGAAGCTGATGAGCTGAGGGCACGCCAGGAATCAGGCCGACGAGCCGGCCCACGGAGAAGGGACCTCCACACAGCCAGACAAGAGGAAGAAGATCAACACCATCCAAGGCCCCCTCCGCATCATAGAGTGAGCGGGCGACGTCTCTCCCCCCGGAAGCGGCCTAGTATGAGGGAGTTATCTAAGTTTACATCCCTCTGTCTAGCTTCATTTCCTTTTTTTTCCATTTCCTCCAAATGTACCGGTCCGGCAGGACTCTTGAGAGTACAAATGCATCCCTTTTGTTATCTTCATTTAAAACCCCGATGGAGTTGACATGACACCAATAGCATGAAAGGTTGGGGACCGCCGCCTCACTGGAGGAGGAAGAGGAGCTTTGCCCTCGCCGACCGACTCCAGCGCTCATAAGTCTGGGGGCAATTCCCCCAGCAGGCACGGACGCCGACCGAGGAGCTTTGCCCTCGCCGACCGACTCCAGCGCTCATAAGTCTGGGGGCAATTCCCCCAGCAGGCACGGACGCCGACCGGTCCTAAGCCGAGGAGCTTTGCCCTCGCCGACCGACTCCAGCGCTCATAAGTCTGGGGGCAATTCCCCCAGCAGGCACGGACGCCGACCGAGGAGCTTTGCCCTCACCGACCGACTCCAGCGCTCATAAGTCTGGGGGCAATTCCCCCAGTAGGCACGGACGCCGACCGGTCCTAAGCCGAGGAGCTTTGCCCTCGCCGACCGACACCAGTGCTCATAAGTCTGGGGGCAATTCCCCCAGCAGGCACGGACGCCGACCGGTCCTAAGCCGAGGAGCTTTGCCCTCGTCGACCGACACCAGCGCTCATAAGTCTGGGGGCAATTCCCCCAGCAGACACGGACGTCGACCGGTCCTAAGCCGAGGAGCTCTGCCCTCGCTGACCGACTCCTGCGCCCCTAAGTCTGGGGAGAATCCCCCCAGCCAACGCCAGCTTCGTCCATTCCTAAGCCAAGAACAAGGCGACAACGCAAAGTACACAAGAAGTCCAAGTAAGTCGATTTCGTTTATAATAGCTAACCAGAGTACAAAAATGCGTCTTATTTACAGGGGATCAAGGCGAAGGAAACACCCTACAAACAATCTACTCACGACGAATGACAGAGTTCTTCGCCTACAGAAGCTAGATCGACACCGACAGAGCAAAATTGGTTGACAAAAGACCCGAAGTAGGTAGCCCAAGCTAGCAGCCATGCAACCAGCAATTATTGGCCATGGAGCCGATAACGAAGCCGAAGGAGATAGCGGGGGCCAGGGATCCATTTCAAGTAGACTGGCCCAAAGCGAAGCGAATGCTTAAAATTTTGAGGATAAGGCCGGGAGGGACGGCTTAGGGAGCCCGAGCTCAGGAGGACACATCGTCGGGCACTTCGCCCTGCTCGGAGCGAGGGGGATCGACCGGCGGTGGGGCTTGCCGAACACGCTCCGCACATTCCCGGAAAGAAGACTGGACGACTTCGACGATCCGAGGGGCGATGAGGTCTTCATACTTACCGAAGGCCTCCCTGAGAACCTCGAAGATCCTCTTCCCCAGGGTCTCGACGACGCCCTTCTCCACCTCCTCTGCAAGCCGCACCACCTGGCGCCGATCCGACAGTTCCCTCTGAAGCTCCTCCCTCTCCAGGCGGAACGACTCCGCCGCTTCCTCAACCGACTGATGAGCATCCTCCAGCTTTCCCTGGAGGTCACCCACTCGTCCCTCCAACTCGGCCACACGGAGGTTGAGACGCCGAGACTCCATCTGGGCCTCCGTCATAGCCACCTCAGCCGCCCCGGCCCGCTCCTGAGCCCTCATGGAGGACTCCTCCAGCTCCCTCAAGCGGACGGCTCGACACTGCAACTCCACAGCGAGCGCTGAACCCTGAAAAGACGAGACATGGGCTAAGAAGAGGATAAAGAGAAAGAGAGGACAGCAAGATAACCGAACCTGTTGAAGGATCCAGACCAAGGAATCCGACATCTTGTCGACCGGGATCTTCTTGAGGAGGCTGCCGTCCTGGGGAGGGACGGAGACCTCGGCAACCTGCTGGGCCAGGGCTCGGTCAACAAACATCGAACTCCCAGGGACGACGATCGAAGCCAAGTCGCTCGCCAACAAGGCCCCGACCCCTGGTGATACGGGCGAAGACGCTGTGAGGGGGGTGGCTGGCAAAGCTATCGAAGGATCCCCGGCGGTCGCCACGGGAAGCGCGGAACCTACCGGACCGGAGGGATCCACGTCCTCCTTCCTCGTCTTTCCACCGTGGGGCTCCGAAGGCGCCGGAGGGGAACGCTTTCGCCTCGCACCATCCTCACCCCCCGGAAGGGGATCGCCAGAAGAAGAGGCGGGAGGCGCGGCCACCACCTTACCCACGGAAGGCTCGGCTCGGCGCACTTCCTCCTCAACGGTCCTCCGAGGCGCCCTTCCAGAGGTACTACCTCGGCTCCGAGCGGCTCCACGACGGATCAGCTCGTCGACGTCACGGACGAATTCGCGGCCAGCCATCCCTGCAAAGGAGACCGAAATCAGGATGAGTCATAGGGCGATCCGGGGATGAAAAAGCGACCTACCCGGAGACCACAAGACGGCCTTCAGGAGTAGGTCGTCCAGCAAAGACCAGATGGACTTCGTTTCCAAAGGAAGAGCCAACAGAAGCGCAGCGGCTGCCCGGTCAACGTCTGAGAGAACTAACGACGGGCGAGGATGGACAGAACTGCCCCAGCTTGTTAGAATATGGGCCTCACCCAAGAAGACCACGAAAACATAATCCGAGTTCCAATCCCCTGACCAGCGGGGTAACCCGATCAGGCATTCCCTCCTCGAACGAGCTCGGAGTAGCAGCCATGACCCTGGACCGACCGTCTGGACCTGGTAAAAGTGGAAGAGAAGGGGGAGAGTCGGCTCCAGACCACGGGTACAGCAGAGCGTTACGAAGCCCGTCAGTACCGCGATCGAACACGGGGTGAACTGACACAGGGACACTGTGAAATGTTCCATGACCTGGATGAAGAAGGGATGGAGCGGGAAGCGAAGACCCAGACGGAACATCTCGACGTAGACGCCGACCTCATTGCTCCTCGGAAGGCAAACCCGCTCGTCGACAAATGGAACCCGAACCTCGTATGGGAAGCAGAGATATCTTTCCCGGATCTCCGCGGCCACCGAAGGAGGGGTCCTCGACGGCGTACGGAGGACAACCGGGGGCACATTAAGCCGTACGGCAGCCGACGCCACGTCATCATGTGCGTAGTCTGGAAAAAGTTTCTCCTTCCCCTTATCCTGAAGAGAACGACTCCCGGCGGGGGAACCTGATCCCCCTAGCCGGGGCTCACCCCGCCTGGACTCCGAAGGATCCCTTGCCCTTTGACCAGAACCGCCTATCCTAAGGGCAGCCATAAGATGAAAGCGAGAGAGGAATTACCTTTTTTCGACTAGTCTAGAGAAGGCAAGGAAGCGAAGGCGACGGGAAACTCCGAGTTGTGGAAAGCTTTGAATACCGGGAGAAGCAAGAGAGAAGTGGAGATCAACGCGGCTGAGGATTTTATATACCGGGCGCAGGGGTGAATTCGAAGCGGCTGACAAGTACGCACGGCGGGCTTCGAAGAACTGGCGGCGTTTCGAAATCGGTGCCAGGGGAAGTCCAATCGATCCGCCTCATCATGACCTACATTTATGACCACGCCTCGACTGAAGCGCCACTCGGAACCCCAGGAGGCGAAGCGGTTATACCAAGCTAGCCGAGGCCGATCGATCCCACCGATGGCGGCGCCCGAACCCCTCAGCTTCTCAATTGAAGACGGCCCCACGAACGGAGGGGGTAAGTTTGCAGCCACACGTGGCGGCATCAGAGGACCGACGGCGCTTCGGAGCCCGCGCCTTAAAAATATCGAACGGGCCCACCCATGATGACGAATAATAAATGAGTCGGCATCGACTGGCGAGCTTGTCAAAATCGGCAGAGGTCACATCGGCCGAGCCGAACAGGCCGAAGCCAATCAACTCGACCGATGGGGGCAATTGTTACGCCTATTTGACCGAGACCCCAAAAGACACGAGCCCAGGAGCCCGACTACTGGTCGAAGGCCCACCTGCATCCTCAAGCCCATTCAACAAAGGCCCTGTAAGGGATCTTCTCGAATGTCGATCCGACCCGGCCCCGATAACCCGCTGGACACTCACCCACTCCTGCGAAAACCGTTCCCCCGAACGCGTGACCACTACATGGCGGTAATGGGGAGGTGCTGGAATGGCGAAGAGAGCGGTGGCGAGGGGGCGGATTGATGGGGCACGATCGAGGGCGGGTGTGGGACGTGGGCCAGAGGCAATCACGCAGGGAGCTCTACAAAAGGGCTCGGAGGACGACGAAGAAAAGGACCGCATCTCAGGTAACAAAACCTAAGGTACTCCATCAACGACCTCGTTCCCCCAATTCATCTCCTTCCTCCCCCGCTCGCGCCGAGAGACGCCGTTACGATCTCCTCACGAGTCGAACCGTCTCCGCCGGGCCTCCTTTCTCAGATCACTATCTGACTTAGGCATCGGAGGGGATTTGGCCGGAACCAAGGTCCGGCCCCCTGACGAGCGTTCTCGTCTACGCAGGTGGACAGCTGATCAACGGGCCGAGGCTACCCCTCGCCCCTCTCCGACCACTCGATCGACTGGATAGTGAGGCTTCCCCTCACCGTCAGCCTGCCGAGGCCGAGCACGCCCCGCCGAGGCCGAGCGTCTTAGTCGGGTCCGAGACTCCCCCTCGCCGCCCGTCGGCCGTGCGTCTACCCGGGCGACTGAGGATACCCCTCGTCCCCCTTCCAGCCGAGGCCGAGCACGTCTGTCCGAGGCCGAGCGTCTCAACCAGGGCCGAGGCTTCCCCTCGCCCCAACTGCACCAATTCGAAGCCCCCCAAGGGACCCAAAGCGGGCCCCTTGACCACGTTGACCGGGTTCTCCACGGTCAACGCTTTGTAGTGAGAAAACACTCCGAAACAACCCGTTAGGTTAGGTAACTAACGACATAGCGGTCTCAAGGTATATGTAATTATTAAATCGTGAAGGATTAAAATTAAATCCAATTTTTATATAATTTGCATTTTTGTAGAATTTAACATAATATTAAAAAAAATAATTAATATTATTTTATTGATAGTTCTCGTTTTGTGCTTGCACAATCAAAGAAAATAAGTGTAACTTTATTTTATTAATTAAAGAAAAAGCTTACCTTTGATTCAAAGTCAAAGATTGAGGTTAGCTGCAAAATTTCTGATTCATTGATGCGTGAGCTGCTTGAAGCTTTTCTCACCAATATTCAATTACCTACAAAGAGAGGTACATGTTAGAGTCTAAGGCTATAGAGATTGATCATCAAAATTAAATAAACAAGTAAGAGTTGTCTCCCCTCTTGGAACTTGTGAAGAGTTGAAGCTTTGTGAGAGGATGAACTGGTCAATTATTTCGGCATGGCTTCCTTGAAAGATCAACTCCTTGCTTGGTCAAAAAAATTCGGCTCCCCCTCGTTTTTTTGCTTACGACATCAGGCAAATTTTGGAAGATGAAGCTTGGCTTTGTGTGCGACAATGGAGGAGTTTGCTAGGAGAAATTCGGTTAGGAATGATCAATGATGGCCGAACTTGTTGGCTAGGGTTTGAAGAGGGGCTTTTATATGATTGCCTATCTAGGGTAGGATTGCGGCTACATGGATTGTCATGTGAAGTCGGCTAGGGTTCAATGGCTCTGGACTTGTAGGTGGATGAGATAATACAAGATGAAATCCCTAGAGTTAAGGAGAGAATATATGAATTGGGATTTAATTGATCTTTGGATAGGAATATTAGATTTCCCAAATCTCTAATTGATCCTCTCCATCTCATCCCATATTGGTTCAATTTGCTTTGTAGACAACACTTCCTCTCTCCCAATATGCTATATGAATAGCAATTTGTCCAACGCAGTGAACTACGGTTTTGCCATTCCTGAAACACACTTAGCACACACATTAATAGCTTCACGTTAGTTTGTTATCATCAAACTAGAGATCCTAGATCGTTGCATCCAACAATCTCCCCCTTTTGATGATGACAAACCAATAAAAGATTTGAGCAATGAGAGATGTGTGTGTGAAGTGTGATGAAGGATGTAATGCATGTGATGTATACAATGAGACGTTTAAGCATTACTAACATGCACAACAATATAGCAATAGTGTGATAAGCATGCTCCCCCTATTTTCAAGCTCTATTCATGTATTTTTAGTGCTCCCCCTTGAACCAATAATATCAATATCAAATACCAAATCTTTCCATCCAACTTTTATCCCCCTTTGTTATCATCAAAAGCGTATTAATGAAGTCAATCAAAATATCACATGCAAAAATAAAGTATTATAGATTATATCTGTCACTTGCATGTATTTTTCCATAAAGTAGGCAATTCAAGTTCAAAGAAAATCATAATGTAGACTTCACCACCATTGTGTATGTGTGATAATATAAACATTGAAGTACAAATGGAGATTTAATTTTGAACATCAACCAAATCAATCCACATTTTCCATTTAGCATGAATATAGCCTAGGATTGATTTTTTTCCACCTCATTAGAAATGAGTTCAAGGTACCAAATCCCAAAACATAGCCTATAAGGACTCTTAGATGTGGGGTTGGCATTGCTTGACGAGTAAAATACACCAACGCTAAAGATTACCCATAAAACATATGTTGGATACACGTGGATAGTGTACTTGCCATGAATTGTATCCATTTTTCATACGGAGCAATATTAAATTTTTTCTCCTTTATAGTTCTTTTTGTGCTCAATTTCATTCATGGAAATACACATCATATCCCTTAGATAATTCAATTTTTATTCATCCTACATTCACTTTCCAATATTCATAGAAAAGAATTTCCAAAAGTACAATCAAGTTTAATATTCGTGGAAGTGAGCATGTAGGTGTAGAAGTCAAATTAATCATTTCATGAAGCATGTCATGGCTACTAAATAGATTCTAACATGCGCATGTAGCTATAACAATAATACAATGATTTCTACAAGGGATATGGATGAACATTCAAAAATACCACTTATAATGAATCATAAAGAGGTATTCATTGAGCACAATTTTTTTTTTTTGATTTTTTGATTTTCTTTTATAAAGAACTAAAACAAACCTAAAAAGCAAACAAACAAGCACACAAACAAAAATTAAGTCAAGCACACAAAAATCTATGAAGGTATGCAATGAATGCAAAGAGAGAAAAGATATATCTTCGCGTCGCTATTTGACTAAGGAGCTAAATGATGAGACTTGCAATTTATTGCTCCTTGCCGAATCTCCATCTCACCTACAAGAAATGTGTTAAGTGTGACCTTGAAATTCAACAAGGTCCACTACTGTTAGCCATCAAAGTTTTAGGAACACACACTTGTTTGACCTTTATGTTTGTGTTACTAAACTTACAATAAAAGGATGTGTGACCAACACTATCAAAAGTAAAGCAATTTGCATGCAAATTTTTCACATAGAAGGCACATTGTGGAATTTCTTAAAAATAGGCTTTTTAGCATTTTTAGAACCAAATCCAAGTCCTCTTCTATTATTGCCATATAATTGATTTTCAAGTATGGTATCCAACGAATGTTTACCAATTGAAAATTTTCTTAATGACAATTCTAGACTAGAAACTTTGGATTTTAATAATTTATTCTCATCCATAAGCAAAGAACATTTACTAATAAAAACTCTCTTGTTTTCCTCTTCCTTGAATTTATGATGAATGATATAATCTGTGATGTTTGTTGCAATTTATGTACTCTGTTGTAATTTATATTCTGGATGGCAGCTTATGTTGTCTGAAGAAATTTATGCTGTATGATGGAATCTGTGTTGGCTGAAGGAATTCATGAACCCTGTTGCAATTTATGATCTGTGTGGCAGCTTATGTTGTATGATGGAAATTATGCTGCATGATGGAACTTGTGTTGGCTGAAGGAATTTATGATGAATAATGGAATTTGTGTCATCATATAGCATCCTTCAGCCAACATAAGCGGCCACCCAGAATATAAATTGCAACACATTTCATTAGCTGCAATAGACATCACAGATTCCATTATTCATCATAAATGTACATAACATCGAAAAGTGAACATAAATCCCACCAATGTACATTCATTCCCACAGAAACATAGAACACACATATTTCAACATACAAAATTTTCAAAGAGAATACAAAATTTGCAACATTAACCCTTTAAAATCCCAACACTCTGCATCTCGGGAAATCTGGATCTATGTGACACTGTAACTCTGAAACCTTATTACCTTATTACTCTTTTTACCAACCATCATTACTTGTTTGTCCTCTGAATTTCTGCAAAATATTTTATAAGTTGATGGTTAGCTTAGAACTACTCATAATTAATAAAATTAAAATACGATGATATTAAAATTACGTATACGCACCATTAAAGGACATGTATTTATGTAATGACCGATTCCTCGACAGTTCCCACATTTTCTTTGCTTAACTTCTTTTTGTTTGTAAAACTTCAATTTCGGACTTAAATCTACTAGCACCCTTTGGACGTCCCTTGCATTTGACCAGACCAGGTGGATCATGCATATGGATTTCTTCGCCGTCCCTCAAGACTATCGAAGTACTATATTGGACGAGACTTTAATCTTTGTGATCTTCACCATTACCTTCTTTATGCACCATATCTTTCTCTGCTTCAACGTAGAACTCTTTTAGTAATTTCTTGAGCTTCGAAAGATGTGGTTTGGATTTCCCAACCATTCAATCACTTCATTGAACTTCGCTCTCAAGGCCTATACCCTTATAATGTTACATAGATTGATATCCTCTTCTTCTCTCCTTGAATTCCTGACACTATCCTATCCAATGTTTCTATGTCGTGCGTTAATGGTTCATCTATACAATATAAATGCATTTGGGAAAATTTTACTTGTTTGAGTTGCATGATATGGAAAATATGTCTGCATAACATCCCATCAGTCTCAAACATCCCACAAGGGCATGTAGCTTTGATCTCTTCACCATCAACTTGTTTGTATGTCTCTTTCTCCCATTTGTCTTTATTTGCATCAGAACGTCCAACTATAAATTGTTTCTGTTGGTTCCTTGCTTAATTTTTCTCGATAAAGTGTGAGACCCTCCATAAACTCCTCCTAAAATATCTTCAATACATTCCTAGTGTAAAGCTTTCCGACTTGTTTCTCAATCAGATGAGACAAACACATGGTCTGTAGGACTTGCAATGTCATGAAGTCTTCCCGTCGCTCTGCTACACGACGAGCTACCAGGGCTTTATCATATTGACATACAAAACCTACAAGCTTTGTTTGTGCATTGACAAACCCATCGAAATAGGAGTTGATGCTTTCCCTCCGTTAGCTCGTAGACATTCCAGCCCAAATGGTATCTTTCATGTAAGCATCAACGCAGTGTTCACGTGCATGATACATTATTGAAATGCCAAACTTCTTCATAACCTGCCACGTGTCCTTACATTTGCTTATAGAGATGGAGTAAACCCATCTGTAAAAATATGTGATCATATCCTTTCCACATCGATTTTTCAATTCTAATTGCCTCTCGGCGATGTGCTTCCTGATGTGCCAAGAACAGAAGCGATGTCAAGTACATGTAAAGACTTCTTTAATAGCATCTCTCATTTGTTTGACTTCATCAGTGATAATTGATTTAGGTGCAATTCCATTCATGCATTTAAGCCATTGCGAGAATAACCAAATATGTATGTCTTTAGTCTCATCTGCAAGTAACACACAACCAAAAGAGTAGATTGACGGTGATGATTTACCCTGGTAAATGGAGCAAAATGGAGGCACAAATGATTGGTTTTGTAAGTAGCAACAAATATAGAACATCTCCAAAACGTAAGTACGACTCTTGAGATCTCCCATCTGCCCAAAAAACACTTCTGAACGTGCCATCAAAGTCAACTTCCAATGAAAAATTGAACTCCGGGTCGGCATCCTTTCTATTTTGAAACATTCTAATGATGAACACACATTCCTCACCAATATTGTTGGTCTTCAATGTCCGTATATGATCGATGCATTGTTTTGTAGTAACTTGATCATCATTTTGACACCCCGATCCAACATTAATCGACCGTGCAATTAGAGAAGGCCTTATTCCTGCTCCGTTACACCTCTCAATCCACCCTCTTGTACTCTCTGACCTGTGCTTTTGCCTATGAGAGTAGTGGTTTACAACTTTATCTGGACTGCAAAATTGATGATTTTGGTGTTCCACTATGAATTTATCAACTATCCAAGTATTATAAGTTGACAGCTTGATCTTCATCATGGCAAGACAACCGACCATAGTTTCAGGATGTCGATTGATGTGTTTTCAAAACTCTCTCTTGTCTGATAACCTCTTACTTCAAGCTTTGTTACATACAAAAGTCCATGATATAACTGAACCTTGTGACGTATGTTTTTGGTTTATTCGTAGATTTTCGACGGATTCCACATCCCGATTTAAGTGCATAAGCATTGTTACAATTATACCCGTCCTCAAGCATGTTAAACTCTTTTCCAACATATGGCCAGTCTTCATTTAGTAATCTTAAGAGATAATTATATTCACTAAAATTAATCTATAATCAAATCAATGTCACTAAAATTAATTAGCTTTTTGTATGCATTTTCAATAATATTCACTAAATTTAAGGCAATTTGACTATAGGGTTATGTATGCTTACCAGATGAAACAGAGACTGCTAATGGCTTTTGAGAATTATCGCATGCAGCTTGTTCTTGAGGAATATCCATATGTGTTGCTTGATCTTGTTCATGAGAAAAATCCTTGTGCTGCTTGATCTTGTCCTTGAGAAAAATCAATATGTGTTGCTTGATCTTGTTCATGAGAAAAATCTTTATTTGTCTCTTGATGAACACTAAAAAATTCCATTTTTTGATTGACGATTAACAAAATTCCTTCGGTAAAAACAAATATGAGAGAGAGATAAATTCCAACGTAGAACACACAAGGAGGGAGGGGGGAGGGAGAGAGAGGAACTCTCTCGTCTGCATCATCATTTCAAGTGGACTACTCCAGACGCCTCCTCTCATAGGCTGTCAGAATTAATTGTGGAGATAGTGTCTCGAAAAGTCCAGCTTCAACTTCGACGGAGATGGGGGTTTGCAAAAAACTGCTCGATGTCAACTTCGACGGGGTGGGGGTTTTGCAAAAAACACCCACTTCAAGTCAGAGTGTAGGGCAGCAGATTGAGCCGCATAGCTGAAAAGGAGGAAACACATCCTTTTGTAGCTGATACCCATTTTCATATATTGACAAATGCAGGGCCAAGGTCTCTTGCTGGTCATCCAGGCTTCTGTCTATGGTGGGGCGTTTTGAGCTGGTGCACACAGTCATTCATGGGTTTGTTTCATATTGGATACAGTCTAACCGCATTCCTATCTCTGTCCTCGTCGGGATTGACCGTCTATGCCGGGACTTCATTTAGGGGTCGAAACTCCATCATTGGCATGAAGGGTTTTCTTGGACCATTAGGGCACAAAAATCTATTCTCGTCCTAAGTCGGACGGAACATAGACATAAAAAGAATTCACAGCGGAAGAATAAACTAGTTAATCCTATTAACATGCAGTTAAACTTTTTAACATAGCCCTAAGGTACAAAACCCTTAGCCAAGATCTATGCCGACTTGGGATGGATCTGACTATCCCAAGAAGGATCTAACCTACTGCGATTAAATTAAACTAATGCTAATAAAATACATACCCGGAATCTCAACCCTGGGGCAGGCGAGATGTTCCGCACCGTCTTCCGAGTCGCTCCCCGTCCCACGCCGAGCCGCTCCTCGAACCGCTCCCCGAACCGCTCTGCATCCCGAGGTGATCAATCCCATGTTGCCGAGCCAACCACGCGCGGAAGAAAGTTTCACACGAGTGAAACATTTGCCTAGATTTTGGATCAGAATCCGAACTCCTTTGTGGCTTTGCTAGAGCCCTCAGGAGTAAGGCAGAAATTTAGGGAGATAGAGAAATATTAATTTAAGCCTAGATCCGAGCGTGCTCCAACATTTACGAGAGCCGCTCAGATCTAGAGCTTGGGACGATTATTGTGGAAGAGAGCAGACCCCTATTTATATAGGCGGCTGACTGCTCCCCTTTACTCAAAATCCGATGTGGGACTAATTTTAGAGTTAATCAAATTCAATTTAGTTTGCCTTTCACAAAGTGCAAACTTCCGTGAATTTTAACTCACTCACCGTTGAGCTTCATGATTAATACAACCTATCAATTCGAAGGGTGTTCAACGGTGAACGCATAGGAAAAAACCGTTCGTCAATCCGAGTCTGTTTGACCCCTCAATTGTATGTCCAAAGTTTAGCCCAAGAGCACATTTTCGCAAAAACTGCAGTCGTCACAATTCTGCACATGCCTAGGGTTCTGAACCCGCAGTGGGACCCAACCAATGGGTCTCACTGTTGCCAGCGTGCAGTGCACGCGCTGGGCGCGTGCAAGGCATGCGGCGCGTGCCTTGCACGCGTCCCGCGTGCACAGACATGCGGGCGGGCCCGCATTTTGATGCGGGCCCGCCAATTTGGTTCGCCCGCGTCAGCGGGTGGGCCGGCGGTCAGCGGGCCCCAGGCTCTTTTTCCCTTTAATTATTATAAATCAGCCCCTTGGGCTGATATTAATCAAGGGCTTGGGTTTATATTTGGGCTTCTATTTAAACACTTTAAATAGACTTATTGGGCTTGTTTGAACTCTGTTTTCGACGCAGTTTGAACCTGCGTCTAGAGCGGGACGATCACGTCATGCTGGTAACCTTTTCCTTGCGTTAATATCATTAAATATTGTCGTAAATTATTTACAACACATTTAATCCGGTTTGCATCAAATGCAAAATAGTCCCTATCTAGGCTTAAATTATCATTTGCATCAAATACAAATGATCCGAGGGCACATTCCTCTACATCTCCCACTTGCACTCTGGATCATTTATCCTGAATGCAGGAGATTATTGCAACCATCTTTTGCAATATTTTATCCCTTGCATCAAATGTAAATTATTCTCCCTAACTAATTTCTACCTATTACTAGATGGAGGTCGCACTCTGTGTGAGACCCTACAGCTTGACCCTTACAACTGGTTGGGCTCGAAGCCCTATACGGCAGTGACCACGAGCAGTGGTTGCCGTCCCTGCTTCAGGAATTATCATTATGTGGTTGACTCATTTACATGAGTATTGTCGGGACCACCCTGACTGTTTCTGTCACGCCCCGCTTCCCTAAAATGGGAATTGCTTCACACTAGGCGTTTTAACCCCCGCGCACGACGGGGTTAATTTTGCCCGTCGTGCGCTCGGATGGAAATTGCTGCACACTAGGCGTTTTAACCCACGCGCACGACAGGGTAATTTTGCACGTCGTGCGCGCGGATGGAAATTACCAGAGCGTCAGCGGTGTCGTGTTCAAGGAGATCATGTTGCTAGAGATGAGCAAAAAGATGAAGCAAAGGAGCAAAGAGAGCATAGAAGAAAGCGAAGAAGTGAGGAGAGGAGAAAAGAGAGAGGCCCAAGGTCCACTTCCAGGTCTCTCGGTCGAGCGCACCACACGCCCGACCCATCGGGAACCCCGTAGGGCAAGGGGAAGCTGAGAGGTGGTTGCTTGGTCGTAGGGGTGGCAAAATTGACCCGACCCGACCCGACCTGACCCGAACCCGGCCTCTTGGGTCGGGTATGGGCAGGGGCCAATCCAGGTCGAGTCGAATTCGGGTCAACCCGACCGACCCGGATAAAAATCCGGGTCGGGTACGGGTTTGACCCCTCGACCCGGTTGACCCGAATTCGACCCGTATTTTCACTCTTTTCACCCCAACCCGACCCGGACCCGACCCGAACCCGACCCGAACCCGACCTTTTTTGAAAAATAATCACTATTTCACACCAAACCCGACCCGAACCCGACCCGTACCCGACCCGTAAGACAAACCGGGTCGGGTACGGGTCACCCGGGTTACGACCGGGTCGGGTTCGGGTATCCGAACCCTGACCCGAATTTAATTCGGGTCGGGTTCGGGTTTACCCTTATTCCGGTCGGGTCAAACCTGACCCGACCCGAACCCGACCCGACCTGCCCGTTTGCCACCCCTACTTGGTCGAGTGACCCAATCGCTTGACCGAGCACCCTAACTCGCTCGACCGAGCTATCGTCTACAGTGAGCTCAAAATTGTCCATCAAACTCTCTGGAATTTTTGCATTTAAGCTTGGCCGAGCGACCCGGCTCGCACGACTGAGCGGACCTCCTCTGATCGAGCGACATGGATTCCACGAGGATGGCGCTCGGTCAAGTAACTAGTCCGCTCGACCGAGCGACTGCTTTTTGCAAACCAAGCAGCCGAAGCACCAGGGGGCACTCGGCCAAGCTGCTCGTCGGCACGGTAACTTAAGCTGCATTTTTAGGGTTTTTGAGGGGGCTATAAATATGTTTTGAGCAGCCATCATTTGAGGAGTTGGGTTTTTGATCCTCTTTCTTTTCTTGGACGATTTTTGGAGGCTAGGCCATGCCCTAGGCCCCCTCCTTGGCAATTTTGTATCGGATCTATGATTAAGCTAAGTATTTTCTTATTGAATCTTCTATTGCTATTCATTTATGTGCTTGTGATGTTTATTTGTGTTGTTTCTGTATCTTCTCCCATGATTGAGTAGAACTTTTTCTAGGATTAGGGATGAACCTGTTCGGTCGTCCCTTTGCTCTCGCAATCGAAACGGCGGTCGAATGTCGTCTTACCGCAAGCGCACGGTATATAAATATATCGGTGAGCGGGTATCGTATCCACAGGGAGGCGGCTGTCACACTACCTATCGATCCTAGGCTGGGTTTGTCTTCGAATTGTGTTTTATTAGGTAGAGATGGATCTTGGAGTGTCGTGATGGAGATGGATGTGGAATGCGAGGGTGTCACGATGGGCAAGGCACATATGGACACAAAAGAGAACAAAAGGAACAAAGAGAAACATGAATGAGGGGAAATACCAATAGGGTGTCGGGAATCCTCGTTAGGACCCTCGGGTTCGGATACCAGGTAGCAGTCGGGCCACTCTCGTTGTCACCGACTTGCAGATCGGGGGTTAGTGGTCGCCCCTGGCTCTCGAGCCACTCTCATGATCTCGAACGCCAAAAAGCGGCCGCTAATCCCAAATCAGATCCGTGGGGATCCTACCTAGGAGATGGCGTCGCTTTCATGATCCTCCGATCCTAGGGACAATCCTCAAAACCCCCCTTGCTCAAACTACCATAGGGCACCCTAGTTGCCAACTAAGGGTAACCCACCATCCTAACCCTAGAATCCTAGGGTTCATCCCTAATCCTAGCAATAGATCTGCTCAATCATGTGGAAATAGATAGGAACAATAGGAATTAACATCACAAGCATATAAAAGAGAAGCAATGAAAGATTCAAACCATAAAAACATATGAGAAAGATAACAAGGGAAATGTACTTAGCTTAACAAAGGTCCGATACACAAATTAGCGAGGAGGGGGCCGATGGCGTAGCCTAGCCTCCAAAGAATTGCTTTCTAACCTAAAAACCGAACCCCCTTCAATAGCTGCTCAATGCATATATATATACCTCAACCCCCCCAAAAAAAAACCCTAATTTGAGTTGGACCTATGCTTGCTGCCCAGGTAGCTCTGGCTGGCTGTGCCAAGCCGCTCAGCCGAGCACGAATACGTGTCTACCGAGCACAGATTTCAGCACAGATTTGCCAACCAGCAGAAATTCCCTAGGGCTCATCCGACCTCTGATTAGCGTGTTCTTGGTGGTGTTGGAATTTTTATGACGTCTAATATCTGGAAAAAATATGAAAAAAATACTGTAAAATCCCTGGTGATAGAAGAACGTGAAAGAGTGAAGGGATGTCCAGTTTCCAGCAACTTTGGCCATTTCTACTCCGCTAGCCCAAGCGGTTTGGGTTGCTCGGTCGAGCGTGCCCTAGCGCTCGGGCGAGTGCCTCTTGGGGCTTCAGAGCTTTGCCTCAATGGAATTGATGTCACTCGGTTGAACACGATGCCGCTCGGTCGAACGGCAGATCGCTCGGCCGAGCGCTTTAAGCTCCAAAATTCTAGAGAGTTGAAGGCCAAATTCTTAGACTCTCCTAACAACTGGCTCGTATGAGTGACTTGGTTGCTCAGTCAAGCGGGTCAAGTCGATCGCTCAAGCACCCCCTTGAGCTCTTGGCCTCTCGTCTATAGGATCACAGCTCGGTCGAGAGGCTAGCTGCTCGACCAATCGATCTGGGAAAGCTCCTTGGCCGCTCCTTTCTCTCTTCACTCTCCTTCTTCTCTTCTTTGCTCCTTTGCTTACTCTTCTTCTTCTCTTCTTTGCTCCTTTGCTTCCTCTTCTTGCTCCTCTCCAGCAACATGAGCTTCTTGAATGCGATGTTGTTGACGCTCCAGTGTCGACGATCATGTCCACCGCTCCAACATGCTTCAAATCGCTCGAATTTTCCTGAAATGCAAACAAATGCTCTCGGGGTCAAATAGTTCCAATCATCAGCGTAAAAGCGTATAAAATCGGGATTTAAGCAATCATTTTGACGTATGATGGAGAGATGAGGTGATGGCATGTGAGGGAGACAAGAGGCTCAATCTTAAACTCAGCAAAATATAAACCCAAGGAAAACAAGATTACGTGAACACTCATCAATATGCAAAAAGAACACACATACACACAAAATATTTAAGTATCGCTTAAATGATCAAATTATGGATTTCAATAGAAGTGATGAACTCGATAAATGATAAAATGAGAGTAGAGCCACATCCTATCATAGTTTATCATGAAATATGCTAAGTTCACAGAAATGAATACAACGTCCACAACTAATTCTCTAAGCAGTATAAATATGTGATGATCAAAAAGTTTCAAGCATGCCTAATGTTTTGTTAAGCTTCACGGAATGAGTTAGTAAATTCAAGTAAGGTAAGGTGTCACCACACTACGCTTATTTCATGATTCATAGAATCCATCAATCTCACCATGTCCCTATTCTATATAGAAAGTGGGGTAAGGATGCAGGATTTTTCTTTTTACAATTGTTTTTGGCTATACAATTTTCTTTATATACATACTTTTCTTTCTTTATATACACGAGATAACTCAATATATACAAGATGTAGCCTATGCATCCCAGACTAGATGGTCTTGGGGCATCGGGTTACGAGGAACCCCTCGGGCCTGTTATTCAGGATATTTGTTTGATTTTTGTATTATTAGGATTTTTGCAAACTCACGTAAAACGCGATGGAATGCAAAACATGATCAAAGATCATTTATTGGTTATTCACAAAAGAAAAAGAAAAAGCATAGAATCTAGACATGGCTCGGTTTCAAAAATTCTAATCATCACTACTTTGGTTGTCGTGGGGTTATCCTATCTCTTTTGAATTACTAAACATCCATGAAGCAATAGAATTATCAATCAAATCACGCAAGAGTCAAATAATTTTCAGAATTGATTTGTTCATTTTTAGCTTAACTATTTCGAGAATATGGTTGTGAAACCATGGATTCTACTGTGAAAAAGCATATTAATAATGATACTATAATCAAGAAATTAAACTCTAATCTAACAGATATCAGAGTTCATAAAAAATCCACGATATTCCATGAAAAATGAAACATATGAGACATAAATAAAGAGGTGAACATGGTTCATCTGAGAATTTCAAAGTGTGTATCGCGACGAAGCAAAGTGTGTGCACTGTGCACTCACCCAAGCTTAAACGTCACATTGTCCTCAATGTGTGTATGACATGGATAGAGGACAACGGTGAAATAGGGAGTTACACATCAAAATAATATCTCTCCCCCAAGCTATCTCGTATGGTGCCCGGTGTGGACAGATGGGCAAAAAAAATGGGGAGAGAGGCAACGTAAGCATTATAATATAAGGGTGGGCAATTAAATCATGGAATTGGGTGGGCTGCAAAAGATAATTGTGAACCATCAAATGTGGTGAATTTATTAAACTACGAAAGCATAAAAATCATATACGGTCCTCTCGCTGCCGAGAGGATTCGTGATTATTTAAAGCATAAAAATCTATGCTATATCTACACTACTGGATTAGCACCACCTGTAGCAAAAGGCGGATCCAGTATCTTTGCCGATGCAGGCAATTGCTCCAGCTGCTCCTTCCATGGCTTTGCCAACGGCATGTCTCCACGGGCTCCATCAGATTCCAGCAATGCGGCTTCCAGCATCTCTCCAAGGACTCCATATGTACCCTGTAAGAGATAAGCCGCATCAATCTGATGTGGGATTATTTTCTGGAAAATAAAAATTTTCCAAAGAAGATCGTCAAAAGAAATATGTAAAGTAAAAATAAGTAGAAGATATTCCCCTGAAAATATGTCTCTGCTCTCACGTACCATGACGTCAGCTCCTCGTCGTTTGTCTTGGTTTCTTCAGGCAATTCCGATGTATGGGTGTGGGTCTCATCAAGCGACTCCTCATCGTCATCAGACTCATCCCAGCGCATCTCCTGATCATATTCAATAATGTCCATGGTAGGTGGCTCCTCACTCTCCTTGCTAGACACATCCCATGCTACATCCTGCTCGTCAGGGTATACGTCACAAATTATTTCATTCTCGTGTACAAACATATCCTACAAAAGATGGGACAAGTCATCAATATCTGAATCATAATAATTTTCATGAATAGGGGTTGATTCGGATAAGGGAAAAGAGTGGTTGAAAGATTCTCCCTTAATAGGAGCAATGAGCTCTGAAGGATGGCCCTTTGCTGGATGGTCAACCACGGTGATGGAAGGTAGAGGCAGTGCAATCTTCTTTGTGGCCTCTTTCTGAACAGTGACCTCTGGCTCTACAGTGGTACTCCCCGAGTGTCTCATCTCCGTTGTCTCATCAGGAGTTAATGCACTCGTGCCAGGTGTCACTGTCTCGTCAGAGGTGACAGCTTCCATGTTCTTGCAACGCATTGCCTCGGCCTCCTCCTCGGGGTCCTCAGGTATAGTAGGCAATGTAAACTTCATCCTCTTCTTCTTATGCCTACTTCTTCGTTTTCGTCCTGAAGCTCGAGGCACCGGTTGGCTTGGCTTGGCCCTCTCAATAATACGTGCTGGAGGTGTTGTGGACTTAGGTGTCTCTTCTACGGTATGAAAGTATATCTTATCCCCCTCGACTCGAGCATGGACACTATCATCAATGGTACCTGTAGAAGAGATGCGACGAATTATAAAATCTTGAAATACTAGTTCAGAAGGATCACTTGCCGTTATTGGCATTGGACCAGTGGACCGAACTACCTCCACAATGGTACTCAATAGGTCCATGAAAGTGTCCTCCTCTGGCAACTTTGGCATCTCTATTTGTAGAGTGTTGTGATCGTGCCAGAACTAACTCCGAAACGATGTCGTTTACCGCAATCGCACGGTATAGTGGCAAGCGGGTATCAAACATGGGGAAGTAGTGCTATACTACATATCTACTCCTAGGTTGAGTTAGAATTGCGGGTTTATTGGTGGATGTGGAATGTGGACGGTCGTAATGGTGATGGATGCAAAGGTTGTTTCACTCAACGTTGCAAGCAAGGAGTTCCACACAAAGAAAGAAAGAAATAAAATACGAAAAGCTAGGGCTTAGGACTCGCCACTAGGACCGTCGGATGTCGACGCTAGGCTAGGACTCTTACGTTGTGTTGGTTTTATTGGGGATTTATAGCATCTAGAAAGTGAGTTCATGCGTCTGGACATCATGAATCTAACGTATCGGATTAACCCCGCTCTCGCAATAGGTACATACGATACGTGCATTAAGGATCTACAAAGTTCTTACCACTCTCGTGGTTCGAACGCTCTCAACTTGTACCACTCTCATGGGTTAGAGCATCGAGGTATTTTGGTGGCTCTTATTGACGCAATGGTGGTAGCCGTCAATTAGTTATATAGTTCATCGGTGGATCCCCTCAAGGCACGAGCTGGGCATGGTCACGTGCCTCGGTTGAATCCACTAACTCCCTAATTAAATCCGTAGGATACTCCTTAAGCTAATCGATTCCACCGACCGTGGGCACAATCTCAGTACGAGTTCTCCTAGGTATTTTGCTAGATCAACCAAATACAACCCCATTTATATCCAATGCATCATAAAAATCCTATCTTTGTATCTAAGTCCTAAGATCCATGGGCTAATCCCTTATCCCTAGAAAAGACTACTCAAGCATAGCAATAGCAATAGATAGTAGAACGCACAAAGATTTCATTGGATGAATCAAAAAGGGATTAACAATAAGAAATCACAAAGAAAATAATGATAGAATTAAAAAGGGCAAAAGTACTTATCTTGATACAAAGGAGGGGCCTAGGAAATAGCCAAACTCCCCAAAAGATCGTCTCCAAAAAACCTAAAAAGATCTAAAAACTCTTCCCTAAAAATCTCTCAAAATCTGTCTAAAAGTCTCCCCAAAAAGATCTGCCAAAAAGTCCCATCGGCGGCTGCTCAAATCCTCCCCAAAACCCTCGCGAAACAACCCCCTCAAAATCGCGACTTATGCCCGGGCCCACGGTGACTCGGTCTGAGCAGAAAACTGATCGGTCGAGTCTGTCAGTAGGTTGGAGCGCTCCCCCAAAATCACGCTCTGCCTACGTGGACCAAGTAGATTCCGCTCGGTCTCAGTAGCTAGCTGCTCGGTCGACTCTGTCAGTAGATTGCATCTCTTTCCAAAATCATGCTCTGCCTGCGTAGACCGAATACGTAGCTTCTCGATCGAGTATGCAGCTGATCGATCGAGCAGTAGGCTGCTCGGTCGAGCAACCTGATGTTCAGCCAAATAGGATGTCAAAAAACACATTTCAGCACACTGCTCGGCTGAGCAGTCAACTGTTCAGCCGTATATGAGGTAAAAAAATGAATTTCAACATGATTTTTCACCCTGCTCGGTTGAGTAGAGTGCTTTGCTCGGTCGAGTAGGTGTCAAACAGGTTTCAGCAGAATTTTAGCACTGCATCATCATCTTGCAGAAATTCCACAGTGCTCATCCGATCTCCGATTAGCGCGTTCTTAGTGGAGTTGGAACTGTCTTGAAGTCTACTATCTGGGAAAAATATCATAAATATAGTGAAAAATCCCAGGTGATAGCAGATTTGGAAATAGTGCACGGCTGTCCTATTTCCAGCACTTCAGGTCACTCGATTCCTTCGCCGCATCATATCTCGATCGAGCGACTTTCTATCTTGCCCCTTTCTTGCTCTAGTATTCTTCTTTGGCACCTCTAGAATGTCATCATGAGTCTCATTGGTGCTCTCATGTCGCCGATCGTCTTATTGACTCCAAAATCGCTCCAAAATCGCTCCAAATCCCTGAAATGGCCATAAACGCTTCGAAAGTCATATTATTCCAAATAATAGTGTAAAAGCGTATGAAATATGTAAATGAGCAATCGTTTTGATGTGTAATCATTTAGATAAAACGTGGAATATAATGACACATCAAAATCCCCCAAGCTTACCTCTTACTCGTCCTCGAGGAAGACTAGTAAGAAGCTAACACGGGAGAGGGATACAATGGAGTTGTGAGGCAACGGCATGTAATGGAGACAAGGGGTTCAATCTTACATTCAGAAAATAGAAGAACCCAAGGTGCTAGATCTCGTGAACACACGTCAATATGAAATTAGAACACATATACACAACAAATACTTAAGTCTCGCTCAAATTAAAATAACGTGGATTTCAATAAATGTAATGAACTTGATAAGTAATAAAAATAGATTAGAGTTATATCATATCATAGTTTATCATGCAATATACTTCGTTCACAGAAATGAAACCAATGTTCACAACTCATTCTCTAAGCAGTATAATATGTCATGATCAAACTTTTTCAAGCATGCGTGGTATTTTGTTATACTTCATGGAATGAATTTAGTAAATCCAATCAAAGTAGGGCATCACCACACTACGACCATTTCAAGACTCCTAGAACCCATCAACTTTGCCATGTCTTAGTTTTATATAGAAATGGAGATAAGGATATGGGATTTTTGTAGTTTTATATTGTTTTTGGCTATATGAATATTTCATATGCATTTTTTTCTTTATATACATGAGATAACTCAATATATACAAAAATCGGCCTATGCATCCCAGACCAGACGGTCTTAGGGCATTGGGTTACGAAGAACCCCTAAGGCCTTTTATTCGGGATTTTTGTTTGATTTTTGCATTTTTGGGATTTTTGCAAACTCACGTAAACGCGATAGAATGCAAAACATGATCAAAGATCATTTATTGGCTATTCACAAAAGAAAAGGCAAAAGCACAGAAAATAGACATGGCTCGGTTTCAGGAATCCTAATCATCACTACTTTGGTTGTCGTATGGTTATCATATGTCTTTTGATTCACTAAACATCCATGAAGCAATAGAATTATCAATCAAATCACGGAGGTGTTGAATAATTTTCAGATTTGATTCATTCATTTTTAGCTTAACTGTTTCGAGAATATGGTTATGAAACTAGGATTCTACTATGAAAAAGCGTATTAATAAAGATACACTAATCAAGGAGTCGAACTCTAATCTAACAGATATCAGAGTTCATAAAAAAATAAATCCACGATATTTCATAAATAATGAAGCATATGAGACATACATATAGAAGTGAACATGGTTCATATGGAAATTTCGAAGTGTGTTTCACAATGAAGCAAAGTGCGTGCACTATGCAATCCCCCAAGCTTAAACAACACATTGTCCTCAATGTGTGTATGATATAAATAGAGGACAACAACCAGATGGGGGGGCCACTCAAGAAAATAGTTTCTCTCCCCCAAGATTAAACATCACATAAAAATTGGGGGGAGAGGCGAAATAAGCACCAAATATAAAGGTGGGAATAGATGATAAATAATGGGTTGGGTGCAAAAGATAATGGAGCCATCATATGGGGTAAATTTATTAAACTAAGAAAGCATATAAAATCCTATACGGTCCTCTCGCTGTCGAGAGGATTCGTGTTTATTGAAAGCAAAAAAATATTACACTATTAGATTGGTACCACCTGTAGCAAAAGGCGGGTCCAATATCCTTGCCGGTGTAGGCAGCTGCTCTATCTGCACTTTCCGTGGCTCCGCCAGGTGCCTATCTCCATGGGCTCCATTAGATTCCAGCAATGCAGCTCCCAGCATCTCCCCAAGGACTCCACCTGTACCCTGCAAGAGATGAGCCGCATCAATCTGATGTGGATAATTTTTCCCCAAAATAAAAGTATTCCAAAGGAGGTCATCCAAAGAAATATTCAAGATAAAGATCGGTTGACAACACTTCCCTGAAAATGTATCTCCGCTTTCATGCACCACGACGGGCAACTCTCCATTGTTCGTCTCAGGCTTTTCAGGCAACTCTGGCGTATGAGTATGGATCTAATCAGGCCACTCCTCATCATCTTCAGACTCATCACATCACACCTCCTGATCGTATTCAATAGCATCCATTAGTGCTAACTCTTCGCTCTCCTCCTTATATACGTCCCATCATACCTCTTGATCATATGTATATGTATCCTGCAGAAGGCACGATGAGTCATCAAAATCTGAATCATAAAAAACATCATATACATGAGGGGAATCAAAAGCAAAGTGCAGGGGAGTAAAAGATTCTCCCTGAATGGGAGCAATAAGCTATGTGGGATAGTCCTCGACATTAGTGGAAGGATGAGGTGGCTACGGAAGCTCTAGGACCTTGACTCCTCACAGGTTAAAGCATCAAGGTCCTCAGCCCGCCGTGCAAGAATCCTATCAAGGTACGCATAAAAATATGTGGTCCATATAATCTCAGCCATTTCGGCCGTAACACCTGATCAACAAAGACAAAAATTTGGAGAAAAATATCAGTGGCACAAAAAGATAGAAATAATGATAAAGCAGGTGGCAGAGAAAAATTTCTATCTCTCTGATTTTTTTTGTTTTTTTTTGTTTTTTTTTGTTTTTTGTTTTTATTTTTTACGCAATCTAATCAACCTAATTGTGGTAAATAGAAATATGGCAGAACGCCTCCCCGGCAACGGCGCCATAAACTTGATCGAGCCGGAACTAACTCCGAAACGATGTCGTTTACCGCAAGCACACGGTATAGTGGCAAGCGGGTATCGAACAAGGGGAAGTGGTGCTATACTACCTATCTACTCCTAGGTTGAGTTAGAATTGCGGGTTTATTGGTGGGTGTGGAATGTGGACGGTCGTAATGGTGATGGATGTGAAGGTTGTGTCACTCAACGTCACAAGCAAGGAGTTCCACAAAAAGAAAGAAATAAATAAAATACAAAAAGTTAGGGCTTAGGACTCGCCACTAGGACCGTCGGATGTTGACGCTAGGCTAGGACTCTTACGTTGTGTTGGTTTTGTTGGGGATTTGTATCATCTAGAAAGTGAATTCATGCGTCTGGGCATCATGAATCTAACGTATTACATTAACCCCGCTCTCGCAATAGGCGCATACAATACGTGCATTAAGGATCTACAAAGTTCTCACCACTCTCGTGGTTCGAACTCTCTCAACTCGTACCACTCTCGTGGGTTAGAACTTTGAGGTATTTTGGTGGCACTTATTGACGCAATGGCTGTAGCCGTCAATTAGTTATATAGTTCATCGGTGGATCCCCTCAAGGCACGAGCCAGGCATGGTTACGTGCCTCAGTTGAATCCACTAACTACCTAATTAAATCCGTAGGATACTCCTTAATCTAATCGATTCCACCGACCGTGGGCACGATCTCAGTACGAGTTCTCCTAGGTATTTTGCTAGATCAACCAAAATACAACCCCATTTATATCCAACGCATCATAAAAATCCTATCTATGCATCTAAGTCCTAAGATCCATGGGCTAATCCTTTAGCCCTAGAAAAGACTACTCAAGCATAGCAATAGCAATAGATAGTAGAACGCACAAAGATTTTATTGCATGCATCAAAAATGGATAAACAATAAGAAATCACAAAGAAAATAATGATAGAATTAAAAAGGGCAAAAGTACTTATCTTGATACAAAGGAGGGGCCTAGGGCATAGCCAAACTCCCCAAAAGATCGTCTCCAAAAAAAACCTAAAAAGATCTAAAAACTCTTCCCTAAAAATCTCTCAAAATCTGTCTAAAAGTCTCCCCAAAAAGATCTGCCAAAAAGTCCCCTCGGCGGCTGCTCAAATCCTCCCCAAAACCCTCGCAAAACAACCCTCTCAAAATTGCGACTTATGCCCGGGCCCAGGCGACTCGGTCCGAGTAGAAAAATGCTCGGTCGAGTCTGTCAGTAGGTTGGAGCACTCCCTAAAATCATGCTCTGCCTGCACGGACCGAGTAGATTCCGCTCGGTCCGAGTAAGTAGCTGCTTGGTCGAGTAATAGGCTGCTCGGTCGAGTCTGTCAGTAGGTTGCATCTCTTCCCAAAATCATGATCTGCCTGCGCAGACCGAATACGTAGCTTCTTGGTCGAGTATGCAGCTGCTCTGTCAAGCAGTAGGCTGCTCGGTCGAGCAACCTTATGTTCAGCCAAATAGGACGTCAAAACACATTTCAACACACTGCTCGGCCGAGCAGTCAACTGCTCGGCCAAGCAGTCAACTGTTCAGTCATATAGGAGGTAAAAACACATTTCAACATGATTTTTCACCCTGATCGGTCGAGTAGAGTGCTCTGCTCGGTCGAGTAGGTGTCAAATAGTTTTCAGCAGAATTTCAGCACTGTAGCATCATCTTGCAGAAATTCTCCAAGGCTCATCCGACCTCCGATTGGGGCGTTCTTAGTGGGTTGGAACCGTCTTGAAGTCTACTATCTGAGAAATATCAGAAAAATAGTGAAAAATCTCAAATAATAGCAAATTTGGAAATAGTACACGGCTATCCTGTTTCCAGCACTTCGGGTCGCTCGATTCCTTCGCCGCTTCATATCTCGATCGAGCGACCTTCTCTCTTGCCCCTTCCTTGCTCCAGTATTCTTCTTTGGCACCTCGAGCATGTCATCATGAGTCTCATTGGTGTTATTATGTCCCCGATCGTCTTATTGACTCCAAATTACTCCAATATCGCCCCAAATCCCTGAAATGGCCATAAACGCTCCGAAAGTCATATTGTTCCAAATAATAATGTAAAAGCGTATGAAATATGTAAATGAGCAATCATTTTGACGTGTAATCATTTAGATAAAATGTGGAATATAATGACACATCATGTTGGTGATGGAAAAATGAAGACGATCACCTTTAAGTGAAACATATACTCCGTCTATGATAGTAGCTGCATCAGAGACATTAGCTATAAGGAAATCGATAAAGGCTTGATCGAATGGGTCACCTACCATGACGGTTAGCGAACCTGTAGATCGAGCCACATCTATCATTTGTTCCAGGGCTACTGCTAACTACAGATCACCGTAATTTTCCACGTGCATCCTCCTCAAATACTCATGTGAGCGTTCCTTTAGCCCTTCAACAAAGCGATGAAATAGCTCTCCATCATGAAAATAAGCGCGGAACAGATACCCATTGAATAAGTTGCTGAACTTCCCCCAAGCTTGGTTGAGGCTATCTCCTTCAGCTTGGGCAAAGGCTAGGAACGCGCTAAATACTTGGTCTATTGGAGCAGACTTTCCCCACATATTTGGACAAATAGAGCCTGAAAAATCACAAAAATGAACAACCTGGAAAAGGCGTCAGTGGTACAAGAAAAAGAGATTATAATAAAACAGGCGGCAGGGAAAAATATATCTCTTTGTTTCTTTTTATAAATTTTTTCTTTTATTCGAAGTCTAACAACCTAATTGTGAAAAATAGATAATATGACGGAACGCCACCCCGACAACGGCGCCAAAAAACTTGTTCGGCCATCCCTTTGCTCTAGCAATCGGGACGGTGGTCGAATGTCATCTTACCACAAGCGCATAGTATATAAATATATCGGTGAGCAGGTATCGTATCCACAGGGATGCAGCTATCACACTACCTATCGATCCTAGGCTAGGTTAGGCTTCGAATTGTGTTTAATTAGGTGGAGATGGATCATGGAGTGTCGTGATGGAGATGGATGTGGAATGCGAGGGTGTCACGATGGCAAGGCACATCTGGGCAAAAAGAGAACAAAAGGAACAAAGAGAAACACAAATGACGGGAAAAATACCACTAGGGTGTCGGGAATCCCTGCTAGGACCCTCGGGTTTGGATACCAGTAGCAGTCGGGCCACTCTCGTTGTCACCGACTAGCAGATCGGGGGTTAGTGGTTGCCCCTGGCTCTCGAGCCACTCTCGTGATCTCGAACGTCGGACATCGGTCGCTAATCCCAAATCGGATTCGTGGGGATCCTTCCTAGGACATGGGGTCGCTTTCGCGATCCTCCAATCCTAGGACCAATCCCAAAAAAACCCCTTGCTCAAACTACCATATGGCACCCTAGTTGCCAATTAAGGGTAACCCAACATCCTAACCCTAGAATCCTAGGGTTCATCCATAATCCTATCAATAGATCTACTCAATCATGTGGAAATAGATAGGAACAATAGGAATTAACATCACAAGCATATAAAAGAGAAGCAATGAAAGATTCAAACCATAAAAACATATAAGAAAGATAACAAGGGAAATATACTTAGCTTAACAAAGATCTGATACACAAATTAGCGAGGAGGGGGCCGATGGCGTAGCCTAGCCTCCAAAAAATGTTTTCTAACCTAAAAACCGATCCCCCCTTTAATAGCTGCACAATACATACAAACATACATATATATATATACACATATATATATACACATACATACACACACACACACACACACACACACACACACACACACACACACACACACACACACACACACACACACACACACACACACACACACACACACACACACACACACACACACACACACATATATATATGCCTCAAAACCCCCCAAAATAAATCTAATTTGAGTTGGACCTGTGCTTGCTGCCCAGGTAGCTCTGGCTGGTTGTGCCAAGCTGCTCGGCCGAGCACGGATACGTGTCTGCCCAAGCACAGATTCCAGCACAGATTATCCAACTTGTAGAAATTCCCTAAGGCTCATCCGACCTCCGATTGGCACATTTTTGGCAGCGTTCTAATAATTATAACGTCTACTATCTGGAAAAAATATGAGAAAAATAATTTAAAATCCCTGGTGATATCAGAACATGAAAGATTAAAGGGTTGTCCAATTTCCAGCAACTTTGGCCATTTCTACTTCGCTCCCTCGAGCGGCTTGGGTCGCTCGGTTGAGCGTGCCCTAGCAGTCAGGCGAGCGCCTTTTGGGGCTTCTAAGCTTTGCCTCAATGGAATTGATGTCGCTCGGTTGAACACGATGCCACTCGATCGAACGGCAACTCGCTCGCCCGAGTGCTTTAAGCTCCAAAATTCTAGAGAGTTGAAGGGCAAATTCTTGGGCTCTCCTGACAACTGGCTCGAGCGAGGGACTCGGTCGCTCGATTAAGCAGGTCAGGTAGCTTGTTCGAGCACCCCTTTGAGCTCTTGGCCTCTTGTTTATGGGATCACAGCTTGGTCGAGCGGCTATGGGATCACAGCTCAATCGAGCTCTTGGCCTCTTGTCTATGGGATCGTAGCTCGGTCGATCTGGGAAAGCTCCTTGTCCTCTCCTTTCTCTCTTCACTCTCCTTCTTCTCTTCTTTGCTCCTTTGCTTCCTCTTCTTGCTCCTCTCCAGCAACATGAGCTCCTTGAATGCGATGTCGTTGATGCTCTGGCAGTGACGATTATGTCCACCGCTCCAACATGCTCCAAATCGCTCGAATTTCCTTGAAATGCAAACAAACGCTCTCGGAGTCAAATAGTTCCAATCATTAGCGTAAAAGCGTATAAAATCGGGATTTAAGCAATCATTTTGACGTGTAAATATATAGATAAAATGTGGAATATTATGACACATCAGAACCCTAGGATTCTAGGGTTAGATGATAGGTTAACCTTAGTTGGACGAATCTAGGGTTGCTCTACGGTAGTTTGAATAGGGGTTTTGGGGGATTAACCCTAGGATTGGAGGATTATGAAAGTGGCTCCATGCTCTAGGGACGATCCCCACAAATCTAATTGGGGTTTAGTGGTCATCTCCTGGGGTTCGTGATCACGAGTGTGACTCATGCGCTAGGGTTGATTACTAACCCCCGATCCGCTAGTCGGTGACTACGAGAGTAGCCCGACTGCTCGAACCAACCGTATAGTGGTACCACAGTCTATAGATCAGGAGAGTGGATACGGATCTGTGATAGGGAACCAAGTGTCAAGCGTAATGCATGCGTCCACGTGCAAAGTCGACTACGAAAGCACGGCTGTGCATGGGGAGGCGTTAGATGAGCGTGACAACGAAAGTTAAGTACTCGTTCCCATCTCCGGATGTGGCACTCCTACCCGCATTCGTCATTTGACGAAGGGATCCTTAACCTATTATCCAAGCCTGATAGTCCTAGTGGGGATTCCCGACGCCCTAGTGAAATTTCTCTCATTCGTTCTCTCTTTGTTCTATTTGTTTTCTTTTATGTTTTGATGTGCCTTGCTGAAAGTGACACCCTCACGTTCCACATCCATCGCCGCTACGACACTCCATAATCCACCTCTACTAATAAAGCCCGACGCCTAGACCAACCTAGGAGTAGATAGGCAGTGTGACCTCGCCTCCCTGTGGATACGATACCTGCTCGCCGTTGTTTTATACCGTGCGCTTGCGGTAAAATGACATCTGTCCCGGGGTTCTAATTCCGGGGCCGATCAAGTTTTTGGTGCCGTTGTCGAGGAGGCGTTCCGCCATATTATCTATTTATCACAATTAGGTTGCTATACTTCAAATAAAAAGAAAATTTATAAAAAGAAACAAAAAGAGATATTTTCCCCATCACCCCCTTTATTATTATCTCTTTCTCTTATGCCACTGATGTTCTTTTCCATGTTATTTTTTCTTTGTCCGATCTGGTGCATTTGGTGCAGCAATGGTATCCCCACTTGGAGCAAAGCTGTACACGTTCCAATATTTTATAGACCAAGGGAGGATCGCCAATTTCAGGCAGGCTGATGAAGAATGCTTCTGGCAAGCCTTGGATAGGTTCGAAGATTTATTGAAAAATTTGCCAGAACATGAGTTTGATGACTCAAGGCTACACCACTTCTTCACCAAGGGGTTGCAGGGACCTTCAATGGAATCCATGAGCAGGATGCAAGTGAATACCCTCGATGATCTTTATTCAGCAGCAGCTTTAGGATGCATGCTGCACTACGTTCGATCTACTGGCTCATTAGCTGTTATGGCAGGTGATGATCCATCTGAACAAGTGCTCGTTAATTTTATTATGAAACGTGTGTCTGCTGCAGGTACTATTGAGGATGATATTCACGTTCAACTTGGGGGAGACACCCTGCATTTATATATTGCCGCCAAGGACGAGACCAGTGAAGGCAACAATGGCATTGTCTATGATGTCATACTCGAGCCGTCTCTTGCCCTTGACCCCCCTCCACAAGTTGAAGATACGAAGCAGCCTACACCACCAGAGCCTATCATTGAGGAGGCCGTGCTAGCGGAGCTAGAGTAGACTGTTGAGGAGGACTTTATTCTGGATGATGATACAGAAATTCATATGGAGCCCGAGTATTGCCTACCTTCAGTTGAGCTTTTGCAGCCACCTCTGCCATATAATATGGTAGATGACCACCCACCAGAGCTTACTGCTCCCACTCAGGGAGATATTTTTACACATTCCATTTCTGAATCTTGTATTTCATTTAATATTTATTTTGATTCAGATATTTTTGACACGTCGTACCTTTTGCAAAACACATACGATTATGGACCAGAGGTATGCTTGGACATGTCACTAATTGAGGAACCTGTCGAGGAGCAAAATGAGGAGTCGTATGATGAGACCCACACTCATACGCCAGAGTTGCCTGAAGAACACAAAACGAACAACGAGGAATTGCCTGTCGTGGTACACGAGAGAAGAGATGCATTTTCAGGGAAGTGTCGTCAACTGATTTTTATCTTATATATTTCATTTGATGACCTTCTTTGGAAAACTATTGTTATGGGAAAAAATTATCAACATCAGATTGTGCGGCTTATCTCTTTTAGGGTACAGGTGGAGTCCTTGAAGAGATGCTTGGAGCCGCATTGCTGGAATCTGATGGAGTCTGTGGAGACACACACCTAGCGAAGCCACAGAAGGATCAGTTGGAGCAATAGCCTATACCAGCAAAGATCTGGATCCGCCTTTTACTACAGGTGGTACCGATCCAGTAGTGTAGCTATAGTGTAGATTTTTATGCTTTAAATAAACACGAATTCTCTCGAGAGCAAGAGGACCGTATAGGATTTTTATGCTTTCTCAGTTTAATAAATTCACCCCATATGATGATTGCTCAATTATCTTTTACACCCCACCCTATTCTATAATTTTAATGCCCACCCTTATATTATGGTGGTTACTTTGCTTCTCTCCTCAATTTTGTTGCCCATCTGTCCACACCGGGCACCATCTGACATAGCTTGGGGGAGAGATATTATTCTGTTGTGTAGCTCCCTATTTTACCGTTGTACTCTATTCATATCATACACACATTGAGAACAATGTGATGTTTAAGGTTGGGGGAGTGCACAGTGCACGCACTTTGCTTTGTCGTGATACACACCTTAGAAACTTCTTTACTTTTGTCTCATGCTTCATTTTATCATAGAATATTTGTGGATTTTTTTATGAAATCTGATATCCGATTAGATTGGAGTTTATTTCCTTGATTAGATTATCATTGTTAATATGCTTTTTCATAGTAGAATCCATAGTTTCACAACCATATTCTTGAAATAGTTGAGCTTAAAACGAATGAATCAAAATTTGAAAATTATTTGAATTTTGCGTGATTTGATTGATAATTATATTGCTTCATAGATATTTAGTAATTCAAAAGAAATAGGATAACCCCACGACAACCAAAGTAGTGATAATTAGAATTCTAGAGGCCGAGCCATGTCTAGATTCTAAGCTGTTTTCCCTTTTCTTTTGCATATAGCCAAAGAAATGATCTTTGATCATGCTTTGCATTCCATCGCGTTTACGTGAGTTTGCAAAAATCCCAATAATGCAAAAACCAAACAAATATCTTAAATAAATGCCCTTGGGATTCCTTGTAACCCGATGTCCTAAGATCATTTGATCTGGGATGCATAGACCGCCTCTTGCTCTCCATTGCGTTTACGCAAGTTTGCAAGACAAAAGCCAAAAAAATAGCCAAAATTATAAAAACACAAAAATTCCATATCCTTATCCCCATTTCTATATAGAACAATGACATGGCAAGGTTGATGGGTTTTAGGAGCCGTGAAACGAGTGTAGTGTGGTGACGCCTTGCCTTAATTGAATTTACTAACTCATCTCGTGAAGTTTAACAAGACATCATGCATGTTTGAAACTATTTGATTATGACATATTTACCCTGCTTAGAGAATGAGTTGTGGACATTGAATTCGTCTCTGTGAACTTGGTATATTTCATGATAAACTAGGATAGGATGTGGCTCTACTCTCATTTTATTGTTTATCTAGTTCATTATCTTTATTGGAATCCACTATATGATTATTTGAGCGAGACTCAAGTATTTTACGTGAATGTGTGTTCTGATTATATATTAGTGTGTGTTTACGTATTCTTGCATCCATGAGTCCATATAATTGCTGAGTTTGAGATTGAGCCCCTTGATGACATCGCACTTCCTCACCCCATCTTTCCATTGTACCCTTCTCCCGGGTTCGCTTCTTACTAGTCTTCCTTGAGGACGAGTAAGAGATAAGCTTGGGGGATTTTGATGTGTCATAATATTCCACATATTGTCTATACGTTTACACGTCAAAATGATCGCTTAAATCCTGATTTTATACGCTTTTATATCGATAATTGGAACTATTTGACTTCGAAAGCGTTTGGTTGCATTTCAGGGAATATCGAGCGATTTGGAGCATGTTGGAGAGGAGGACATGATCATTGATACCGTAGTGTCAGCGGCGTCGTGTTCAAGGAGCTCATGTTAAGAAGAAGCAAAGGAGCAAAGAAAGAAAGAAGAAAGCAAAGAAGGGAGGAGAGGAGAAAAGAGAGAGGCAAGGTCCACTTCCAGGTCGCTCGGTCGAGCGTACCACGTGCCCGACCGAGCAGGAACCCCGTAGGGCAATGGGAAGCTGAGAGGTGGTTGCTCGGTCGAGTAACCCAATCGCTAAACCGAGCACCCTAACTCGCTCTACCGAGCTATCATCTACAGTGAGCTCAAAATTGGCCTTCAAAGTCTCTGGAATTTTTGCATTTAAGCTCGGCCGAGCGACCCAGATCGCTCGACCGAGCGAACCTCCTCCGACTAAGTGACATGGATTCCATGAGGATGGCACTCGGTCGAGCAGCTACCCCGCTCGACCGAGCGGCTGCTTTTCGCATACCAAGCAACCGATGCACAGGGAGGTGCTCGGCCAAGCACTAGGAAGGTCTCAGCCGAGCTGCTCGCGGGCCCAGCAACTTAAGCTATGTTTTTAGGGGTTTTGAGGGGGCTATAAATATGTTTTGAGCAGCCATCATTTGGGGAGTTGGGTTTTTGATCCTCTTTCTGTTCTTGGACGATTTTTGGAGGCTATGCCATGCCCTGGGCCCCCTCATTGGCAATTTTGTATTAGATCTATGATTAAGCTAAGGATTTATGATTAAGCTAAGTATTTTCTTGTTGAATCTTCTATTGCTATTCATTTATGTGCTTGTGATGTTTATTTTGTTGTTTCTGTATCTTCTCCCATGATTGAGTAGATCTTTTGCTAGGATTAGGGATGAACCCTATGATTCTCGGGGTTAAATGATAGGTTAACCTTAGTTGGACGAATCTATGGCTGCTCTATGGTAGTTTGAATAGGCATTTTGGGGGATTAACCCTAGGATTGGAGGATTGCAAAAGTGGCTCCATGTTCTATGGACGATCCCTACAAATCTAATTGGGATTTTGTGGTCATCTACTGGGGTTCACGATCACGAGAGTGACTCGTGCCCTAAGGTTGATTACTAACCCCCCGATCCGTTAGTCGGTGACTACGAAAGTAGCCCGACAGCTAGAACCAACCGTAGAGTGGTACCCCTGTCCGTAGATCACGAGAGTGGATATGGATCTATGGTACGGGAACCAAGTTTCGAGCGTAATGCATGTGTCCATGTGCAAATCCGACTGCAAAAGCACGGCTGTGCATGGGGATGCATTAGACGAGCGTGACGATGAAAGTCAAGTACTCGTTTCCATCTTCGGATGTGGCACTCCTACCTGCATTTGTCGTTCGACGAAGGGATCCTTAACCTGTTATAAAAGCTGGATAGTCCAAGTGGGGATTCTTGATACCCTAGTGACATTTCCCTCATTCGTTCTCTCTTTATTCTATTTGTTTTCTTTTATGTTTTGATGTGCCTTGCTGACAGTGACACCCTCGCATTCCACATCCATCGCCACTACGACACTCCATAATCCACCTCCACCAATAACACCCGAGGCCTAGACCAACCTAGGAGTAGATAGGTAGTGTGACCTCGCCTCCTTATGGATACGATACCCGCTCATCGCTGTTTTATACCATGCCCTTGCGGTAAAACGACATCCATCCTGGGGTTCTAATTCTGGGGCCGATCAACCATTGTGTCTTCCTTCCTTAGTATAGTGTAAATAGTTGAATAAACATTAGATTAGTTTAAATTTTGCTTTAATATGCATGTCTTTTCTTTTCATTATTCATATTACTCTTTCAACATTGAGGACAATGTTTGTCTTTAAGTTGGGGGAGAGTATTAGGCAGTATTAGGACCTTTTTAGATTGTATTTGCTTTTTTGGGTAGAATATTTTTAAGAAAGGAGAGCAACAATATCACTACTTTCCAATCATCATCATATTGATTTTGGCTTTCCCTAGCTTGTGCATAATGAGTTGAACTCTTTCAAATTATCATTTTCCATTCAAAATTTTTAAAGTTGGGTATGTCGTGCTCTAATTTGTTTTTATTCATAGAATCAAGCTTTAATATGCCCTTTTGTGAAATTGGTTCTTATATCCTTGATCTTCATTCTTGAAATTTCATAATTAATTATGTGCAATCTTTGTGATGTTTGGGTCGTTGATTGAGACAATTGAGTGGATTAGCTTTCAATTTGATGGAAGTTTGGCCATTGTTATATGCTAAGTTTAGGCTTAATTTGTGGGTTGTTGGTTGTTTGACTCATGTGAAAAATAAAAGAAATGAAAAAAATGATGAAAAGGATGAATAAAGTGCATTTCGATAATACCATTTAATATTAGAGCATACCATTTATTTATGGGCAAAATATCATTTTATGGCCTAATTTTTGTCTCCGCTTATTTTTCCAGGTGAATCGGGGAATTTCAAAAAAATTGGGTCTGGTATGCTCTGATATGCCTTATTTAGAGAGTTAAATAAAGTGCATAATTTGTTTCTATGTGGTCTCTATACACGCATTTCGATAATACCATTTAATATTAGAGCATACCATTTATTTATGGGCAAAATATCATTTTTATGGCCTAATTTTTGTCTCCGCTTATTTTTCCAGGTGAATCAGGAAATTTTCAAGATATCTGACTATTTTTTTGGAATTTTTTGAAGTCCATGGAATTATCGGCGATTTTTGGAGGCGAAGAAAGTGTTTAAAATCATTTTTAAAAATCAAAACATGCTCAGCCGGCCAGCTTAGAGCGAACCACCGGAGTCACGCACTCAGTGCGTGAAGCTGCGTTGAGCAGGGTTTTTCCCGCTCTCAAGTCGGGTCGGGCTTGGGTCGGGCTGTGTAGATCTGACCAAACCCGCTTCGCCTCATATGGCCCAGAACACTATATTCAGTGCAGGCGTGGGTCGGGCGGTGCAGATCCGACCCAATCCACCCTGAATTTTATGTTTTTAGGGTTTTAGCCTCCATTCTCCATCTATGTTGGAACTTTTCACGATTTTTTCCAATTTATATGGTTTTAAAGAGGAGAGAGGGGTTATTGAAAAGGGAGAAGCTCAAGATAAGGGAAATTTCTCCCTTTTGAGTGATTTTTGGTGAAATCTTCCCCTCTACTTGTGTATTTTTGTATTTGGCTCATTGTATTGATTTATGGATTGGTGTTTTCTATATAAAAAAATGCTTTATTTTTCAATATGACGTCCAAAATATTGTTGCTTGGGCTATGTTTCATTAGGGTTTAAGGTTAATTAGTCATTTACTTGTCTCTAGCATGCTTGATTGATTAAATCTATTACTTTGTTGGGTTCTACTTGTATTTCCATTTGATCACAACCCAAAAGGGAGTAGGTTGAGTGTAATATGCCTCGAGAAAGGGGTTGGCCTTTTCTATGATACCCATGATGCGATAGGTTACTAGTTGGTGTCAATTCATCGATCTTATTAGCGTTAGTGTCAAACCCCAAAAGGTACTTTTCGATTGCACAAGCCTCAAAACGTATCTACAGTTGAGTTATACCGTGAGCTCAACACCGAGAGGGCATCTTCTAGTGGTGCAAGCCCCAAAAGGGATTCACCACTGAGTTATATTTGAGACATTAGAGGCCTTATTAGCCTTAACCTGAGAGAAATCATGGCCCATGTAATCTCCCATTGATTTGCTTTCCTGCTTGACTCTCTGGCCTTAGTTATTTTGTAAGATCATCGTGTTAGGTCAATACTGTTTTTGTTTCCATCATGCTAGTTTTAGGTGGTAGATTCTTCGCCATTACCCATATTGATTGTTAGAGAACATGAGTGTAAAACGGCTTGTCCCCTGTGTTCAACTATGGGCTCACCAAGTTTTTATTACTTGACGACGTCCTATACTTGGGAGTAGAATGCAAACTGGTTTGTAATGTTTTATGCGTGTCAATCATGTCATATAACGTATGTCAAAAATTCTGTAGCTTCACTAAAATGTTTGAGAGCCTGGCTAAATGTGTCTATGCTCTCTTAGCCGAGATTGAAATAAATATGGTAAGTATTATTTATGATAATGTTGTCAACATTAGCACCACTACACTTAACCAGTGATACTTTCTCACTTTATTTTTGAGCATTTCGGCATAGATATTAGGTCGGAGACTCTAGTCATTCCTTGAAAGGCTATGTTTGACTTAGGATTCATTCATAGGATGTCTCTTAAACAAGACCCCACTCTGAATTCCCCTAACTGTGATGTCCTTGAATCTAAGGGAGAGCCCGATAGAGAAGATGAAGAAGAACCCATTTCCACTGCACATCCTATAGGTCCATCTGCTACACATCCATACTTCTCTGATTTTCACGTACTCCTACTTTCAAGACTTGATCATTTGGAGTCATAGATGGATAATCTGAAGGAAATCTGCGCTAGAATTGATGTTTTTGATTATAGACTTGATGAGATAGAGAATGAGATTAAGGAGATTAAGGAGAAGCTTTTGGGCCCTCCTCTTTCGAACATTTGAAAGTGATGTATTAATGTTTTGTGATAATTTTCTATGTATAACATATGGTTATCTAAGAACATTTGTGTATGTTTTGATAATGATGTGTTTGTGTGAGCGTGAAAACTTAAGTTATTGTGATAGTCCATGTTGAAACAATTTGATAATGTGTGCTATATTTGATCCAATATGTGCGGATCATGGATATATGTGGAATTGTGGTTCACACGTGGAATTATGCTTCTTAGCATGGATATATTGTAGATATATGATGAGTTGTTTAATAATGATATGAAAGCAACTCATTTGATATATTGTAGATATATGAAACTATCATTACTTTATTATATTGTAGATAGTAGCTGTTTAATACCATCATTGCATTATTATGTCACCTGATGCTTATTCTAACATGCTAAGATGCAGAGGGAGTTCTAAAGATTTTTGTAACACCATGCATCAATACAGTGGGAGTAAGTATGTCTTAAATATCTCATGTTGTTTCATATGTTTATCATTTGTTTGTCATCATCAAAAAGGGAGAGAATGTTGGATACTGATACCATGTATATAGTTCTGATGATGATTAACAAATGATGGTATTAATTATTTTAAATGAGTGTGTAAGTGCCAAAAAGTTTTTGTAACGACTGGTTTTTGTAGGATTGGATTATCAGTGTGTTTTGCTTGTGATGGTGGGTTCTCTCCTTGTGTGGTTTCCATTTCCATAGCTCTCGCTTTCATTCATCTCGTTGAGATTTCCTAGCTTTCGTTTTCATTCCTTTTGATGTGATCTTCTAGCTTCTTCCTTACAATCATTGAACTCTGAGTAAGTCACTCGTGACGAGCTTCATATCGATCATATCTTAGAGTATAAATCGATCCTAGAAGCCATAGAAATCTTCCCGAAGCTTCGCGCTTCGAATCGGCACTTTTCGTGCATGTTAGTTGGTTTAAGAAGATCGAACGACCGACTAGATTCCAATTTAGTCGGTCAGGAAATCAACTGGAACCGACTAGTTCATTCAATCAATAATTCAGGAGTTACTGTTTATCTTTAGTCGGTCTAAGAACAACCATCGACCGACTAGATGCTCAACTAGTCGGTCAGGAATCCTTCTCAGACCGACTAACTCTTATTTCCATGATCTCTCTCAGAATTCAGCCTTTAGTCGGTCAATGAACACTCACCGACCGACTAGTTCTCAAACTAGTCGGTTGACAAGCCTTCACAGACCGACTAACTCATAGTCCAGTTTTCTTGAGCGAGCTACTGTTTACTCTTAGTCGGTCCATGTTGAACGACCGACCGACTAGATCCTCAACTAGTCGGTCACCAATCCTTCTTTGACCGACTAATCAGCCCAGGAAACCCTAGTTTGCCCTAGCCGCCACACGATTTTCTATATAAACCCCCAATCGTTTTCTTCTCTTCCCTCTCTTCTCCTGAACCTCCTCCTTCCCCAAATCATCCCCCTTCATCCCCAAACCATTCATCCTTCATCCCAAGCTCATCCATCATCATCCAAACCCTCATTTCACATATCCTACCTCTCCTCAACCTCAAACCCTCATCAAATCCCCCAAAAGCCTCATCCAAACCCATTTCTCCAAGTTTTCCCTCATTTCCAGATCTGAGTGGTAGTTATCCCGGATCGTTCATCCATTGCCGTGGTTGCTCGGCGTTGATCTTCCGCTTCCATTCGGGTAGTGTTCTTCCTTTAATATTCTCTTAACCCCCATTGTGATTTGTGAAACCCTAATAATAATGGATGTTGTTTGATGATTGTTTCTCCATGACAGCGTTTCCCTTCCCCGTAGATTAGCGTTCGTGAGACGAACCTTCATGATCATCATCCCCGGTGCTAGGCAAGTGAAACTTGCACCTCTTGATTTGGGCCATGTCTTAGGCCATTTACCTTGCTTTAGCGTAAAAGAGACTAGACGGTGAAAGGATAGCCGTTTAGACGCCATTGACCTAGCTTGACAACGAAGCTTGGTCCGTCACCTTCATCATGCTTGTATGTCACGTTTAATTTCAATTAACGGTACGCGTAATAAATGTTCATGTCATCCATGCATCCTTAACTGCTATTGCATTTTAACTGCCATGTTTAATTTCAATAAACGGTACGCGAATATTGTTCATGCCATTGCATTTTGCCTGTCATGTCTAATTTCAATAAACGGTACGCGAATATCTGTTCATGCCATTGCATTTTGCCTGTCATGTCTAATTTAAATAAACGGTACGCGAATATCTGTTCATGCCATTGCATTTTGCCTGTCACGTTTAAATACAATTAACGGTACGCGTATTAACTGCTCATGTCATTGCATGCTTGAATTCTCATCGTGATTGCGTAGCTTGCTACATACTAGTGCTACTTGTTTCGGCTAGGTGCACCCCTACGCCATACTTGTTAAATACACTTTCTGGCTCGTGTTCCAGAAGACGAGCTCAACACAGCCTACGGGCGATAGGGCACTCGATGAGTGATCCCTTGTACTTGATACTTGAACACAGCCTGCGGGCAATAGGGCACTCGTTGAGTGATCCCTTGTACTTGTTACTTGACATTACATGTCACAACTACCACTTGCTACTTGTACTCGACTTGACGTGTTTATTTGTACGTGACAAACAGTGATAACAGTGATAATCTTGATTCGTGAATAGTGATTGGTAGCTTTTGCTACATCGTGAGTGATTGGCTTCCCTACCTTTAAAACTGCCGCATCATACTTAAATGCCATGTCATTGCATCTTATTATAACTGCTAGGTTGCTAGTTTACTTTCAGTTTCCTTGCACAAGTCTTTCCAGACTTGCTGACATGTGCCCCTCTCTCTTTTGGGTGTCACATGTTAGACCCAGAGCCAGAGCTTTGTTGCATGGGATATGGTGTTGCTGATGCTGATGTTTGCTGTGGTGGTGAGTGGACACCAGGGGCCTGTCTTGGAGACCGCTCGTGTTCACTTCTTTGTTTAGGTTTGCTGTTAGTTGTTGGTGCGTGGCACCCTTGTATGTATGTTATAATTTTGTTGGCCATGTTTGGGCCTTAGACTCTTTTTCCTTTAGCCTGGTGGCTTTTCTGCGATATTGTAATTTGTTTAAGGACATTTGGAGATTCAATAAAATGTCGTCTCATTTCCTTATTATCATTGTTGTTTCGTTTCGCTTTGCAAGGACTTGCCATAATAAGTGTTTTTATACGCTTATCAGACTTGGAGCTTCACAGCTTCAAGTTTGTGCGGACCTTCTCACGTCTCGCCTCCACACTTTTGGGAAGCGGGGCGTGACAGGTTTTATTGGTGGCCCATGCAGGTCCATTTGCAAATGCGAACTATCGGAACAACGATAATAATTAAAGAATGTCCATTAAATGAATTAGAACATCCAAGTTATAAGCCCGGAGTCTAGGGGTTTTAGCGTTCCTATGCCTTAGGTAGCTGGTAGACATGTTAGGGCACCTGTCTCAGCTTAGTAGGAACCCATTAGATCAGGACCCTAGCTAGACTTAGATAGACGTCTGTGCTTGCTAGTTAGGAATCCTTGATTGTTAGCTAGACTCCATGTTAGTGATTTGTTTGATTGTCTTAAGAGTTACCTTAGTGGTTCCTGTCTAGCTTTGACTAGGATAGACTTTTAGAATTCTTTGGTCTCTCGCTTGGGTTCATCGATTTCGGACCAAGCTGAACTCATTTCATCGTTGTCTAGCCCTTAGGGAGTCTTAGCGCTTAGTTCCATAATCTTTAGCTGGTTGACCGTAGGAGATTCCTGTAGATTTTCCTAAGTCATATCCTAGGCGTATTTGTGCTTTGATCATCCGACCAAATCCCTTGCCTCGATTCCCATGACCACCACGTTTCTATAATCATTGATCCTTCGAATGTCCCCATTCGCAAAGCTTAATTTCTTTCAAAGTTATTTTTCGATTTCCCTTATTAAAGTTTTCGCTAAGTTTAAATTTTGTTTTAAACCCGCTACGTATATACTTAAAATTTCTCACTTTTCGATTGAGTCAAAATTCCTTGTAGATTTCGGAGTCTAATGGTTGTAATTATAATTGCTAACTCGTAACCATTTTCTTGTCTATATTTTTTCGCATTTCGGTTTAAAGACTCCAATACTATTTTGGAAAATTCGATATACCATTTTCTAACTATGAGATCCATTTTAATCGCATAGCATACATACTTTAAAATCTTTTCCAAGCTAAATGGAATTTCAATTGTTATATGTATACTTATATCTCGTACTCTTTCGTTGACTTAAATTAATTTTTGAAATTCAAAAGTTTTGACGAGATTTTGATTTCTGTTTTATAATGTTTTACATCCTATACCTTTCATACCTATTTGAATATCTTGTCCCTTTTCATAAATCGATTTAATTCTGAGCCGCAATTCTATTTTCCAAATTCGATTTATGAATTTTCCTTTCTTATTTATGCTATTCAAATGACTCGTCGTGCTCCCTTAATATACTTTTCAAGTCACAGATGATTTCAGCTTTCAACAAATCAAAGTTATGTTCAAACATTTTTCCGACTACAGATTTTTGGAAAATTATGTTTCCATAACCACTTCCCTTGTCCTCAATTCACATGACCACCTCATTACAATTATCCTTGATCTTCAAATGTTTTCCGTTGCAAATTTTGATTCTTCCAAAGTTATTTTCGAATGCTTTCCTTATTTGAAGTTTCACTCAATTTAAATTTTGTTCTAAACTTCTTTAAATATGTCTCCCTGAATTTCGATGGAGTTAAAAGTCGTTTTTGAATTTTGAAGCCTTTTGGTCGTAATTTTAAAATTACTATCTTGTACTATTTTTCTAACAATGTATCCTTCGCATTTCGATTTTTAAATTTTATTACTATCCTGATGGTTCGATATACCGTCCTTTTTCCTAACGACAAAAATTTATTTTAACCACCTATCTTACATACCTTTAGAGAAGGACTTCAACTAATTTTGTGTATATCAATTATAGGTTCGACGTACTCGTACTTCAAAAGCTTTTATACCAATACGTTCTTTTTGCGAATCCTTATTTCTCTAAAAGTATCTTCGGTCTTCTTCTTTCGTTAAATTTAAATTTGTTCGAAACGCTTTTGATATATGTAAGGTTTCATGCTCCTTCGCCGACTTAAATCATTTATGTTTTTAAATATCGAAACTTGTGTTGAGATTTTTTTAGATTTGAAGTTTATAATATTTTCAGCATATACTTTCGTATCGATATAAATGTCTTGTCCCTTTTCATATACCGATTTCATTCTGAACCGTATTATTTTCCTAACTCGATTCATAATTTCTTTTCTTACTTGTGCCATTGAAATTCTATTCGAAAACACCTCGTGCTTACTCTTAATAAACTTTTCAAGTCCCTTTGGACTTCGGCTTTTAGCAAGTCGATTTTATGCTCTACATTTTCCATATTTCAGATTTTTGTTTTAAAAAAATATTACTATTTCGAAATCATTCCTGACTTAGACCCTTCATAGAACGGTTTAAAAGTTTTAATACTAACTTGATGAGTTGGAATATCCGTTTCTCTTTCCCTACTACTAATATATTATCTTTCCATTCACCATACACACTTTTGAGATAATTTCTAAAATGTGACTTCAATTATTTTTATATATCGGTACCACGTTCGTTTTGCTCGTACATTAAGATCTTGTATAAATCAATTTTTGTTGGCAAATCCGGATTTCTCTAAAAGTATTTTCTATATGGTTTATTTGGGATTTCTCTTCAGTTTTTAAGATTTGGAAAACCTTTAGCATGCGCTTAAATTCTCCACACTATGCTTGATCTGATTTCAATCTTCGAATCTCAAAACTTTTCCAAAAATTTTAGATTACTGCCGCATAACATTTCTGACCTATGTTTTAATGTTCGAGTAAATGATTTCCTTTTCCTCATGATGATTTTATATAAGCCAATGAACCACTTTTCCTCTTATTACGTATATTCGTCTCAAACTCATTTTCAAACAACTTGTTTATCGACCTCTAAATATTTTTATACGAACAGGGACTCCAACTTTGGAAGTATAACGGTTTTCAAACTTTTCGTATTTTAGAATATGTTAATTACACTATTTTCCATGTGTCCTAATGGAGCATCATTACATCATTGTACGACCGTTTTCATGCTTTTCGATCCTTCTATTCGTTAAAATTTTGATTTCAATTTCTTTCCTATTGTCTGGCCCATAGAGCTTATCGTTGCCTGTGTCAACCTTGTTATAGTTTGGTGGGCCCATTAGTTAAGTGGTTATGTCGTCGTAGTGTTGATTTCGTGGTGTGTATATAGTGGTATGGGTGTTGGCAATTATATGTTGTGTGTAGGTAATTTTCTGCTTGAGTATGATGTGATATACGTATGATAGCAGAATGATAATTTTGATTGGTACCACTTGTTTTATGAGATGTCGTATGCATGTATATCAGGAGGTATACCCGACTATGGCATCTCATAAACTTGTATGTGGTTGATGTGTTGATATGGTAATTATAAATGGATGGATATGGTGTGAAAATATGTGTTACGTGGATGTGTATGCCTTGGAGTGGTATTGGTATGTGTATGGATACTGTGTTACGCATATAAATGTCCTGCTATGATTTGAGTCTCACTCAAGCTTGAGTGGGTATACTCTATGTACTTTGGTATAATTGTATATGGTGGTGAATAATGATGGATGATGTATGTATGGTGTATGAATTGTTGTGCTTGGTTGTGTTACGCACACGATTGTGGGTGGCTATACCAATATATAGTTATAGGACTATATGTGGGGTGAAAATATGGTGAAATATTTGCATGTATTTGAATGACTAAATAAATGCGAAATTATTTTCAAATAAGAGAGGCTTGGTTATTTTCTTATAGTAAGTAATAAGTGTATATTGTTGTATAAATATATTGACTATATATATGTGATTGAAATGCGTGTGTGAAGTTGATTGACTATAATAAGTATGAGTGTACTATGTGCGTGAAAATATGTGTGTAGTGGTAGTAATATTTGATTTCTAGTGCATATATGTAAGCACTCGAAATGAAAGTACTTGGTTGAATTTATGATGCGATTTGGTTGAGGGTAGTTACCAGAGCGACTATATATATGTTAGAAAGTCCGAGGACGGACTTTATTCTAAGGTGGGTAGGATGTAACGACTGGTTTTTGTAGGATTGGATTATCAGTGTGTTTTGCTTGTGATGGTGGGTTCTCTCCTTGTGTGGTTTCCATTTCCATAGCTCTCGCTTTCATTCATCTCGTTGAGATTTCCTAGCTTTCGTTTTCATTCCTTTTGATGTGATCTTCTAGCTTCTTCCTTAGAATCATTGAACTCGGAGTAAGTCACTCGTGACGAGCTTCATATCAATCATATCTTAGAGTATAAATCGATCCTAGAAGCCATAGAAATCTTCCCGAAGCTTCGCGCTTCGAATCGGCACTTTTCGTGCATGTTAGTTGGTTCAAGAAGATCGAACGACCGACTAGATTCCAATTTAGTCGGTCAGGAAATCAACTGGAACCGACTAGTTCATTCAATCAATAATTCAGGAGTTACTGTTTATCTTTAGTCGGTCTAAGAACAACCATCGACCGACTAGATGCTCAACTAGTCAGTCAGGAATCCTTCTCAGACCGACTAACTCTCATTTCCATGATCTCTCTCAGAATTCAGCCTTTAGTCGGTCAATGAACACTCACCGACCGACTAGTTCTCAAACTAGTCGGTTGACAAGCCTTCACAGACCGACTAACTCATAGTCCAGTTTTCCTGAGCGATCTACTGTTTACTCTTAGTCGGTCCATGTTGAACGACCGACCGACTAGATCCTCAACTAGTCGGTCACCAATCCTTCTTTGACCGACTAATCAGCCCAGGAAACCCTAGTTTGCCCTAGCCGCCACACGATTTTCTATATAAACCCCCAATCATTTTCTTCTCTTCCCTCTCTTCTCCTGAACCTCCTCCTTCCCCAAATCATCCCCCTTCATCCCCAAACCCTTCCTCCTTCATCCCAAGCTCATCCATCATCATCCAAACCCTCATTTCACATATCCTACCTCTCCTCAACCTTAAACCCTCATCAAATCCCCCAAAAGCCTCATCCAAACCCATTTCTCCAGGTTTTCCCTCATTTCCAGATCTGAGTGGTAGTTATCCCGGATCGTTCATCCATTGCCGTGGTTGCTCGGCGTTGATCTTCCGCTTCCATTCGGGTAGTGTTCTTCCTTTAATATTCTCTTAACCCCCATTGTGATTTGTGAAACCCTAATAATAATGGATGTTGTTTGATGATTGTTTCTCCATGACAGCGTTTCCCTTCCCCGTAGATTAGCGTTCGTGAGACGAACCTTCATGATCATCATCCCCGGTGCTAGGCAAGTGAAACTTGCACCTCTTGATTTGGGCCATGTCTTAGGCCATTTACCTTGCTTTAGCATAAAAGAGACTAGACGGTGAAAGGATAGCCGTTTAGACGCCATTGACCTAGCTTGACAACGAAGCTTGGTCCGTCACCTTCATCATGCTTGTATGTCACGTTTAATTTCAATTAACGGTACGCGTAATAAATGTTCATGTCATCCATGCATCCTTAACTGCTATTGCATTTTAACTGCCATGTTTAATTTCAATAAACGGTACGCGAATATCGTTCATGCCATTGCATTTTGCCTGTCATGTCTAATTTCAATAAACGGTACGCGAATATCTGTTCATGCCATTGCATTTTGCCTGTCATGTCTAATTTAAATAAACGGTACGCGAATATCTGTTCATGCCATTGCATTTTGCCTGTCACGTTTAAATACAATTAACGGTACGCGTATTAACTGCTCATGTCATTGCATGCTTGAATTCTCATCGTGATTGCGTAGCTTGTTACATACTAGTGCTACTTGTTTCGGCTAGGTGCACCCCTACGCCATACTTGTTAAATACACTTTCTGGCTCGTGTTCCAGAAGACGAGCTCAACACAGCCTGCGGGCGATAGGGCACTCGATGAGTGATCCCTTGTACTTGATACTTGAACACAGCCTGCGGGCAATAGGGCACTCGTTGAGTGATCCCTTGTACTTGTTACTTGACATTACATGTCACAACTACCACTTGCTACTTGTACTCGACTTGACGTGTTTATTTGTACGTGACAAACAGTGATAACAGTGATAATCTTGATTCGTGAATAGTGATTGGTAGCTTTTGCTACATCGTGAGTGATTGGCTTCCCTACCTTTAAAACTGCCGCATCATACTTAAATGCCATGTCATTGCATCTTATTATAACTGCTAGGTTGCTAGTTTACTTTCAGTTTCCTTGCACAAGTCTTTCCAGACTTGCTGACATGTGCCCCTCTCTCTTTTGGGTGTCACATGTTAGACCCAGAGCCAGAGCTTTGTTGCATGGGATATGGTGTTGCTGATGCTGATGTTTGCTGTGGTGGTGAGTGGACACCAGGGGCCTGTCTTGGAGACCGCTCGTGTTCACTTCTTTGTTTAGGTTTGCTGTTAGTTGTTGGTGCGTGGCACCCTTGTATGTATGTTATAATTTTGTTGGCCATGTTTGGGCCTTAGACTCTTTTTCCTTTAGCCTGGTGGCTTTTCTGCGATATTGTAATTTGTTTATGGACATTTGGAGATTCAATAAAATGTCGTCTCATTTCCTTATTATCATTGTTGTTTCGTTTCGCTTTGCAAGGACTTGCCATAATAAGTGTTTTTATACGCTTATCAGACTTGGAGCTTCACAGCTTCAAGTTTGTGCGGACCTTCTCACGTCTCGCCTCCACACTTTTGGGAAGCGGGGCGTGACAGTTTTCATATGAATAGTTCAAAGTCAAGAGACAATGTTGATCAAAGTTGACCCATGAATCTCAAAACGGTGTAGTCAAATCAAATTGGAGCTTGTGGTTAAGATAGAGTGTGGATGAAGATCACTCAAAGGCAATGGAAGCTCAAGACTCTAAGGCATGGAGAAGATGGACTTCAATCTACATCAATAGTGTCATTTGATGTGTTTTATGTATTTTTTTAGTCCATGACCTTAAATATGTTGAAGCCTTTGGTATGAAGCTCCACAAACACTTTGAATAATGTTTTAAAGTGATAAAAATTATTTTGAACAAATTTTAAGAGTGTGTCTGTCATGTCTCGTTCTCCAAAATACCCGAAAATAGGAAGCTTTTCAAGGCATATGTAAAGAATGGAAGGTGATAGTGTCGCGACAGTATTTAGACCCAAGGATTTAACCCCTTGACTCTAAATACTACTCAACGTAAATGGAATATAATATGTAAATCCTACAGGACACTGCATATGCTGGGAAAATATGTATGACAAACAAATAAGTAATGTACATTCTTCAAAATAAAGAAAGATTGCAGTCATAATACAAAGATCATGGAGTCACAAAAACATATATATACATTTATAATTGACCGTTACAAAAGTACATATGATGGTAATATGAAAGTTACAAGTGAAACCCCAGAAAAAATGAATTCATCAGAAATTCAAATAAAATAAAGGTGACCATAACCCAACAGTACAACTCACTCCCTATAAACAAAAAGGAAGTGATACTCGAATCTCGTGTAGCCTCATATGGAAAAGTTATCTCAAGTCTCTGGCTTTAAACCTGGGGAAAGGGGGTGGACACGTCAATGCGTACCCAGCCAGTAGGAACTAAACAACTCTAGGTAGGGAATACTATTCTTAAAATTGTTCTATCTAACTACGCATTAGATAAAATGTGATAAGAAAGAAACAATCTAACTAACTTCATAATTTAAAGCAAAATGGAAACATGCAGTGTTCTTAATCATAAATGTAAAATAAGCAGAAATGGAACACATGATGAAACTCAGGCATAAAAATAACTGAACTACTACAAATAAATGAAGGGGTTATTAAACAGCATTTGTAGTTTTTTTGCATGTAGACTGATGCTTTGGAACCCAGGGTAAATGTAATACGTAAGGATCTGGACTCATGATCGCGCCCCGGATACACGTCCCGGAGCGACGATTGTAGTTTTACCGCAAGCGCACGGCGTAGTGGCGAGCGGGTATCGAACACGAGGAGGTGGTGTTGGTTCCAATCTATCCTAGGTTGGTTTGACTACGAATGTTTTATTGGTGGAGATGGCTACGGTATGATATAATGGAAATGGTGGTGGATGTCGGTGTCGATGATAAAGAAATCGGTCAAATATCGATTCAAATACAATATAATAAAAGAGGGAATTTGCCTTGCGGCGATCCTGTCACAATCGTCGGGCAAAGTATGGGGATTTTAAGATAATAAAAGTGTCTAGGGCTAGGGAATCCCCACTACGGACCGTCATGCATCATCGTTAATAGTGAATCTCAATATTACTAGACTTGCGTTGAGGTGAACTAGTCGCAACTTAATGTAGAACCAAGCTCACGCTCTCGTGCTATTGCCGGTCTATAGCAAACCTAGGTTATGGCCCAATCTCTTGCAAACCCTAACCTAAGCCACTAGCATGAGGATCGACATCATCGTTCAATCGCCCCTCGAGCCCACTCTCGTGCAAACTCGAGTTACGATCTAGGTTGTGATAGTTCGTATTCGTCCAATCTCTTGCAAACGAATATGTGTATAGATTTACAATTAAAAATCCTAGCTTTGGTCCAATCTCTTGCAAACCAAATCTAGAGAAACCCAATTGTAAACCTAAATCGAATATCTAGGCCTTCCCATCGATTAGAATCCAATCTCTTGCAAACCCTAGATCGATGGAAATCCCTATCTATCCGTAATAAATCAATCACAACCTAACCTCCTAGCAATTCTAGCAATTTAGAAATTCATTCATCACAAATATGAAATTAGATCCATAGGGTTCATCCACATGCCCTAGAACATCAAATCTACTCAAGCATAGCAACAACGATATAGGAATCAATAAAAACAATTGCTTGCATGTAAGAAGATAGCAAATCAAAGATTCAAATAATAAGAATAGAAATACTTAGCTTTGATGAAGAATTCCAATCTAAATACAAGCTTTTTGATCCAAGAGGGGGCCTAGGGCATGGCCTAACCTCTAAAAATAACTCTAATAAAACATAATGGGGATCCTCTACAATGGTGGCTACAAACCCCCTTAAATAGCCCCCAAAAAACCCTAGCAAAAAGCCCTAGAAATCCCCTCCAACTCACGCACGAAACGGAGTCCGCGTACAACTTCAATTCTGGCAAGTTACGACTCGGCCGAGTGGGGAAAGCTCACTCGGCCGAGTGAGAATTCCAGCACTGCAGCGTCGACTTGCAGAAATTCCCCAGATTTCATCCGACCTCCAATTTGCGCGTTCTTGGCGGCGTTGGAATCGTCATGAAGTCTACTATCCATAAAAAATATGAGAAAAATAATTTGATGGCTGGAATGATAGCAGATTTGAAAAGAGTAGGAGGATGTCTGAAAATCTGGGCGCCGTGTGTCCTCGGCATCACTCGGTCGAGTGGCAAATGTCACTCGGCCGAGGGGCATTTGGTACTCGGGCGGACGGATTTTGTCACTCGGCCGAGTCGGGCTTCTGGGGCAGACTGACGGATTACAGTAAGTTGGACATTTTGGCTTGCCGTCGTCTGGGTGCCACTCGGGCGGACGGAGTCTCCGCACTCGGCCGAGTCGGCGTGCGATGCTCGGCCGAGTGCACGCTGATACATCTCTGTTGCGTGTCCGATCTGGCCGGCCGAGCGGGGTCTCAATGCTCGGCCGAGTGACTCCTTCACTCAGCCGAGTGGCATGCTGAAAATGCCCAATCTTCATCTTTTCGCTCCCCCGTCGCTCCTACGGCGTTCTTTCTTCTTCCACTCCTCTTCCATTGCAGAATAACCCTCAAAAGGGCCATGGTTGACACTCCGGAGTGGGTGCAAATCCTTTAAGCTCATTTTTGCTCCCGATCGCTCCATATTTTCTGAAATCCGACAAAAACATGAAATAGTGAAAAGCATCGCAATATTGTCGAATAATCTTGAAAAGCGTGATATGAGCAATCGAAATGACGTGAAAACATGCGGAAAAAAGGTGTAAAATATGGAGTGATCAAAATCCCCCAAGCTTACCTCTTACTCGTCCTCGAGGAAGACAAGTAGAAGGCGAACCCGAAGGGTAAAAATAAGGAAAAAATGAAAAAGAATACGAAGTGGAAGGGGTCGCTCGATTATTCTCTCAGATCTTAAGCCATAAGCTACTCATCACGATAACTTGGGAAATACGAATCACATGCTATAAAGATTTCATATCTTACTTAAACATGGTACTTGCAAGCTTTTAAGAACAAAGGTAGGGACTCCCTAAATTCATGCAATCAACTCATATCCACATCATGCATTTCATAGAATTTAATATACGAATGTTGGCAATGCACTTTTCAATCAAAAGTTATAAATGAAGCATATAAGATACACATCAAACATGCAATAGAGAATAGAATAAGAGTCATGGCATTCACATATTTATTTCAAATCATGAAAAATCTCCATATCTAATATATTTTGCTAAGTTTCAGCATTATCAAACTTTCCCATTCGTGCACCTCTCCACTCTAATGTCGTGCTCACTCATATGGTCAAACGAGTTCACCCCCCCAAGCTTAGCTTGAGGCATCGCATCTAAAGGAATATGATAGTGGAAAAATGGGATTTTTGCCTTGGTTTTCCCAAGTATTTTGTGGCTCCAATAATGAGATAGAGAAACATTTTTTTTCTTCTTTTTTTTTCTCTTTTTTTTTGAACTTTTTTTTGTTTCTCACTTTTCTTTTTGGATTTTTGTAGGAGCTATATGATTTGTATTTTTGGCTCTTGGCTCCTTTTTGGCTTTTTGGACTTTTGGAGCTAACTTTTTCTTTTGTAGGGATTTTTGGGAAACAGATGCGATATAAGTAGCTTTAGGAGGTGAACTCAAGTGACATGTAGAGAATAAAAAGATATATGTGGAGAAAGAAATAATGTAACACTCGGTTCACTCTAAGATGTGCACGAACGGTTCAATAAAATAATACTTCAACTAAAACTCATATGTAAGCATGGATATTCTCAATCATTTCAATAAATAGTGAAGTCAAGCAGTAAGTTTACAATCATATCAGGCATGCAACAGAAGGTGGATAAGACAATAAAACTGATGCTTCAGATATACTAATGATGCGTGAATCTTGGTGCATTTCCAACAAAAGCATACCAAACACTAATCCATACATTCAGTTTCAATTAATATCATGCATTCATATAGAGAAATCATCAAAAGAATATATAAGCAAGCACATGGATAGTAGGACTATGAAATACTCCAAGTAGCATGGCAAGGAATAATAAGCATCGTGATGGTTGCTAAAGCAATAAGAGACATCATCATAAGGAACAAATCTAGCGAAAGGAGGAAAAGAAAATAAAGATATAAAATAAAAGAGAGGAAAGAAAAGAAAAACAAGCACACAATATGATGCATGAACACACATAAACGGAAAATAAGATGGAAAAATCAAAAAGATGATGCAAAATTTTGAAAAATTTCTAAATTTCTATAAAAAACCTAAAATAAAGTAAAAATGCAACTAATGCATCTAAATGGCATGGAAATGCACTCCCCCAAGCTTAAACTTCACATTGTCCTCAATGTGATCATAATGAAAGAATATGAGGAACAACGATAATAATAAGGGGGTGAATGAAAAATGATGAAATGAATGACATGAAATCCTAATGCAACTACATGCACATACAATGATGCATGAGAGCGCTTTCCCCCAAGCTTATACCAAATAATCCTATTCAAATGACTTGACCAAAAATATCACGGCTTCACTAAGCGATATCAAGTCAAACAAATAAGAAAGTGAGGTTTCACTTGAACGAAATGCTCGATGGTGGTGAGCAAAAGGATGTGACACATCAAAATATGAAGAGGGGAATTAATATATATAATGGGTCTGGGGTGTAAAAATTTTGTTGCCGTCATAAGAGGTGATATTTATTCAATCAAATCTATACGGTCCCCTCGCTGTCGAGAGGATTCGTGTTTATTCAAAGCATAAAAATTTCTACACTACTGGATTGATATCACCTATAGCAAAAGGCGGATCCAGTATCTTTGCCGGTGCAGGCAACTGCTCCAACTGCTCTTTCCGTGGCTCTGCCAAATGCGTGTGTCCACGGACTCCATCAGACTCCAGCAATGCGGCTCTCAGCACCTCTCCAAGGACTCCACCTGTACCCTGCAAGAGATAAGCCGCATCAATCTGATGTGGATAATTCTTCCCCAAAATAAATGTATTCCAAAGAGGGTCATCAACATAAGTATTTAAAATTAAAGACGGGTGACGACACTTCCCTGGAAATAAATCTCCACTCTCGTATACCACGTCGATCAACTCCTCGTTGTTCGCCTCAGGTTGTTCAGGTAGCTTGGGCATATAAGCGTAGGTCTCATCAGGCAGCTCCTCATCATCGTCAGACTTATCCCATCGCACCTCCTGATCATATTCAATAGCATCCATGGGTGCTAACTCCTCGCTCTCCTCCTCGTATACGTCCCATCGTACCTCTTGATCGTATGTACATGAATCCTGCAAAAGGCACGATGAGTTGCCAAAATCTGAATTATAAAAAACATCATACACGGGAGGGGAATCAAATATAAAGGGCAAGGGAGTAAAGAGATCTCCCTGAAGGGGAGCCATAAGCTCTGTGGGATTGTCCTCGGTGTCAGTGGAAGGGTGGTCCTCTGAGGGATGCTCAGCCTCTGTAGAAAGTTGAGGCGGCTGCGGTAGCTCGAAAGGAGGAGGGTAATGCTTGGGATCCTCATGAATGGCTATGTCATCGTCCCAATGCACGGCCTCCTCGGTGACAAGCTCTGGCTCCGCATGTAAGGCCTCCTCAAAAGCAAGCTCTGGCTCTTGTGGGTGGCAAGGGGGAGCGACGATGGCACAAGCTGACTCTCCCCCAAGCTGAACGTGGACATCCTCCTCAGGCTCCTCAGGTATAGAAGGCAATGTAAATGTCATCATCTCCTTTTCATGCCTCCTTCTTTGTTTCTGTCCAGGAGCTCGAGGCAGCCGATTGCATGGCTTGGCCTCCTCAATAGTAGGTGCAGGTGGCTCTATGGGCTCATGTATCTTGACCGCGGTATAAAAGTGGGTCTTGTGCCCCTCAATTAGGGCGTAGACTCCATCATCAATTGTGCCTATGGAAGAGATACGATGAGTAATAAAGTTTTGAAATTCAAGCTCAAAAGGATCACCTGCCGTTATTGTCAATGGACCGGAATTTCGAACTATGTCGACAATGTTTCTCAATAGGTCCGTGTATGTGTCCTCCTTTGACAGTTCAGATGTCTCTATTTGTGGAGTGTTGATGGTGTAAAGGTGGATATGATCACCTTCAAGTGAAGCATACACTCCATCTATGATAGTACCTGCGCTAGAGACATTAGCCATAACAAAATCGATGAATACTTGGTCGTATGGTATACTTACCGTAACGGTTAGTGAACCGGTAAATCGAGCATCATCTATCATTTGCTCCAAGGCTGCTGCCAACTGTAGATCACTGAACTTCCCCACTTGCATCCTCTTCAAAAACTCACGTGAGGGTCCCTTAAGCCTTCTAGTGAAGATATCAAATAGCGTGGAGTCATTCCACTCATGGTCTGACTCCGTCTGGAACATTTCTAACATTCCTTCAAACCTAGACAAGGCTTCCCCAAAGGATTCTCCATCAGCCTGATAGAATGCAGCGAGATATATGTAGGATTGTATAGAGCCCGCTCGCATTTTCTTTGGAAGCACCATCGCTGCAACAACTGCACCTGATCAATCAAAGTAAACAACCTGGAAAAGACGTCAGTGGTACAAGGAGAGATAAAGATAATAATAACAGGTGGTGGGAAAAAATCTCTCTTAATGTTTTTTTTTATTTTTTTAATGTAGTCTAATCAACCTAATTGTGACAAATTGGCACCCAACGGAAAACACCTCCCCGGCAACGGCGCCAAAAACTTGATCGCGCCCCGGATACACGTCCCGGAGCGACGATTGTAGTTTTACCGCAAGCGCACGGCGTAGTGGCGAGCGGGTATCGAACACGAGGAGGTGGTGTTGGTTCCAATCTATCCTAGGTTGGTTTGACTACGAATGTTTTATTGGTGGAGATGGCTACGGTATGATATAATGGAAATGGTGGTGGATGTCGGTGTCGATGATAAAGAAATCGGTCAAATATCGATTCAAATACAATATAATAAAAGAGGGAATTTGCCTTGCGGCGATCCTGTCACAATCGTCGGGCAAAGTATGGGGATTTTAAGATAATAAAAGTGTCTAGGGCTAGGGAATCCCCACTACGGACCGTCATGCATCATCGTTAATAGTGAATCTCAATATTACTAGACTTGCGTTGAGGTGAACTAGTCGCAACTTAATGTAGAACCAAGCTCACGCTCTCGCGCTATTGTCGGTCTATAGCAAACCTAGGTTATGGCCCAATCTCTTGCAAACCCTAACCTAAGCCACTAGCATGAGGATCGACATCATCGTTCAATCGCCCCTCGAGCCCACTCTCGTGCAAACTCGAGTTACGATCTAGGTTGTGATAGTTCGTATTCGTCCAATCTCTTGCAAACGAATATGTGTATAGATTTACAATTAAAAATCCTAGCTTTGGTCCAATCTCTTGTAAACCAAATCTAGAGAAACCCAATTGTAAACCTAAATCGAATATCTAGGCCTTCCCATCGATTAGAATCCAATCTCTTGCAAACCCTAGATCGATGGAAATCCCTAGCTATCCGTAATAAATCAATCACAACCTAACCTCCTAGCAATTCTAGCAATTTAGAAATTCATTCATCACAAATATGAAATTAGATCCATAGGGTTCATCCACATGCCCTAGAACATCAAATCTACTCAAGCATAGCAACAACGATATAGGAATCAATAAAAACAATTGCTTGCATGTAAGAAGATAGCAAATCAAAGATTCAAATAATAAGAATAGAAATACTTAGCTTTGATGAAGAATTCCAATCCAAATACAAGCTTTTTGATCCAAGAGGGGGCCTAGGGCATGGCCTAACCTCTAAAAATAACTCTAATAAAACATAATGGGGATCCTCTACAATGGTGGCTACAAACCCCCTTAAATAGCCCCCAAAAAACCCTAGCAAAAAGCCCTAGAAATCCCCTCCAACTCACGCACGAAACGGAGTCCGCGTACAACTTCAATTCTGGGCAAGTTACGACTCGGCCGAGTGGGGAAAGCTCACTCGACCGAGTGAGAATTCCAGCACTGCAGCGTCGACTTGCAGAAATTCCCCAGATTTCATCCGACCTCCGATTTGCGCGTTCTTGGCGGAGTTGGAATCGTCATGAAGTCTACTATCCATAAAAAATATGAGAAAAATAATTTGATGGCTGGAATGATAGCAGATTTGAAAAGAGTAGGAGGATGTCTGAAAATCTGGGCGCCGTGTGTCCTCGGCATCACTCGGTCGAGTGGCAAATGTCACTCGGCCGAGGGGCATTTGGTACTCGGGCGGACGGCTTTTGTCACTCGGCCGAGTCGGGCTTCTGGGGCAGACTGACGGATTACAGTAAGTTGGACATTTTGGCTTGCCGTCGTCTGGGTGCCACTCGGGCGGACGGAGTCTCCGCACTCGGCCGAGTCGGCGTGCGATGCTCGGCCGAGTGCACGCTGATACATCTCTGTTGCGTGTCCGATCTGGCCGGCCGAGCGGGGTCTCAATGCTCGGCCGAGTGACTCCTTCACTCAGCCGAGTGGCATGCTGAAAATGCCCAATCTTCATCTTTTCGCTCCCCCGTCGCTCCTACGGCGTTCTTTCTTCTTCCACTCCTCTTCCATTGCAGAATAACCCTCAAAAGGGCCATGGTTGACACTCCGGAGTGGGTGCAAATCCTTTAAGCTCATTTTTGCTCCCGATCGCTCCATATTTCCTGAAATCCGACAAAAACATGAAATAGTGAAAAGCATCGCAATATTGTCGAATAATCTTGAAAAGCGTGATATGAGCAATCGAAATGACGTGAAAACATACGGAAAAAAGGTGTAAAATATGGAGTGATCAACTCACACCCAAGGTGGGTGGAAAAGTGGTACCTTCCAGTGGAACACGCACTGTGGAACAAGGTCTCTCATAACTCCCCCGTTTCAGGAGTAAGAATATCATATTATACACATCATATAGCTCATGGTGCATCACGAGTACACGCATGGGCCTCTCAAAATCTGTCCAACTCCCCTGTTTCGGGAGTGCGAGTGAGAAACAAATCAATCTAGTCCAGTTATTATGTACACATTCTACTCGGGTTTCCCCTAACCTCGTATCTGGAATTCTCACCTACCTCGAGTTAGATCGAGGCATCCATGTTGTTATAATACTCTCAAGTACTCACTCTCAAAATGTGACAATGTCCATTATTTCAACATTTGCACGGTCACATCTATGCTAACATCAATTCATATGCCACCAGCATCACATTAGTATCACGCTTTTCATAACCATTATTGCATCACAAAATTATACATGCAATATTGCATAAACATCTTGGCATGAAATGGCACATCATCAACATAACACAATCGTTTAATGAAGATCAACATATGAATCTAGCACCTAAACATGGCAACATAGTTAGTATCGTATACATAAAGGAAGCATCAACATACTACAATTAGCATCATGGACGTCACTGTTGAGGGATGTATGCCCTCAATTCATTTGTATTTGATGCAAATGGATTTTAATATTAAAGATGTGGATTATTGCATATAATGTAATAGAAATATATATATTGTAAAATGTTTACAAATATATTTTATAAAGGCATAGAAATGGGTTTTTAGGATAGTCCCATTCGAACCATATTTTCAAACGGATCAAAAATCAGCTCAATCGGAGCTTCAAAGCTCAAGTTACAGCCCAAAAGGCCAGAATTGGGCTTTTGCCCAGTTCTGGCCCAGCCTAACCCATACTGGGCGGGCTAGCCCAGCCCATGCAGGTTGGGCTAGCTCACCTAGCCTGGGCAGGCGAGTCCAGCCTGCTAGGCAGGCTAAACCTATCCGCAAGGCGGGCTAAGCTCGCAGGCGAGTCCAGCCAGCTCGGCGGGCTGGACCCACCCGCTAGGCAGGCTAAGCCTGCCTGCTGATGTGGGTGGGCATGCCCAGCTAGCTGGTGGGCCCCACAGGCGGGCCCACCCTTCAGAAACCTAAGGGGTTAGTGGGGCTATGATTTTCAGCCGATTCCTGACTTTTGCTCAACTTTGAGCATTCGTTTGAGCTGTCAAACGAAGTCGAAATCGATCGTCGTTTATTTGTATGTGTTCACCGTTCATAGCTCTTCGATTTGATAAGTTGTATCACTTGCAACGCTCAACGGTGAGGGAGAGAAAATTAGTTGAAGTTTAGCCTTAGTGTAAGGCAACTTTAATTTAATTTTCTCCCCTAATTTATTAGTCACACATTCTCGTGAGACGAGCAATGGGTCCAGCCTCCTATATAAATAGGGGCTGGCTCCTTTTGGAAAAATTGCACCAAGTCTCCAAATTCGAGAAGCTCCCAAAAGTTTGGAGTATGCTCGGATTAAGACTTAAATTAATTATTCCCTCTCCCCCTAAATTCTTCTTTGCTCCTGATCGGGAATTAGAAAAGCTACGAAGGAGCTCGGATCGGATCCGAAGTCTTGACGGAGGATCCACTCAAGATGAAATCTTCTTCGGCATATGGTTGGATTGACGGCAAGGGTGTTGCTCGCCTCGGGACGTGGTGCGGTTCAGGGAACGGTTCGACTCGGGACGAGGTGCGGCTCGGGACGTGGTTCGGCTTGGGAGAGCGGCGTGGGGCCAAAGAAATGTTGCTGAAAACGACGATTCGTATTCTGCAGAAACAAAGTAAAAAGTATGTAGTTTAATTATTAGCATGCGTTTATAATTACAAATGTTAGATAGATCTATCCTTTGGGTTGGTCGAACCCAACCCCGGGATGGTAGAGATCTTGGCTAGGGTTAATATCTTTAGGGCTTGATTTAAAAATGTTTTAAATCTGTATTTTTCGCTGCATATTTATTTTCGTCGTCCGATCGAATTGGGCCAGACGTCGATTTTATGGCCCTAAGGACCCAGAAAACCCTTCAGTGGTATCAGAGCCAGACTGCATGATCTATGTTTTGCAGTTATAAAATGTACGTGATATAGTATGTTTCTCCATCAGATGGAGGTTTTATTTAAACTATTAAATTGTCGTTTTCATGTGTGAATTGTGAAATTTTTTTTTGAAAATTACATCTAATTATAAAATCATGTGATAATTTTAATAAGTTATATCTTTAAAATTATATGATAATTTTGATGTAACTTAAACTTATGAGATAAAACCTTAAGTTGCAAGCTTAGCAAAAAAATTATGAGATAATTTTATTTGCTATGTTGTCATGCTAAAATATTTAGATGATAAATTTTAATAATTATATAATGTTTCTTATTAATTATGTGATAATACAAGAAAAACTATTAGGATATCCATTAAAAACTTTCAAAAAATTATAAGATAATTTTTGGACATGCTATGATTTAAAATTGTTTAAATGCCTACTACATGATTAGGATAACACCCCAACAATCCTTATAGTTGATAAGGACATTAATAAAAGTTATTAACCAATCCTAATAATTTCGAATTTTAGGATTCAACTAGTTGATAGGATTAACTAGTTTTAATGAAGTCATATCTAGTTGATGCACACATATGAATAATAAGTTTCCGTCAATGGACCATGATCCGGTCTAGTGTGTTTTGACTAATGTTGTGGATCATCTTAGCTTTACTGGGGATAGTGATCCTGGCCTAGCCAAATCCCTAGCCGTGTTCCGCTGGACCGCAAGGATGTGAATTATGATTATATGACACCGTCGATTACATCTAGTCAATTACGTTAAAAATCTTCTTCAAGGTTAGCCGTAGCCCTCCTTACTTTTGGATTTTGGAAATCAGGGATTTCATGTTATAGTTGTTGAGTCAACTCAAGCTGTAACATGACTATCTTTTGGGAACCAATTCCATTAAACATGTGATGTAGTTCGACTTAACCCAAACCATCGCGTCGTGAACAAACCGAGTGCCTGTATAAGTTAGGATTGGAAAAAAGTAAGGGTCTGACTAGACTAGTCGTTATGATTTGTTGATCCAACTCAAGGTCATAAGTGACTAGGGGTAAAAACCATAAGGGGTAAAAACCATAAGAGTCATCTACCGATTGTAGAGTTAAGCAACTTGTTGAGCCAACTCAAGGTTATGAGACTAGGATGGTCGGGTCACTTCCCACTAAATATTATTATTCGTTCATCTATATGGCTTAAGATGATTGCTAAAATAGTGGGAAGATATAATTGAATAAAAATCCATTTTAACTATATTTAAAAATCATTGAACATATGCTAAACTAGGATAGTTCTATGTTCCACCAGATGGAATCCAAGACATAATATCCTAAAGGAAAATGTAAACTGGTCAAGATGATTGCTTAAGGAATATCCAGCCAAGATCAAGTTTTATAGTCTAAACCAGGTTCTCACTGACCTTAAACTGTCCTTCCTAGCACAAGCCTACGGACAATGATTTTCTTCAGCTCTGTATCCAACAAAATAAAAGCATGCTACCTATCACTCGCCTCTATGAGGGGCAGCTTGAACATACTGATGTTCAAAGCAAGTTTCTTCATACAATTTGTTGAGTCAACTCAAGGTTGTATGGAAAATGGTTTCGATCCACAAGATTCGAAACTTTGATTAAACTGTTTGACTCGAAGATGAGTGCACGAGCGGTGCAAGACCATGTATCCAAAACAGATCTTGGTCAAGCAACTTGTTGAGTCAACTCAATGTTGTAAATCTCAAGTGTTTGGATACGTGAGGTGCTTGCACAGCTAATATTTTTTTGGAAAAGTATTATCTAAATGTGATTTAGAACGGAGAAGGCATTGAGGAAAGTCGGTTGAGAAAGAAAGTTTTAACTATGATAAGAAAAGGCAAAAATAGGATGAACTAAAAATGTGACACTTGATGTCAAGATTTCAGGATAATTGTTATACAAAAGGAGAACACATTCTGGCGAATGTCGTCACTTTGCTTCTGAAGCAATGCCTCGGTGTGAATGTTTTGTATAACGATATTGTATTAAATATTAATACATGAATACACAAGTTATATAAACTTTATCTATGGAAAAATAAACTAGGCAGTACCAATGAGAAAAGACTTGACAAGTCACATAAAGAGAGTTTTGATCTCTCGTATTATGAGTCGAAAGACACTTGTAAGTCTTGTCTCAAAGGTATGATGGCCAAACTCCTTCTGTAAGACAGTGGAAGAATGAGTTGGAGAACTTACGGTCTTATACATACGGATGTATCCAGACCCAAGTTTAAATTAGCCTAGATGTGGTATACTTATTTTATTACGACATGTGTTCTTGATGAAACACAAGTCTGATAAAATAGAGTACACAGTAACAGAAGTATTTGAACTGCTTCGATCAGACTGAAGAGTCAAATACTTAGCTATTTGATTCTTGAGTAATTAAAAAAATGTGATTTTCACTCAGGTCAAGTCTCTTAACCCATTGGTGTGTTGGAGAGCATGAATCGCACTTTGTTAGACATGGTTGACACATGGCAAGTGACTTTGAGTTACAATCCTCACTCTGAGTTAAGTCTCAGATAGCAATGCCTAGTTTTTAATAAGGTTCTGAGAGGACCTTATCAATATGATATTCCTCAAATTAATCGTTAGGAAGTTAAAGGATTACTCGAGTCTCGTGAGACGAAAATTCGAGTAAGATATCATAGTTGATGATGGCATAGACAACTTCCAAGATGTCATTCGGGGTAGTGACTCTGAGAAATGGCTTCACGCAATCCAAAAAGGTCTATACACGTAAATAAAGTATGGACTTTAGTTTACGTGCACAAGGAAAGTGTTCCTTTGGCTGCAAGTGAATCTTCAAGATAGAAGATTGGTGCAGATGGAAAAGAGTGAAGTACAGTTATGCTAGTTAAGAATAGTTATCATTAGATATCCTATAAATGGAATGTGATGAAAATTTCTTGCCAACAAATGTGTACAGATCTATTCGGATTGGACTCGATGTAAATGCTTATGATGACCATGAAAACTGGAGCATTCATATAAAGTCTGTTTTCTAAATATGATTTAGAAGAACAAACTTATATGAATCATCCAGAGAGTTTTCAAGGTCAGTAGGAGTGAATTAAAAGCATGCGAAGCATCAAGGAGCCGAAACATATATTTTGATAAAGTGCTCAAAGAGTTTGACACTTTATCAGAAATTATTATGAACCGTGCAGTTGACCGGTAACTATGTAGGATTATTGTCATAATGTACTATGTGCTGGATGAGATCCAGGCAAATTAAATATTATAGATTCCAAGATACCAAGAAAATTATTTGGATGAGATTCAAATGTGTGGTATAACATGAACATAGAAACTCCTTAAGTCTATAACTAAAGACAATTTAGCAGATTCACTCTCGAAGGCTCTGCCACATAAAGTCTAGAGAGACTTATGTGTAAATGCGGTATAAGATACCGGGATAAATGGGTCTGAGTGCAAGTGAAAGATGTTAGGAGATAGGTATGCCCTCGAACTCGAGGCAATTTATCTTTGTGTATGTGTACAAACATCTTGTTCAAAATTACAGTAAGGTGTATGGTAAAAATTTATCTAAGTCAATAAAAATATAGTTGACATTAGAACTTAGGTAAAGTCCTAAAACTTAATGCAATGTTAAACAAGAATCGAAATTAGGATCTCGATCATAGAGAATTGTTTGAATGTTAGTAGCATAAGTCCAAAATCATTCGTGGTCATGGATGTTTCAAGAAAAGGATATCCAAACATCAGATAGACCATTGTTTCTTTGTCTTTGCCATGGAGTGGTGACGATGATCGCATGGTCGTTCGACTTGGCGAAGTCGGAGACGAGACACAGGTGCTCTTTGGAGAATGAGTTCATTGAACGACCCAACGGGAGTTATCACATGGTTAACATAACACATTTGTCAGTGATAACTCTCTGTGATGATAGGCAAATTGGTCTTTAGCCTTGAGGTCATTATACGAACATGTACATAAACGGTGTCACTTAGATTTTTGACTTAGCTTCGAGGCAATGCCTATCGAAAGGTCTTTGGTTGGGTGACACTTGAAGCGTCTGAGGAGGGTAATGACCAAGAAAGAATCTGTCTCTTCCGTTATGGGGAGTTAGTGTCACATGCGTTGGTTCTGTCTTTAGAAAAAAACTTTGGCCAAAGTATGTTAGAAGAAGTCCAACATTATTTGACTAAGGACCGATGGAGACTAACCGGCTTCGAGCTATTGGGGTTGACAGTTTAACCGTACCCTAGGCTTAAGTAGACGACATAGTCTTGACAAAGGGACTAAAACTGCGGTATTCATCACATACACAGTCATGGTGGTCCTGACAATACTCATGTCAATGACTTAACTACATAATTATGATATCGAAACAGGTACGTCACCTGCTGCTCGTGTCATTGCCGTCTGGGGTTTCAAGCACCACCTATAGTAGGGTCAGGCTGTAGGGTCTCACATAGAGTGAGAGCTTCGTCAATTAATAGGTAGAATTAAGGGAGATAATACATTGGATGTATGGGAATTAATTAAGTCGCAAAGAGTTTGCGATATAAGACATCAAACTGTAAAGAGGTTGCAGATAGCTTCTGTATTCGAGATAAATGATTCTGAGTGCAAGTGGAAGATGTTGAGTGATATATGCCATTCGTTCATTTGTATTTGATGCAAATGGATTTTAATATTAAAGATATGGATTATTGCATATGATGTAATAGAAAATAATATATATATATATATTGTAAAATGTTTACAAATATATTTTATAAAGGCTTAGAAAAGGTTACATCGATTCTTGGGATAATCCCATTCGAACCATGTTTTCAAACGGATTGAAAATCAGCTCAATCGGAGCTTCAAAGCTCAAGTTACAGCCCAAAAGGTAAGAACTGGGCTTTTGCCCAGTTCTGGCCCAGCCTAACCCAGACTGGGCGGGCTAGTCCAGCCCATGTGGGCTGCGGGCTGGGCTAGCCTGACCAGCCTGGGCGGGTGGGTACATCCCGCTAGGCAGGCTAAACCCGCCTGCAAGGTGGGCTAAGACCGCGAGCGGGTCCAGCCTGCCCGCCCAGTAGGCAGGCACGCCCAACTGGCTGGTGGGCACCATAAGTGGGGCCCTCCCTTCAGAAACCCTAAAGGGTTAGTGATGGCTGCGATTTTCAACCGATTCGTTACTTTTGCTCAACTTTGAGCATTCGTTTGAGGGGTCAAACGAAGTTGGAATCAATCGTCGTTTGTTTCTATCCGTTCACCATTCATAGCTCTTCGATTTGATAAGTTGTATCACTTGCGAAGCTCAACAGAGAGGGAGAGAAAATTAGTTGAAGTTTAGCCTTAGTGTAAGGCAAAACTAATTTAATTTTCTCCCCTAATTTATTAGTCCCACATTTCTCGTGAGACGAGCAAGTGGTCCGGCCTCCTATATAAATAGGGGCCGGCTCCTCTTGGAAAAATCACACCAAGTCTCCAAATCAGAGAAGCTCCCAAAAGTTTGGACCACGATCAGATTAAGACTTAAATTAATTATTCCCTCTCTCCCTAAATTCTTCATTGCTCCTGATCGGGAATTAGCAAAGCTACAAAGGAGCTCGGATCGGATCGGATCCGAAGTCTTGATGGAGGATCCACTCAAGGTAAAATCTTCTTCGGCGCGTGGTTGACTCCGCAACAAGGGTGTCTCTCTTCTTAGGTTCGGGACGAGGCGTGGCTCGGGACGAGGTTCGACTTGGGAGAAGCGGCGCGGGGCCATAGAAATGTTGTCAAAAACGACGCTTCGTATTCTGCAGAAACAAAGTGAAAGTTATGTAGTTTAATTATTAGCATGCGTTTATAATTGCAAATGTTAGATATTTCTATTTGTAGGGGTTGGTCGGACCCAACCCCGGGATAGTAGAGATATTCGCTAGGTTTAATATCTTTAGGGCTTGATTTAAAAATGTTTTAAATCTGTATTTTTCGCTGCATATTTATTTTCATCGTCCGACCGAATTGGGCCAGACGTCGATTTTATGGTCGTAAGACCCAGAAACCCTTCAGCCACAACATTAAAGATAATATTCATACTCCACTTATGATTTTTTCCTACATATTCTCTCATATAAGGCTTAACACCTTTATTTATAACCCAACATAAAGCATGACAATTTCCCTAACATGAAGTATGGTGTAAACAATATAGCATGAAGCAATAACTATGCTATAAAACATACTAATTTATGGAGTTATGGCATACAACATTGTAATTATGACATGAAACACACTAATTTATGGCATGAATTATACTTTTACAAAAACATAATTAACATGGCATAATTAACATGGCATAATTCACATGGCATTACTAACATGGCATTACTAGCATGACATAATACATGATGTAGTATGGTGAACTATATGGCATACGAGACGTGACATGACACATTTAAGTAGCATGGGAACTTCATGGCATAAGAGACATGGCATAACACATTATGTAGCATAGTTAGCTCTATGGAATAACAGACATGGCATAACACATTATGTAGCATGGTGAGCTCTGTGGCATAGGATACATAGCATAACACATTATGTTGCATGGTTTAAATGAGTTAAACATAACATGAACTTTAACATAGCAAAAATTCTAGCATGGCATGAATTAGACAACATCATCTAAACATAATTAACTAACAATTCTAAGGATGATATCTCAACTTAAAGTTGAGACTTACTACCTTAATGAAGCCTCTTCTATTCCAACTTAGCCTCCTTCTCTTTGTGCTCCTTCTTCCTCAAGCAAGTGTATGGTGTGGTGGTGATTTTGGCCAAGGGGAGGAGGAGAGATGGGTAGTGATGGTGGTAGTGATGGTGCTCGGCCAAGGGAGGAAGAGATGGAGGAGGGTGGCCGGCCATGAGGGAGAGAAAGAGAGGAGAGAACTAGAGGAGAGAACAAGAGGAAGAGAGAGTTATCTCTTTTGTTTTTGTTTTTCTTGTTTTTCTATTTTTCCTTTCTTTTTCTCTTTTATATCTCTCCCTTCATTAATCATCATACTAATTAACAAGAGGATGACAAGTGTGTTGACTCATCCTGAGCATGGATGACAGTAAGGAGGGAGTGCCATGTTTGGGGGTTATGTGTCATCCTTAGAAAATTGGGTTTAAAACATAAATGATTTAAGGAAAAATTGACACATGGATGGTGATGTGGCAAGGGAGGAAAAATTATAATTTCCTTTTTAGAAAAATATGAATACAAGTATTAAACCATGTAGTTATCATGTAGTATACAACATAATACATAGTATTCTGATTTAGAATGTAGTTAAAATGTAAAAACAAAATTTAGTATTATTAAAATATGTTAAAATTTTTGGAAAATTCCCCAAATACATGAAAATTATAATTGTATTAAATACGATCAAAAATATATAGTACAATACCCGTATATATGAAAACAGGGAGTTACAGTGTCACACTCCTCCATGCTACATGTTTATGTATCAGGAGGGAGTCGACTCCTGGAGTATTGACAGACCCAGAATGGCTTCGGCCACTGGCTGAGAGTCAAATCCTTAAGGACAAAGAGTCAACTCCTATGACCAGTAGTCGACTCCCAAATGAACATGAGTTGACTCATATGCCCCCAACGGTCGAAAATTGACTGCTTTATTGATTGATGTGAGTTGTCGATTTTTAGCAGTTTGAAGGTGATTTTCTATGTTTGTCTTGTGCAAAAATTGTCTTTAAATACTAAGAGTCTTTACTAGGTTTTAACAATAAGGAGAAAAGATTTTTATAATTTTTTCTAAGCACTTTGTTAAGATTTTAAAATCTCTCAATCTCTCTTCCTCTCTCAATTTTTAGGCCAATTTTGATCTTATTTTCAAAAAGCTTTTAAGCAATTTATTTATGGCATTCTCTTGATCTCAATCCTTAGATCTTCATCTCTAACTTTTAAGATTGGATCAAGAAGTTTTTTTTGATTCTCAAGCGATTTTATTCTTTAATCTTTTTCTTAAAATCGAAGTTTTCTTATAGCCACTTATTCACACGAGCTTCAAATCAATCGGCTATAAGATCGTTGTAATCGCTACAAAATGTAAATATAACCACAAAGACAGTTGGTTGGTAAGTTGTAAGTACTTGTTTGTACTTGGTGATTGGAAAGCCTTTTGCACGAGATCCTCACGTGGTGAGGTTGTTGGTTGTATAAGCTCTCTTATCGGAGAAGATGCAAGGTTGTAAGAAAACATCTCATTTGAGGCAAGGTAGCTCTCACTTGAGAGTTGGGTAGTGGAAATCAAAGTCGGTTGGCTTGGTATTGGAGGTAAACTTGGGTGGGTGAACTGGTATAAATCTCTGTGTGTTTGTGATTGGTATTATCTCTCCATCTCATATCTCTCATTACTTGTTGAGTTATTTAATTTCCATCGTGCATTTCATTCTATTGCAAGTAATATTATGTGGTTGGTTAAATACCTAGTGGAGTAACATCCGTAGGAAACTTAGGCTTTACTAGAAGAATTTTTATTAAGCTATTGTTTTTTTAGCAACACTATTCAACCCCCCTTTAGTATTGCTTGTCGTTTGTTGGATCCTAACTTAATCGACTACTCTATTGTTAAGGCCAAAAATGGTGGAAAAAAAATGTTTGGGCTAACGTTGACTCTTCGGTCAAGGTGGTGTCTCATCAGTGATTTAAGTGGGACTCTCGGTTAGTAGAACCTTGGGTCGTTGGTGGAAGGAAAAGGAGTTCCTGATAGAAGCGCTCTCAGCCTTGGAGTTGAGCACAATAACCGTTCGACCCTCTGATTGGGGAACCTCGTGTGTCTGGTATCGGGAGTTGTCGTTCGACCCTTTGGTTGGGTCGTATCTCGAAGGATAACTGAATAGAATGAATGTATGAGTCTCCTGTCAGATCAAGCTTAGATCACCAGCACCACAAATGAATGTCAGGGGGTCAGATCTGGGTTTCGACCCAAATCCCCTCTGATGCTTAAGTTATAATAAAGAACTTAAGGGAGGGATAGGGGCTGTCAAGATTGAATCACGGAGATTCACATTGAATTAGTCGCCGTAAGCTATTTGGAGGAAGAAATATGATATGGAAAGCAGAATGTAAGAATGTAGTTTTTCGTACCTTTCAGCCTGCTTACTCTAACTGTCTTTTCAGTTTTTATAGACTTCGGATTCCTTTCAGAGAAATTGAGGGAGCTAACAGTCACCAATCATGGCAGTACGATCCTCTCTCATCAATAGGGGTAACCGTAATCCACGTCTAACGCTAATTATGTGCCATTAACGATTACCTCCTTGAGCTACGGAAGCTCAATGGGGTGTTGACTGAATTGGTGTTTCGTTGCGACTGTTGGCCTTGCAGGCTTTGTAAGCACATGAAATGTCTTGGCGGGCTTGCTGGAGGTAATACGACCCTTCCCTCGAGTGCCAGCCCAAGTATTCAACAATGGCTCCCGTCACTCGAGCACAGACAATATGCATGTTGGGGTCAAGTGACGTGATGTCTCATTAATGGGGCATGGTAGTCGAGGCGGGAGTATTTAATTTTAAGCGCCAAAACCTTTGCCCTTCTGATCCTTGCATCTCATTGATTCGAAATACATTATGCGAGAATGCTCGGATCCTTGACACGTGTACCAGTTGGATGAGATCTATTCAGATCATCATTAGGTATATGTTTACATTGACAAGGCAGTTCTGGAGGGGGGAGAGAGTAAAGTTTCTTTTATCTCTAGCCTCTTCGAATCAAAACTTTATCTTTTGGGAATGGCTTCCTCCTCTCCTTGTGCCTCCGCTGGAACTTTGGCATCCACCCCTCAGGAGGGTAAGGGTGGGCCCACCGTACCAGATTTGATCTTCGCTCAAGCATCCCAAGTGGCGGCTAATGAGATCCCTGAATATCAGGAGAAGTATGTAAGAAGCGATTACTAGATCTGGCTACCCCAAGCAAATGAGAGGGCTCATCTCCCTGGTGATCACGAGGTCAGAGTTTACGTCAGGGCTTTTCAACATGGACTTTGATTCCCTATGCACTCGTTCATGATGCACGTGTTGACGTCTTTGGGGCTTTCCCTTTTTCAGCTGATGCCGAATGATGTGGCCCTCTTGTTTAGCTTCATCGCACTATGCATGTTGAATGGAATTGAACCAACTATGGAGTTATGCAATTTCTTCTTCGTTGTGCCCCAGTCAAGTCTCCGAATTAGTATTTGATAACAGCTCGTCGATGCAGAAAGCTGTCCAGCGACCTTCCTTCCTCAAACACAAAATAGAAAGAGCAATTTGTATTCGTGGTATTTCTAAGTGAGGTGAGCTTTGGTACTCTGTGGGGGAGCCCTGAGCTTGGAATGAATGAAGATAGAGCTCTCTCTAAGGAAGAGAATGAAGTCGCCGATATGCTGAAGAAGTTGCCTGAGGAAAAGAGGAGGACGAAATGGCTTCTGACTGACCCGATATTGTGTCAGATAGTATGGGCAAAAGGTGGGCTCTTTGACCCAGCTCTTCTTTGTTCATCCCATTCCTTGATATTTGCCTCACCTTTACAGGTACGGACATTGTGGAGTACCAAATGGATCCTATATTACAGGATGAGCTCGAGGCTTCAATCATGGAAGCTGAGGGAAAAACTGACTTCCCCTTCTGTGAACATTTTGGAGGGGGACATGGTCAGATATGCCGAGGATCAGCCTTTAGTAACCCACGAGGACCCCCAACCAATTCAACATCGAAAGAGCAAGGAGGTGCACTCCACGACCCAGGTCAAGAAGGATGAAGAGATGAAGAAGAAATCAAGGCAACATGTTATCTTTGATGAGTCGGACTTGCAAGAGCTTGACAAGGCCATCGTCCCAATCGAAGCCTCGGCGTCACCTCAAGCTTCCGAAATCGATCGGGACCTAGAGCAAGGCCTGACCTGTCAGACAAGGCATCAGGGGAGCCATCTTCGACCCCATGGGCTTTCCAATGTCGAGATTCGTGGCCTTGGGGAGGCTTGCTTCCGCCAGAGCCTCTATCTGGGGACATTCCTCCTAAATTTAGGTCGATTCTGTTGGAGGACAGATCGGCCCAAGATCCAATTGATTACCCCGATCGAGAGCTATTTAAGGCACCTTATCAAATGGGGCGGGAGGAATCAGCTCTATTGGACTGCGGGACCGCTTGCCAACTGGCTGAGAATCGACCCTGCCAAGAGACAGGGCCGTCTGTCGAGGGTCGATCATAAGAGGTTGTCAACACTCACCATTCTTGGAAGTGTCCAGGTAATGATCACATTCATTCTCCTAACGATTGGGTCAAGCGATTTAGGAGTCATGTCATTATTTTTCTTGCAGACCCTTTTACCGAACACGGCGTTACATCGGTGCTCTGTGGCAGTAGCCAATTTTGAGTCCACCCTGAGCAGGGAAGCAGAATCAGCCAAATTGGCTATCGATAAAAAGGATGCCAGGCTGCAGCGATGGCGACTTCTCATTAACATACTCAAATCTGAGAAAGTGAAGCTCAGGCAAGATCTGGGCGAGTCTCGTATAAGGGAGGCTCTTCTTTTAGCGAAAGCCAATGAGTTGAGGGCTGCAAAGGGACGAATAGAGGAGATGCGGCTCGAAGACATGAAGAAGTGGGAGGCTAGGAAGAATGAGATTAAAGCTCGGCTTTCCGTTAGCCCCCAAGAATTTGACGTGAAGAAGATCGCGGAGAAGGCTATCCAAGAATACGAGGATAACCTTCCGAATTTGGATGAGCTCTTTATTCAGGGATATGAGTGATGTCGTCAAGAGATGAAGGCTCGATTTTCTGACCTGGCAGATGAAATCAATGATGTTCCCTTTGTCATGAATAAGGCTGGTCAGGTTACGACCACAGTAGCTAACGCCACGGTCGACGAGGCTGACATCGAGTTAGGTGACGTTGACCCTGTAGCTGTTTGGAGGAACAAGCACATGTTTCTCTAGTTGAAGGAGACCAAGGGCATACTACTTAGGATTTTCCCACTCCCATTTTTGTATTGGGGTATAGTCATTGTAAATTTTCGTAAAACAAGTACAATTTTGACAAAAATGAATAGAATCTCCAAAAATTGTATTGTACCTCTTTGTTCTGAAGAGTATGAGCATATATGAATGTCCATGTCTCTGGTTGGCCACTTTCGACAAATCGATCATCTGCACTATGAAGCGATGACAGTCTTGTCGAACCATTCTCTTCGAAATCATTAGAGTAGGGCATTGTTCCATAAGCAACAACAAGTTGACTTACAAACTACAAGGAGGTGATTCCCCTGACTTGCTTTTGATGGGATAGAGGGGTCGTTCAGTAGAGAGGAGATGACCCCTTCGTTTTATGACATACGATGTAGAAGAGGTCGTTTCGTAGTGGTGGGATGGCCCATTCGTCTTACGGCTGGCGACAACAGTAGGTCATTCGGTTGCAAGGGACATGGTCCCTTTGGCTTATAGCCGACGACGAAAGTTAGGTCGTTCAGTAGCGAGATTGTGGTCCCTTCGTCTTACGGCTGACGACGCCAGTAGATCGTTCGGTTGCGAGGGACATGGTCCTTTCAGCTTACAGCCAACAACGGAAGTTGGGTCATTCAGTAATAAGGGGGTGGCCCCTTCATCTTATAGCTGACGATGCTAGTAGATCGTTCGGTTACGAGGGACATGGTCCCTTCGGCTTACGGTCGACGACAGAAGTTGGGTCATTCAGTAGCGAGGGGGTGGCCTATCACGCCACCCATCCCTGGGATACCCAGAAGGATAAGGTATGTGATGAGAACTAAAACGTATCTGCAGGTCCACTACGCGCTGCTGGGAATAGTACTTGTATTGTTACATAACAAACACCAACCACAATCACAAAGAACCACAGACATGCAAAGGCTAACACAGAACAGCAAAAGAAACAACCCAAACAACTCAACGTGGGACAAAAACTGAACATCAGATCAATTTAGACAATATCAAGAGTCCAAGTCCATTCTATACATCAATATCATCATCCTAGCAACCCTAAGTACAAGGATCAAACCCAACCCAAGGAACCCAAAAGTACAAGCCCTCACCTCACCCCTCGCCACTCCAACCTATAGCTACAACTCTGAACACCAACTCCAGCTGCAACCTCTACTCCAACTCTCCCATCCAACTCCAACACCTGAAAAGTCAACAGTGGGGCACGTCAACGCGTGACCCGGTAGGAAATCCAAACTCTAATGGCATATTATGCAATCATGAATTAATTTCAATAAAACATCACGGTTGGATTGAAGCCTAGTTAGCAACAAGAACCCTTGTACATAAATGACTAGCAATTGAACCATTTTGCATTGAGTATTATTATGGAATCAAAGCAACATGAATTATGTTATATGGCAACATATATCATAAAGCAACCTGAACTTAAGGAGCAACATGGAATATGTTAGTAACATGAACTTCACTATATGGCAACTTAAACTTTATTAGAGAGTGACATACATCACAAGCAATCAACATGATACATCATTATGAGATTTAGAATAGAATGCAACATGGCCCAATATCCCTAAAGCATCATTTGGAATTAGGGACTAGCATGTAACATAACCACAACTCCATACCTCATGAACTTCTCATTAAAACCATGCAACATAATTTTTTTTTCCATCACCATTACCATTCTCCAGAACATTATCACAACTCCATTCAACATCTCTTGCCACATGGACATATTCCATAAACCAACATTAACTATCAAGAATGCAATCTCATAAATACAACCAAGTAATGCAAGCTTTAATTGAACTAATCAAGGAATCACTTAAGGAGTTTAAGGAAAACAAACTCTTATGGCACCAACTTAAGGGTAGGAATATTAATGCAAATATTGGCAACATTAGTATCTTTAGCATGGTCTTTAATGAAGAAGAATTTGGATCTTTGGCATTCTAATGCAACTAATCTTAGTATAAAGCCTAACCTTGTTTTTGTTTAGGGAGAGCCCTATCCTTAATCTCAACATAGTGAAGAATGGCATCTTTGATGAGCAACACAAAGATGTCATCATTTCTTTTTATATGCCAACGTGGAACTTGCAACCTTAGCTTTAACATTCTTAAAAATGAAGCTTTTAAGGAATTACACGATAATTTACCATAAAGTTACAAAATTTATTAAAACTACCATAGATTTGTCCTAAAATGCAATCTTTAGCAACTTACATAGGGGTGACATTCAAAATACAAACTTTATTCGATCAATACTACAACTCTATAACAATCCCAAATTATCATTTAAAGCACAAGTAGGAATCCTATAAACAACTACAAGAGAGCAACATGCATGCATAAATAGCTATTTCAAGGAAAGGGAACACAACATCAACTCAAGTACAACTGCTAGCAACTACCAAAAGGGAACCATGTCACGACATTCATTCCGCAAGCCACAATTATACGATACTTATGATGGCATGCCCCCCTCATGATGCAGTTGATGCAATCACAAATGCAATGCAAGGCATGCCTAGGGATCTCATTCATATGCCGGCGAGTAAGTGCAAAGTGATTCTACTCTGTTATAAATGTGGAGTCACCTAATGGATCAAGAGGTGGCCCACGGCGAATTCTACCGCCTCCTACCACGGCAACTTTGTCCATGCCCGTGCACTCCACTTTCGTGTCCCTAACAACATCATATCACAACCCATAGGAATGAGTATTTCTTACATTTCTTGCATTTTCCATCACTTGGAAATTTGCACAAGCAACATAATCACACATCCTTTCATTTACGCATTTCCACAAACATGTGATGAGCGTCATGAGCATGGCCACAAGCACATGGGAAAATTCATTAACAACCCATAATAATAAACTCAATTTCATGTAACAATGATAATCATGTACTATAGAATTAAGATTAGCAACAATACACATTTCAAAACTCCACTTAAGCAATTCAGCTTGCAGGAAAAGTGCAGACCGTCATAAATAGTGGCAGTTATCATATATTTTCTTTATGAATTTGATAAAACTTCCTAAATGAAAGTTGTAGATATAGAAGTGCTGGACTCACATATAAACTTTCAAGTAGAAATACATCTTAGGTGATTTATGGTGAATTGTTTGGTGAGACCCGACGAAACAGTTTTTCAGACAGATTCCAGGGTCTGTAATAATTGCTAATTTAGGGCATGTTTTATCAGAATTTTAAAGAACATGCACTGGGATGAATTTGTAGAAAAACTTGTTAACTTTACAACGAGACCAGGAACAGAAAATTCCATAGAGTGTGGAGGGACTGATCTCAGTTTTGCCCAACTGTGTCCAGACTGGATTATATTCAGACATGTTGTAAAGAAAGAATTCTTACTCCTAATTACTGAGCTGAAAATATATCAAATTTTATATGATTCTGGTGTAGTATTTCAAGATCTACAAGAAGATATTTTTTGCAGAAGTTATTAGTGCCTAAATTAAGAGATATACTCAGGTAAACCAGCAACAGAATCTGCCTACAAATTCAGACTTGGTGTTTGCATGAAATTAAGCTAATTTAACATGGAATTGCGTAATAAACCATTAGAATAGGGATTCCTACCACTAGGGTGATGAGAGACAAGGGGGGTAGCCCAAATCTCTTTGTCTCCTCCTTCTTCAAGCTCCTCCTCTCCCCTTTTCTTTCTCTTTGCCTTAGGGGTTTCCCTTCCTTTCTCTCTTACTTCTTTCTTCCTTTTTTTCCTTTGATTCTTCTTGAAGACCTCTAGATATTTTGGCCTAGGGCCGAAATAATAAGGGGGGGAGAGAGATGTTGAGGTGTCTAATGAGGTGTCTAATGAGTAGAAACTTCATGGGTTAGTAAATGACCATTTTGCCCTTCATTTGTCTCATTTAGCCTCCTCCACTTTGTCCCTTTCCATCTTTTCCTTTCTTTATCTCTTAGGCCCACTTCATAAGCCCACACTTATTTCATAAGCTCATTACCTAATTCATGAAGCCCACCAAGAAAATTAGGGTCAATGACTTCATGATACTTTTGCACAAAAACCCTCATTTCTAGCCTAATTTAGAAATGTACCCAATCTTCGGCATAAATGTAAACTTGAGGGGCATGATTGCAAATCTTATTCTTCTCCCTCCTTCTACACATCCATACTAGCTAGGCACAACCCACTTCTTACTATGCACACATACGCACCTACTATGAACACACACCCACCTACTATGCACACTACACTTGTACTCTACACCCATTCTCACACCCTACACTATCCACTTAATTCTCTCTCTAATTTACATCACACCATTAGAAAACATTATCATATCATTATCAATCAAGATCCACACTCATATGACTTCATGTACACCTAATTACTTTATGAACACACAAAATTACTATACACACACCATAGTACTATATGTACAAACAATGTCACTTTACATACACACATTTGCACGTCTTACTACATATATTTCGATCTAAGTATAATCATTATATTAAGTATACCATATGCATCCATGTCACTCATATACATCCATTTCATAGTTATACCACTTCAATATTATACACACATTATGGTTGCTCAGTATATTATACCAAATGCAGTCACTAATACACTATACAGGGAACATGTCTCACAGTATTATATACTCTATCGTAGATGGCACTCTGGGCCATTACATGGCCCCTTCGTCTTACAGCTGACGACGCCAGTAGGTCGTTCGGTTGCGAGGGCCATGGTCCCTTCGGCTTACGACCGACGACAAAAGTTGGAATGTTTTATGACAATTTTATTAGAGGGGAAATTGACTCATCTAAGTTTTTTCCTAAGGATAAGATTCCTAGTGGAGAGAAATGTTTTAGGTAGATTGAGTGAAAGTTGGGGTAACCCTCTCAAAGCATAAGAGCTACAATTGTCATACCAAGAAAGTATTTTTCCAAAGAAAAACAAGTTTTGTTCCTTGACTAAAAGTTTAAAACATTTCAATGACGAAAAGGAAAATGTATGCCTGCATTTTGGTTTCTTTTATTCTGGTCGAAAACTGCCTGGCATCATTGGGTCTTCCTTTCATCGCTTAAGTTGACCATCTTTGTTACTGGTGACCCCATCAGTACCCCCTTACCTTTTTGCTTTGGGGTTCCTTCTTTTGTTTGTGGGTCACCACCAGTTTTCTTTGAATGGCCCTGCTTGACCAGAGCGTCAATCTCCTTCTTAAGGGTCCAACAATCATCGGTGTCATGCCCGTGATCATCACGTTACCTGCAAAATTTGATATCATCCCTTTTCTCGTACCTATTTTTCTTAACAGGCTCATTGGTGAGTTCTTCTTGTCGAGCATTGGCCAGGATCTCTGCCTTGGGGAAATTTGCTCTGACATCGGCATCCTTGGCAGGGCGCTCCTTTCTCCGAGGACTCCTCTCTCTCCGTCGCTTATCCCGAGGTTCATGTTGAGGGGTTCCTCGGGTTCGTATATCTTGCTTCGTGTCTTCACGACGGGTAGGAGCCTCGTTCTTTACAGCTTCAAGTGCCTCCTCTGAGATCATGAACTGGTCCTAGTATTGAACAATTCCACGATGTTGTTTGGTGGGAACCAGTGCAAGGATCTCATCAGATGTTTATTCAGAGTCGCTTGAGTAAAGGCCCCAATGATTGTGGCCTCTGAAGTATCTTCCACTTCCAGCATTTCATCATTGAAATGCCAAACGAAGCATCGAATCGACTCCGTCTCCACTTGTTTCTGGGTGAAGAGGTGAGACATCTTTCGTTTAGGGTGTCGCCCTGCAACAAATTACATGCAAAACAAGTCAAATAATTTATTAAACGACCCGATGATATCATCGGGCAGTATGTTATACCATCCATATGCTGCTTTGGTTAGAGTGGAGTGGAAAGCTATGCAGAGGTACGGTTCATCAGATCCATGAAGTTGCATCATGATCTGGTTTTTGTGGATGTGCTCCCATGGGTCACGTTTGTGACCGGCGCCCCGTTTACGGTATGGGCGCGGTGTCGTTTTACCGCAAGTGCACGGTTAGTGTAGGGTGCGGGTATATCGAACACAGGGAGGTGGATGGCTTGAGTGGCTACTAGCCCCGCCTAGGTCGCGTGCTAGCTACGCGGATAATATGGGTGAAGTGTAGAAATAAAAGAAAGAAATGAAAACGACACAAAATGAATCCCCGCTAACACGGGCTAGAGCACTCATGACACTTGGCATTTGACTTGATCCAGGGTGAGACATTGCCCCAAAAGGTGGTACCTAGCGTCCATGGCCCGATATTCCGGTCGGTACCAAGCACGCTAGGCCTACCCGGTTCCAGACGGTGGGCACTCCCGTGTCCATAAACACCTTCCGCAACCGGGAGCATTAAGGCCACAATGATATCTCCCAACACTTCGTCCAAGCCGCTCCCGCGCGCGAGGACTTGATGTCTACGCTGGGGGCGTGAGCTATGGCTAGGGAGTCAACCGCCAAGTTTATTCCCCCTCGGCCCGACGGTCAAAGGCGGTCTTTTTCCCGCCGATGACAATGAAACACCCCCGCGTAACCCTAATGGCCAAATAGGTCAAATGTGATTTCTAGCAATACATCGAAGCAGATCTTGACAGGACAAGCACCGGACCCCAATCCCCAACACATCTAGTGTGTTGCCGTACGAATTGGACCCAGATTGCTAGAAATCCCCATTGACACATTTCATCGAACACGTGCCATGCAACTAAGTCTAATGTAAATTCCCAAGCAACAATCCTACCCTAACCCGTATTAGGGTTCATCAATACTACTCCATGATGAACGACATATAAAGAAATAACACAAAACACACACAAACATTCATCATGAAGCAAAAGAAATACAATACAAAAAATGGAGAACAAGAGAAAGAAATACTTATCTTGAGTGAATCGTTGATCCCATACAAGACTTATTGAACAAAATACCTAATCTAAAACTAACCTAGAACTCCCAAGAGAAGGGGGGCAAAAGCCCTAAAAACTGAGAAGAGATCCCCCTCAAGTCGGCCAGCCTCGTGTATTTATAGCCCCACTTCGAAACCCTAATGGTTCGGGTCCAAACCCGCAGGAAAAGCGCCACCCGATCGGTTGACAAGTCAACCGATCGGGTGATCTGTTACAAATAGCAAACAGAAAACGGCGGAGCTTCACCCGGTCAGATGAACCGGTCGGTTGAGTTCTTGGGGTGACCGGTTGGATCTTGGAGCCGTCGGGTGAAGCGATCGGTTGGATGCCCGTGTCTTCAGCTCTTCAACATCAGCTACAGATGAACCGATCGGGTGAGAGTCACCCGATCGGTTGGAATTCTGCTCGGAAAAAACAGAGAACAGCCGCCCGCTGAACCGGTCTGTGAACCGGTCGGGTGACTTCCTTATGAGCTGCGGCAGAGACCGGGTGGTGCACGCGTGCATCACCCGATCGGTTGGAGATGACCAACCGACCGGGTGAGGGGCTGAAAGATGAATTCTTTGACGTTTGACCCCCTGGATCACGCGCGACTCCTCCCGTTGCTCCGGGGACTTGAGATATCATCGTTAGACGTCCCCTACACGGTCAATCTCCTTCAAACACAGATAAACAAAGAAAAGTGAAAGAAAACGAGAAAATACGAAAAAACGAATACAAGACGACGGTAAATAACGGAGAAACACGGAAGAAAACGCTCGCAAATATATGAAATATAAACGCACGTCAAAATCCCCCAAGCTGAACTCTTCCTCGTCCTCGAGGAAGACGAGTGAGAGTAGGAGCTCGGAGGGAGAAAATAGAGAGGAAGAGAGAAAAAGAAAACTCTATATCCTAGATCACCCGTAAGGGCCAACAAAATCAAACACGCCACACGAAGCAAGCATACGACAAAACACAACACTAAACCAAGGAATGTGAGTCCAAACAAGTGTCGTGGGCCCATGCGGTGAAGCGCAAGTGAGCGTGGTCGTGTGATAGCAACCGGTGTCACTATCTACATTGTGCAATAAAGATCGATATACACAAATCCAAGATATGACCTAAATATCGATTCGAATTGAATAAAGCGGTGAATATATAGTTCAAGCATGCATGAGATTAGAGAGAGAATCGAAACATATCATGTGTCAGGGACTCCACAACTAGGGTTAAGGAAATCACCTCACTAAAGCCTAGATAATAGCTAAAAAGTTTCTAAGCCAAGTGTTTTCGAAAACGATGGGGGTTGAGATGATGTGGAGTAGGACACTCGGTGCAAATTCTCGCCTTCCCTTTATTCTCGGCAAGTAGGAAAATATTCACACGGGAATTTTCTTTTTTTGTTTTGGGTATTTGTGGATTTTTTTGGATTTTTGGGTATACCATTTTTTTTCTTTTCTTTTCATTTCTCTTCTTTTTGGATTTTTCTTTTCTTTTCTCCTTTTTTTGGATTTTTGGGGTTTTTTGGCTATACACATGTGTACTCTCCCAAGTGGGAGAACGGTACACGACGAGGGGATTTGCACCAAGTAAAATAAAAAAGAAATCGGAATCTAAACACTTGGGCAAAGGAAACTATTCTCGCTAATTAGAGCATGGGCTAAGTGGGTTATCCTAGTCCTTAATTGTGGAATCCCGACACATGCGAATTGAAATATACGATATAAATATAGCATGCATATAGAAGCAGACAGTAGAAGCAGATACCGCACATTCAAATCGAAGCATGATAATCTAGGGGTCAACCAAGGATAGGTATATAAATCAAAATCACAAAATAGAAGTACACCCCTAGCTAGTCACGACAAACAACTCACACAAAAGCAAGGTGAACCCACGAAGCATGAAATGCAATGGACTCGGCTTCCTAGGGTTAGTGAATGTGATTATCGAAGCTATGCTGAGTGTGCGTGTGATTTTCGTGGCAATTCATCATAGGATTCATCTCTAGGAGAAAGAGATAAAAAGAAGGAAAGAAAAAGAAAAAGAAAAACACGGAGAAAAACGACTCAAATAACGAAGAAAAAGAGACAAAAGACGCACGAAGTGCGACTCCCCCAAGCTAAAACTTGCATTGTCCTCAATGCAATAGTAGTGAATACGGGAGGGCAATGAAAATGGGGGGGGAGTTACGCACCGACACAAAAAATGAAAAACATGAAAAACACATGAGCAAAACTAAAAAATAAAGAAAAAGAAACACTAAAATAAAAAATATATAAAACATGACAAAAGAACACATAGACACAGACACACAACAACGACACGCAAAAACATGCACACAAAAGTCGATTTCCCCCAAGCTGAACATGACAATGCTAGCAAAATGATATGATCAATGGGGAAGTAGAGATATGCTAGGGGGAAAATCGGAAAAGAAAGAAATCAAAATGCAGGAGAGACAGTGTGCTCATTCTCCTCGGAAGAGGATGTGGGGTGAAATGATAGAAGGGCACGACATGAAGGGTTATTAAGATGCAAAAGAAAAACCCTAGATACGCTCCCCTCGCTAATGAGAGGAGACGAGATTATTCAAACCTAAACTAGAAAGCGGTAAATTTTTACACTACTGGATTAGGATACACCTGAGCATAGGCGGATCCAAGATCTGAAGTGGGGCAGGTAGCTGCTCTAACTGCTCCTTTTGTGGCTCCGCTAGAAGCGCTGTGCCACGTGTGCCAATGGACCCAAGCAATGCACCTCCAAGCATCCTTAGTAGGTGTCCACCTGTGACCTGCAAAGGACGAGGTGCATTAGTCCATGGCAAGAAATTATTTCCCAAAATAAATGTATCCCAGAGATAGTCGCCGATAAATGATGGTAAAATATATGAAATGTGGCGAACACTCCCTGGAAATGGTATGCTATCCTCTGTGCTAGCGACGATCAAATCCCCGCTCTCCATGTGAAGTTGCTCTCCAGGTGGCGACACACCGCAGCATACCTCAAGGGAAGTCGATCATGTGTCCTGTGAGAGATATGGTGTGTCAAATATATATGAGTCTAAAGAAATAGGACGTGAAAAGCGAGACTCAAATGTGGAGTGAGAGTGAGTATGAAAATCTCCCTGAATAGGGGCAATATGCTCAAGTAGATGCTCAGCCGCAGAAGAAGTGGAGCGTGACGGTAGAGGTAGATGTGGCTCGGGCTCCATGAAGTGGACGATCGTATCCAAGCCCTCATGCACATCCTCCTCGATGATATGCTCATGCTCCTCTATCTGCCCGATGTCCTGAATGACATCCTCATGGTTGACCACCGACCAAGGAGGAAGCTGTGACAGAGATGGCTCTGGAGGTGGATGTGGAGCGGACCCCTCATATGTGGTCGTGGTGTCCTCGTCCTCACGCACATCCTCCTCGCCCTTTTGCATAAGCTCTGTAAACTCCTCGGTCCTCTCATAGGACTCATGTGGGGTATCTAAATCAAGACAATCAGTCTCTCCCACAGATCCTAGGTAAATTTCCCCATCCTCACTATCATCATCAAAAAATGCTTCGTCATCCAAGTGGTAGTGATGGAAAAATGGGGGATCGGCATGAGATGTGTCTATGGTGGCCGACGGCATGGTAGTCTCAACCATGAAAGTAGGTATATCCTCTCCTTCATCCCCTCTCCTCGGTGTAGGCTCGGTGATTGGTACCATCAAGTTTTGTAACATTTGGCCTTGGTTAAACATGGCACTTTCAAGGAGAGACACGAGGCTTGATTCTTCTTGTATTTGTGGAGGGGTATAAGGTTGAGGAAATAGATGGGAGGTGTTTGGGCTAAGGTTGTGGGAAAATATTTGGCCTTGGAGTGGGGGGAGGCTCTCAAGGCAATCATAATACACGTGCCCCGCCATCCCACAAGTCTCACAAACCAAAAATGAATAGGGATTGTAACCTCTCATCTGAGCATCGAAATTTGATCTCCACATGGTTACACCAAAGATACCTGGACAACAAAAATAAGAAAACTAGAGAGGAGCGTCAATAGCACAAGAAAATAACAAAAAGATAATATAACAGTGGGGGAAAAATTTCTTGGTTATTGAATATATATTTTTTTATATAAAAAAAGAAAAAGAAATTTTTGTGTTTTTATGCGTAGACTAACGAACCCAAGCTAAGCTAATATCAAACCGAACGCCTCCCCGGCAACGGCGCCAAAAACTTGACCGGCGCCCCGTTTACGGTATGGGCGCGGTGTCGTTTTACCGCAAGTGCACGGTTAGTGTAGGGTGCGGGTATATCGAACGCAGGGAGGTGGATGGCTTGAGTGGCTACTAGCCCCGCCTAGGTCGCGTGCTAGCTACGCGGATAATATGGGTGAAGTGTAGAAATAAAAGAAAGAAATGAAAACGACACAAAATGAATCCCCGCTAACACGGGCTAGAGCACTCATGACACTTGGCATTTGACTTGATCCAGGGTGAGACATTGCCCCAAAAGGTGGTACCTAGCGTCCATGGCCCGATATTCCGGTCGGTACCAAGCACGCTAGGCCTACCCGGTTCCGGACGGTGGGCACTCCCGTGTCCATAAACACCTTCCGCAACCGGGAGCATTAAGGCCACAATGATATCTCCCAACACTTCGTCCAAGCCGCTCCCGCGCGCGAGGACTTGATGTCTACGCTGGGGGCGTGAGCTATGGCTAGGGAGTCAACCGCCAAGTTTATTCCCCCTCGGCCCGACGGTCAAAGGCGGTCTTTTTCCCGCCGATGACAATGAAACACCCCCGCGTACCCCTAATGGCCAAATAGGTCAAATGTGATTTCTAGCAATACATCGAAGCAGATCTTGACAGGACAAGCACCGGACCCCAATCCCCAACACATCTAGTGTGTTGCCGTACGAATTGGACCCAGATTGCTAGAAATCCCCATTGACACATTTCATCGAACACGTGCCATGCAACCAAGTCTAATGTAAATTCCCAAGCAACAATCCTACCCTAACCCGTATTAGGGTTCATCAATACTACTCCATGATGAACGACATATAAAGAAATAACACAAAACACACACAAACATTCATCATGAAGCAAAAGAAATACAATACAAAAAATGGAGAACAAGAGAAAGAAATACTTATCTTGAGTGAATCGTTGATCCCATACAAGACTTATTGAACAAAATACCTAATCTAAAACTAACCTAGAACTCCCAAGAGAAGGGGGGCAAAAGCCCTAAAAAACTGAGAAGAGATCCCCCTCAAGTCGGCCAGCCTCGTGTATTTATAGACCCACTTCGAAACCCTAATGGTTCGGGTCCAAACCCGCAGGAAAAGCGCCACCCGATCGGTTGACAAGTCAACCGATCGGGTGATCTGTTACAAATAGCAAACAGAAAACGGCGGAGCCTCACCCGGTCAGATGAACCGGTCGGTTGAGTTCTTGGGGTGACCGGTTGGATCTTGGAGCCGTCGGGTGAAGCGATCGGTTGGATGCCCGTGTCTTCAGCTCTTCAACATCAGCTACAGATGAACCGATCGGGTGAGAGTCACCCGATCGGTTGGAATTCTGCTCGGAAAAAACAGAGAACAGCCGCCCGCTGAACCGGTCTGTGAACCGGTCGGGTGACTTCCTTATGAGCTGCGGCAGAGACCGGGTGGTGCACGCGTGCATCACCCGATCGGTTGGAGATGACCAACCGACCGGGTGAGGGGCTGAAAGATGAATTCTTTGACGTTTGACCCCCTGGATCATGCGCGACTCCTCCCGTTGCTCCGGGGACTTGAGATATCATCGTTAGACGTCCCCTACACGGTCAATCTCCTTCAAACACGGATAAACAAAGAAAAGTGAAAGAAAACGAGAAAATACGAAAAAACGAATACAAGACGACGGTAAATAACGGAGAAACACGGAAGAAAACACTCGCAAATATATGAAATATAAACGCACGTCAGTTTGTCGCCGTAAATCGACAGGGATGGAAGCTTGAACTTTGGGAGCTGCGAGGCAAACATGATGTTCTCCGTTAGTGGGGTCCACCGGTTAGCAGGATGAGTAAGTAGGGCTCGCTCATCCCCTCCTTGTTGGTGAGTGCTGCTAGAGGAACGGTTGGGGGTTTCCTCCATCTCCTTCCTCTTGTTGCCACCTACAAATCCGAGAGGGCCTTGACACTGAGTGACTTGTTTGATTACCTGATCCAACATGCTGCGAGTGACTCGCCCATTGGCAGAGGGGCTAGGACCTCCTCTGTGCCTAGAGGCATGGTTGTTATTCCTCATCTACTCGTTTCGTCGAGATAGAGGAGTAGTATTGAGCAGCGCATTCTCCTCCCGCTCCACCCTTGGATCTCTGGGATCTCTGGGATCTTTGGGAAGGGTAGGTTCCCTCATAGTCGTTTGAGCTGGATTGGGAGTGGGTTGCTCCTCTCCAAGTGGTTGTGGGCATCCGATGTTTTACTGCACAGCGACGGCTAACACCTTGAGGCTCTTCTCGACCCAGTCAGCGAAACTGTCACATCGCTCTTGAGTCACCATATGTACTCTTGGCCCCTTTAATGACGACGCAAAGTCTTCAGTGTCTTCAATTTGGATATGATCCTCATTCCAAGTGTCCTCGACTAAACCGAGAATTGGTCCAGTGTTGCTGGTCCAGCCGACATTGCTTGTTTATAGCTTTGGGATGTTGACTGACATTTCCCACATATGGTGCCAACTGTTAAGGCCAAAAATGACGATAATAATGTTTGTGCTGACATGGGCTCTTCGGTCAAGGTGGAGTCTCGTCAGTGGTTTAAGTGGGACCCTCGGTTAGGAGAACCTTGGGTCGTTGGTGGAAGGAAAAGGAGCGCTTGATAGAAGCACTCTCATCCTTGGAGTTGAGCACGATGATCATTCGACCCTCTGATTGGGAAACCTCATGTGTCTGGTATCAAGAGGTGTTGTTCGACCTCCTGGTTGGGTTGTATCTCGAAGGATGACTAAACAGAATGGATGTACGAGTCTCCTGCCGGATCGAGCTTAGATCTCCTGCACCACAAATGAACGTCAGGGGGATCGGATATGGGTTCCGACCTAAATCTCCTCTGATGGTTAAGTTAGAATTAAGAACTTAAGGGAGGGCCAGAAGGCTATCAAGATCAAATCACAGATATTCACCTTAAATCAATCGCCGCAAGCTATTTGGAGGAAGAAATATGATATGTAAAGCAGAATGTAAGAATGTAGTTTTTTCGTACCTTTCGGCCGGCTTACTCTGAATGTCTTTTCAGTTTTTATGGACTTCGGAGTCCTTTAAGTGACATTTAGGGAGCTAACGGTCACCAATTATGGCCGCATGATCCTCTCTCATCAATAGGGATAACCGTCGCCCACGTCTCCCGCCAATTATGTGCCATTAACGATGATGACACGTGAGTGTTGATTGAGTAGATGTTGGTTGCGAATATGGGCCTTGCAGGCTTTGTGGGCCCAGGAAATGTCTTGGCGGGCTTGTTGGAGGTAATACGACCCTTCCCTCGAGTGCCAACCCAAGTATTCAACATCTATGTATAGGAGTCGACTATTATGGCCCCAATGGTAAAATTTGATAAGCTCCATGATTTACAGAAGTGTGTCGAATCTACTCGTTGGAGGGTCAGTTTGGAAAATCTGTTTGGGCAAAATTCACCATTATATATGGGGGATTTATATTTGGTTTTAGTATGAAGTTTTGATCAATATTTTTTAAATAAAAAGTGTTTTGAGCTAAAAAGCTTTTCAGTCCCCTTTGGCCAAAATTCTTCAAAAGTTTCAATCTTTTATTAGCCTAATCTCTTGATCTACCATAGGCATATTTCCTCATCCACATGAGATCACCCACTATAACCATTACACATCTACACAAGGCTTCAAAGCAAGGCTATAAGTAAAAGTGTATCTTTTCATTGAAAGTGAAAACCCTTAAGGGTTAAGTTGTAATCTTTTGGGAAGAGCTAGTTTGTAAACTTCTCTTGAGAAGAGATGTTGTAACTATTTAGGAAATAGTAGATTTAGCCGAGTGGGACTTAGATAGTTGGATGTGGCCCAGGGGTTTCAGTGAACAAGGGCAGCTCTTGTGTTTGCTATTGCTTTTCTATTTTTTGTGTTGTGATTATTATCTCTTGTGCTCATTTACGCTATATACCGTTACTTGATATAACTTTGTTGATTAGAATTAAATTAGTAACTTCAATTGTAATTCTTGATAGAATTACTAGAGGAATTTTAATACACTAATCACCCGACCTCTAGTGTATATTTGTCATCCACAGGATCCCAATAACATGGCCAGGTATCAGAGGAGGAGTCGACTCCCTATTGACGCACCCCGAGTTTACACCTAAATTCCACCTAACGGTGTCACGGTCGCTAGGCATAGTATGGCTCCTAGGTATCAGCTCGGGGCTCTATCCGCAAGCAGACGGTGTCAAATTATAGTATAAAAGATGACGGATCCCAGAGGGACGGTGACAGTGTATATGAGGACTCAGATTATTTTTAGATCTCGAAGTGAGATAGCTGTCGGGTTGGAAAGATTGGTTGTGATGTTGTTGTTGACTTGATAATAAAGAAAACTAGGGTCTTAGGGATCGCCTCTAAGAATGTCGGAGATCGATGTTGGAATGGGATCCTTACGTTGCATTAGGTTTATGGGATTAGTCTCTCAATTCATACCACTCTCGTGGGTTAGAATTTCGAGGTATTTCGGTGGCTCTCATTGATGTAATGATGGTAGCCGTCATTGTAGCGGTATAGTTCGTCAATGGATCCCCTCAAGGCATGAACCAGGCGTGGTCACGAACCTTGGTTGGATCCATTAATTTCCCTATTTAAATCCCAAGGATACTCCTTAAGCTCATCAATTCCACAGACCGTGTGCATGATCTCAGTACGAGTTATCCTAGGGATTCGGAAGGATCGACCGAAATATGCCCCTTTATTCCCGATTCAACCTAGAGATCCAGATCTACATCTCCTTCCTAAAATCTTAGGGCTAACCCATCAACCCTAGAGAAGACTACTCACACATAGTGAATTTAACGAATAAAAATCCAATTTTTATCGAAGAAGACATCATAGCATTGAATCAAATGAGAAATGAATAACTTACTTGTCGAAGACGAGAAAAAATAAAACCAATAATAATCCAAATAGATTCTAGAACGCAAGAGCAATTTATCTTCCAAAAACAATTCAATTATCCCAAAAAATAGGTTTAAATCTATAAATCCTCTTTAATCTCCCCTCCCCCTCCAAAACTAATTCAAAACATCAAAAAGAATGAGCTCCTCCCTTTCATCGTCCAGATCCATACTTCACTCAGCTGCCCGTATCCACTGGGGCCCACCAAAATTAATTCCAAAATTAGCCTGCATTGTCGCCGACCGAGTCAGTGACTCGGTCGAGCAGAAGCTTGCTCGGTTGGGCTGCTCGATCGGGCTGCTTGGTCGACCAGCCCTCTTACTCAATCGAGTCTGTCAGTGGCTCGAGTTTCTCCAAAAAATATCGCTCTCTTTACTCGGCCCGAGTAGGCCTTGCTCGGTTGAGTCGCCATCTGACTCAGTCGAGCAAGTCCTGCTCGGTCGAGCGGGACGTTGATGGTGGAACTTCAAAAAGAATGGAAATTGCTCGACCGAGCACCATACTGCTCGCTTGAGTCGGATACATATCAGCCCCTCTCGTGCATCAGCTCGACCAAGCAGCTGCTCTGCTCAGTCGAGTCACCTGGGAAAATCTCACAGCTTCTCATGCAACTTCTCATCTACTCCTGGAAATCTTTTCTGCTCCTCCCATAGGTTTCCAAAACTTGGTGAACTCCTGTAGAGCTTTGCCAACAGGCTCACGGGCATGCTGGATGTGTCCATATCCAAAATTGGTCCCGAATCGTTCCAAAATTCCTGAAAATCCACAAAACTCTACGAAACTCAAATATGGCATTAGAATTGCAATATCGTAGGAAAATGCAGGATTTGGATGTGAATATGACATGAAATGCAGTGGATGCTATGAAAAGATGGAAAATATGGACACATCAAAATCCCCCAAGCTTACCTCTTACTCGTCCTCGAGGAAGACGAATATTAGGTATGCCAGGCGGTAAACAAAAGAAATAAAAATAAAAGAGGATAGAGATGGAAGGAGGGTGCTAAAGTTGTTCAATCCTCCTCGTCCTCCTCGGTGGAATAAAGAGATATGCAAGGGGGTCAGAAAACAAAATGGAATCAAAAAGCAGGAGAGGAATCGTCCTAGTCCTCCTCGGTGGAAGATGTGGGGATGCGATGGAGTGGGCGGGAGAGGTGACTGGTGTGTGGAGAAGTGGAGAAAGTGGTCAGGGTGATGGATCGGTGGGTGTGGAGGTGTGAATGATGGGTGGAGTGGTGGTGGTGATAGTGAGTGGGAGTGAAAGGGTGACTAACGCGGTGGTAAATGGGGTAGAAACGGCGGTGGATGGGGTGGATACGACGACGGAAGAGGATGGTGAGGGAAGTGATCGCGATCGCACCTACAATTTCTTACGTCGCACGTATGGAGTGACGGAAGTGGAGGGTGGTGGATCTGTGGGGACGACAGTGGAGGGAATGGAAACGGTGGGAGTAGATGAGGTGGCAGGAATGGAAGTGGTGATAGGAGGGGATGGTCACCTAGGGGGTGATGGTGAGGTGAAGAATGTGATGGGGGTGAAGGTGGTGGAGAGGGGTGTGGTGTGGGAGGAGGTGGTCCATGGACGTGGGTGAGAATGCGGAGGATGGTGGCCACGTCCATCTCAAGTGCGAGGAAGCGTGGGTGAGAGAAGATCAAAGGGGATGGGTCCGAGGAGGTGGAGGAAGAAACGACAGCACGTAGTGAAGCTAACTCAGCCTCGAGAGCGAGGCGAGCGGATGCGGCTCGACGAAATGAGGAGGTGGTGGTAGTACGGACCGGAGGGGTGGTGACAGTGGTGGTGGGGATAGTGGTGGTGGGGACAGAAGCATGGACGGCACTACTAGGCCCAGCCCCAGGGTCTCCATGGGATGCAGGAATGTCCTGCTCGCCTAAGTGGGTGGCAGGGGAAGGTGGTCTAGGTGCGCCCGGGATAAATGGAAGACGTAACCCCCCCCAAGAAACACAGGATCAGGTGGGAAAGTCCAGTCTGCCACAAGCTGGATGGTCATGCGAGCGGGGTTGGGTAGAATGGTATAGGGAGTTGGGGTGTGTCCGTAGTGAAAAGTGAAACGGCCATCGGGGCGGGGCTTAATCATGTGTATATGCCGCAGGACATCTAGATCTAGATGTGAGGGTCCTGCGGCAGCAGGTAAACTCGGGGGATGACAATGTTGAACTGGGGAGCAGAAGCTATGATCGTGATAAGGCCCCCGCAACAAAGCTTGCCCTTGCTGGCACGGCTAATCTCAAGAAGCTTGGAAATAAGCCAAGCACCGGTATGGACGGGAACGATAGGGGCCCTAAAAGAAATCCCGACATCCCCGCAGACAAAAGAAAAGGTCATGGCCCACAAAATGAAAAGATCAGGGATGATCACGGTACCTGACTCATCCCTGGGGAAAAACGTGCAAGAAATGATTCGGTGGGCCAGACGGAAGATGGGGTGAATGATGGAGGAGGCCTTGGCCTTACCTCGGGGATAGCGAGCGTGTAGGGTGAGGCGGAACCAAAACTGATCGACATCAAATTCGGGGGGATACCTGTAGGGACGGATAGCGTCATCCCCAAGGATGGGGAAACCAAAGATGTTACTAATGGTGTTCAGATGAGTGCGAATGGTTTTGTTACAGACGCGGAAGATGACGACCGACCCCGACTCACAGACAAGGGTGGATAAAAATTCAAGTGTGAGGGAGGGGTAGGACACCGCGGAGGCGTTTAGGAAAGCTAACCAACCTAAATTTGCGAAGAGAGTCTCGACCTCGGTGAATACACTGAGATCGATAAACATTTGGGTATGGGTAAATTTGGTCGAGAGATGCCCACGTGCTTCAAGTCTATGATAAAAATCTTTATGCTCTTGATTCCTAAAGCGGTAGCCACGCGGGCCCATCAGTGGGTCCTCAGCCGGGATGATAGTTTGGGGTTGGGGTTGGGGTTGTGCAGACTGTGCAGGAGGAGGGCGTAAGTGTGGTGGACGTGTGGTCTTGCGTCTCTTGCGAGACGACTCCTCCTCTCGCATGATACCTTTACCCTTATCTTTATCTTTGGCCATGTGAGTGTGTGTGTGAGTGTATGCAAGATGTAATGAATGCACACTAACACAGGAAATCGAGCAAAATGCAATTCTAGGGCAAAATATAAAATTGAGCTGAGGAGCGGAGTTACCCAATCGAGATGAAGATCATTGCTCGTAGATGTCCCAAAGCAATGCAATGGGAAGGAGTGTGAAGCCGCGGTGCTTCTTTTCAGCAAATTTCGAAAATGGGGGGGAAAGTGCGAAAATTAGGGTTTTTGTGGGGGTAAAAACGAAAATGGAGAGAGAGAAATCGATGGAGGGAAGGAGATGGAGAGTGTAGGGAAGGATCTAAGGGGATTTTGTAGTCGGTTGAGGGAGTATCGTCGCCGGTTGGGGGAAGAGGGAGTCGAAACGGTGAGAAAAATCGAAATCGGGTGAAGGGAGAGATGAACGGGTGAGGGCGGGTATTTATAGGGTTTAAGTCGAACCGATCGGGTGAAAGCTCACCCAATCTGTTGACAATTAGGTCGAAAAAAGTTGCTGAAAAGATGCTACAGGCGAACGGGTCGGTTGATAGCTCAACCGATCGGTTGGCCGCTTCACAGATTTTCCCGAGAATTAAGTGCTCCTCACCCGGTCGGTCACCCGACCACGCTTTGTATCACCCGATCGGTTGATCAACTCCCAAAATTTTCCGAGACTTTGGCCCAGCTCACACGGTCTGTCACCCGGTCTCACATTGCTTCACCCGACCGGTTCGTTTGAGAACAGATACGGCCATTGTCTGATACGTCTCACCCGATCGGTTGAATGATCACCCGATCGGGTGAGGCCTTGTTTCTTGCAAAAATTCACAAATGGCCTAAGTCTCTCGACGGAAGTTCTCGCGGATGGATTTATTTATTAAAATAGTAATAATAAAGCTAAAAATAATCCTAAAAACGAAGATAGAAGTTTAGAGTATGGGTTACCTCCCATGAAGCGCTTTTGTTTAACGTCGTTTGCTCGACGCCCGTAGATGATCTTCATGGTGGACGGGGGTGATGCCCTAAGATTGGCATCGCTTCAGATTCAGAGTTGGTGGCCTTTGGTGTCGTCGGCGGTGACAAGAAAACTTGCTCAACGACTCTCCCTTCGCTGACGGGATCTGGGGGCTTCTCCCTTATATTGGCGTCTACCGCCACTCGCTTCAAGATCTGGATCTCGTCTCCGATGAGCCCCATGGGCTCCTTTCCTTTCCTCCTTGTCAGAGGAGCCTTTTGAAATCCGGGAGGGACCGTATGTGACTCACCCGCTTTCTCAGCAACTTCTTTCTTCTTTAGCCCGACATGTTCTTCTAAGTCCCCCAAGCTGTCTGGGGGGATTCCTTGAAAGAATTTTCCAGGCCCCAGCTTCAGCTGCTCTTTCTTCTTCTAAGTCCAACATATTGCAACTTGGATCATCCGGGGGGTTGGGGTGTTTCATTGATAACCCAAAGTCGAACTCGACCTTTTCGTTGCCAACGTTAAGGGAAAGCTTCCCTTTCTTCACGTCTATTAGCACGCCGGCGGTGGCCATAAAGGGCCGTCCAAGGATGATAGGTGTATGGGTGTCTTCAGGTATGTCCATCACCACGAAGTCCACCGGCACATGCATCCCACTTACGTTGACAGGTAGGTCATCTACAATCCCCATCGGATATTTGACCGATCGGTCTGCAAGCTGTAGGGTCATACCGGTGGGCTCCAGGTCACCCATCCCTATCCTCTTATATAGCGACAGGGGCATTAAACTGACGCTCGCTCCAAGATCGACGAGCGCGCAATGGATCTTTACCTCCCCAATCGCACAAGGGATAGAGAAGCTCCCCGGGTCTTTAAGCGTAGGCGGATTTGCTCGCTAGATGAGTGCACTAAACTCCGCCATGAGAACTACCTTGTCCTTTCTAGAACCCTTTGTCACCAAATCCTTGAGGAATTTCTCGTAGGAGGGTATGGTCTCAATAGCTTCGAGGAAGGGGATTTGAAGGCTCAAATCCTTGACCATGGCAAAGAATTTGCCATATTTTTCGTCTATCTTTGCTTGGGCCAGACGTTGTGAAAAAGGCACAACGGGCTTAAATACTTTGAGGCTCCCTTCCTCGTCCTTCTTTTTCTCTTCTTCAGGGACTCCCTCCGGAGTCGTAGTCTTGGACGACAAAACACCGTTGTCGTTAGCTTTTTCAATTGGTCGCTCTACAACCAACGGTGCTTCCGGTTCCTTGGCGGGCACTCTTGTGGGGAATTGTGTTCCGCTCTTCAACACAATAGCGGACACATTCGCATGCTCGTGCGTGAGTGCCAAAGTCTGGTTAGCTCCCATCGGGTTCACTTCCGGTTGTGGCGATAATAGATTTTGGGACCTTTGAAGGTTCGCCACTTGTAACCCCAGCTGGGTTACCTTGTCAGTAAGAGCGCTTTGCCCCATTTCCAGCTTCAAATTTATCTTCTCCCGGTTGGTAATGTATTGAGTCAAGAGGGACTCAACCGGAGAGATGGCCCTCTGCTGGCCATACTTCTGCTGCTGCTGCTGAATAGGCAGCTGGTTCCTTGGGGGATATTGCTGATACTGTTGTGGAGGCTGCTGCTGTTGAAACTGCTGCTGCGGTTGAAACTGCTGCTGCGGTTGCCTAGGCAGCTGATATACTAGCTGCTACTGTTGCTGAGGAGGCAGCTGCTGATACGGTGCCCGGTAGCTAAGATTGGGGTGGTTTCAGTTATTTGGAGAGTAGGCCGGATTGGAGCTAGTCCGTGGTGGATACGACACATTTCCCGTAGGATTGTAGAATAGTGCACTCGCTTGGTCCAATGGTGGTGAGATGTCACCACCCACGAAGTCCCCCATGACTTCTGCTTCCACCGCCGCAATTTGTTGTGTGCCGGCACCACCAGCTCCTACCATCAGCGCCGAGATCTAGGTCGACGGTAAGTCAAACTTGCTAGATAATTTGTCGACGTCCTCGACCCTGTGGATACCCCCAGATCTAGGTGTGGCTCTCTCGTCACACCACTGCTCATTGTTCGATGCCATGTTTTCAAGAATTTTTCCCGCATCTTCTTCACTCCTGACATAAAGGACCCTCCAGCCACGGCGTCCATCGAAGATTTTAAATCATCCCTCAGTCCGTTGTAGAACAGATTAATTATCTGCCACTTAGGAAGCTCATGATGAGGGCACCTCCGCTGCATTTCTTTATATCTCGTCCAAGCTTCATGCAGGGACTCGTGGCTGGTCTGGGAGAAGGAGGATATTTCACTCCTCAACTTCATAGTCTTCCCGGGAGGAAAGAACTTCATCAAGAACGCATTCGAAAGATTCTCCCAAGTGTTGAAAGTATTCGGGTCCTTTCCCCTTAGCCACTGCTTGGCCTTATCCCACAGAGAGAAGGGGAATAGCTTCAGACGGATTGCTTCAGCTGTGACACCATTTATCTGAAAGGTGTCACATTTCTCTAAGAAGGAGTCCAGATGTTCGATGGGGCTCTCCATAGGTGCCCCAGAGAATTGATCCTGCTACATCCACGTCACTAAGGACGGTTTGAGCTCGAAGCTCTGTGCCGTAATAACAGGAGGTCGGATGGCGGAGGTGGACTCGATGGATGGCATCGAGTACTCCAGCAGGGACTTATGCGATGGGGGTATTCTCCCCCATGGCTTCAGACTCTTCTCTTCTTCTCTTCTCTGCGGCCAGACGCCTTAGGGTGGCATTTATCTCAGGATCAACAGGAATCAAGTCGTCAAGACTCCTTGTGTTCCTGCGCATTAAAAGCAACAAACACCTGTGAAGCAAAAGTGGGAAAGAAACAGATAAAAATAGAAAATAAAAATAAAAATATGAAAATAAAACTGAAAAGGAAAAATGCGAAAATTATCGCGAGATAGAGATGTGAGCTAGACTCAAGGGTTCAAAAGATCCAAAAATAACAAGCACGTTGCCTCCCCGGCAACGGCGCCATAGAGCTTGACGTCCCCCTCGTTTTTGTGGCATAGGATTGCAATATTGGATTGAGGGCATGAGATTTAAATATTTATAACCGCAAGCGCATGGTGTTGTAGTGTGGCTTGGGGGGTCGAACTCAGGGAGGCATGGTTGTGCTTGTGTCAGAAAGGACTGAATTCACCCCAAGGGTGAGCTAGCCCGAATCGGTAGGTGGGTTTTCACAGAAATAGAATGTGAGGGATAAAAAATATAAAGGGAAACCCGGGACTTTGGTTTCCACCCTATCATATGATTCTCGCTAATGCGACCGGTGGATAGGATAATGATCAGAATTAGGGTCTAATGGTGAGACGTTGCCTCTAAAAGTGATACCAGCGTCCCATGAGCCCGATATTCCGGTCGGTGCCCAGGATGATACGTCGGACTACTCAGGTTCGGTCAGTGGGCATTCCTATGTCCATTAACACTGACTGACTTCGGGAGCACTAAGCTCGCAACGATGATTCCCAACATCTCATCCTGCCGCTCCCGCGTGCTAGGATTCGATGTCTACGCTAAGGGCGTGAGCTATGGCTAGGGAGTCAACCGCCAAGTTTATTCCCCCTTGGCCCAACGGTCAAAGGCGGTCTTTTTCCCACCGATGACAATAAAACACCCTGCGTAACCAATAGATTCCTATTCCCTATCGATATCCTAGTCCTATGGACGCATTAGGGAGAACCCACGAAGGGGTTTCCACCAAAATCCCAGATTTGAGAACTACTCACACATTTTAGGTAAAAAGCAATCCAAATGAAAATCGACCGTTAAAACATAATCCGACGATTGAAAAGTAGTAAAAGCAATGCAAATAACACTATATTAAAGTTTGGTAAAGATCAGACAACTTACAAATATCAAATAAATTCCAGCTGTCACAAAATGGAGAGAAAACAGAAAAAATACAACAGCCCTCGTTTCTGGAAACCTAGGGGTTCTGTATATAGAAACCGACATCACCCGATCGGGTGAAGAATCAATCGATCGGGTGACATGTTGTGATCTTCGGCAGCGATTTTCAGAAACATCACCCGGTCACTCGACACGATCGGTTGGCGGAAGCTTCTGGTCGTTTGGATCTTGAGCTCATCAAGTGAACCGATCGGTTGATAAATCAACCGATTGGTTGGAATTTTCACCCAAAAAGACAGAAACTTCAGACGTTTTGGCACGATCTGCTGGCAGTCGGGTGAGCTCTCCGGGTCATCTCTTTGGGGGAATCGACTATAGATGAACCGATCGGGTGAAGGTCACCCGATCGGTTGGAGTTCAACTCCAATTTCCCGAGAAGACAGTCGGGCTGAATCGGTCGTCGACCTGGTCGGTTGATGCCCATGTTGCTTCAGCGGCTGTCCGGGTCATGCACGCGTGCATCACCCAATCGGTTGGCTGTATCCAACCGATCAGGTGGGGAGCTAAAAGATAGAAATCTTTGTTGTTTGACCCCCCGGATCACGCGTGACTTCTCCCATTGCTCCGGGGACTTATGATATCTTTGTTAGGTGTCCCCTATGCTGACAAACTCCTGCAATCACACAAAAACACGGAAAAGTGAAAGAAAACGAGAAAATACGAGAAAACGGGTACGAGACAGTGGAAAATAACGGAAAAACAAAAAAGAGGACGTGCATGAATATATGAAATATAAACGCACGTCAATATCCAATAGCTGGGAATCGTTCAATGGCTCCAATTGACGAGTCTCTCTCCAGCTTGCGTCAATAGGTAGGGCTTCAATAGTTTGTAAGAACATCACGTCCCCTTTGAAGCCTATGTGAATGTCACCCTCAATGGTACCTGCATCAGAAACCTTGTTCATTATATGATCCATGACCAATTGCTGATTTACGTTACCATCAGCATAGGTTCCTGATCCGATAAACCGAACTACATCAATTAATTCTCTAGCTGCACATTGATCATGGATTCGTCCATGTGCGAATCCTAAAGACCATGTAGATGATACGGAGAAAAGCTAAACTCGTTTGAGTCACTGTTAGACTCACTGGTCCATTGTACTTGCATCACCATCTCCATCACATCTGATTTCTTAAGTATGATCACTAGCTGGAGGGAGATGTTAGTAGCGAGGTAACAATAAAAAGAGAATAAAAAGGGTGGAGAGGTAAGGAATGATAAGATCTGCTAGCAAACTTTTCAAAATAGAAATAAACTGAGATACACTATAGCCGTCCCCGGTAACGCGCCAAAAACTTGACGCACCCCGAGGTTACACCTAAATTCAACCTAGCGTTGTCACGGTTGCTAGGCGTAGTATGGCTCCTAGGTGTCAGCTCTGGGCTCTATCTGCAAGTGGACGGTGTCAAATTATAGTATAAAAGATGTCGGATCCCACAGGGACGGTGACAGTGTATATGAGGTCTCAAATTATTTTTAGATCTCGAAGTGAGATAGATGTCGGGTTGGAAAGATTGGTTGTGATGTTGTTGTTGACTTGATAATAAAGAAAACTAGGGTCTTACGAATCACCGCTAAGACCATCGGAGATCGATGTTGGAATGGGATCCTTATGTTGCATTAGGTTTAGGCGATTAGTCTCTCAATTCATACCACTCTCGTAGGTTAAAATTTCGAGGTATTTCGATGGCTCTCATTGACGTAATGACGGTGGCCGTCAATGTAGCGATATAGTTCGTCGATGGATCCCCTCAAGGCACGAACCGGGTGTGGTCACGAGCCTTGGTTGGATCCATTAATTTCCCTATGTAAATCCCAAGGATACTCCTTAAGCTCATCAATTCCACAGACCGTGTGCATGATCTCAGTACGAGTTATCCTAGGGATTCGAAAGGATCGACCGAAATACGCCCCTTTATTCCCGATTCAACCTAGAGATCCAGATCTACATCTCCTTCCTAAAATCTTAGGGCTAATCCATCAACCCTAGAGGAGACTACTCACACATGGTGAATTTAACGAATAAAAATCCAATTTTTATCGAAGAAGACATCATAGCAATTGAATTAAATGAGAAATGAATAACTTACTTACCGAAGACGAGAAATAATAAACCCAATAATAATCCAAATAGATTCCAGAAGGCACGAGCAATTTATCTTCCAAAAATAATTCAATTATTCCAAAAAATAGGTTTAGATCTACAAATCCTCTCTAATCTCCTCTTCCTCTCCATAAATAATTCAAAACATCAAAAAGAATGAGCTCCTCCCTTTCGTCGTCCAGATCCGTACTTCACTCAGCCACCCGCATCCGTTGGGTCCCACCAAAAATAATTCCAAAATTAGCCTGCATTGTCACCAACCGAGTCAGTGACTCGGTCGAGCAGAAGCTTGCTCGGTCGGGCTGCTCGGTCGAGCAGCCCTCTTGCTCGGTCGGGCTGCTCGATCGAGCAGCCCTCTTGCTCGATGGAGTCTGTCAGTGGCTCGAGTTTCTCCAAAAAATGTCGCTCTATTTACTCGGCCCGAGTAGGCCTTGCTCGGTCGAGTCGCCATCTGACTCGGTCGAGCAAGTCCTGCTTGGTCGAGCGGGACGTTGATGGTGGACCTTCAAAAAGAATGGAAATTGCTCGACCGAGCACCATACTGCTCGATCGAGTCAGATACATATTAGCTCCTCTCATGCATCAGCTCGACCGAGCAGCTGCTCTGCTCGGTCGAGTCGCCTGGGAAAATCTCACAGCTTCTTCTGCAGCTTCTCCTCTACTCTTGGAAATCTTCTCTGCTCCTCCATAGGCTTCCAAAACTCGGTGAACTCCTGTAGAGCTTCGCCAACGGGCTCACGGGCATGTTGGATGTGTCCCAAAAGTGGTCCCGACTCGCTCCAAAATCCCTGAAAATCCACAAAACTCGACGAAACTCGAATATGGCATTAGAATTGCAATATTGTATGAAAATGCGGGATTTGGATGCGAATATGGCATGAAATGCAGTGGAATGATGCTATGAAAAGATGAAAAATATGGACACATCACCTATCCTATAGGAGTCAACTCCTGAAGCTTATTCTGAGTATTTTCGGCAATTTCCCACATCAGTTGACTCATTTATCTAGTGTAGCCGACTCCTGAGGAAGTAGCCGACTCTATGGTGTATATGAGTTAATTCACAGGCCCCAACGGTCGAAAATTAGCTGCTTCCTTGATTGACGTGATTGTATCGGTTTTTATCTGTTAGGATATGATTTTCTGGATCTATTTGTATGAAAATTATCTTTATAAATAGCAATCCTTAGCAAGAGTATTATATGGTCAAGAAACTATTTTTAAGTAATTTTTCGAGTCAATTCTCTCAAGTGATTTTCAGAGCTCTTCATTTCTCTTACTTTATAAATTTCAAAGCCATTGATTTAAGTTTTTATAAATAGCATTTAAGCCATTTTAGGCCTTTCTCTGATCTAAATCTCTGGAGTTTCACCTTTATCCTTAAGACTAGATCAAGTCAATTTTGATACTCAAGCGATTTTATTTTATATTTCTTTTGAGATCAAAATATTTTCTATAGCCATTATACACAGAAGTTTCAATTGTTAAGTTATATGAGTATTGTCATCGCTACAAAAAGTGTAAGTAAACCACAAGGGTGGTCAGTAAGTGGTAAGTTGTATCACTTGTTGTAATTGTGTAAAACCCTCACGTGTTTGATGTCCTCTTGGTAAAGAGATTATTTAGTTGTAGAAGCTCTCTTATTAGAGACGAGGAAAGATTATAAGAAGCCATCACTTCGAGGACAGATATTGGAACTCCAAGTGGTGCTTGGGACTGGACTAGCCTGGGGATGGGTGAACTAGTATAATTCTCTGTGTGTTTGCGATTGGTATTATCTCTCCTATCTCGTACTCACTTTACTAGCTTGGATTGTTTATTCTTCGTCGTGCATTTTTATTATTGCAAGTATTTTGAGTAGTTGATTAAGTACCTAGTGAAGTAACATCTGTATGAGACTTAGTCTTTTCTAGAAGGATTTTTTTATTAATTGATTAATTTTGAGCAACACTGTTCAACCCCCTTCTAGTATTGTTTGTCATCTGTAAGATCTCAACAGTATACGCACTTAGCATTGTTAGTCGATATCAATCAAATCCAGTGGATAAACATTGGACTACCATAAAGAGCATGCTTAAATACTTGAGAATGACTAAAGATAAGTTCTTAGTATACAGTGGCAACAGTAGTCTTTCAATGGAAGTATAGACTGACTCAAGTTTCTAAAATGACATAGATAACAGCAAGTCAGTGTCAGTATATGTTTTCACCCTAAATGGATGGGTAGTGAGTTAGAAGAGTTCCAAACAAGAATTATAACAGATTCGACAATGGAAGCCGAGTACATCACAGCTAATGATGCAGCAAAGGAGGCGGTCTAGATGAGAAATGTCATTACTGAACTCGGAGTTGTTCCTTCGATTTTTGATCCAATACCTTTGTATTGTAATAACAATGATACTTGTTATTGTCAAGGAACGTAGATCTCACAAGAAATCTATACATATCCAGAGGAAATTTCACTTGATACGTGAAATCCAACGACATCGGGACATTGCGATACAAAGAGTTTACACAGAGAATAATGCAGTAGACCCACTCACGAAAGCCATTTCACAAAATAGACTGGAGTATTAGTGGATAAAATCGGTATGAGATACTGTAACAATTGGCTGTAAGTGCAAGTGGGAGACGTTGGGGAATGTATGCCCTTCAGATAATTATTGTAATTGTAACATACATCTCGTTCAAAATAATAGTAAACTATTTGGTAATCTTTATCTATGTAATCCTCTATGTCACTTCTAAGGTTGTGGTTGTGTTATATATTGCTTGGATAAAGTCCTTAGACTTACGATGAACATTAGGATCATAATGAGATCATGATAATGAGACTAATGTGTCCGCCTAAGCACATGACCAAAAAGGTTCCTGGTTATAGGAATATCGAGACATGACATCGATATTCCAGATTGACTAGTGTGCATTGATCTATACTATCGGATGGTAGTGGCTGGTCTCATAGCCTCTCGATGTGGAGACATCGTTAGATAATGCACATGTGATTTTTTGAGAACAAGTTCACAGAACGACTCACCAAGGTGCTTCTGTATGATAGTCATACCTTAATGTCAACAGAAGCTCTCAGGTGACAGTAGATGCTGTAGAGAGATGTATGCCCTTGTGGCTATTTATCTTAATAAAACATCTTGTTCAATAAATGAAAGTATGCTTTCTGGTAAAATATTGTCTGAGTTATTTATTACTTGGATTATTCCCTTGGATTCAAAGTTAGGTCATACATGTTTCGCGATGTAGATTGTGATTATGAGAAATGTCTGACCGATAGCAGCTTGAATCTAAAAAGGCGTTCGTGGTCATAGATGTGTCGAGATTGGGATATCGACACATCGGACAGACCATTGTGTCTTAGTCTAGTTGGTCTCATAACCATGCGACTTGGCGAAGTCGGAGACAAGGCGTAGGTGCTCATTAAAGAATGAGTCCACTGAACGACCCAAACAAAGAGTTATTAAATGGTTTAACATTAACCAACTGTCATTAATAACTCTAAGTGATGATAGGTAAGTTGGTCCTTAGGACTTGAGATCATTGTACGAAACTGTGTGTGAATGGTGTCACTTAGGTCTAAAGATCTAGCTTCGAGGCGAGGCCTGCTGAAAGATATTAGGCTGGGTGACACTCGAAGCATACGAGCTGAGTAGTGATCAATAGAGGATTCATCTCTTCCGTTAATGGGAAGTTAGTGTCACAGGTCAGTACGGCTCTCGGTAAAACCTTGGCCAAGGTATGTTGTAAGATGTACAACATGAATGTACCAGAGACCGACGTATACTGACCACTGCTAGCTAGTAGGGTTGACAGAGTTCCATACTCTAGGGTAGGCAAGTGACATAGTTGAGACGAAGGGACTAAAACTGCGGAAATCATCATGGTCACAGTCAGAGTGATCCTGTCGGCACTCTTGCCAACGAGTCAATCACGTAATCGATGATTCTGAAACAGGGACGACACCTGCTGCTAGTGGTTACTGTCGTCTAGAGACTTCGAGTCTCAACCTGTAGTAAGGTCAGGCTGTAGGGTCTCACACCGAGTAATATTCACGTCATAGTAATAGGAAGATCGTTAAAGAGGAATGCATTCGATGCAATGGAATGATTAAACTCACAAGTCAGTTATGAGATGAAAAGCTAAAGAGTTCAGCATTTGGGACATATTAATATTTGGTATTATATTGACTTAGATGCATGGGAACGAAGGGGACTTCCTGAGGAATCCACAGGAAGAAACCGCGTCCAAATCGGAGCTCTAACGAGCCCAGAAACGCAAAAACATCCGAGGATATGCCCTTATTGGGCTTGTGGGTCTGACTCGTACCTGGCGGGTCAGACCCGCCAGGAAATAGCATGTTTGTGTGGTTTTTTGTGAAAACGAGATTTGGAGTCTATTTTCGACATTTGAGGGGTCAAATGATATCGGAATTGGATGCCGTTTTTTTCTATGCGATCGTTGTCTCGAGATCTTCGATTTGACAGGTTGTTTGAAAGTCGAAACTCAGAAATGGATTTATGGTTGATTTTAGAAGTTTAGACTTCTAGTGAAATCAATCCCTATTGCCCATTATATTGTCCCACATTGCTCATAGCAAGAAAGGAGGGGCCGGCTCCCTATATAAATAGGGGGTAGCCCTCCTCATTGAAAGACGCACCAAGTCTCTGATTAAGGAGCTCCGGAAAATTTGAGCAAACTTAATCAAGACTTAAAATTATTCTTTTCCTCTATTAATTTTCCTGTCCTCCAACCGAGTCCTAGCAAGGCAACGGGGAGGTCTGAATCTGATTCGGAAGTCTACGACGCAAGTTTACTCAAGTGAAACTTTCTACTGCTAGTGATGAGCTCAGAGGCAAGGTGCGGCTCGGGACCTGATCCAGTTCACGACGAGGAGCGACACAATGCAGTTCGGGATGCGGCTCAGATTTTGGAGCGCAAGAGGGTACGGAACATCTTGCCCGATACAAGGCAAGATTCCGGGTGAGTTATATTTATATATATATGCATTTCATTTTAAGTTGTAGTTAGAACTTTCTCGAGTTGGTCAAACCCAACTCGAGTCAGTAGATATTCCTGGCTTAGGGAATTTTTCCTTAGGGCAGTAATTATTAAATAGTTTAATAATCGTATTTCCGCTGCTTATTTAATTTTGTTCATCCGACTTAGGACGAATATGTTTAAATTAGCCCTAAGGGGCCTTGAAAACCCACACAGTGGTATCAGAGCCAGATCTACTCTGTTCTTATACTGCTTCTTTATGAACTGCATGCTTTAATTATGTGATAATTAGATTAATGGCATATTCTTGTTTATTTGATAACACAAGAGGAACTTACTAGGTTAGCCATTAATGAATCCTCAAATTTTATAAGATAAATTTTGACACCATGCTATAATTTTAAATTGTTTAAAATTGCCTAATGGACGATTAGGATAGCCATTAAAATATTCCTCAAATTTTTATGAGATAATTTTTGAGACTCTGCTATGTTTTTAAATTGTTTAAAAATGCCTATTGGACGATTAGGGTAGCAGCACATTTATTAAATCCTTATAGTTGATAAGGACCTAATAAAAATCGTCAAACAAATCCATAAAATTACGAATTTTAAGGATCCACTAGTTGATAAGGATTAACTAGAGTTAATAAAAGTTTTAGTTGACGGTACGCATATAAATGACTAGCAACCTTAAATGGACCATGATACGGTCAACGTGCTTGGCTAAGTTTGCTAGACCACTCTAGCTAGTCTAGGGGCCAAGTGGTCCTGGCTTAGTCAATTCTCTGGCCGTGTCCGCTGGACCGCAAGGACGCGAATCATTATTATGCAACGCTGTTAACTATATCTAGTCAAATACGTTAATAAATCTTTTACAAGATAATTCGTAGCCCTCTTTGTTTTATACATTGGAATCTGTAGGATCCATGTTACAGTTGTTGAGCTACACTCAAGATGTGACATGGCAACCTTACAAAAACCAATTTCTTCATACATGTATCCTAACCCAAACCGACGCATCGTGAATACATCGAGCGCCGGCGTAAGTTAGGCCAACGATGTAGTCTAAGACTTGACCCAAACTGACACGTCATGAATACACTGAGCGCCGGGGCAAGTCAAGCTAGGCACGAAAACAAGGGTCTGACTAGACTAGTCGTTGTGATTTGGATGAGCACACTCATGATCATAAATGGCTAGGGGTAAAAATCAAATAGAGAGTCATATTCGATATGATTGACAAAGAGTTAGTCTACCCACAGCCGAGTCGAACGACTTGTTGAGCTACACTCAAGGTCGGGCGACTCAAGGTTGTTGGATTCCTGCTCCCATTTAATATTAATCATGTTTTGGCTTAAACAATCTTTAAATTAATGGGAGAGTATAATTGGATAAAAACCATTCTAATTATATTTTGAATACATGCTAATTAGGAGTTCTAATCTTTGCATCAAGACGAGTAAGATAAATAATATCCGAGATAAGAACTTAATAACTAGTTATAATAAAAATAATGAATGGTCAAAGAAATATATAGCAGAAAGGGAACAAATGAAGGAAGGGGGAGTTTATGCCTTAACTTCTAAAATGCAAAGTGTAGTTCTTTCGGTTAATTCTAATGCATGGGTGTTGGACACCGGTGCAGGTTCTCATATCTGTAATCAGTTACAAGGAGAGAATCATTAGAAAACTCGAAAAGAATGAGATCATTCTCCAAGTCGGCAACGCAGCAAATGTTGATGTTGTAGCCGTGGGAGATCATAAACGCACATTAGCTGGTGGAGCTAACTTGCTTTTGGAGCAATGTTACTACATCCCAAACTTCCTATGCAATATTATATCCGTCTCGGCTTTGGCTAGAGATGGTTATAATTTTACTATCAACGGAAATGTCATGAACATTTCTTTTGATGGAAAGTTGCTAGGCTTTGGGACACTTACACTTTAAGCAATAAGTTTGTATTAAACGTTAATACAAGAAAACGTAAGGAGTCTAGTTTTAATGAAACTTATCTTTGGCATTGTAGACTAGGCCATATCGGAGAGAAGAGACTCAGCAAGTTACATAAAGAGGGGGTCTTGGGCCTCTCGAATTATGAGTCATTCGACACTTGCGAGTCTTGCCTCAAAGGTAAGATGGCCAAAATTCCTTTTGCAAGTCAAGGGGAGAGAGTTATCGAACTCTTGGGTCTAGTACATTCTGATGTATGTGGACCCATGTCTACATTAGCCAAAAGTGGATTCTCATATTTCGTCACGTTTACTGACGATCACTCAAGGTTTGGACATGTGTTCTTGATGAAACATAAGTCCGAAACCTTTGAGCGATTCAAAGAGTACCGTGTCAAAGTCGAAAACCAGACTGGGAAAAGTATTAAGATCCTTCGATCAGATCGGGGAGGAGAATACTTAAGCCATGAATTCCTTACTTACTTAAAAGAGAATGTGATTCTCTCTCCGGTCACACCGCCTTACACACCTCAGCATAACGATGTATAAGAGAGGAGGAACCGCACCCTGTTAGACATGGTGCGATCCATGATAAGTGAAGCTGAGTTAACTACTTTCCTCTGGGGCTATGCCCTGGAAACTGCTATATACATTCTAAATAAAGTTATGTCAAGATCTGTGCATATGACACCATATCAGATATTGATCGGCAAGAAACCCAGCCTTAATCACTTGAAGGTATGGGGTTGTCCTGTATATGTCAAAATGCAAAATCCAGACAAATTGGAAGACAGGTCTATACTGTGTAAATTTATAGGGTACCCGAGACATTCATTAGGCTATGTCTTTTACCATCCAGAACAACAAAAGATTGTTGTCTCTAGACATGCCACTTTTCTGGAAAAGGAATTCCTTGTGAAGGAATCCACTGGCAAGGTAATTGATCTGGATGAATGCTCGGAGGAAGTACTTACACAGGAACAAGTGTCGAAACTAGTGGGAGAGTCAAAACTCGACATCTCCAAACCATTCAGTAGGAAGTTCAATAGGGTTCCTCGAGTCTCTGAAAGGTACTACGGTTTTCTCGTAGACGGTGGGATTGAGGATAGCATCATATTAGATGATGACCCTGTTAGCTTCCTGGAAGCCATAAAGAGTATAGACTCTAACAAATGGCTAGATGCAATGAAGTCCAAAATAGATTCCATGCACGTGAATAAGGTATGGACCTTAGAAGACGTGCCCAAGGGAAATGTTCCCATAGGCTGCAAATGGATCTTCAAGAAGAAGATTGGTGCAGATGGAAAAGTAGAAACGTACAAGGCTAGGCAGGTTGCAAAAGGATATCGTCAGATTCTAGGAATAGATTATGATGAAACCTTCTCACCAGTGGCCACGCACAAGTCTATTCGGATCGTACTCGCTATTACTGCCTACTACGACTACGAAATCTGGCAAATGGATGTGAAGACTGCTTTCCTAAACGGCGATTTAGAGGAGCAGATTTACATGACTCAGCCAGAAGGCTTCGAAGTCAGTGGGAGTGAAGGAAAAGCGTGTAAGCTACATAGGTCCATATATAGGCTTAAGCAAGCTTCAAGAAGCTGGAACATCCGCTTCAACAAAACACTTAAAAAGTTTGGTTTTGTCAGAAACGAGGATGATCCATGCATATACAAAAGGACCAGTAATAATAATTCTTTAGTCATCCTCGTTCTATACGTGGATGACATTCTGATAATAGGCAACAACATAGAGATGTTGAAGTCTGTTAAAAGATGGCTATCAACCAATTTCTCCATGAAAGACTTGGAAGAAACATCCTACATACTGGGTGTGAAGATCCATAGAGATAGATTTAAACGGATGCTAGGACTCTCCCAGACCAGGTACATTCAAACCGTGTTAAAACGTTTTAGCATGGAAAACAGTAAGGGTTGTTTAATACTAGCCAATCATGGAATAACCCTTTCCAAGAAGATGTCTCCACAGACTGACTTAGAAAAGGAACAGATGACCAAGATCCCATATGCTTCTGCTGTGGGATCTATCATGTATTCCATGATCTATACCAGACCCGATGTCGCATATGCACTAGGTGTAGTGAGTTGATATCAGTCTAACCCTGGAGAGGAGCACTGGAAAGCGGTCAAGACAATACTTAAGTACTTGAGAAGGACTACAGACTTGATCTTGGTTTATGGAAGTGAAGACTTGAAAGTTGAAGGCTTTACAGATTCTAGCTTTCAGAGTGATGTGGATGATAGCAAATCGATTTCTGGATATGTTTTCACTCTCAACGGAGGTGCAGTCAGTTGGAGGAGTTCCAAACAAGTCACGGTTGCAGACTCCACGATAGAAGCCGAATATATAGCGGCCAACGATGCAGCAAAGGAAGCGGTCTGGATGAGAAAGTTCATCAACCAGCTCGGGATGGTACCTGCTATTGAAATTCCAATACCATTGTATTGCAACAATAATGCAACCATCAGCCTGGTTCAAGAACCGAGATTCCACAAGAGATCCAGACATATTCTTCGCAAGTATCACCTGATACGGGAGATCGAGCAGAGGAAGGACATAGAACTCCTTAAAGTCTCTTTAGAAGACAACTTAGCAGATCCATTCACGAAGGTGCTGGCACACGATCGTCTAAAGAAACTAGCGTGTAAATATGGTATAAGATACTAAAATAAATAGGCCTGAGTGCATGTGGGAGATGTAGAGAGATGTATGCCCTCGTGGCTATTTATCTGAATAAAACATCTTGTTCAATAAATGAAAGTATGCTTTCTGGTAAAATATTGTCTGAGTTATTTATTACTTGGATTATTCCCTTGGATTCAAAGTTAGGTCACACATGTTTCGCGATGTAGATTGTGATTATGAGAAATGTCTGATCGATAGCAGCTTGAATCTAAAAAGGCGTTCGTGGTCATAGATGTGTCGAGATTGGGATATCGACACATCGGACAGACCATTGTGTCTTAGTCTAGTTGGTCTCATAACCATGCGACTTGGCGAAGTCGGAGACAAGGCGCAGGTGCTCATTAAAGAATGAGTCCACTGAACGACCCAAACAAAGAGTTATTAAATGGTTTAACATTAACTAACTGTCATTAATAACTCTAAGTGATGATAGGTAAGTTGGTCCTTAGGACTTGAGATCATTGTACGAAACTGTGTGTGAACGATGTCACTTAGGTCTAAAGATCTAGCTTCGAGGCGAGGCCTGCTGAAAGATATTAGGCTGGGTGACACTCGAAGCATACGAGCTGAGTAGTGATCAATAGAGGATTCATCTCTTCCGTTAATGGGAAGTTAGTGTCACAGGTCAGTACGGCTCTCGGTAAAACCTTGGCCAAGGTATGTTGTAAGATGTACAACATGAATGTACCAGAGACCGACGTATACTGACCACTGCTAGCTAGTAGGGTTGACAGAGTTCCATACCCTAGGCTAGACAAGTGACATAGTTGAGACGAAGGGACTAAAACTGCGGAAATCATCACGGTCACAGTCAGAGTGATCCTGTCGGCACTCTTGCCAACGAGTCAATCACGTAATCGATGATTCTGAAACAGAGACGACACCTGCTGCTAGTGGTTACTGTCGTCTAGAGACTTCGAGTCTCAACCTGTAGTAAGGTCAGGCTGTAGGGTCTCACACCGAGTAATATTCACGTCATAGTAATAGGAAGATCGTTAAAGAGGAATGCATTTGATGCAATGGAATGATTAAACTCACAAGTCAATTGTGAGATGCAAAGCTAAATAGTTCAACATTTGGGACATATTAATACTTGGTATTATATCGACTTGGAAGCATGGGAATGAAGGGGACTTCCTGAGAAATCCACAGGAAGAAACTGCGTCCAAATCGAAGCTCTAACGAGCCCAGAAACGCAAAACCAGCCGAGGATAGGCCCTCATTGGGCTTGCGGGTCTGACTCGCACCTGGCGGGTCAACCCCGCCAGGAAATAGCATGTTTGTGATGTTTTTTGCGAAAACGAGATTTGGAGTCTATTTTCGACATTTGAGGGGTCAAATGATATCGGAATTGGATGCCGTTTTTTCTATGCGATCGTTATCTCGAGATCTTCTATTTGACAGTTTGAAAGTCGAAACTCAGAAATGATTTATGGTTGATTTTAGAAGTTTAGACTTCTAGTGAAATCAATCCCTATTGCCCATTATATTGTCCCACATTGCTCGTAGCAAGAGAGGAGGGGCCGGCTCCCTATATAAATAGGGGGTAGCCTTCCTCATTGAAAGGTGCACCAAGTCTCTGATTAAGGAGCTCCGGAAAATTTGAGCAAACTTAATCAAGACTTAAAATTATTCTTTTCCTCTATTAATTTTCCTATCCTCCAACCGAGTCCTAGCAAGGCAACGGGGAGGTCTGAATCTGATTCGGAAGTCTACGACGCAGGTTTACTCAAGTGAAACTTTCTACGGTTAGTGATGTGCTCGGAGGCAAGGTGCAGCTCGGGAGCTGATCCAGTTCACGACAAGGAGCGACGCAATGCGGTTCGGGATGCGGCTCAGATTTTGGAACGCAAGATGGTGCGGAACATTTTGCCCGATCCAAGGCAAGATTCCGGGTGAGTTATATTTAGATATATGCATTTCATTTTAAGTTGTAGTTAGAACTTTCTCGAATTGGTCAGACCCAGCTCGAGTCAGTAGATATTTCTGGCTTAGGGAATTTTCCTTAGGGCAATAATTATTAAATAGTTTAATAATCGTATTTTCGCTGCTTATTTAATTTTGTTCGTCCGACTTAGGACGAATATGTTTAAATTAGCCCTAAGGGACCTTGAAAACCCCCACAGATGCATCGTAATCCTTACGACCGGAGATGTGCTAAAGGACCTTGCTTGTGGAAGAATATACCTAGGCATTTGCTGAACATCAACACTATGGACAATGCATATGTACCTGCTGGGTATAGTTCGAAGCATGCGAAGGGAGTGGCCATCTAGACGGGATTCATCTCATCTGATATGGGAGGTTAGTGTCGTAATAGAGTCAATGGATCCATAGTAAATCCCTAGCCAGGGTAGTAGATGAACTTGCTAATAAGTTAACAAGTGCCATCCAACCAATGACTATGGGATTGCATATGACTCAAGGTTTTAACGTGTAATTAGGTTTGAAATTATTTTATAACATAGACACCTTAGTGGCATAGTCTCGACGATGGGACCAAATTGCATGGAATCTATCATTGTAAGGTCCAGATTTGGTAAGGAGAAATTCCAGGCGTATACCAACTAGATAATTACGATTCTGAAACTGGGGTCGGTACGATCAGCTAGAGCCGCTACCGATCGGTGACACTGTGTGATCGTATAACTACTGAAGTAGGAATCGGGCTATTAGAGTCTCACATAGATGACAGCTCTTCGCAAAAAGCAAATGAATAAACTTTGATTATATATGACATACAACGGTAAGATCACAAGAGTTGTGATCATCTGAGAGAACGTTGAAGAAAAGAAGAAGATATAATTAACTCAGCACTGATGCTCGACATGTGGCTTGTCAGCTAGCTAGTTGACTAGTGACTTAGCACTAGACGACTAGTTTCGTGCAGTGCGTATGTTGATCCAGTCAGTTGACAAGTCAACCATTATAAAGATACTAGTCTACTAGTGCTGATGGAACCAGATAAAGGATTTGAATTTGGTGCAGGATTTGATCTAAGAGTTAGTCCTAATCCAAACCAAATTTCTGATATAATCATATCCTAGTTTCATGATATGGTTCAAATAAGATTAGAACTCATCATAAAAGAATTATCTCTTTCTGTGCGGGATTAGGGATATGATTGAAATCTAATATGAATCCCTAATCCCATTCAGATGCGGGTGACCATAGTACTATAAAAGGGGTCTACCATAGCTTTCTCCACACATCAATCTCAATTAAGAGAGACAAAAATGTGGAGATATTCAAACATATTTAGAGGGAGAATCTCTTGCATAAAATCAAAACTTTTTCCTTCTCCTTTCTTGCCCTAGCATGGCTTGTAAGGGACGTTTGAGTTCTTAGAGGGCTCGTGGATCGTGAAGAAGTTCCTCATCAATGTGAAACATCTAAGGCACTTCTTGGAAAGCGGGCCTCGGAGCTTCGTCGTCAACGAAAGAGTTTTTTTATCCCCGAGTTTTGCTAAAGTATACTCATGCAATGATATGGTTTTTATCAGTAATTTATTTCTATATTTGCAATTGATTATTTGCTTGATTGATTGCTAATATAAAAAATTTAACTTTTCTGTCTTCCGATGCATGCGCTATATTGTTTAGACTAATAGCATCGTTCCCTTACAATAGCTGACTAGTCGACTATAGTTGGTTCATTGGTCAAATAGTGGCTGACTGGTCGACCAGTGGGACAATATTGGCCGACTAGTTCAGTGTAACGGCCAGTACTCACTATTCGTTATACGGCTGTGCATATAGCAATTTCGGGTACCTGATTGGTTTTGTTGCTTTGTATGTGAGTCATGTCGTTGTGTCGATAGGGCCGTAGCACCTTGGTTGAATCCTTAGCAAGCCAACCCCCGACGTGTGTCCAACTTGAAATTACTGTCGCCTTTAGAGCCCCGTATCCTTTATACACTTTACGTGCACGTAGTCTTGTTCGTGCACGTATTTATTTTAGACTTTGTCTGTATCCGAACCCTATAGTGTGATATGCCGTTGTGACCCTCTCGAAGAATATTAAATTGTGGAATTAATTTGGAACGTCATCTCACGGATCGTTCCCCCACGATTTGACCTTGTTTGATGAGACGTCGTGATTTTCACTTTTGTCGTGAGGCTTTTTTATTTTTAGTTTGGTTTCTCGTCATCGAAATTGTGATCCGTCTTCTTAGTTACGTTTCTCCCGTCCGTGCGGTTACCCCAGTATTTATTTCACAATTTTTGGGATTCGTTTGACCTACTTTCACTTTTTGCCCACCTATTATTGGATTAGCCCTAAGTTTCACCTAGATTAGTCCATAATAAATGATTTATTAATTAATAATATGTTTATTCTTATGTTGACCCAGCCCCATGTTATCTTGGCCTTACCCACGCATGAGAGAGAGAGGGAGTGGGAACTTTATTTTCTTATGATAATAATAAACATTAAAGCTAATAAAATTAACCCTAACTACCCTAACCTATAGCCTAGGCCACGTTTCAGCCTCTCCCCACGTGATATCAGCCCATACCTAATCTATAAAGCAACCTAGGTCACTTTTATTTTCACAACATCACAAAGGAAGCGCCGGCCCTAACCCTATTTCACGCAAACATATCAAACCCCCGAGAGCCCGACTTCCCTCTTGCGCTATCTGCCCCTAGCCCGCCGCCGGCAGCCCTTGGACGCCGCCCGACGACCCTCCGACCCCGACGCCGTAGTGGGTCCCCGCCTACCACTGGAAAAGCGCCGCAGTGCCACTGTTTCACACGGAAATTCGCTGCAGCAGCAGTCGCAGCCACCGCCATCGCTGCCGCCACCGCCCGTGGCCTCTCCCCTCCACCGTTGACCCCTGGACCCCCCTGCACCTTCCGCAGCAGTTCCTCAGCCGCCATCGTTCCGCGAGTGATCTCGCTGTTACGCGTGTATAACGACGTATCAACGCGTCGTTGAGATCTCATCGTCCCCTCTCGCTGTTGGATTCTTCCGACTTCCCTCTACCTCTCCTAGGGGTGTTTTCCGACGTTACGATCATCTCCTATGACGCCCAACGTCGTAGTCTCCGTGTACGTCGACCCGTTCGTCCCGGTTCATTGTTACGGCTTCCCGGGAGCCGTAAAAACATCTACCGATCACTTGCTCGCTATTTGGAATCTTGTTCGCTGATCTCGTCGCTGTTCGAGGATTGGCGAGCGAGGAATCTAATTTTGGAATCTGGATTAGGAGCGCGTTCTATTATTCCAACCCCTGGCGTCGCTACCCGACGCCAGTGTAACTCTCGCGTCGTGTAAGGGTAAATCTCTGAACTCTTAGGACCCCCAACCAGTGCATGCTAATGAAGATAAAAATCAGTAATTTAATTGGTTGATAAATCACTAACGAAGATAATTTAATTTGGGACTGTAAGCTGGTGATCCGAGCACATAGGTAGACTGGACTGATTGGACGGTATTTCAGAACGACTGATTGCAGGCAAGTGAAACTTGCCAATTTGTGCTTTATGCCATGTTTTAGGCCATTCCCCGTTTTTAGCGTAAAAGAGACTAGGCGACGAAATGATACTCGCCTAGACGCAACTTTAAGATCTAGCTTGACAACGAAGCTAGATCTGTCACCCTGCCATGTCATTCATGCATTTTTGCCTGTCACGTTTAATTTCCATATATGTACACTCTTTACTTTTGCTCTGCCATGCATGTCACGTTTAATTTCCTTATCTGTACGCACATTAATTGTACCATGCCATGCCATGCATCCTAATGTCAATCCATGCTTGAATGTTGCATTCATAGAACACGTTACTTGTACTTGCTTGTTGAGGCTAGGCACCTGCGTTGCAGGCACAACCTTAGGCCAAATACACTTCCTGGCTCGTGATCCAGAAGCGGGCTACATTTGTTGGTCAAAAGCCAATGCCCGATTACACGTGGAGGGGTATGGTTAAGCGACCACTCAGCGGAGAAGTGTGCCCGTTCAGCCACTTCAGCTGTAAGGCGTAAACTCTGGGATTGGGATAGGGTTAAGCGACCACTCAACATAGAAGTGTGCCCGTACAGCCACTTCAGCTGTAAGGCGTAAACTCTGTGCACGACATGTTTACTTGACGTGTTTACTTGACGTGTTTACTTGACTTGTAAAATCCATGTGAATGTTGGTAGCTTTGCTACCATTGCCATGTCATACTTGTTACCATGTCATAATTGTTGCACTTCCTTATTTGTTGCTTCCATGCATTAAACTACCATGGCATCGCATATTTTAGAACTGCTAGGTTGCTTTCCTTTCTTTTAGTTTCCTTGCACAAAGTCTCTTGTAGACTTTGTTGACATGCGCCCTCGTCTCTTTGGGTGTAGCATGTTAGTTGCGGAGCCAAAGCCCGTTGCTGAGGACGAGGTGTTTGCCGACGCTGGGTTTGAGTCCACTGTTGACATGGAGTGTGAGGACACCGGCGATCAGTCGTAGAGACTTATTTCTGTTGCTTTCAGCTTAGTTCTTGTTAGGTTGTCGGTGCGTAGCACCTTTTCTCTTTTCTGTACGTTCGTTTTTTCTGTCGGCCATGCTTGGGGCCCTTTTTAGACTCTTTTAAGCATGGTGGCTTTTTTGTGATGTTGGACTTTGTTGGTGGACATTCTGAGATTGGAATAATAATATCTGTCTCTTTTCTTTTATTATTATTTTTGTTCTATATCGTATTTGCAAGGACCTATACTTGGTTATTCCAAACGCTTTACAGACTGGAGCCTCACAGCTCCAAGTCTGAGCGGACTTTTCATGCCTCGCCTCCATTTTAGGGAAGCGGGTCGTGACAGGTTTTATTGGTGGCCCATGCAGGTCCACTGCAACTGTGAATTAACGGAACAACGATAATAAAAATAGAATATTGTAACGGTCGCTTTCCGATCGTATCTTTGTTCGTGCACGTGCTTTTGACCGTGCACATATTTATTTTAGACTTTGTTTGTTTGTGAACACTTTGGTGTGATATGTCGTTGTGAATGTCTCTGAGAGTATTAAATTGTGGCACTAATTTGGAACGACATTTCTCGGGTCGTTCCCCCACGATTTGATCTTATTCGAAGAGACGTTGTGATTTTCATTATTGACGTGAGACGTTTCTATTTTTAGTTTCGTCACTCGACGTCGAAATTGTGATCCGTCTTCTCTGTCTTCTTTCTCTCGTCGTCCTGGTCACCCCAGTATTTATTTCACAATTTTTGAGCTTCGTTTGACCTATTTTCACCTTCTGCCCAACCAATTATTGGATTAACCCTAAGTTTCACCTAGTTAGTGGTCCCTAATAATTTCTTATTAATAATAATATGATATATCCTAAATTATATTTCTAACAATTCCTTATTGATTAACCTTGACTTAGCCATTCCCCCCCCCCCCCCCCACTTGGCCGAACCCAGACTAATTTCCCTTGTAGCCTTATTAAATATATATTTATTATATAATGAGAATTTAACTACTACGGCCTCAGACTTTAGAACCAATAGTAACTGAGCCCAGGCCCTTCATGCACCTAGCAAGCACTAAACACAATTCGCTGGCTCACACTTTTTAAATCTTTCCTCTCAAAGTGCAACCACCCTATTTCTTTATTATAAACCCTATGAGCCCTCACACGTGATTGCCTAAAGCCCTACCCTTGTATAATAATAAAGAACCCTAGGCCTATATTTTTCCATACCCTCTTCTCCCTCAGCCGCCACCCTATATTCTTTTCACGCGATCTCTTCACAGCGCCGCTCTCACATTTTTCGCACGCAACAGCACCCAGCGCACACGGCCTCCGATCACGCCAGCGCCCCTCGCTCCAGGCTGCCCCGCGTCGCCTACCCCTCGTCAGGCCTTTCTCAGGCCAACCCCGCTGTGTGGTCACCCAGGCGACGTCCGACAACGCACCGCGGTGCCCACAGCACAGCTCGGGTCACGGCGGCACCGCCCACGTCGCACAGGCCTCTCTCCGACCTTAACTCGATGGCCGCCACAGTGCACAGCCCTCCCTCGCCGTCTAGCACTTCCTCCGGTCGTTTCCCGCCTTGGTCGCCGGTCGGGGCTCCGCCCCGATGCGGGCAGCGTGTCGTTCTCGCACTGCAGCGCCCAGCGGCCTCTCCAGTGCTGTCGCTGACCCCGTCAGCCCTTCACTCCTCTCAGCACCGGCTGCGTGTCCCCTCTCTCCGACTTCAGCCGCCGTTGAGGCGCCCTCCGCCTCTCCAGCCATCGAGCATCCAGCTTGCCTGTCCCGTCGCCATCCGATAGCTGAGCATGTGATGCTGTCTAATGTAAGTTTTTAATATCAGCCTTGTTGATATATTGTATGTAATATTAATGATGGGTATGTTACAGCCATATGCTAGTAATAGGATTATGAACAGTTTTTCTTTTGATATCGAGGCCTTATGTTACTGTCTGTCAGTATACTATTGTTCAGTTGATATATGTTAGTTATTAAGAAATATGTAGTAGTACCAGTAGGTTAGCAATACATCCTAAACCTAAGTAAAGTTATGGTTTGATTTGATTAAGGTGGTCCGTAACTTACATGTGCCATGTTTTTATATACTTATTTATAGCTATTACAGTGTTAGCTCTTAGTATAAGTTAGTAATATGATTCGGTTAGATACCTAGCTTATGTGTTAAGAGATTGGTTAGTGGTTTAAGTTAGAATAAGTTGTTAAGTTTTTAATCAAATATTAGGCTTGATGTTGTTTCATTGAGTTTTTTTAAGTTTAGCCTAATATCTTGTCGCAGGTAATCATGTTCTCAATGTGATCACCTGGTCACCAGGATCGTCTCCTCCAGGCAAGTGAAACTTGCCAACTTTTGCTTAAGGCCATGTTTTAGGCCACTTCCTTGTTTTCAGCGTAAAAGAGACTAGACAGTGAAATGATAGCTGTCTAGACGCAACTTTAAGATCTAGCTTGACAACGAAGCTAGATCTGTCACCCTGCCATGTCATTCATGCATTGTTATCTGCCATGTTTAAATTCCTTATCTGTACGCACTTAAACTGTTATCTGCCATGCATTGCATCTTACATGTCATCCAAGTTAAATGTTGCATTCGTAGCGCATGCTACAAAATACTTGTACTTCCTTGTTCAGGCTAGGTGCACCCCTATACCATCATGAAAAACACTTCCTGGCTCGTGATCCAGAAGCGGGCCTCATGTGTTGGTCAAAAGCCAATGCCCGATACACGTGGAGGGGTAGGGATAAGCGATCACTTGAGCGTAGGAGTTGGCCCGATCAGCCACTCTAGCCAAAAGGCATAATCTCTGTGCACGACGTGCTTACTATACTTGTCCTTGTCCTTGTGATTGTTTCTTGCAAACTTGATATCCATGTCATAATTTAAATGCCAGTTAACATGCCATGCTCGTACTTTACTTTACCTGTTGCACTCATACTTTAACTGCCATGTCATTGTATCATGCTAGAACTGCTAAGTTGCTTTACCTTCACTTTCAGTTTCCTTGCACAAGTCTCTTGTAGACTTTCTGACATGTGCCCCTTGATCTTTTGGGTGTCACATGTTAGACCCTGAGCCAGAGACCGTTGCTGAGTGCGTGGTAATTGCTGACGCTGAGCCTGAGCCCTTGTCTGTCAAGGAGGAGTTTGTGGACACCAGCGACCAGTCTTAGTGACCTTGCTGAGCTTTCCTTTTGTTTTAGGATCTCTGTTAGTTGTCGGTGCGTAGCACCTTTACTTTGTACGTTGTACTTTTGTTGGCCATGTTTGGGCCTCTAGACTCTTTTTCTTTTCAGCCTGGTGGCTTTTTCTGTGATGTTGAAACTTATTTTATGGATATTTTGAGATTGTCGTTTTGTCTCATTTCCCTTATTATTATCTTTATTTCGTATCGCATTGCAAGGACCTGCCGTTTAAAGATTATTTACGCTTATCAGACTTGTAGCTTCACAGCTTCAAGTCTGAGCGGACCTTCTCACGTCTCGCCTCCATATTTTTGGGAAGCGGGGCGTGACAGGTTTTGTTGGTGGTCCATGCAGGTCTCGTCTTGCAACTGCGAATTATCAGAACAACGATAATAACTATGGAATGTCCATTAAATAAATTGCAACATCCGAGTCATAAGCCTTGAGCCTAGTTCTAATCGTTTTTCTATGTCATTAGGTGATAAGAAGACTTAGTTAGACGTCTGTGCTTGCTAGTTAGAGGTCCCTGATTGTTAGCTAGACTCCTTACTAGAAAATATTATAATCGTCTTAGGAGTTACCTTAGTGGTTCTTGCCTAACTCTGACCATAGTAGACTTCTAGAATTCCTTTAGTCGTTCGCTTGGGTTCAACGATTTCGGGCCAAGCTGAACGCAATTCATTACGGTCTAGACCCTTAGGAAGTCTTAGCGCCTAGTTCCCTAATCTTTAGTTGGTCGACCGTAGGAGTTTCCCGTAGAGTGTCATGAGTCATATCCTAGGCGTATTTTGTGTGAGACCACGCAATCTTATTCTTGCACTCGTATCACGTGATCGTTTCATGGCGATTATCATAAATCTTTCGAATTTTCTCCATTGTAAATCTTGAAACCTTCAAGTCAATTTCAACTTTCGCTCAGTTTAATTGTTGTTTTAAACCCCTCTTCTTATGTATTTAATTCCTCACTACTCGATTGAGTTAAAATCCTTGCAGATTTTGAAGTATATTGGTTGAAAATTTATTTTAATTATTTTTATCTTGTATCTATTCGCTAACCTATATTTCTCGCATTTTAGTTTTTAAAACTTTATTACTAATTTGATAGTTCGATATATCATCTTTTTCATAAACTACGAAATTCCTTTTCGCCATTTACCATCTATACTTTAGAATATCTTCCAAGATAAATAGAACTTTCAATTATATATATATATATATATATATATATATATATATATATATATATATATATATATATATATATATCAGTTCTAGGCTCATTGTGTTCATACTTTAAGATCTTTGTATAAATCAGTTTCGTTTGGCAATTTCAGATTTCTCTAAAATTATTTCAATATTACTTATTTGAAATTTCTCTCCAGTTTTAAGACTTGGAAAAACATTTCGCATGTGCTTAAAATTCTCTACACTATAGTTGATGGTTCCATTCTTTGAATTTCGAAACTTTTGCCAAAATTATTAAATTACTACCGCATAATATTTTTCTAACCTATGTCCTTAATGTTCACGTGAATATTTTACTTCTCCTTTATAATAAATTTTCAATAAGCTAAATAAACCATTCTTCTTATTATATATATACGACTCAAACTTATTTCAAACAACTCATTTTATCGACCGGTTTCGTACTCTTCGTTTTTAACTTATATCTTTTACACACTATTTTCCTGTACCCTA